>CM042326.1:30586241-31093741 GCA_023566125.1 Zingel zingel | reverse complement strand
CTGGCTATATATTATCAATATCCTGCAAAAAGGCATGTGTCCGCAGAGTCAGAGTGTTTTGAAGGGATTGAGGAAGAAGTGAGTTCAAAATGTACGTGAAGTTTTGTGCCTCCTATGAGATGGCGCACCTCCATGACTCACAATTTCAGTCGGTTCAAAACATTTTGTTTCAGTTGGATGTTAGAAGCAGCACATCCTCTATGGGCTGCCAGAAGTGATTTCAACCTGTCAGATTTGGTCCCAATTCTATTCTGCATGCTGATACACAACTGTAGCAGTTCTTACGCAGGAAATGAATGCATTTTTCATATTTTGTACCAACAGGAATTGGTGACAGAGGAAACTTTAACAGCGGTCAAGAATGTCACTATGTGTAGGCGTTGAAATTAATCATCGCATCGATGCATCACGATGCGGATGTGGGCGATTCTGCATCGTGGGGGTGACAGACCATAATCGATTATTTCCTACTGATGTTACTTGTTGATTTTCCGGTTGCTGCTTTTTTTTGTGTGCCTTTTGTCGATTATCTGCTGTGTTCAGACTCCGCTACATTCAGGAAGTGTCTTTTTTATGAGCAATAAAAATACAAAGGGAAGTTCTTATATATATTATATAAGTTCTTATATAGCTGCTTGAATGTGTAGCGATATATAATAATATTGAGAAGGTGACGCATCTTGATATCGAATCGTTGACAGGATAATCGTAATCAAATTGAATCGCGGGACCAGTGAAGATTTACACATCTAATGCGTACACCAATAAAAAGACTGACTTGCTGTTGTACATGAGCTGAATATAAACTTTATTCTGAGGAGATAATTCTTTTTTACACAATAATGCAAATAGTTTTTTTATTTATTTATGAGTTGAGAGTCATCGCCCACCGTAGACATTTTTCATAAGCCGTCATTAGCTCATACATTTAGATTGATTTTACCTTTATTTAACAAAATTATGATAAAATCTGTCAAATTATTGTGTCCTTTTTTTCCCTTTTTTGTGCCCCACTCCATGATCCAAATGTAAACTAAAAGTTATGATTTGAACCTTTGTTTTCAGTCAGTATTAGTTTTTTTTCCCCCACTCTATAAGTGTATTTTATTTTATCCTTTTTCCAGTGTGATCAAACTCATTTTTGCAAAAACACAGCTTTGGTCATATTTGACATAATAGAGGATACCAACAACCTGGCTCCGATCCAGAGCCATTTCATGTTTTGATACTCGCTGCTATAATGTCAGAAACAAACTTTTGTTTGTTTTCTGAAGGGAACTGATAACATGTAAGTCAATTAAAAACCCATTCATGTCGGCAGCTTGCTCATATTTGCAGGAGGCAGGACAGCTGAGTGGTGAGAGCAACTGCTCTGTAAACAAAAAGGTCACCAGCTTGTGTGCATTAACAGTCATGTAACCCTGCGTCTGATTAAAAGGGCAAGAATCGCTGCAAGGTGCAGTGCCAGCCAAATTTGTACAGTATTTAATTATGTAAATTGAAATTACCTGTCATAACACGAGCAGTACAGGGAAATATTTACTCTATTAAAGGCTTGTTTAGCGAGGTGAAATTATAAGAACTTGGGCACACAATGTAAGTCACTGAAACGCAAACAGTATTGACATATAATCAGTAATGTCACAGTCATTTTACATACTGTACACCGTGTTTACAGAGAAAGCCAACGCATGCGCACACACACACACACACACACACACACACACACACACACACACACACACACACACACACACACACACACACGCACACAAGGCACTTTCACCCGTTATTGATGTGAGTGAAAATATGTTGACGAGGCCTTTTTGTCTGTTCAGGTGAGGGATACAGCCTGAGGGAGGGAGTGCACACACCCACACACACACACACACACACATGCCTGCGTCCTGCTCTCACTTCAAACACTTCACTGTCTCTCTCTTGTTTCATCCTTCCATCTTATATGATGAGGTACATCGAAGGACAGACCTAATATGTTTCTTCTTCTTCCCTTCAGCTTGTCATTCCCCCCTACATCCTTCACTTCCCCCTATGTCCTCCCTGTGTCACCCTCCCAAAGTCAGCCGAATGTCTCCATGTGTAGAAATGACCCAACTCGGCTTACAGTAATTGGCTAAATGGACGCGGTCGCCAGAGACAGTACACAGGCAACAGTTTTAACATGTGTATGTCATCAACATCAGTACTCGTCCCATGAATAATTCATTTGACAAACCCACCGATGATTTTTGGCTTTGACAATACATTTTCTCTATCCTCATGCCTACTCAAATTAACCTTGTCACATTTTGCTATATTGTGAAGGTGAGGCATCGTGATGCATTGGCATATCAAATCAAAGACAGGAAAAACGTAATCAAATCAAATCGTGAGACCAGTGAAGAGTCACACCCCTAGGTAAATATTTTTGTTTTTGTTAAATTTTCAATCGGGCAATCATACCTTCCCCTCCTTTTGCCTCTTTTGGAGGGGAAGTTACATCTGATTGCCCGACTGAAAATTTAACAAAAAAACAAAAAGATTTAGGAAAAATGGAACATTTCTTCTCTGTGGCTACTACTGACTGCAGTGACCATGTGTCTTTCAAAGTCTTCTCCTCCACAGGCTAAGTCATACCCACTTTCCCTTTAACTGCCTCCTGAGCTTATTTCTTCCTTCACTACATCCACCCTTTTTTTCCCAGCTGTATTGCCGGTATGACCTTGCCACAGCACACAACCTGTCAGCTTTACACTGACCTCTCTCATGCACGCACGCGGGCACGCGCGCACACACACACACACACACACACACACACACACACACACACACAGTGTCCTAATCATCTGTCCCACAGGACGATGGAGTGTTCCTGTTTGTCTTTCGCCCTGTTGAGCTCTGCTCAGGCGAACGGGAATCAGAGGGAGGGGAGGAGGGAGGTGTGGCTGACGGAGGGGTTTTTAATCTGTTATCTTTTCCTTTTTCTCTAGGTTGTATGTGGATGTATAAGAAGGGTTATGGAATACGTGTAAACACTCTATAAGTGCCTTTAAAGCTTACATTATGACTTCAGTCTTATAGTTGTTATTTCATATTATGTCCAATATGCTATTTTGCTGAGAAATAGGTTGTGAAGTAGGGGTACAAGATATATCAATCCAATATCATTATCGCAATATCACGTTGCGCAATATTATATCTAGGGGTGCAAGATATATTGACTCAAAATCGTTACCGCAATATCACGTTGCGCAGTATTATATCGAAAGTGTATATAAGTATGCATTATTTAGTTTATTTTGTGGAGCGCTCCGTCCCGTCCGTTGGCTGCATGGCTTAGTTGTGTTTGATTTAGAGCCCGCTTGAAACGCTATAATGATCATCATTTCATTAGCCAGTTACCGTGTCACTTGCACATGTTAGTGCACGTCAGCGCACGGGTCCACTATGTGACAAACCCTATGTAGCGTACCACCTATGTGCATATTTCAGAGTGACAGTTTAAGTGAAGAAACAGATAGAGACAACAAGACGGAACGAATCAGAGAAGAGAAAGAAAAGTTGTGTCCTGTTCTCTTTATATATTTTATACTGTCCAACCAGTAAAACATGTCCTGTTCTGTAGACATGGTCCTTATTTATTTCTTCATGTTGTACCAGTCCAATATGACAGTCAGTTGAAATAAACCTTGTGTTTTACTTGTTATGAATCTATTTTGATGCGTTTTACAACTTTTGTAATTTTACATGTTTAAAAATATCAAAATTAATAAAAGATATCGATATCGCAATCATAATCGATATCGCAATATCATATTTTTTCAACATCGTGCAACCCTTGTGAAGTTTTCACAATTTATTTTCATATTTTGCTAAAACAAATCTTAAACTAAATAAAACCATGGACACTCAAGCTACACTAGAAGTCCACACATGGTTCTCAACAAAACCATATACACCCACACAAATCTACAACAAGGTGTCAACACCAAAACTTACAATAGCACCACAGATCCAAAGAGATACCACCAGTATTAGATAAAACAGAGCTTTTCTATTTAAATAACCATACCATTTTACAAACTTGATTGGAGGAACAATGTACTTTGTGTGGAAATAGAGACATTTATACTGAGTTCATAGCATTTACTTTTGCCTGCTTCAGGGACCTCCAGCTGTGCATGATGGCCTTCGTCAATGTTACTGGTTTCCCCTGCTATGAAAAATCTAAATACCCCCTACCTATCATGCACTAGCCATCCCTCCCACCTCTCAACCTCTATTCCTATATGGCCAGGAAAGGAAGGTAAAACAACTTTCAAAATCAAAAACTATTCAAACACAATAAAACAGTTAACAGTAGGGCTAATCAGCACACTGCCTGCTATCAAGCAGTCAAATATATCACAGCCTTTAAAACGGAACATTCCAGACTCTCATGCTTCTGAATGCAACACATGCCGAGGTGGATGCTTTACGGATAGACTCCCAAGTCTCTTCTCATGTGTTCAGAGGGTCTACAGAGCTACAGTAACCTGACACACCAGCTGGTTTGTTAACACAGAACCATCTGAGAACACTGTAAAGGAAAATGTTATAGTTATGAATTATGCTTACTTGAAACAAGAACACAAGAACACTGTTGTATTGAAAAGGGTTACTAAGAGCAAACAGAAGCTATTTTTGTTATATCTAATCGCGTCAGCATCTGCATAACAGACACAGCTTGTTCTGTGGTTTGACCTAAGGTCATGAAGACGGCATGTTCAGGCTGTAGGAGCAGGATGGCTGCGAGATATTATCACACCCAGACACAAGCGCGCTTAGACGGTTCCTGTTTTTAAAGTTTCGACTTATCAGGGACCATTTTGGGTGTTCCTCTTTGAGTGTTCCTCTTTCTGTGTATAAAGGATGCTAACATTCTGCATGTACTTTGAGAGCTTTTTCTCTGCACCCAGCAACAGTGCAGTAATATTGCACAATATTTGTGACTCTTCCACATTGCACTCTGATGTTTTGTGAAAGTTGTGTTTCTGCTTGAAAGTAATAAAACAAACAAAGACGGTTTGATTTTCCTCATCTTTCATTATTGAAGACATCTTTACTCACTCTGCTACATAGAAACCTCCACCACAACATCATTAGCAACTTTTTGGATAACGGCAGGCACTTTTAAAAAAAAAGTAGCTGGCAGGTGATTGGATGAACTATCGGCCTATCACGTTGGCCACTGTTGTTTTAAACAAACAGTCGCGGCCGTCAAACACACCTAAACCATGCCTGTATCTGCCAGTCGCTCTTCACCGGACGCTGATTGGTTTGGTTCGCTGCTGTTCGGACACAAGCGCATTACTCGAAGCCTGACAAGATGGATTTTCGTGTGAAATGTGGTCCTGCGATTCTTGCTTGATCTTGTAATAGACCTTTTTCATGGCAGATATGTTGACATGTCATAGTAGGAAAAGCACAGGTGTATTCAAACCCATTAATGATGGCTGCATTCCACTTAGGAGAGGCCCTGGTATTGTGCATGCTGACTCACTGAAATAGCTTACTGGAACACTTGATGGAATTGAGCCATCGTTAAGGTTATCAATTTCAGCTGTGCTTTTCCTACTATGACAAGTCAAAAATGTCTGCTGTGAAAAAGGTCCATATGGCAAGAATCCAGCTACTGTGCAAGGTAAGAGATACAGTAAAACATACCTGTAATCCACACCTGATCTCAATAGACGTGATTATATATCCACTTTGTTCAATCATACAACTGGCTGCACTGGGTTCTAAAGCCCTCTCGTTGCAGTCTGACGAATGGAAGTGACCTTGGACAACATCCAGCACAACTGCTCAAAAAAATCTTTTCTTTTGCAGTGTGCATATACTGTAGTATACACGTGTGTGTGTGTGTTTTAATGTGTATTTTTAATAACCTTGTCCATAACCTGGAGAAAGTTCTGAACATATGTTAGTACCTTGACCTTTTTGACGTTTTCACACCAACAACCTTTAGTTCGGCTGAATCGAACTAGAGTTTGTTTGCCCCGCTGGTGCGGTTTGTTTGGGCAGGTGAGAACGCGGGAGGTGAACTCTGGCGTGCACTAAAAGCGAACCAAAGAAAAGTACCAAGACATGCTTGAAGAGGTGGTCTCGGTGCGCTTTCAATCGAACTCTGGAACGGTTCGTTTGTGGTGAGAACGTCATCCGTACTCGAACCGCACCGACTATATGTACTCTGCAAGTCTAAGCTAATGTCTCCTGTAGTCATGTGTGTTTAGCAATCTGCGATGCAGCAGAGCAGCAAACTGTAGCAGCTTACAATGTTTCTCTCACAGAAATAGACAGCAGTCAAGGTTGCCGTCCGTCACTCGTATCTCTGTGGTCAAACCAGCCGCCGCTAAAATAAAACAGACGTGCAGAGCGAAGTCTCGGTGACCAGAGCAGACGTAGTAACGTCTCTTGCGAAACAATGTCTGATAATTTTAATGAAATGAGCTGCTTTTACCACTAGACCAGAACACAGGACCTTCTTCCTGTATTTACTTTCTTGCTCCTGCCCCCAGACACATCCAACCAATAAGAGGGCTGGACGTTTTTGCATGATTTATAATGACACATTTTGGTACGCTTGGATTTTTCCAGGTGTGAAAACAAACCAAACCCAAACCAAACCAAACCGACCGAGGGCAAATTGCTCCAAGTTTACCAATTCACCAACTGAGTCGGACCAAGCAAACAAACTACAGTTGTGAAAATGCCTTAAGAATGACTAAATTTAGACATTAGTACTGGTAAACTAACATTTATCATGCATCCACGTAAATAAAGATCTGACTTTAAAATAAATAGAATGTATGCTGCTGAGTTTATATTTAATCGAGTGGACATTTTATCTTTTTTTACATTTTTAGTAGACAGTATTTCTGCCGTGTCAATGGGAGGATGCACTTGTAAGTAACAGTTGCTTTTGACACAGGTTACACTATAAATTATACTAGATATCAAATGTCTTTAAATGTCCTTGTCCCAAAAGCCGCACATGCCAAGAGGTTGTAGATGGTTATTGTTACATCTCATTTGTTCACAACATTAAAATCCAAATCAATGTGCTGCTGGTTAACAATATATCTACTATCTATCTATCTACCTGTATGAAACCCTACAACAGAGTGGTAATTCAGCTTCAGTCACCAGTCGTCTAACCTGAGGCGATGCCTTTCAACTTCCTCAGAGGTGAATCCTTACATAATCTGCCTTCCAGCAGAACCCAGCAGTCCTCATTATGGTCACAGTTAACAAGAGGAAAGAGAGAATAACTGGATCAATTATTGATCAGCAGTCATGCATTTTGATGCTGTATTGTCCATTTTAAACTTACACTGGCAAGACATCATTTAGTTGTTTGTAGCCATGCTTGTGGCATGGCTTTATGGATAGACTTCAAATATCTCAACAACAATTGGAAGCATTGCCATGACATTTGCTACAGATATTCTTGGTCCCCAGATAATGATTCCTAAAGACTATGGTGATCCCCGGAATTTTTTTCCTGTAGTGATAGGTCAAAATTTTCACTTATACTGAGAAGAATCCTAACATTTACTATAGGGATTGTACAGACATTCATGGTTCCCAGATGATGTGTGATACCCAGACTTTTCCTCTAGCACCACCATGTGGTTGACTAATGTAAATTATCAAGCATGTCTTGATAATTTAAATGCATTGTAATAACTTATTTAATCCTCTACCATCTGGTTAAAAAAATGTATACAATGCTTTGGTTTGTGATTAAATACCTGCAAATCTAATTCTATATCTGATGTGTCTTGAGACAATGTCGGTTGGGTCTGAAGTCAACAGAATTTGAAAATGAAACAAATCCGGTTGTGTTGAGTTAGAAAGAAGTGAGTACCAGACCTCTGTAGCCTACTCCTCATCTCTGCTTGAGGCTAGAGGCGACATTAGCCGCTACTAGAATAACACACCCGAATCTTGGACGAACTGTCGATGGTCGGGTTGCATTGTGGGTAATGTAGGTGCCAGGTTTTGACCCAGAAGAAGAATGTGTTCTCCGATTCTGCTGCATCTATTTTAATACTTTTTTAGTACTCCTTTAACATCACATTGCTGTTCTTATATAAGATAACAATGTATCAGCCTCCTTCGCTGCTCCTAACCCATCTGTGTGAGCAGCTGGTGTTCTAACAGTATGACACTCGGTATCACTTTTTCAAAGATATGTTTCACATTTGGCCCACCCACTGGGGTTGAACAGCCACCAAGCCTATCAGATATCTTTCCATTTTGGGATTGTGACACATGTCCACTTTGAAAACAACAAGCCCAGCGTATTTCCAGTTGTTTAATCAACACAAATCATTTGTGAGTATATAATGACATAGCTTTGAAGATTACAAGGCTTTCATCTTGCAGCAACAAAGTTGGGTTTAAAGCGTTGTCAGCATGAAGCTGCATTCTCTTTCCTAACGAGGTCTGAAGAATGACACATGTACAACCCCAAAACAGCCAAACAAAAAGTAAGCAAGTAAAAATGTTGGTGGTGTCGCATCAAACACACATGTGGCCGCAGCTCATCATAATTTCTGATTTTGTTTTGGTAGAAAGCCTGCAAGCTTGTCTGTCTGTTAAACCAAATTAATATCATATCATTTTTGAATTCTTTTGTTTGAAGTTTGAAGTTCAAGTTTAAGGTTATTAGCCATGCCAACAGTGCAGTTGATAGGACAGTCCTTCCAGAAAAATGCTGAGTGTTTTTGTGATTGTTGCGGGCAAAAATTAGTTTTCTTAAAAAATGCGATGCAATATGCGGGATATTTATGCAGTTTTATGCGATGAAATTGCGGGAAATTGTAAAAATTGCGGTTTCATCATGGTTTCATCGTGGGGTTTGCAGCTTTTCAATGATGTTCACATCGCGTAATTATGTCACTTCATAACGTTCCCATGGCAACAGGGGAAAATGGCTGCTCTTGTGTGAAGTAAACGCAATATTTTTCAACTTTCTGCTAAGATATATGTGATTTTTTTGCATTATGAAATCAGGCGAGCCCCGCATATTTTGCGCGGAAATCGGCAATTTATGCGGCGAAAGTGCGCCGTATTTGAAAAAATGCGGCCCCCGCATAAATATGCGGACTTTGGCTGATTATGCATTGAATTATGCGATCGCATAATCGCATTTTTCTGGAGGGACTGATAGGAATTTGTCTTGGTGTGCCCACATATACCACCTAATTGACAACAGTGCACCGACATAACAACACATTGCACACATATTGACATCAAATGCACAGACATAAACAACACATATTGCACTTTAAAGTGTGTAAACATGTTGTGGACCAGTCCATAAAGTGCTTGGTGCAGGAGGAGGGGGGGGCAGCCATTGTGCAGAGCAGACAGTCCACAAGTACATAATACTGCAGGGAAAACCGTTAAGCCATGTTTAAGTGTTGTATATCTTGGAGGTAGGTGCTCTCTGCAGCGTGATGCTTCTATACCTCGTCCCTGATGGCAAAAGGTTGAACAGGTGATGTGGTAGGGGTCAGTGGTGATGTTTCTATCCTTTCTGATTATTCTGGTCATAGTGTGAGGCTGTAAGCTGTCGCTTATCCTGGCTGGTCACGTTACCGTACCAGGACAGGATAGAGAAGGTCAGCGTGCTTTCCCAGATGGCTCAGTAGAAATGAGTCATGCCTTTCTGGCTAACCCCAAATTTCCTCAGCTGACGGAGGAAGTAAAGCCTCTGATTAAAGCAAAATACTTGCACTATACTATTGGTTAACACACAGTTCTAAATAATAAAAAAAACACAGCCTTGGGGCGACCTCTAGCTCACCCAGTGAGAGCGTGCGCCCCATGTAGGCTGAGTCCTTTGCAGCGGCACAGGTTCGAATCCGACCTGTTGCCCTTTGCTGCGTGTCATCCCCCATCTCTTGCCCCATTTCCTGTCTTTTCCCTGTCACTATCTAATGAAGGGAAAAGCCCCAAAAAATTATCTTTAAAAAACAGCCCTGACATTGCTTTATAAAAGTGATATGGCTAATACAGTATGTTGGCAAACCATTGCCTACTTCAGCACCAATCACACTGAATGTGTTTCTAGTAGTGGGGGTAGTTTTGCTGCCGTGCAAGGTAAAGTTTTTACTTGGTACCAATGGGTTATGCATGCTGATTATGCACTTTTTGTTTGATTATCTCTGCAAGAAAAAAAAATGTAACAATAAGACTAAACTATAAAGTCAATGTGCTATTAACCACACTAAAGGACACTAAAAGGATCCATAGGACTCTAGGTCCTTAACAGTCTGTAGACAAAGCCACTGTAACTCCTTTATTTCTAATCATTTGCATCTCCTTCAGCAGCTTCCATCATGTCTTTCCTAGCATTAACTTTCACCACCAATGTCAAACTCCAGCCTGTACTCCCAGGACTCTCTGTGCCGGGCGACACAGTGTGCGCGCGACCGGGCCGCAAAGATGTTATCCGACAAGCACCGATCATCCATCCACTCTCACTTGCTCGCCCAGATTAACATGCTTAATTAATAAATATGTGTATAAAAGCCTCTTATGCATGTCCTGCTTTCCTTGTGTTGGTTGGCAGTGTTTTGGTCTGCTGCCATTTTGGCCAGGACTCTCCTGACAAAGGTTTTTTTTTTTTTTTTTTTTGAGGTAAAATAAATAAAAAATAAAATTGTGAAGGTCATCAAGAGATACAAATGTGTAACACTGCAGCTTGAAAAGGCAGTAAAGTGCAATACCAAACTGAACTAAATCAAGCACCTTACACAATCTTTGACTTTTCAAACTCTTTCATACCCAGGAATAGTGCTGTGACCTTGTTAAATTTAAGATCATAATTAGATTGCCTGGCACTCTTTCTGTAAAAACCTCAAGACAGACTCACATGATCCTCTGAGGTTGGCTTTATTTAAACTCCCAAGGCATTAGAAGAGCCTCCAACAGAGAAACATCCGAAATATTCTCCTTGGCGCCGTGGGTAGAGTGCCAACTTTGCACTTACAAAACTGTGATTTTTGAGGCTCGATTCATCTTCTCTTTTTTCCCTTATCTCTCATTCTCTCTGCGCGACTCAGTGTTTCTTTCTTTCCTTAACTTACTTGGTCTCACATTTCAGACATATATCTACAAGTCATTCTCACTTTTCCAGCCTATTTCAGCAATGTGAAACAGTATTAAGAACATTTAGATTTTTGAGACTTAAACATGGCACCTCAAATAGAGCTTTCACGCTCTGCTCTTTGGGCCTCTTGCTGAGGAACTTCCTGACCTTAATCACTCTGTGACAGTTTAATTAATCAGAACACACAAGTCCATATGGCTGTTTGCTTGCCTGTCTGTCTGACTGCTCGCCTCTCTTTCTGCCACTATTCAACCACAGACTTTTCTTCCGCTGGGTCTCAAACGCTCGACCCCTGTCTAGCGATCGTTTTTGCCTGCCATTAGAAAATCATTAATCCTACAAGAAAAGGATAAAGGCACTTTGATTTGCTGGATTTATGACACTGAAGCCAAAAAAGTGCCAGCCTCTGAAGTACTGATTCCCCAACTGAAGCGGCGACAGAAAAGGTCAGTTAACAGATCTGCCCGGAATTATAGTGAAATGTTTGTCCTTACCGTATGTCTTTCATTCTAATTCAATATTTAATATTAAAAGATAATAGACCAATTACACAGCTCATGTGTTATAAGAAGTACAGTAAAGTGTGGAGAATGGTTTAGAAAACATTTGAGAAGCTCCTCCAATTACAAAATTGAGAGACATTTTGTAGTTTTTCTGTATTCTATGGGCCGGTGACACCAGGCGGTGATATGGGGGTGATCAGGCTTTTGCAGTTGCTGCCCCGAGACTCTGGAACAAGTTACCCCCCTGATATTCGCACTATTACAGATGTAACTCTTTTTTTTTTTTTTTTTTAAGATTATTTTTTGGGCTTTTCCACCTTTATTTGATAGGACAGCTAGGTGAGAAAGGGGGGAGAGAGAGAGGGGGAAGACATGCAGGACATCATCACAGGTCGGATTCAAAACCTGGGCCTCTGCGTCGAGGCATAAACCTCTCAGTATATGTGCGCCTGCTCTACCACTGAACCAACCCGGCCACAGATGTAGTTCTTTTTAGATCCAAACTCAAAACCTATTTGTTTAGAATGGCTTTTAATACATATTAGTGGTGTGACAATGTCCCTCTCCTACTCCTGTTTCTACGTAACCTTTTCTGATTTTACTGTTTTCTATGTTTCATTCTTTTTATTGTATGATATGTTGTTTTAAAGCACTTTGGATACCTGCTGGTTCCTGTAAAGTGCTGTATAAATAAATGTTGATTTATTGATTGATGTGTTGTTGAACAGTGTTGCTGACTATTGTCATTCAAATGTATGGTATAAGTAAGAGTACTATGACAGGACTGTTAGGACCAAATGCAGTGTGAGCTTATGTAAAGATGATAAACGTGTTCAGGTCGCCAATAATTCTGTAAATGTAGTGTTATGATTAGCATAATCAATGTATGGACTAATTTAGGTGTTAACAATGATCATGGTTCATTGGACTGAGTAAAGTTCAGTAAAATGGTTGATTAAATATCTCTGGTAGTTGTTTTTTTTAAATAGTTTTCTCTGTGCCCTATAAACAGTTTGATCTAAGGAGTTAACAGTTTAAACCAGGAATCTTCAACAGGGATTCTGGGCCTCCAATTTATTGTTCATTTTCAAACGTTTTTAAAAAAAATTGAAAAGTCTTAAAGCCCATGTTGCAGGTTAAGTAATTCCTTCATATTTAAATATATATATATATATATATATATATATATATATATATATATATATATATATATATATATATATATATATATATAATATATATATATATATATATATATATATATATATATATATATATATATATATATATAATATATATATATATATATTAATAAAAAGAAAAAAAAGATATATATATATATATATATCTTTTTTTTCTTTTTCATTTTTCACATTTGGCAGTGCTTGGTCTAATCTCTAGCATCACCTAATTACTTCTTGAAATATAATGAATCATATGGGTCAGAGGGTCCCTAAATCAAAGCTGCTGTTTGAAGTGACAGTTATTATCTGTTATTAAATCATTTCTCTTTAGAAACTGGAAGAGCTCATTCAAAAGTAGAGGGACGTCTTGATTATGTTTTCTTGTTCTCGATCAATGTGCTTTAATATTGTTAGTGTCTGTGGCCAGAGACTCAGTATCTTATATTCTATCCATGGTTGTAAAGCCCCCTTAAACCTTCTTTTTTTATTACCTAAAATAACCTAAAATAATTTGTTTGATGACAAGTTTACCGTTAAAATATATGAAATCTCAAAACGTTTTATGCAAAACAAACAATAAGATCAATAAACCACATTATTGGAGTTTAAACTGCAGGCATCTGCCAACTGCATCAGTGTGAAGGTTTAAACACTGAAACATTCACCACAGCAGCAGGTGCCTTTACTTTTGATACTCATATCCATTTTAATGTTGTGTATTTTTAACGAACCACAGTTTTGAACATTTAAAAAAGGAAACCGTAACCCTTATATTAAAGAATGTGGCTGTGCACCAGGCTTTTACAGAGTAGCAGTGTTTGGACAGTCGGCTCCATGTGCACTCACACGCCGACACTTTAAGGTGCTCTTACTTCACCTTCCCAGACAGCTGACAGCTTCAGAAGAGCCGGATGGAAAGGCCGAGACCTCTGGAAAGTTCTCCAGCTGAGCAGCACTCTGACCTTGGTCACTTTCAGACGGTAATTAATTAAACCGCGTGATTCCTGACTTTCGGCTCGGCCTCTGCCTGCGTTTAATGTATGTGTGTGTGTGTGTGTGTGTGTGTGTGTGTGTGTTTAATGTATGTGTGTGTGTGTCAGAGTTACATCGCACTGAGTGATATATGGGGATGTCGGAGTACAGCAGGGCATCATCCAACAACTAGGTTTCTCACACACACACACACACACACACACACACACACACACACACACACACACACACACACACACACACACACACACACACACACACACACACACACACACACACACACACACACACAGAGAGAGAGAGCTAGAGAGTTAGGTCAGCAGTGAGGGGCCTCTGAGCCAGCAGTAGGTTAAAGTCTTAATGACGGACATTTCTCTCCGGAAACTTCTTTCCATATGTTACAGGGAGACTCCCTCAAATCCTCATTTTTCACCTTGGTAGAGGCGCTTCTTTGGCTTAAGACAGCATGGAACAGCTGGAGGAGGAGGAGATGACACAACAGAAGAGGTGAGTAACAAAGACGGAGAGGGAAATGGAGTTTTTTTTTTGCTTTTTTACAACTTTTTTGATTATTTGCTTTGTTCTCCTTATGGATGAGAGGAGACAAGGCAAGGGAGGACAGGAGAGCTCAAGTGACAGGAGAAATGATAAAAGATGGAAGAATTTCCATAATTCACAACAAGCCATATTTTCTCGATCCTCACTGGACGAACAAAGAGAAAGAAAGAAAGAAAGAATGAAAAAGAACAATAAAAGGGGTGGGAGGAGAGGAAAGAGACGGAAAATCAGGGCACTGTTGTTACATGTTTGCAGTGTTTTATTCTATATTTTAAGTAGTATTTTCTGTTTGGTGTAGCTCCTAAGCGGTTCGACAGTTCCCCACGCCTCAGACGGGATTATACTGCTGGATGACACATCAGAGCACAACACCTGTCTCAGAAACAGCTCATCTGACAAAAGCTCATGTGTGCCACAGGACAAAGAGCACAGAGACTGTATCTAACCTACCTGTATCTAATCCGCCATACCCAGAAACACTTTTCAACTTTATTCCTGTGTGTTAGCATGTGATCCACTGCAATTGACAGTACTCACTGTGTCTGGTAGAAAGGTTTTATTCATTCACAAAATCCGGTGTGTGATGATGCAAGCAGGGCCAAAAAGTGGCAAGAAAAAGTAATTTCAGCCCCGGGACTAATCATTCTCTTTAACACATAAAACTGCCAGGCTTGTAAACGATGAAAAATAATGTTTGCTTGTTTGCTTCTTGCCTCTGCTTGGCCTGTGATGCCATCCCATGAATACATAATGTTAACGTGGTTTGAGAAACCTTCCTCAACTGATTGAACTGCAGAAAACAGCAGTTATATATTGGATTTATTATTTGTTCATAATCCAGCACCTCTTAGCACCTAGAAGTTAAGTCATCGCACCAACACAGGAGAAAATTAGTGCATACTTTCGGTTGCCCTGTTCTAAGGCCTTGTTTAAAAATAAAAAAATATTTGATCAGATGTGCCTTTCGTTTAGACGGCGCCGGAGTTTTTGGGGCTTAAAAACGCAAAAAAGTGAAACCACCCTCCAGAGTGGAAATCTTAAAAATGCTCCAGTGAGATTGTGTGTGTGTGTGTGTATGTGAGTTTGCCGAGCGTGTGTGTGTGTGCCGTGTGTGTGTGAGTGCCGTGTGTGTGCACCGCATGTGTATGTGTGTGTGTGTGTGCCGCATATGTGTGTGTGTGTGAGTTTCCCCGTGTGTGTGTGTGTGTGCCTTGTGTGTGTGTGTGTGTGTGTGTGTGCCGTGTGTGTGTGTGCAGCGTGTGTGCCGTGTGTGTGTGTGCAGTGTGTGTCTGTGTGTGTGCCGTGTGTGTGCACTGTTTGAAACAAAAACTCCACCTCTTTGTCAGCTCTTTGTCAAAATTGTCAGCTTTTGTTGTGCATACTACATCGCATTTCACACACTTTTGCGTCGCCATATGCACGCAGATCCCCCCCCCACAACGCTCGTCTAAACGTGGAATAAAAAGTGAGAACGCAACGCCACTTTTGCATTTTATCTTCAGATTGTTTCCATCTAAACATAGCCTAAGTAATGACAACAACACTGACGCAAGAATTCGGTGATCGCGAACCAGCACCACCCCTCCTCCACGCAGGACAGGGAGGATTAAAAAACATGGACTCACTTGAGCTTCTACGTGCAAACGTTGCCGGACTACACCATTTTGTAACAAAGCCATATTGAGAAATACAGAGAGAGTTGTCTGGAGCTGAGAGGCTTAATTAGCTGTCTATCAACTCCTTTGGCAATAGCTTGAATGAAACGGACATTCATAAATATCAAAAAGTTGTGCACTATAGCTTAACTGATCTTGGGTTTTAGAATATGGCATGTTATTGTAATATTAGGTAACCAAATCTAAAAAGTTAAAACCCAAACACAATGGCCCAATCCCAAAGTCCGGACTCACAGACTCACGGACTTTGGTGCGCGTTCTCACGAAATTCGTAAGGGCTTAGGGTTGTCCCAGTGTCGAATTTCAAAGGGCGTGAGGGTTTGAGGACACACTTACCGAGCCCTTTCCGTGAGTCTGCATCGATGCAGCCTTCACCAAAGGGAATTACCCACAGTTCAATGCGTTGTGACGTTTACCGCGGAGACCATAGGGAAATCCGGAAATTACAAAGGTAAACAACAACATAGACAACAGCACGACACACTACCAATGAACAGAAAGGACCTGTTGTCCAGCATGTAAAACAAAAGTTTGAAAAAATTTGGAATCAGCAGCCGTCTCCTGGGCCTTGGCCGTGTGGAAAGCAACAAACTTAAAATGAAAATTCCCAAACGGGCAAGTGTCAGCAACATCTTTGTTATTAAACATCGAGAAGGTAACATGTGATCTCATGAAGTGCTGTACCAATCCCATGTCTACCTATCTGAGCCGATGTGGCCTCACACACTCACTCACTCAGCACCTGAGATCAATTAAGTCTGTGAGTCTTTAGTCCTTAGTCCTCAGGGCTCACTTTGGGATTGGGCCATTGTCTCCAAAGCAGAACAACTTTAAGTTAATTGGAATCAACCAGACGATTTACACAATTAAAGTCATTTTGCATTACAAGTACAGCTGGAAAGATTCATCAATCAATCAATTAGTTGTCAACTATTAAATTAATCGCCAACTATTTGATAATCGACTAATCAGTTTGAGTCTTTTTTTTTTTTTTTTTAGGAAAAATTCTAGCTTCTTAAATGTGAATATGTTCACATTTCACACATATATATATATATATATATATATATATATATATATATATATATATACATTTATTATTTACTCCTCTTTGAGAGTAAACTTAATATCTTTGAGTTGTGGACAAAAGAACATTTATGGACGTCATCTTGGGCTTTGAAAGATGATCAACATTTTTCACAATTTTCTGACATTTTATAGAGCAACAACTACAATAATTGATTCATCGAAAAATAATCGACAGATTAATCGACTATGAAAATAATCTTTAGTTGCAGCTCTAATTACAAGTTCTATGAGGCAGCCTTTGTGGACCTTAAACAAGTCTGTATTCCATATTACAGACTTCACACCCACTAAAGTGTTTTAAATTATATTAAAACACTTTAGACCAAACTGGGTGGACATAACGCTGAAAATTACCAATAAGAATAATAGCAGGGTAAGTTGACCCACCTTAACAGCTTGTAGACAACCACACTTACACAGTCCTAACAGAAAGTTTAATAAGGCAAGGACGTTTTCACACCTGAAAGTCTGAACCAAGGTCCGGACCAAGGATCGTGTATTTGTTACATTGTATACATTTGATCCGGTAAGTTTTGGTTTCACACTGCAGTTATGCAAGCGCACTAGAGATCTATACGTGACAAAACTACATCCTGTCGTCATCACATACGTGAGCTGCTTCTCCAGATACTTATAATTGATTGGTTTGTAGACGGGCTTCCCCGTCCTCTCATATCCTCTCTCTGTGTCGGAGTTTTTTCAGCTGACTGCTGCTCTCTCCTACTGCCTGTTGCTCTCTCCTACTGCCTGTTGCTCTCTCCTACTGACTGCTGCTCTCTCCTACTGACTGCTGCTCTCTCCTACTGCCTGTTGCTCTCTCCTACTGACTGCTGCTCTCTCCTACTGACTGCTGCTCTCTCCTACTGACTGCTGCTGTTGTGATGTTGAGAAGCAAGACACGGGAACTTCCTTTCTGGAGCATTTAGTCAGGGACAAACGGAAATCTACACAGTACATTTACTACCACTTCAATAAACTGCTGATGTATTCTCTGCTCTGATAGCCGACAGCTGTCTGCTCTGAGCGTATTCACCGTCACTCACTCCCTCATGTAGCCTACACACTAAGCACCGAGCTATTCCTTAAAGGAGCTTCCCCGGTCTTATAACACAAGAAGAGCCTGCCAGAGCTTCTTGTATTTGGTCCGAAAGTCCGAACCATCCAAAAAAATGCTTTCACACTATAAACCACCGGACCGAGACCACCTCTTTTTAATCGGACCAAAATTTGGTCTTTTGATCCGGACCGTGGTCCGGGGGAGGTTTCACACCTGTAATTTTGGTTCGGATCAAACTGAAAAGTCCGAAAGTCCGGACCAAATGAGGTAGGTGTGAAAAATCTACTTCCAAGAAGGACAAACGCATTTATTTTTACCGGAAATAGGATAAGAGTTCATATGTAACGTTGAATGATATGTGTCTTTCATTAATACGAATACATTAAAATATTACGATCCGGTGAGAAAGTAAACAGGTAACAAGTGGCCTGCTAACAGTCAGTTAGGGAAGCAATTTTATTTACTACTTGACTTATAAACTCGGCAAAAAAAGAAACGTCCTCTCACTTTCAACTGCTTTTATTTTCAGCCAACTTAACATGCGTAAAACTTTGTATGAACATAAAATACTTCAACTACTTAGAACTAAACAGTGTATCTCCTCCTCATGGACTGCACCAGGTTTGTCAGTTCTTGCTGTGAGAGGTTACCCTACTCTTCCACCAAGGCACCTGCAAGTTCCTGGACATTTCTGGGGTGTATGGTTCTCACCCTCACCCTCCGATCCAACAGGTCCCAGACATGCTCAATGGGATTGAGATCCGGGCTCTTCCCTGGCCAGGGCAGAACACTAACATTCCTGTCTTGCAGGAAATCGTGCACAGAACGAGCAGTATGGTTGGTGGCATTATCATGCTGGAGGGTCATGTCAGGATGAGCCTGCAGGAAGGGTACCACATGAGGATGTTTTCCCTGTAATGTTCTGCAACTTTTGATTTTGACCATCCTTTGTTCAGGGACACATTTTTCCATTTCTGTTAGTCACATGTCTGTGAAACGTTGTTCAGTTTAGTTCTAAGTAGTTGAATTTTGTTATGTTCATACAAAGTTGTACGCATGTTAAGTTGGCTGAAAATAAAAGCAGTTGAAAGTGAGAGGACGTTTCTTTTTTTGCTTATTTTATTTTATTTTAAGTGGTAACATCATGTTTATGAACTTTTTATCAAAGGACATTAGAAATATCAGAATTTTTTTCATCATACCAGTCATTAAACCTTTTTGAGAGAGAGAGAGAGAGAGAGAGAGAGAGAGAGAGAGAGAGAGAGAGAGAGAGAGAGAGAGAGAGAGAGAGAGAGAGAGAGAGAGAGAGAGAGAGAGAGAGAGAGAGAGAGAGAGAGAGAGAGAGAGAGAGAGAGAGAGAGAGGAGAGAGAGAGAGAGAGAGAGAGAGAGAGAGAGAGAGAGAGAGAGAGAGAGAGAGAGAGAGAGAGAGAGAGAGAGAGAGTTAACAGGTAGGAAAGCTGCAATGCCGAAACTAAATTCTGAAGTAATGTTTTGTTTTAGGGATGCCTTATTAAGAGTGCAGCTCACATAATCCTCTTATGGGCTGACCCACTTTAAGGTCAAATCCTGCGATAACCCCTCAGAGGAAGAGAAGGTGGAGAAAGAACAGATTAGGGGGGAAAACAGGCAGACGGGAAGAGAATACAGAGAAAGGCTGTGAAGAGAAAACTGTCTTTACAAATGGCTCTCTGGGTTTAACACCGGAGTGTGAGGGGAAAGAAAATTATTTTTGATGAATTGCAAGACTTTAATTCCAGGGCACACTGGTCATGTTTTACTGTACTCAGGGAGATTTCTGGGAGATGTATGCCCCCGATACAGAACTAAATAAATAACAGGACTCATAGCCAGACAAGAAAACTGTACAGATTGTGTACAGATTTTGTGTGTGTGTGTGTGTGTGTGTGGGCTTGTTTAACTATATTCGTGTGGTCCAAAAACCAGGAGTCCAGTATACATGTGGGGTCCCGACAGACACAAGTTTAAAGGTCTGTTTGAGGGTTAAGACTTGGTTTTAGGATTAGGGTTAGATTTAGGTTATGGTTAGGGTGAGGGTAAGGGTTAAGGTTAGGCATTTAGTTGTGATGGTTAAGGTTAGGGTAAGGGGCTAGGGAATGCATTATGTCAATGACGTGTGTGTGTGTGTGTGTGTGTGTGTGTGTGTGTGTGTGTGCATGCGTGCGTGTGTACGTGCTGGCCCACACACAATATTCAGCAATGATATCTGATTTAGTTTGTGTGTCGCAGTCTTTTTCTGCAGTAAGGAGATAAATGCCTTGCTTAGGAGCAGTTCCCAAGAAAGTTTCCTGTTGACTTCTCCATCAAAGATTGTCCACAGATTCAAACCTTCAATCTTCAACCTTTGTCTCTACCGCACTGTTCCATCTCGGTCTCTCTTCTCCGTCCTTGTCTCGAGCGGCTCTTTTCTAACATTTGCACGTTGACACTGAACTATCCTCCACTCATAATCCGAGACACAAGCATCATCCAAAAGATTACGGCACCACATTGTGTGACAAGACAATTTCCATAGATCACAGTTGAATACAAGCAATAGACATCTCTTGAGATAGAACAATGTCTTGATTGGACGCTGAATGGAGTTTGATTGCACTATATGCAAATTGAGAGAAAGACAGCAGAGAGAAGACAGCTATTCATAATTTAGAGCTGTTGATGGATTCCACTTGTTGGATTCTTGTTTGTTTGAGTCCTGAACACAGTTCAATTGTCCCTCGACTATTTGTCTGCTTTAAGACTTACTTTCTGCTTTAACAGTCTTACCACAGTTGCCAGGAAGTTAGTTTCGCGGGTGGAACCAAATGAGCGTGACTTAAAGTAGCGCGACCACCTGTAGGAGATCAAAACGATTACATAATATTGTTAGGAGGTCATTCTCTTTTAATACATTTACAGGCCTTTTATAATTCTAAATGCTGACATGAAGTGGCTTCCTGTAGGAGTGCAGATTACTCTCTGACCCGTGAACTGTGCCAAAGTTGGACTGGAACTGACTTGGGTACAGTTCCTTGTTCCACAACCATTTTCCAAAAAGTGTTAACTTATGTTACCAAATTTGTAGATGAACTGCTCTCTGTGTTTCAGTTTTGGATAAACTTTGACAGTGCTAACCTTTGAGGGGCTGAGAGACTCAGATAGTCCAAAATTGTGTGATGCACCATCCAGTTTTGTATAACCCCACTCTGTCTAATGAAAAAAAAAAAAAGAGCCTTCATCTTCATTTCATTGTGCCACAAATGAACATAGCCCCATCTAAAGCAGCCACTCCTATATCACTAAGCTTCCAGCACCACCGTTTTTTCACAAGGATGTGTACATTCATTGCACTGTGTCACTTCCTGGTGTTCCTGGGCACTAAAAGACAGGCCTGTTTATCTGAAATGCTTCAGGAGAACAGGAGAGGATTCAAGCAAACTGGCTAAATCCTCCTTGGAAGCTCGCTGCCAACGAACAGTTGGAGAAAGAAGTCTTTTAGCCTAGCTTTATTACATGAGAGGGATTTGGGGTTTTAACATGCAACTAAACGTTTTTTTGAGCTCTTTCTTGTTCACGCTGGAGCATCAAAAAAAAACTTTAACCTCTCTCATCATCTCTTCTGTTCTCAGCCAGCTCTAAACTCATTTGCTCCCCCTCTCTCTTCCTCCAGCGCTCTCTCCCAATTGAACCGATCCGTTGCTCTCATTTTTGTCTAATCAGAGCACACACTCTCTCGCACGCACACACACACATTGTTGAAACCATGTGTGTGTGTGTGTGTGTGTGTGTGTGTGTGCACGTGTTTGTTTTTTAAGAAGTGTGTGCAGCTGTATTTGCATATAAACAAGCTGGGACTTTTTTTTTGTAATTACATTAATGTTTTTGTGCCAAAATGCAGGTATGAAAGTGTGTGTGTGTGCGTGCATGTGTGCGTGCGTGCGTTATGTAAGTGATATGTGAGCGGTAAGAGCTCTGTGGCTACAGGTTATGTTGCAGTGATCAGTGTTGAGTCACACAGTTTACTATGCACACACACTCCTATGCTCAGACAGCCAATTTAATCCGTGTTCCAACAAAGTCAGTCAGGCATCTGTAATTTATTGAAATTCATGACAGCAAGGTTTTTTATTTTTCTACAGGTTGCCTTTGTTCCATCAGTCACTTCTGTGCTTTCTGCAGATTATCAGCAATGAAATTAAATGACAAAAGAAATACAAATTAAAAACGTTTACTGTAAAGGGCTTCTGTCAGTACAGACCAATGGTTCAAAACTGGACTTTCAGTATTCACTATTCACTTTATTTGTCATTTCACTGAGTACTTGCCCCAACACTTAAATTCAACTAAAATGTAAACAATGTGAACAATCAGTGTTGGACCTCCAGTCTGTTGAGATGCCTCTCCAAAAGCAGAAATGCAGCACAGTCACACCATAAAACGTTAAGACAGAGAGAAAAAAGATCCGTATTTTGCCGTAATCCAATGACACAAAGAAAAAAAAGTAATCCACAGCGATCAGTAGATCCACAAAAAGGGTCACGGTGTATCCAGCAAGGCCTAAACAAGCGTCACGTTCACCAGCCAGCTCCAAACAGGTGAACGAGGCCTCTCCACTTCGCCGTTTAAACAAAGTGGAATAAACGTATAAAAGTCCAAATCTATACAAAACCCGCAATCAATTAGTAAGCTGACATCACATGTATATACATGGCATTTAGGAAACCTTTATTGCAAGGTTGGCACGGCAAGATGTCCAGACTAGTGCAACAGTAATTTTTTGCGTCCTGCTGCTCCCATCGTCAGCCAGGAAATGTTTTTTTAGTATATGAAATCTGATGAATTATCTACCACCATTTAGTTGTTTTGTTTTATTTAAGATATTTATAAAATATCTGGTCATGCCAGACGTAATTATTCCACTCATTCTTTATCCAATGCAATTACCCGTTTCAGCTACTCATGGGTCAGACCCATCTGGTAGCGAAGGAGGGTCGAGACTGAGAGCTACATGAAACAGTATGCACCAAAAGAGCCACTTTGACATTTTGCTGTTTTCATGAATACAAAAGTTGGGTACCCCTCCCACCCCACCCCCTACACAACCTTTTTTTGGGTGACCCTCCCCTCAACAAAGAATAAAAACGACATGACCCTCCCCCTATTTTCCTCCCGTGGTCCATTCCATAAATACCGAACGGTCCCTAAATACTTATAAGTTGAAACATGTTTTGCTTTTACTGCAATATAACAAATGTTGATATTGAGATATTTAGCTCTGTGTTATAAAGATATCTAGCTCTGTGTCATCTTTGGGTGGTCAGTGTGTTTAGATGAACGGTGTGTAGATTTCCTCCACGGGCACACAACTCTCAGCACTGATCTCAGTAGACCCCGGCTGCTCCAAACTCTGTATTGGGAAGCCATGGTATGTTGATTTATTACTATTTTTATTACTATTTTCATTCATTAGTCATATATTTATTGAATGTGTTCGAATTAGCATAGCAGAGGTTAGTTTCTGTGTTATACAGTACCTGCGTGAGAAAATGATATGCCAATAAATACTTGAAGTTGAATCTTGAAGCTGTAGAGTTAATGCTGATCATGCTGATGATAGATGCTTCTTTCTTTTGAGGTTGTGTTTGAGGTGTGAAGGGGATTTGTATTAGCTCACCCTATCTCAAAAGTCTCTAAAGTCAGTGAGACTGTAGGCCATTGAATAGTAAAATAGTTCTTTTCAGTCATAGTCTCATTTGCAAATAGAATTCCTTCTAATGCCTTCCTCACATGGAGAGTTTAATCAATGTGCTATTACAAAAACGTTGATGGATGACAGGATTTATGACTATTTAAGGCAATCTGAGTTGTTTTTTTCCTGACCTTCAAGCTCCAAAAAAATCTTCGAAGGCTGCTCACAAAGACAATGAAAACCGAATAAATATGCTGGTAAATGGAGTGTTTTTATATAGTGCTTTTCTAGTCTTAACAACTACTCAAAGCGCTGTTACATAGTGCAGGAACCATTCACACACACATTCATATGCTGTGGCAGAGGCTGCTGTACAAGATGCCAACTGCTCATCGGATAAACATTCACACACATTTACACTCCAATGCATAGCATCGGGTGCAACTCGTGGTTCAGTGTCTTGCCCAAGGACACTCTACCATTGAGCCACAGCCACCCCAGTGGCAGTGGATTCCACTACTACTGTAGGCTAGATATTGTCTTGTTTTTGTTCATCTGTTACTCACATTTGCATGTCCTCTACTAGACCCAAATAAATCACATCTTTTTAATAAAAATCCAAAAGAAAATGAGGTTGTCCATGTGAGCTTTAGTCTTCTGAGCTTTGTGTTAATGATAAGCTTTGGGCGCACCAATCAGCACTGGTGAAAATACACAGCTGTCTTACTCCTGGCTTATAATGAGTTATGCAAATCTCTGCCTTTTGTGCTCATAATGATACTTATAATGATCGACAAGAGAATTCGAGCTACTCCTCTCATGAGTATCAGAATTTGCAAGTTCCAGGATTATGAATTGGTTGTGGTTGGTATCTGCAGCCTAGAAAAATAACAACCTTTCAATCAGAAGACCCAGTCAAGAGCAAAAACATTAATCCTGCCAAAGTGTCTTTAAACAAGGCAACAGGACAGGAACACTTTTACTTCTGGCATCAATTATGTTAAACATTGTTATTTTTTTTGTACATTGTTTCCAGCAGAGGCTTCAATTATTTTTGATTTCCCCAGGGAATATTTACAGCACGAGTTGTCTTGTGCCTCTTTATTTCTGGCATTTAGTATTCATAGAGAGTAATCAATCCTTTATCGTCAAAAATGAGCATTTGATGTCTGCTACTAAGTAGTTGGCATGTGTGCCCAATGGCAACCTGCTGGGAAAATGTGTACTGGACATAATCGCTCCCGAAGTCACTCCCAAAACACTCCTGTAATTGTGAACAATGTTAATTTGGTCATTCAAAAAAACAATCAAGCCAAGTGGGGACAGCTGCCAAATGTTGGACAGGTTATTATTCATCTTGTGTTGAAGAAAAGTCTGATTATCATGGGGCTGATTCTGAACAAAATCTACTTGAGGACGAATTAACCAAACAGCTAAATCAGTGAAACACTCTTTTTAAAGTTTCTTTTAGCTCACATGTTATTTTATTTCCAAGTCTAAGAGCTGTTAATGAATTCATAAATGTCAAACATACACAGGCAACAATGAGGGAAAACAATTATTGTGTCATGTCGGCATCTTTGGAAGCTGCATTTTAGAAGCATTTTAAAATAGAAGGTCTCTAATTGGAGAGGAAAAGTGGAAGTTGTCGTCTTGATACTTTATTTTCCATTCGGAGCTCTGGATCTTCCAAAGTTGACGGCTTCCATGATTTATAGCTCAGATGATTAAATCCACCTTCTTGTTTGGAGAAATGGAAATTGGGCATTAAAAGCCGCTTCAGACGTCAAGTCAAAATTTCAGCCAGTTGTTTTACACACACTCATGATGTAATATTAGATGGATTGGTTTGGTAAATCAGAGGGAAGCCAAATCCTTTTTCAAACAGTGATACACTAACTAATGAAGATAACAGGTAGGCATTATATGAGACCTAACAGGTAAACATAATACATGACAGTTGTATTTGTTGATTATGTTTTTCAGGTGAATTATTATTTTAGGTATTATTTTGCAAAGAGAACAAACCAACAATTCTTTACACATTATCAAGTTGTTAATGTTGCTTAAAGGTCCTGGGACATGCTGCTTTTTGGATGCTTTTATATTAGTGGTCCCCTAATACTGTATCTGAAGTCTCTTTTATATAGACCTTAGTGGTCCCCTAATACTGTATCTGAAGTCTCTTTTATATATACCTTAGTGGTCCCCTAATACTGTATCTGAAGTCTCTTTTATATAGACATTAGTGGTCCCCTAATACTGTATCTGAAGTCTCTTTTATATAGACCATAGTGGTCCCTTAATACTGTATCTGAAGTCTCTTTTATATAGGCCTTAGTGGTCCCCTAATACTGTATCTGAAGTCTCTTTTATATAGACCTTAGTGGTCCCCTAATACTGTATCTGAAGTCTCTTTTATATAGACCTTAGTGGTGCCCTAATACTGTATCTGAAGTCTCTTTTATGTAGGCCTTAGTGGTCCCCTAGTACTGTATCTGAAGTCTCTTTCCCGAAATTCAGCCTTGGTGCAGAAATACAGCCACTAGAGCCAGTCTCACAATGAGCTTTCCTTAGGATGCGCCATTTCTGTGTCTGTAGCTTTAAATGCTATTGAGGAGGAGAGAGGGTGGGCAAGGTGGAGGGTGGGGGTGTGGCCTTGACCAACTGCCACTTTGCTTGTTTGCAAGCCATGATGTCTCTCTCTTTCTCATGGGCGGGCCAAATTCTCTGGGCGGGCAAAGCAGAGAAAGGGGAGGCAACCTTCCTCGTTATGACCTCATAAGGAGGAGATTCCAGATCGGCCCATCTGAGCTTTCATTTTCTCAAAGGCAGAGCAGGATGCAATTTTTTTTGTTGTTGCAGGATGGTAGGGGAAGACTCATGAATATTCATTAGGGAACTCATCCCTGATTGAGTAACCCTGACATTCTTACCCTAACCATAACCAATCCCACTCCTCTTGCTTAAACATAACCAATCCCATCAGAGCAGGCAACGCGTACTAGCCATTCAGAGGGAGAGTAGGGCGGGTTCTTCCGCTACCATCCTGCAAAAAATGTATTTGCGAGCAGGATACCCAGGGCTCGGTTTACACCTATCGCCATTTCTAGCCACTGGGGGACCAGAGGCAGGCTGGGGGAAGTGAAATTGTCATGCCATGGGACATTTACGTTTCATAAAAGTTCAAGTACATCACCTCCATCAGTCTAAACCTTTGACTTGAGAAAAAGGTGTGTAACTGTTTTCCAGGCAAGAAGGTCACATTGCTGTATATCTTTGCGTCTCAGGCATTACACAGAGATGCATCTTTCTCCTCTATAGTTCTCAGATAAGAAGCCATATGTTCAACATAATGCCAGTCAGCCCCATGACAACGACTAACATTTGCTAGTTTTACACAAGTTATTGTAAGCCCGTGTGTGTGTGTGTGTGTGTGTGTGTGTGTGTGTGTGTGTGTGTGTGTGTGGGTGTGTTCTTAAGTGGCCGTTGGCAAAATGTCGGAGCAGGAAACGTGGCAAGACAAATGAAGGGGTTGTGGGTTCAAGCCATGGGCAGCACACAAGCCTGATAGATGTGTGAAGACTGACTTAAAACGTCTGGGTTATTGATGGTCGCCCACCGGCGCTAAAAATACATCGCAGCACTGACCCACACCGACACAACACACACCGACACACACAAACACACACACAAGCAATACATAGAAAACTTAGATGTTTTGCCTCACAAATTGAACTCCAAAATGTTTTGAACCTCATGTGTGATTTCCTTTTCACTTTCACGTTCTGAACCAGGCTGTGTGTGTGTGTGTGTGTGTGTGTGTGTGTGTGTGTGTGTGTGTGAGCGTGTGTACGTTCTCATAGCCCTACAATGTATTTGCATGCTGTAGTAGCTTTCATTGTTAATGGCAGTGTGAGATTAAAGTTGCGTACCCACACAAGGAATCAACGGTAACTGATGTACTAGACATGATGAAAAAGACAAAAGCTGGTGCATACATTCATTTCACGTAATGCAGAAGCCACAAAATCAACCACAGGTTCAGTTTTATCGTGTTGGATGACACTGTCTTCTTTAGTCTCTAATAAAACAATGCATCCGCCTAGTTTGTTTGGCTGTGCATTAAACAGATCCTGTTCTGCTAGACTCGAGATGACAATAAATAGCATCAGTTGGAGGAAGCTGGAGTCTGAGGTTTTCTACTTGATGAAAAATGCACTTTGTAAGAAGACAACATTACACATGAAACAAAAGATGGAAAATTAATGTTAATGAAAAAGAAATTTAAAAAAAAGAAGAGAGAAATAGGCCTGCAAAAAGACAAAGACAACAACAGCTGTGCTTTATGCTTTTCTGAGAATAAAGGAATGAAAATGATGGAAAGACAAATAAAGCTTTCTAAGGTGCAACAAGTATGTGGGATGTCAGGAAAAGTGTAATTTGATTTGCTTTGTCTCCACATACAGGCGACAAGGCACAACATGAATTGACTCTTATTTCATCCGGTGAGAGAAAAAAGGTAACTGTGAGAACTCACCTTGGAAAAAAGTAATTAAAACAGAGCTAAACAATAGAAAGGTTTTGTGAAGGTGTGTGTGTGTGTGTGTGTGTGTGTGTGTGTGTGTGTGTGTGTGTGTGTGTGTGTGTGTGTGTGTCTGAGACACATTTTCTCTGCTGCGATATTTACTCGTGGCTGAAGCCCTTCACTGCCTAGAAAGATTTTGGTGACAAAGATGCAATAATTAGTCCCTTGTAAGATTATTGAAAACATACATACAAATACATCAATAAATAAATAAAAGTTAGTTTACATGCCATAATATTTCATCGCCATGGCAGAAGGGAAATACAGTATTTGTCAAAAACCATGGTTTTTTTTTACATTTTTTACATCAAATCAACTTTACTTTACCAGTGCCCCGACAACTAGCGTTATAAGCTAATTAGCATGAAAACATATGAGAACGGTCAACTCGGTACATGTGTTATTAACCCCTAGGTTCATTTTGCGCCAGATTTGTCCTTTAAAGAGAATGATTAGTCCCGGGGCTGAAATTACTTTTTCTTGCCACTTTTTGGCCCTGCTTGCATCATCACGCAAAATATTTTGTGAATTAATAAAACCTTTCTACCAGACACAGTGAGTACTGTCAATTGCAGTGGATCATTGGAACCTTCCCTGAGTCATTCTTTCCTTGTATCTCTTCAACGGAGTGCAAGTTAAAAGGTGCTGTAGGGAGGTAGTTGGGAGGATCCAGGCTTTAGCCAAAAAATTTGAACATCGACAACTTTTCAGTCCCTCCTCCCTTTCTGTTAAAGCCCTAAACGGTCTCCTAAGCCCCTCCCCCTACAAGGGAGAATGAGTGTGCATGAGCAGTGATTCACACGCAGTTAGACACCCCCCCGGCCCTGATTGGTGCGTCTGAACATGGAGCTGTGGATTTTTGCAAATCGCACTACAGGCTGTAAGTGGAGCCAGAGGAGATGGATTTTTTTTAAATGACCTGCTTCATGTAGTTCTACTGGAACATAGGGTCAGTTTCAGCAAATATGACAGAAAGTTAGTTTTATAAGTCTTACCTACTGCACCTTTAAGTGTGTAGCATCTGTAATGTGATTACATTTGATAACTTCCAATAACAATTTCCGATAACCCACTTATTTACACCCTTAACACTGACACAGTGGACAGAACAAAGCACAAACAAACATTTGAAGCCTTTCCAGTAATCTAGCTAAAAAAAAGTAAGGGAGGGAATGGGCAGTCATCCTCCAAGGATCATTAATATCTAAACTATCTTTCTGAGTTTGACCCCTACTTGTCAAGATATTTGCCTTCTATCGCCATAGGTACTCCCCCCACCTACCTCCGACAACACCTGTTAAGGTGAAAACTTTTTCAATTAGTTAAATACTTGAACCTTGTTTGACACACACTCACGCAAAGATAATAACTATAAAACACACACACACACATACACACACACACACAAAAACATGTATACAGTTGTGCTTGTGTACCTTGCAACACACACTATGTAATGCACAATCCAACTAATGGCCAAGTACTCAGGCGCACAATGTTCACATGAATATGAATATTACACACACACACACACACACACACACACACACACACACACACACACACACACACACACACACTGTTGCTGATTTAATTAACTTAGTATATGTGTGTGTCTGTGTGTGTGTGTGCGTGGAGGTCACATTGAGGGGCTATTACTGTCCTTCCTCAGGACACAGTCACACTCTCAAAGTCTCAGCCACACACTGTACAGACTCATTTACACAGACATGCACATGGGCACAAGTAATCTCTATATCACACACACACACACACACACACACACACACACACACACACTCTTAGGGGGAGCATAGGTTAGCTGCTGAACTGTAGAAAGGTTCAGTGAACTCTGACTGTTAATAACAAGAGTCCACATCAGATTTCCTTTCCTGCGTGACTCTTTGCCCTTCCTCTGTCACTTTTTTCCTTTTCTGTCCTTTCCGCTGATTTTCTCCTCTTTGTTTCTGCACTACTTATTGTCTGGAATAAAAACTCCACGTGCAATTTCTATCTATGGTCTATTTTTCATGGAGTTATTTATAAACATAAACGGAATCTATCTTCCTCCCCTAATCCTTGTTGCAGTCAAAATATTTGCAGACAGCGACAGCAATTAACGCTTTGACAGATTTAAAATATATTGAACTTCATTGCTGTTAATCAGTTTTAAGTAACTAAGCTAAAAATGTGGCAGTTGTCCATGCATAAAAGCCATGATTATTAGCTTTACTTTGGCACTGACATATCTATTCATGCATTTCTGAGTTGGGCTTTTAAGGGAGAGGGGAATTAACTGTTGAATAAAAAATGAAGGGAAATATTGAATCATAATTTAAGAGCAAATTAAGTATGGGCAGTGTGACTGTTGAACTTATTTCAAAGCCACCTGTTTCAAAAACACAACCTGGGTCATGATGCGTGCGTGCGCGCACACACACACACACGCACGCACGCACGCACGCACGCACACACACACACACACACGCGCGCGCGTAATCTTTTCCGTGTCGAAAGAAAGAAAGCTGTTATCTTGTGACTTCTCTATCTGACGCCGAGCCTTATTAAGTTATTGGTAGTAAAGTGGGTCGAAGCGTCGTGGCTGAGAAAGCCAATTATCTCCTCCCATCCTCTGAGACCTGTCTTTAATTATCAACTTTTTATAACTCGGGTCTTAAAGATATAGCCGACGGTGTCTGTGTCTCTGTCTCGCTATTGGCTCTCCGTCTGGATTTCTCCGTCTGTGGTTTTGATAACTCTGTTTTATGAAACCGCCGGAGGGGTGTGTCTCTGAATCTGACACTATAACCTTGTTCTAACATCCTAGTTCAACATGTATCTCTACTCTTGTCTGTCTGCACTCAAAGAACTGTATACCAACTCTCTAAAAAAGAATAAGAAGATAGTACTTGTTTGATAGTCAGAATGAAACATATAAAATGTGAACAATTAAGTTTCTGAAATATTTCCCTCCTGAACTGCTGGAAGCAAGGTCAAGGTCAAGGAGTCTTTATTATCCCCGAGGGGCAATTCGTTGTGCAGCAATAGAATGCAACATAAACAACACAGAGGCTATACAAACAACAGACACTATCAATAGAGGGTATAAATAAATACAAACTACACAGAAGTCCACAACTCACATTGAATTATTAACAAAGCCAAAGCAAGTATTTATTTGACTTTAATGAATTATCATTTCCAATAGAAATGTGTCTTTCTGGCAGTATGAATTGCCATTCATTCATTCAATTGTTTAAGAGTCAATTTCCCAGCTGATTCTGCTCAATTTAATGTGATTTCAAAAATAGGGTCTAATGTGAGCTGCAATTACTTAATACAATTTGATGGAAATTTGCTAAATGTTTAATTCTTTCACCATGGACCGATATATTTTTGCATGATCTGTTTCTATCTCTCAAATGCCAAATTTAGGAGGTTTTGTTCTTCTAGCAGGGCTTATACTAACTTAAAGAGGCACATGCAGTGTCTGTAAATGTTTTTTTTTAATCCACATAATTCAGAAAAAAATAAGTATCAACTCTACAAGATGCGTCTGGAAGCTCAGGAAGAATGCATGAGAAGAAAAAACATTATTACTAATTAATTAATACTTAGTAGACCAACCAATAGTCATTGCCAGTGTTGGTCATCTTACTTTGAAAAAGTAATTAGTTACAGTTAAAAATTACTTCTCCCAAAAAGTAATTGAGTTAGTAACTCAGTTACCACATTGTAAAAGTAATTAGTTACTCAGCAAAGTAATTTGTTGTAATTTGTAATTTGTTGTTCTTAATGACGCTAAAGGAGACCTTTAGAGTCAATAAGAACAACAAAGGCACCTGACCAAACGTCTCTATTTTATGAGATGGGTGTGAGAATGTGTTGCACATATGTGTTATATGCATCATATGTGATATGTTGTTTCCAGGGTGTAAACAGAGTCATTAAAATTGTCACGTGTCACAAGGAACACATGAAGAAACGAATCAGCGCTTCTTATCCGTACAATGTGTGTATTATTTATTTATTGATTTATTCCAAACACAGTATGACCATAAACTAAGATCTGACCCGGTATCAGAGAGGTTGTGTGAATGTTAAAAAGTCAGGATGCCGACAAAGTTAAGATTCAGCCCGGCACACTGGAGGCTCTGTGATGACAGCCATTTACTCATCTCACAATTGGCAGACGTAGAGGTAATGATGCCAAGGATACACTGCTGGCATACTGAATATAACATATCACACACACACACACCACCATTTTTAAACTATTTTCTGTCGTTTTATTAACCTCTCCATCTTTTCTAAGTTGCTCTGAGCGTCCCACATGACAGACGGCTGTAAATGGCCTTTGCCGTTTAGAAATTGGCCAACCAGGCAGCAGAAGAATTTAAATCTTGCCGACGAACCTCAAATGACCCATGCAGACACAACATGTGATGAGATGTTATGACTATTCAGAGCTCAATCTGTGTGTAAAATAACCCGCTGCAGTTGATGAGACTTGTGAAGGATTTTCTAGCATCGCACCCAAATACAAAGAGGGGGCTCTCGCAAACATTCGAGAAAGTTAAAAAGGTCAGCAGACAGTAGAGCAATTCTGTCTTTATTTACAGCTGTAAAAGGATATTCTGGCTATCCGTGCCAGAAACCAAAGTAAAATATGTTGCCTGGACAACCATTTAATTAAATGTTTCCAGACAATAACATGTTGTGGTTAATGAAGAAAGCATGCTGAGTCAGTCCCTGGGGGCTCTATCGCCAAGACAGCTGACATCAAAGAAGCAGCCTTCCATTTTTACTGCCTCAGTCCTGGCAACTGCAGCTCAATTATCTTGGCAACAACAAGTGGAAATGGCATCAAAGTATACTTAGACATCTGGACCATGGGCAACAGCTAGAGTCAACACATGGAGAAGAGTCACTTAACCAGTGTTGACTTGTCGTTATCCTTCTGATGCTGATCAGCAATTGTCATTCACAGTGATGTGTCCTGTTAGTTACTGTTTTACACTCCCTGTAAAAGCTGTTTTGCTTATAATTCCTCGAAAGGTTGCTGACTTATTGCACCTTCAGCTTAAAGAAATACTCCAGCAAAATCTATTATTTTAAGGATCAAACTCTCTGTGGGCTTGAAAGGAGGCTCACTGGAGCAGTTATGGATTTACGAAAAAAAAGTTCCGGTGCCGCCGGAAGTTCCGCCGGAGGCTCCTCATTTTCAGGCCCAATGTCCGTTACCTTCCTCTTTCTTTGTGTTGGCGTTCTAAACTCTTGTGGATTTCTGAGGACTATGGTTAACTGCTCCTCAGATCTCTGCAGGGTAAATCCAGACAGCTAGCTAGACTATCTGTCCAATCTGAGTTTTCTGTTGCACGACTAAAACAACTTTTGCACGTTCCACCAAAACAAGTTCCTTCCTGAGGCTATTTTGAGCGGCACCGTTGCTCCGTCCAGCGCTTAGCACCGCCCACGTCGATTGTGATTGGTTTAAAGAAATGCCAATAAACCACAGCACATTTTTCTGCCATCCAGGAATGTGGTGTGGACTAGCCAGACCCTCCTCCACAGCGCTGTGGAGATAGGTCTGGCAATGCGACACTATAGATGAAGTGCCTTGCTCCTGGGCACCCCAAAAGATGATAATAAGGGAACAGCAAGTGCTGATTTAATTTCCCTGCCCAGAGTTATCCTGCTTGGAGATTGAACCTTTTCAGTCTCTTCTAACTCAAATGATTTATGAATGCAGCTCACTGAAAGTCTCAAGATGCAATAAGATCTCAATTTCAACTTGTATAAAATGGGGGTAATTTGGCCTCAGTCTTGACTTGTCTGTACATTTCTCACCCTGCTCATTGCTGTCTAATGGGCTGCAGCCACTCTCAGAGTCCCCAATCCGAGTTGCCACCAGTGGAGTCACAGACTCTCAGATGCTTCTGAAGACGATCTTTGGCACTGCAGTCTGACATTACATGATGATCTGTGTCAGTCTCCATGTCACTGACTGTCTCTCTCCAGCTCCTTGGCTCTGTCCTCTAGAAGGAAATGACTGAGAGATTATTCATTGCAGGGTAATGATGGTACAGCAGCACAAGTGCCAAAGGCTCTTGATAGACTGCCAGACAGACTCTCTGCATCTGCATCTGTGTTGATAATAGTTTAGCAGGTAGAATTACTGTCTGAAAGAGTTGGAAGTGTCTCTGGCTGCACTTGAACATGATGATGACCTCATACAGACTCAATTTGCTGCAGAGCAAGAGAAGGAGAGCAGAAATAGAGTAACACTAAATGGTAGATGTAAAGCAAGAGAGAGAGAAAGGTAGACTAAAAAAAAAAAAAAAAAAAAAAAAAAGTAAAACAGAGCGGGTCCATTTGCACATTAATGCTTTCATATCTGACTGGTTAAACAAAAGGAATTGTGCTTATCAGAAATGAGTGCCACGTCCTTCAGGGGCATGCTGAAATAACATTGACCCTGCTCAACTTAATTGTCCTCTCCACCCGCCTGCTATTCTTTTCCCTGTTCTCTTTAGACATTGTAACAATGAGTAGGGTGGGTCATCATTTAGATTTTATCAATTCTGATTCCAATTCTGATTCTTCCTTATCATTTCTCTATTCCGATACGTGCCTATTTCACAGATAAGAGGAACATTTTATTCAATGATGGTTTACAGTTTTACTGGGCTTTTTCAATGTAAAATAAAGCCACACTTTAGAGCGCCGCTTACTGTGCTCCAATGCTGCAACACAAAAAGTGGCGGGAAGTATGGTGGCCGCTATGGAAACCAAAACCTGCGTTTTAAATTTGGAACCGATGATCGGATTCAAAACCAAATTTTCCAAACGATTCTAATATATATATATATATAAAAAAAAAAAAAAATTCCATTGGAATCGTAATTTTTTAAACGATTCCAGGTTGGAATATTTTGAGGCCCAATCCTAGCAACGAGGTTCACTTTTCCATCTTCAGTTCAAGACTGAAATGGGATTTATCTCCAGATGACTGTGGTGCATAAATATGTTGATGATGTTTTTTAAAAAAAAGAAGAAATTACTGACCAGTGTTGGGTGTAACACATTATAAAGTAACGCGTTACAGTAACGTAACTACTTTTTCGGGTAAAAAGTAGTGTAACGCGCTACTACTGAAAATTTGGTAACGTAGTTCCTTTTTCAATTCGGCGCAACGTTAATTTTCCCAGGGACAGATTTGACAGCAACACTGCCTTCTCAGCTGCGCGCTCACAAGCTCCACACGGGACGTGACAGAGGCTGGTAGCAGAGCAATCATGGCAAGCGAGAAGCAGCCAAAGCTAACTTTTGAGAGCGTTTTAAGCTTTGTGGCTTTTTGCTGGACGGCGCTCTGAGCCAGGCAGACACAAAGCTGACAACCTCACAGATGGATGCGGTGGAGATGGCCTCATACATACACGCAGCGGACCGCTGTGGACTTGCGCCGGTTGCACGGACACGCAAGGATTTCCAGAAAAGAGGCTGCATGTGTCTACGACAATGCACAGACCATCATGGCTGCACGACCGGTACAAGTCGATACAGACATTACATAGTATACACTAACACCGTGTAACGTCGATGACCTGCTGATGTGCATTCAACCCGCGCTGGACTCGTTCATAATGAATCAGCCGTCATTCTGAGTAGAGAATCCAGTCTGCAGTGGAGTTCAGACACTTCACTGATAAACCAGAGATTGGCTTTCTGGACAAATATAGTTTTTGTATAATTAACTTCAGTCTCTGCCAGAGACCCCTGCTTTTAAAAGTAACGAGTAAAGTAAAAAGTTACTTTCCATAGGGGGTAACTAAGTAAAGAAACAGATTACTTTTTTAAGAAGTAACGAGTAACGAGCAAACACTACTTTTTAAAAGTAACTTCCCCAACATTGCAAATGACCAAGGCCATTACTGAAGTTGTTTTCTCCTAAAAAGCTGTGTAATAAAAAGCACATCACCTTGATATTTCGCCAGATTTTGGCCCACAGTTCGACTTCATTAAACTATAATGTTCAAATACACTGACCTATACGAGGTGTGTCCTGTGGCATTTCAGCATTGGCAGGAATTATTAGAGAAACCACCTTGGACTGCGAATAAGATAAGAGAAGATTTGTCTGCAGGAGTGCCCAGAGTTGTATAACTAACCCTATCATACCAGGATTTGGCAAAGAATTCCCAAGCCTGGCAGGAAATATCCAACATAATAACATCTGCTAAGATTATGTGACTTTTTTTGCAGCGAAAATGCAGGGATTATGAAATCATGCAAGCCCCGCATATTTTGCGCAGAAATCGGCAATTTATGCGGCGAAAGTGCGCCGTATTGGAAAAAATGCGGTCCCGCATAAATATGCAGACTTTGGCTAATTATGCATTGAATTATGCGATCGCATAATCACGTTTTTCTGGAGGGACTGAATAATATCACATCCATACAGGGATAGTAGTTGTTAAAACATAATAAAAAAATGAAACACTGGTATCGGATCGATACTCGGTATCGGCCGATACGCAAGTTCAGGTATCAGAATCGGTATCGGGCCATCTCTACTTTTAAACAGAAAGAATATGTATATTTGAGGCTGTACTCCATAAAAAAACAACAGCACCAGCCATTTAGCAGATGCTCAAAAACGTCACGTTCAAGTGAGAAAGCACTCTAGTGGTCATAGGAGTTCTGACTCTTGTCCTTTGGAAGCAAGGGAGAAAGTGGCGCGATGTTCTTATACAGTAGAGCCACAGGTAACCTTAACGTGAACCTATTTTACCTCAACCTTAAAACTAAGTCTCAAACTTCAAATAGCCCTTTGAAAACGTGAGGACTGGACAAATATTCCTCACTTTCCAAATATGTCCTAGATTTTTCATTTTCCAGGTCAGCACTGGTCCTCACAAAGATACAAGTACAAGAGGACACAAACATACAGGCCATAAAGATAAACACAACCTCAGAGACAGCAGACGGATAGAAAATGAGCACAAAATCACACACACAGAGAGAAGTTACGGTATACAGTATAAACATACACAACCATTTAGTAGGGCTGCTTGGTCATGTAAAAAATCATAACTACCATTATTTCGGTCAATACTGAAATCATGGTTATTTAACACGATTACTCATTGACTTTTGGAAAGACGTTGCAATTATTGAAAACTGTCATTGAACAGTTAAATCAACAGGGAAAACAACTTAAACCGTGGAATTTACCTTAATATTTTTCCCATTTGAGCATTTTTTTCCCCATTCAGAACACAAGATGCAAAATGCAAAGAGCAAAATGATCATTGTTCTCGATTATTCTGTTTTTGCGATCATTAGGAGCCGAAATAGTAATTGCGATTTAAATTTAAATTTATTGCACGGCCCTACCATTTAGCATGCAGCTTCATTCCTCACAGCACATACATACACGTGCACTTATTTCACATATATATGCACACTCTCACACATAAACACTCACATTTGCCACAAACTGTTCTCATTTTGTATCAGTCACATGTTAAGATGTGTGACAACTCACAAACACACACCATCTCACACACACACACACACACACACACACACACACACACTGTCCTTGCGAGAAAGGTCAGGGTATCCACCCTGCTGTGTGTTTGAAAAGTATAAATAATAAACGGGGGATAATGTATGGTAAGCAAAACATCTGACCGAGCCAACGACTGCTTCTCTACCTTCTCTTTCTCTCATTTCCTTTTTTGTCCTTATCGCTCTCTCTATAACACTACTGCCTCTCTGTCTCCCTTCATATTCTGTCTTTATCCTCTCACCTTTATCCTTATCTATTTTTCCTCCCTCTCTCTCTCTCACCCTCTGGGTGTGAGGGGAGAGGGTGAATGTAGTGACATTACCTCCTTTAACCCCTAAGCAACCCAATGTTGCCTCCTTATCTTTTCATACAACACACATTGCATTATTCATCATAACACAAACACACACACACACACACACACACACACGGTGGAGTAGAGAAGAAGAGAACAAGAAGCAGATGCGAGAAGATGGAGGAAGGGAAATAGGCAGTGTTTCCTTTATGTTGATTTGACCGTGGAGGCCCCCCACGGTATCCAAAATAGGGCTGCATTGTTAGAGTGCATGGCGGAGAATAGCACGGACACACAAGGATTGATATTGTGTGTGTACGTCCTTGAGAACTGTAAGTCGTATAACTTATGTTGTCAGTTCATTTAAGCCTGATCTTAGCAAATTTAAATTAAGTTAACTGGTGATTTTCGTTGTTTGTGTTCTTCACCTGCGAGCTAAATTTCACGTGGCTGTTGATTCGATATAATAGCGATTGCTGAACGCTCTCGCCCACGTTTGTATTTTAGGTGCATTATTTACATGCTGAAGTAGTTACACTGCATTAAGATAATGTAACTAACAGAGATGTTCACAAGTCATTTTTTGGAAGTCCAAGTCAAGTCTCAAGTCTTTGAGGGGAAGTTCAAGTCAAGTCTCAAGTCTTTTGCCATGAGTCCAAGTCAAGTCCAAGTCAAGTCTCAAGTCTGATCTGTCCCTAACACTGTATTGTTAAATCTTATGAATTCAAAGCATGTCCTGTAGCTACCATCCATACAGTACAGTATCAAAATCAGTTGTAGGATAACTTTATGGGGTCTACTGCAATGCAATCTGAAGAAACACAAATTAAGGACTCTGTTTCAATTTCATAACTGTATTTTTCAACATTTTGGTATCTGCACCAAAGAATACATGTTTGTCTGTGTTACTAACTGGCTGTAAAGCCCAACCTCATCATGCATTACATTTTTCAGTGTTCTTCAACTTAGGACATCGTATAGTCTAATCTTCTGCTACTGGTGAAATATTAACCTAAGTCTGTCACATCATATGGATACAACTATAACAATACAATTTGCCTGTCCCCAGCATTAGCACAACACTTTGCGATGGTTAGCTTGTTACCTGTGGCGATATCTGCTAAATGTAACGTCTCTTTCACATTAGCGTGAGTGGCTGACCTATCTGGGTGCTTTTTGAGATGTCTGATGAAGTTCGATGTTGTTGATCCAGCGTCATGTATCTTGGTGCCACACTCCTTGCATGTAGCTGTTCGCTTACTGCCACTGTTTATGAAGTTATTGTAAGCAAAACTTATGACAAAAGGCACAACTGCAGGAGGACTTGGTGTCACCATCGTCGCTGCATTTTTTGATGTGTGCGCGCGCCGCATAGCGCATGCGTACATTGCACATTACGGCAAAGGCCAAGGGACACGCAGCTCGTCATGCGTTTCCCCAACGTATATGCGCCAAAAAAGAAAATAGAAATACATGAATCAATTTAGATTTAAAAAGCAATAATTGCATGAAAATAGGTTGTTGACGAGTCTCGAAGCTCGAGTCCGAGTCAAGTCTGAAGTCTTTTGGGTCGAGTCGCAAGTCAAGTCTGAAGTCTTTTGGGTCGAGTCCGAGTCAAGTCTGAAGTCAGCTGTTTGTGTGACTTAAGTGCGACTCGAGTCCGAGTCTCAGACTCGAGTCCCCATCTCTGGTAACTAATAGTGGGTTTACTGTTATTTGCTACAGAATGCTTAGCCTATATGTCAAGGTCAAACCTGCCCCCACTGCTACAAAAAATCATAAAGGAAACACTGAATAGGGGAGCTGTGGCTTCTCTTCATACATCCAGAGTTCACCTCTGCCGCTTTTTCATTACAATCCTTCTATGTACATCTGTCTTTCAACACATACAACACAATACACTCACCGTGGTACCATGCATACATTTGAAACTCGGCAAGATTCTCTGTCACTGATTGCAGCTTAATAACGCAACACATACATGACTTGTGTGGCTTTCCCCACAGTGTACATTAAAAAATACTTCACTCCAACTCATTCATGACTACACACAGGGCTAGGAAGTCATTCATAGGAAGATGTTGACTATTGATGATCGTTGACTCTTCTATAAATACGTCAAACAGAAACAATGATCTTTATATTCTACGTGTGCGATTAAGTGAATTAATGCGGGTTTAAAAAAAAAGTAAAACTACGTATTTCCTTTAGATTCGGATGTTTGGAAGTGTTTGATTGTGATCTTTTTGTGAAGCAATTTCATAGATGATATTACAATTACATTTTCAGTGTTTCCTCTATGTTGATTTTACCGCGGCGGCCCGCCACGGTAAGATTTCTGCCGCCACGGTATCAGAAATAGGGCCGACACACAACAGGGTTTCCGCTATGTACATGTAGCAGCGGCGCACAACATCTGCAGAGCCGTCTGCTCTACTGAACTTAAGCAAACTGTCATCCACTCTCTCTCCACTTTAGGACGTCATCACTCGCGAAGTCATGGCAACCAAATAAACAACAGGGCGAGTACACTTGTCAGTCAATCTAAGGCAAACAGCGACGAAAGCCGCGACATGAAATCTGCACTCACGCGGGTCCTGTGAAATATGACAGCTACAGTTTATTGGAAAATAGCATTGTGGACACTGAATTTGATAAATTTACTGTTTATCAGACCCCAGATGAAACAAGAAGCTAACGTTAGCGAACGCCACGGTCCCTCTGCCTCTGACGCCCCACTGCAGGAGACGTTGTATTCCCCCAACACGCTGTATTAACGTTACTGTTTTAAAATAGTTTTCCAGGTTACATGAAAACGTAGCTAGTAATGTTCACTCAGCATTTTGTTTTGTTGTTAAACTGTGTAAAACTAGTGGTGACGTTAAATCACCGGTTTCAGGTAACGGCACCCTACGGTACCGTCTATTTGCTGGATGGTTTCAAAGTCAATGGTTGGTAGCTAACATTAGCAGATAAGCCCGTTGACAGCGATGTTATTGTTCATATTTTGGCACAATGTTTCTGACCGTAGTAGTGGTCATAGTGACTGAAAGTGTGATGTGAGATGCTAAAAAGAAACTAAGCGTTGTTTTCAGGCTTTTAACGTTCGAGGAAATACAGGCAAACTTTTACACCGTTTAGTTGTCAGCATTTTAACCGTGTTTAATCCTGCTGCTAGCTAACGGTAGGCTAACGTTACCTGCTGCCAAGTGTAGTGTTAACTAGCGTGACATGCGGCGATGTTTCGTTTGCCTCTAACGTCAGAGAGAAGCAAAGTCATTTAAGTGACACCGAAATGAGGCACCAAAATCCGCATTGCTATTTGGTCCAGTAGATAACGGTCATTAAGGCACTGGTGCCGTATTAGCACTGGGTCTCGGTACCCAACCCTACCAAAGAGTGATATTCCCTTTACAATGGATTCATTTGAACAATTTATAGTATTCACTGTAGTATTTCAAAAGAAAAACAGACCCTGGAAGAAATCATCGTATGTAGCAGTAAACAGTTTTTTTTTTTTAATTTCCTGTCCTATTTATCATCTTGCATCCTCTTTGATTTATCTCACAGCGCCCTTAGGGGATCATCTGAACCAGAGTACAAACATACATCATGCATGTAGTTATGTGCACAATGTGTAAGCAGAGGTTATAGAAGGCAAACATAAATCTCCGGTGTCCTGAGGCAACCCACTATCTGCATATCTATAGAATGATTCCGCTTAGAGAGCCCAGATCACATGTGGTCAATACTAAATATGGCCCCTTTGTGTAAACTCACTTCTAAATTAAAATACTCCCACCTCAGTGTTTCAATGGCATCCTTTTCAAGTGGCGGATCAGATAAAGGATTGCATGTTAGCGGAGGGTCTGCAGACATAGCCGAGTTGAGGAGCTGTTGCTGAATGTTAAGTGTCTGCTTGTGGAAAGTGGTTACATAAGGGTCCATATTATTCTGTGTTACACTGAATAATACAGTTAAATTGGATACTGTGGTTGAAGCTGTATCCACATGGGATCACTGTATCATGTGGAGTCTGATCTATCCTTTTGTCAGCCAAACTAAAAGAGAAAATAAATCTACCAACAAACCAAATGATGTGACTATTTCAATCAGTTCTATTTGAGCAGTGTTTCCCACAGATTAGAAAGCAATTTGTGACGTGGGGGGGTGTTGCCTCGTAACATTATTTATAATACGTTTATTTGATTCACAGCTGCTACATATAGGCTGTGTCTCATTCCGCATATTGTCCCAAAAGGAACACTTACCGGAAATGACGAGTGGTCGGCTTGGCTCGCTGCCTCTCAAAATCTGATGAAAATCTTTTAAACTGACCTTTGTCGATCAAAAAACAGACAGATTCAGCAACTGCATGGCCTATTTCTCGCTTAAAATGTTTTCAGAACCACGTTTCGGTGAACTATTTAACTCCTGTTTTAGCTCAGGGGACGCTTGTACATGTAGCTGCAGCTTCTCCGTGTTGCCTGAACGGATTCGGGTCAGGTTTTTGTCTATCGAAAGTACTCGCATAGCTATAGCGATCGAGATTAACGTAAAAAATCTCCTTTAATGTTGTGAAACAAAACAACTTAAGTTAGCAAAACATCAGGGCTTGGCTTCAAATTACTCACTTAAAACTATTGAAATGAGCCGTAAACGTGACGGCACAGCCATCATTGTGTCACGGACAAAAGTCTGTAAAACTCGGTTAATTTCAAAAAGCGACAGTTGACTTTTGGTTTCATTGGACACAAACCCTGAGGTTTCCTGGGTGAAAGTCCTGTGTTGTTTGACCCATCCACCACCCCAACAACCTGACTCATTTGCTTCCGTGATAATTATTACAGCCATGAGAGGTCGCCTAACAACATGTGTAAATATGGGTTGTTATGAGTTGCTTGCATAATAGACCTATAGTGCCAGATAAAAAACAATAGTTGGACCAACAAATAAAATCAGTTAAGCCAACCTAACTAGAAAAGCCGGGCCAATTTATATTTTCAGGCTACAGGGTGCAAATGAGAACTCAGTGCTGCCTGGTGCATCTTTAAGTTTAGCAAATCCACGGCTGTAAGTCCCACAGCTGGAGCTGATTTCTGGAGTGAGAAATTCAATGTAACCCTCTGAACACGTGAAAGCCAAGAGAGTGACTGAAAACACCAAAGGACACAAATCCTGCTGCCATATCTTTCACTGCAGATCCAGCCTTCACATGCTTCATCTGCTGCAAGATACAGAGAAGCGGAGAGACTCTCTCACCCTATCTAACTAATGGAAGCGCTGTCATCCCAATGAGCCACCATAAAGCAGGACGTAAGACTGTCTGCAATGTTTGTTTTCGCATGTGCATTTGTGTTTGTGTTCCAGATAATGCCATAGCAGCAAGTCATTTTTGTACTTGAAGTGGCTTAACTGTCAAACCACAACAACTACATGCCTGAGCAACACGAACTGTGCATATGTGTGTATGAGAGTGTGTGTTAAGTGATGATAAGACATTGGTAGGTTGCTGTTTCGGGTTGCTCCCTTCCTTTTAAAAAAACTCACAAACCCGCTGTCTTCATGACAAGCTACACAAACACACACACACACACACACACACACACACAGAACCTAATTGCTGTCTCTCTCCTGCAGGGTGAGAAAATAGGCTACCTGGAGGCATCTCTCCGCTCAGTTCCTCCCACCTCCTCTTTCTTTGCTGCATTCCCTCTCTTTCCTCCCTCCTTTCTTCTCGCCTTCTTTCATCTCATTCCTTGTTTCCTCTCCTCTTGTCTCATTACACTCATCTATTTTTCTGGTCATATTCCACACTCCTCCCTCAAGGTTTTTTTTTCCGTTTGTCTTTCCTCCTGCTCTTTTCCTCTCCTATTTTTCTACCGCTTCCACCAGGAGATGCATTGAAAATGATGCAAGGAAAGGAAGCGTGAAGAGGACACACAATCTTATATGCAGATGACTAAAACGCCCTGAAAACTGCAAGTTCAAACATCAGCTGTCATTGACTCCTACTGAGAAACTCGGGTACAAGACGAGTTGTTACGGTCACAGAGAAAATAAGGAGGTAGGGCAAGAAAGAAAGGGAAAAAGAAAGAGAAGGCAGTCTAAGGGGAATGCAATGCACCCCTTTTCTATTCTCCTCTGGTTTCATCACATTTCCTATTTCCTATCCTGCACCAACGTAATCACAAGCCAAAGAAAAAGACATTTCCTGAAATCACATAAAGGCTCAGCGGCTATTAAATTACATTAAATCATGTACTCAGGGTGTTAGAAGAATAATCCTTGATTAGCTTGTTGTTGTGCCATTAGAAGATTGTCAGAAACTGACAGCTCTTTTGAGATGATTATACCACCCACTGAACCTCTGCAGTGTGCTGAAGTGTTGCACACCATATAAGCAAACTAACAACAGAGATAGAACACATATCAGTGTTCCCTTGCTTGTTGTTAAGATGATTAAGGACTTTATTTTTTTTGATTAGTATCATCTTCATTAAGAATAGAAGTTTCTCATCACAATGCCTCCTCTGAAGCACATCCTGTCTCTTGTTCACTGCTATTCATGTTGCATTAGTTTGCTTATATTTTAATTAGATATATTCTACCTTTTCTTTTGCCAATATTTCACATTTTCATTGATGTGTACATCTTTTTTATGATCCTCCAGCGTGACAGGAGTACTGTCACAGCACAGTGATGGATCATGACAGCATAGGAATTAAGTTGGAAAGAAAGTATGATTCATTCCATCTGTTCGTAAAAAAAAAAAAAAAAAACGCACGGACCAATAGAAGAGAAGCAGAGGCATATTACATAAGGATCCATCATCGCTGCAACATTTGTCCAATTACCAGGTCACAGTGTGATTTCATTACACAGAACTCCTGACCACTGCTGAGGGTTGAAACGTAGGTCGACTGTTAAAATGAGAGATTCCATTCAGACTCAGCTCCTTAGGTCCTCCAAAGTAGGGCTGCGTATCGCTACTGATTTCCCAAATCCATTTGAATCCGATTGACAAGATCCTGATTCAATTTCATTCCCAATTTGATATCAATTAGATTAGGGAAATTTCCGTTACAATACCAATTTTGCTTGGATATAAAAAAATAAATACATCTCAGAGAACTTATGCTGTAAATTCTATAAACAAGAAGCAACTCTCAAATATTTTTTTTAATAATGCACCAGGTTTACATTAAGAATTGACCCCACACCCCAAAAAAAGTACTTTTTCCTACATCCATGGTGAAAAGGCATATTTTAAAAGATTGATTCCTGGATTTTATTAATCAATATCAAACCATTAAAACAAAGATTTGTGATTTTGATTGGAGAATTGATTATTTGAACTCAGCCCTCATTACTGGACCAGTGTATGGGAGTCAATATCACTGTTGGTAACGTGATAGGGACGGAATAGAGCATAGAAATCAACGGGAGCGGGACGGAGCTAGAGATTAAATTAAAAAAATGACGCTGCAATGTGGTGAGTGCGCCCAAAAATTGCGAGGCATTTCGTTTTAGAAAAGAGAACCACTTACAACTCACAATACGTTTGTTGATTGGCTACTGCTAGCCACAGAGTAGCCTATCAGAGCAAGACAAAGCAGCTGCCCTGTTCACAAGCCAATCAATCAGCGTCAGCGACTACAACGATTGTCGGAAAAATGGATTCTGGAAAGAAGCTGTTGCAATTGAAAATGTAATCGAAGAACCCCTCAATCCATTTTCAGGAGCTGTGAGAAGATCTCCGTTAGGAATTAGGCTACGTAATGAAATTGCCTGCACGTACCGCGTATAGCGTAGCCTAAATTTTCGAGGCAACCTCAGTGATTTGACCGCGATTAACCAAACATGCTACAGGGGGGCAACAGAGTCTGATAACTTTAGACAACATAGGGAACGAAACAGGAGCGGGACGGGATTCGGGAGTCTCTTGGAATTTTGCAGGACAGGATTTTCTTTTTTTGGGGGGGCGGGGGGCAGTCACGTGATTGGGATATGACGGGAGTATTTTCGTGGGCTTGGGATGGGAAGGGAGCGACAATTGATTCCTGTGTCACCCTCTAGGTGACGCAACAAAAGTTAAAAAATAACGTTACTGTCGAGCCCTGTGCGGTTTGTAAATAATCAAAGCAATTCATCCATTTTTAAAAACACTGACAAACTGTTTTTATGCGCGAACGTTGACAAGATTCTCAGACCCGTGTGAACCCTAAAAAATGAATGCTACTCATAATAAAATGCTACGCTGCCAATAATTACTGGTACAACAAGGCTAACTCTTTGAGATGACTGCAGTAAATCCAGCGTGCAGTGATGTTAGCTTCTTCTCTCTCTCTCTGCTTTATATTCAGATCACATTGGCTGTAAACTCAAAGTATCACTTTCTCTCCTGCCCCACCCTGCTCTACATTCTTTTTATACTCGGTGAGACAAAGAGAAAAGGGAGAGATAGAGGGTTCAGAGGGCTGCCCTCAGGCATACACACACACACACACACACACACACACACACACACACACACACACACACACACACACACACAGGTTATCTCAACTCCCATGCGGTTTTATTTGCTTTATTCACACAGCTTGCCATATTGTTTGACTGACGCAACAAGGCGGAGGAAGAAAAGGCAATTTTCTAACTTTTCTTTAAAAAGGTGCCGCATAAAAAAAATGAATAATAGCAAATGATTACAAGCAAGACCAGGAAATGACAACAACAGATAGATTAAACTGAGATAGCTATTTCTTTTTTAAGATACGACTGTCAAGATGTAAATTATTAGAAGGTCCTACCCACACAAGAAAAACTAACAGACTAATCTGTGGGTGATTCAAATGAATAGATGTTCCAGCTTAGTGATAGCCTTGAAGCAATTGATTTTTTCAACAACCTTAACACAGGGTCACAGCAGTACTTGGGAAAATGGTCCACTTTTCTCTACTTTCCAACTCGCGTCTGATTTAAAGTTCTGAAGTGATGGAGCGCTTATCCCTTTTACAATCTGTAGCAGCCTGATGCCTGCCTATTACTATTCAGGGTCATGCCAGAGTGCCGCCTGTCCCAAAACGCATGCAGGGCAGAGCAGGAAACACCGTCTACAGGTCACCCACCCATGACATGGCTGAGACAGTCACACCCACATTTGCCGTCTCAAATTAAGCCACTTGAATAGAGGAAGGACTCTGGAGAACTTAAGTGCTAATTCAGATTCACAGGGAGTTTAATCTAATTGGGCGGTGATGCCTTTCCAGCACCGGAGGACAAATTGTCAACTGGCTCTGGTCCATAAATGGCTGCCAGATTTGGGGGACGGGTCTGATCATAAACACCTCAATGCTGATGACAAATTCAATGCAATTCACTGTACACATTAATTAATTGCACGTTCCTTGTTTAATTAACCAAAGTTGTTGTAGTTGCTGAGATGTGGCTTGCCATGAAAAGGTGCAAATTCATTAGGGGTGGGACAAAATATAGATACGCAATATATTGCCATTATTCTTCGTGCCATACGAGAATCGATACGTTGGCGCCAAATAGTGATATTTTAATTAATAAAATCAGGCACTCTAAATAGATTTCTCTTCATGGCTCCTGGAGGTGGCGCTCAACACATGAATGAGGAAAACTTGAACATAAGTTAACTAGCCGAAGAGGCTAGAGTCAACGGGAGGGCGAACAGCAGTTTGAGCAAAATAGCAGAAACCCCAGCCACGTTTAAGAGCAACGTCAGGACCCATAGTTGCTCTATTGTTCTGTCATTTTAATTTACAGACTGAAAAACTTGTGCTGCAGAATTGTGCTGTTTTCTAACAGTTTGGACTTGCACTTCACCTTCTCACTAGGGTTGGGTACCGAAACCCGGTTCCACTATGGAACCGGTTCCTACGCAAACGGTAGTATTCGGACCGGAATAGAACGCAAATTCTGTCGCTCCTTCCCTTTTCTGCCGAGTGGCGCGCGTGCCCGCTCGCGGTATGAAGCGCGTGTCCGCACTATTCTCGGACATGCACTCTACAATCACTGCTGATAGATGGCTTTTTGTACACGCTTCGAAACGGACGTAAAAATATCACACTTTCTCTGTAGTCTACCGTTAGCTAGCTATCGTAAATGTGGGCTGCTTTTAAAATGCCATATTTTCCCTCTGGGCTCACAAAAACACATATTAACTATTCACTGCATGTGATCGCTAGTAAACATATTACACTGGCTCTGCTAGTCTATCGTTCAGGACAAGACCCTGTAGCCTGGTGGGGGGGGTGGTGGGACAGCCTCCCCAAATTGTCTGCCCTTTCAAACTCCTCCCTGTGTGTCCAGGCCTCTTGGACACCATCTGAGAGGTTTCTCCTGTGCAGGACATGCCATAAGTCAGGAGAGGTGTCTGTCTTGCCAGAGAAGCAAATATGGTCATTTTTCTGCAAAAGAACTGCTAAAGTTTGAAGCTGGTTGGCATACCAACTCAACAACATTTATTTAGTTGTTACTTGTTAATAGTGTAACTGTTATTTGTTAAATTATTGTAGTTATGTGTTAGGTTTACTTATTATATATGTAAGTACTTTAAAACATTAATATATTGTTCAATTTAAATCATTTTAACTTTTTTGATGGCATTTTTCAGTTTTTCAACAATCGGTTTAGGAATCGGAATCGTTTTAAAAGTACCGGTTTGGCTTCGGAATCGTAAAAATCCAAACAGTACTCAACCCTACTTTTCACGGGCATTTTGTATTCAGAGTAAGACTGATATCGTGATGTATCATTATCAGATTGCCTAGCAATATAGTGATTATCGCAGAATTGCTGTATTGTGATATTGTCGGTATTGTGAGCGATGTATCGTGTATCGTACCCTGGGATTCCCACCTCTAATATGCAAAGTTAATTAAGTTTAGATATCAAAGGTGAGAGTGGTGCAAATTGTTCTTAGTTATTATAAGTTTAAAGTTGACTCTTATACATTGTAGGGTCATCGACCACTGAGCCCGACATCTGGATTTAGTCTTAATGGTGGTGGATATAGCTCCTCTAGTTTTGTGTCCACATCATGCGTTTCAGTTTCACTTGAATATTAATGAATATCAATATGAATTCAAACACATCACATCCATTCAATTTAGCATTACTTGGATAAAATGTAAAAACTGTATTAGAGCCGGGCAATATATCGATATCGTGATATGAGACTAGATATGGTCTTAGATTTTGGATATCGTAATATGGCATAAGAGTTGTCTTTTCCTGGTTTTAAAGGCAGTAAAGTGATGTTATTTTCTGAACACACCAGGTTGTTGTAACTGTTCTATTATTTGCATTTACCCACTTAGTCATTATAGCCACATTACTGATGATTATTTATCAAAAATCTCATTGCGTTAATATTTTGTGAAAGCACCAATAGTCAACACTACAATATCGTTGAGTTATTTGGTCAAAAATATCATGATATTTGATTTTCTCCATATCGCCCAGCCTTAAACTGTATTCTGTTTTGTAAGTTCAACCCTTAAGAATAATTTTAAATTTTTTCCCTCTTCATATACATTTTTTGTGATGTCTGCATTCGATATGACTTATTTTTCCCTGCTTCTTACTACCCCCTAGTTCATTGCACAGTCTCAAATAGTTTCAAATAAAGTTTACTGGGAAAAAATGTAAACTGTTACACTGTAAAACTAAAGACACAATGATAGAAAGAAAGAGGCATGCAAACTTGAACAAAGACTTTCTAAACGTGTTACTTATTCTGGTTTTGGGTCAGCGTGTCTAAACATTATAAATTAGTTGAGTTTTAACTACAATTTGACCATCATACTAAACACCAACGTCTGATTTTCACACAAATGTCAGACTTGGTGACATTGTTGGATATTTTCACACGAGAGAAATATTAATTCAGTTGATTTATTTATGACAGAAGGGATCCCCAGTCCCAGGGTACCAATCATGCATGTATACAGCTTGACAGGAATAAAACCTCAGCAGGACTACATGTAGCCAATGATAGAACATGAACCAAAAATATGGGGGAAAGAAAGAGACTTAGAGACATGGAGGCGTGCAGGGACACGTCTTTATGCCAATGTTCACTTCAATCCTTGTCATCATGCATTACTGATCACGGGAAAGAGGAACATTTTACATGCACGCACACACAGATTCTTGCACAGAATTTACACTACATGTAAGGGAATGACTGTAATGTAAATCCTTGACGAGTAGGAGGAGGAGGAGGAGGATGGAAAAGAGAGGAGGAGGAGGAAGAGGAGAATGAGGAACGAGGTAGAAGAGCCTAGTAGAAGAAAAAGATGAAGAATGACTCAATGTGCCATCTCTGTGACTCATCACATTGGATGGCAGGTCCCGCTGTGGATCCAATCAAAGGCTGCAAAACCAAAATAAGCACAGTTGTCACAGAAAAAACGTATTTCACTGCAGCAGTGCTCCATGACAGCTGTCAATATCAAGAAAGAAGAAGAGGAGGAGGAGAGAAGGTGTAGGATTTGGTAAAGGGAGGCAAGGACAGATGGTAGGAGACAGAAGCATCACTGATGCTATGGGACAGCTGTCAATAAAAAGGAGAGCGGAGAAGGACTAGGGATGACTGTAGGGAAGGAAGGGAGGGGAGAGTGGTAAGGTGACAAAGACAAAGTGTCAGTTACTGGGAGGCAGCAAAGAAAGTGGCGAAAGACAAAGAGGGAAAAGGAAAGAAAATGACAAAGTAGAGAAAGTCAGTGAAACATAGTGATGTTGTTGTCACTGTCAGCGATAGAGAAGAGAGATAGACAGGGAGGGGAGTGACGCATTTGTCAAACAGTGCCAGTTTTCTGCTCCAACTGCAGCAAACTCTCTTGATCTGCTCCGCAAACAGACAATAACAGGAGAAAAGTACACTACAACAAAGTGCAGAGAGGAAACATATCAAAAGGCATTTCAGTGTAACTTTTGTGGTTTTCTCTAAAGAACAACACTTTGTGGCAACTAAACACTTCTTACATATTGTTCACTTTTTTTGTGTGGGTATGCACTCATTGGCTATAGCACTTGCTAGTCACAATTGTTCCAAAGGCTTTTTTAAGAGCCTTGTTAGAATCAAAATATCTGTCTTTTGTTGACTGATTTTTTGGCCACTGGAACAACATAGAATAATAGAATATTAGAGCATAAGCAACACTATATCAATCACATCACCGAAGTGTACAGCAGACTGCTGTGTCAGGACCACATGAACAGATGAAGCGAAAATGTACAGCAAAACTCTCCGAAACTCTGTGTAACTCTGCGTGGCGCACGCGCGCACACACACACAAACACATAATACACTAACTATGCATAACCCAAACAGGAGGCCATCAACTACAGGCAAAAGGCAACATGAAAATGGCACTGAAAAAAAAACAAATCATTGATTTTGATTGTTAGTAGAACCACATTAAGCCATAGTAACATCAATAGCACCAATATATGTAATACACTGCCCAGCGCCACACAGACTCAGCAGTCATAAAACATAAAATCATATCATGGACTCTGGCCCATGGGTCAGTGTCTCATTTGGTCATTTGATTTTCCTTTCATAAAACGGGTATTAAAAAACAAAAAAACGAGTGGTTGTTTGATTTTTGTATTAAAATACGAAATTTAAAATTGAAATACAAGGTTATTTTTCCTTTTCATTGTCAAAAGGGAATGAGAGAAATTTAAAACATGCTTTGATTTTTCATTTTGCAACTAACGATTATTTTCATAGTCGATTAATCTGACGATTCTTTTCTCGATTAATCGATTAGTTGTTTGATCTATAAAAATGTCAAAATATGGTGAAAAATGTGGATCAGTGTTTCCCAAAGCCCAAGATGACGTCCTCAAATGTCTTGTTTTGTCCAAAACTCAAAGATATTCAATTCACTGTCACAGAGGAGAGAAGAAACTAGAAGATATTCACATTTAACAAGCTGGAATCAGAGAAATCTTATTTTTTTTAAATAAAAAAATGACTCAAACGATTAATCGATTATCAAAATAGTTGGCGATTAATTTAATAGTTGACAACTAATCGATTCATCGTTGCACCTCTACATATAACAACAAATAAAATCACTAGAAAACTGAGACCGGATGTTGTATTTCCAAGGCAATAGCACAGGTGTAGCCTACCAGTTTTGCTTTAACCCAGGCTGCAGTTGACGGAAACTTGTAGCCTAACTTCCTGAGCGACTGATATTCCGTTTTTTGCACTTCTTTACATAAATACACATACATATGGCTATGAACTACATCATGAAATACGTAAATGAGGCAATAAATATAAACCAACATATGCATAAGTCATAATAGTCCAATAGCCTAAATACATATGTTTTACTTTTATTTATTTCAGGGGACTTTATTTCCGTCTCTATTTATTTGCACGTATTATTCAAAGGAAGTTTGGTTTATCTCACAGACTCAGACTTAAAGCAACTAGCAAGCCTGCTTGGCATCAGTGCATCACAGCATATCACTATCTGCAAAAGGAAATATGAATAAAACACGAGCGCGGCAGATTTGTCTGATTCCCAGCTTAGCTAGTGCGGGTAATGCCAGCTCTGCAGGCAGACCAGAGTCAGCACCAGGGACCCAGGTCACAACCTATGGTCACAGCGAGCTGGTGGCTAGAAGCTCACTCGCTGCAGCGGCAGCAGCTAGGCTAACATTAGAACATTAGACCCAGCACTAGAGGTCTGATCCCCATGATCTGATCCCGAACCGCCGGTGAATCTCTGCCAGATCAGCAAACTTAAAACACTACACAGTGTGCCTTTAAGTATTTTATTAGCTAAAATCTACGTCTTCATTTATAAATATGTCCTCATTGGTGTAAAAAGTCCAAGTTCAAGGAGGCTTCCAGGTCGTTCCGCTATTATGAAAAACTATAATCGCTGAGAGGGACATAGCACTAGCCTACCTGTCTAGCTAATCCTCAACGCGTTTTCGTTCAGAGCCAGCGTCACGTGACTGAAACTAGCTGAAATGGAGAAGGAGATCAGTGAGAGGCGCTTGTCACTGCCCCGGCAAATTTGAAAGCCTGCAACTGCACTTTAGTTCATATTTGGAGGATCATACTTATGCCGAGCCACAGGAGAAGGAATCCTCTTCGCCAAAAAAGCGAAAATTAGAAGACATGTTGTCATAGCTTCTTGACTAACTTTTGACCATGAAAAAGAAGAAAAAAAAACACCTTCTACTTCAATTTCAAATGTTGTATTATGAAACAAAAATCAAACAACCATTCGGGGTTTTTTAAATACCCGTTTATGCAAGGAAAATTGAATGACCAAAAGATCCACTGACCTCCATGAAACCTAACCAACTATCAGCGACAACCCCTGCGATTTGATGTTCTGCATCAAAGCAGAACATGCACTTTAGCACATACAGTAAATTCATTCATCAACTCACCATTAGAAGAGCTGGAGTCTGCGGGTGGAAGTACTGAAGCTCCTCATCTAACATGATTTCCTTCCATTCGTTTTTTCAATTTTCACTGAGATCTTTCTCACTGGCAAGTTGGACAAGTTGAGCCTCAACGACGTGCAGCATTTTAAGTCTGTGGCCCGTGAAAACGTTCTTGAGCACAGAGAAACAGTTTCACACGTGGTGGAATACCTCTTTCTGCTTCCAAATAGGTGGGTGCGGTACTTTTTTCCCCAAGTCGTCGATGTCAGGGTAAATGTTGGTGGTTGCATCAGGAATGCGGCTACTGGCGCTGTCACTCGTCTGGGAAGGTCTTCCATTTTAGCGGTTGTTCAGCTAACGTTAGCTGCTGAGGCTTGCTGGGCCGCCACTGCCATGGCGACGGGACTCAATTAATCCTCCCACACTTGACCGCGATATTGTTGCAAACCATTTTCTGATATCTATAATGACTATTTGGCTTAACTTCTAACCCAAGTCATCTGCTGCGGTTAGCATAAATAGCTACTAGCTCTCAGTACCAGCTGAGCTACCGCCATATTTGCTGTCAACAGTAAAAGTGACCAACACACGTGGTCACATTTACTGTTATTAGCGTCAAGCTAATCATTTTGATTTGTTGTTTTAACAGGATATGTATATATATATATATATATATATATATATATATATATATATATATATATATATATATATATATATATATATATATATATATATATATTGTTGTTTGTAATTGGCTTAGAGAATTGTCATTTTACATGAGGTAAATATGACATTAATGTAAAATAAAACTATGCTTAGGCTTCTTTTTTTTTCAAATATACCACGTTTAATCTTTAATCAAAAATAAGTATGATCTATTTACATAGGCCTGCATAGTATAAAATATTTCATAATCTTTATATTCATCAAGGGGGAATCGCTGGCACCGGAAGTAGAATGATGTCATTTATTTTACCGTCAATTGTGTGTTTTTGTCAGTAATGCTCTTTCTATTACCAGTTCTTTTTTGTATTGATTCCAAACTAATAGCTGCTGTTGCCAGAAACACATAATATAGGCCTAACTTATACCCTGGAAAGACAAACAATAGTCAATATTTAATTTGACAATAGCCTACATCATGTCACTAAACATTTACTGTTTTTACATTCATACATAATAGATGAGTATTTTCATGGCTGTCAGAAACTACCTAAAGACAGGAAACAAAACACTGCACGCAGACAGTCCAGCTCTCTGAACTCTGAATAGATTGATCCAGCATTTTGCCAGTTTCCTGTCAGGGGAACAGTAAAGTAGATTGATTTGGGGCCAGGTCATCACCTAGCTTTCGCATAATGCATTACAATGTACACCCCTAACCCCTTAACATCCTCTCTCTGTCTCTCTCTGGGGATGAGAGCCTTTATTTTAATAAGAGCTGTTGCAGCACTATACTGTATGTAGCCTATAGAGAGACAGAGAGAGAGGGAGGGAGAGAGAGAGGGAGGGGGAGAGAAAGTGAGAGAGAGAGAGAGAGAGAGAGAATGGGTTTAGTGGGGACTGGATACACCTGCAGAAACGGGGTCACCTCCCATGACCCTCCATATGCACATATCAAAGCATACAGACATAAATATACACACAAACAGATATAGCATACATATAGCCATATAAACCCAGCATCCTTTTTGTTTTCTCTTTTTTTGACTTGGAGGTAGAACATGTTTATCAATTAATTTAAGGTGATATAAGTGGGTGGCAGTTCTCATTATATCCACCACACCTCATCATCTTTCTATTATCAACATTTTTCACTCAGCTCAACTAATGGGACTGCATTTGAATGCCTCCATTAAGCCACCACAGAGCATAATGAGCAATGGGAATGAAAAACTATTTAGTAGCTTACAGGGTGACGGTCTACTATACAGTTTATTTGTGCTCGTCTATGTCTGTGTTCAGAGAGGAAGAATCAGTGCGTGTGCATCTACGTGGGTGCTTGCGATATTGCATGTGTCCATTAAGACAATTACAAAGTCAGCCTATTACCACCTTAAAAATATATCAACGGTTAAAGGACTTATGTCTCAGCAGAATTTACTGCACTGTCAATTTTATTCTTGTCTTTTATGTAGTGGTATTTTTGAACAGATAACGGACATATTTTTGAGAATTTCTCCAATGCTGGTGTGACATAGATTAGAACTCAAAAAACACGGGTGTGACAATAGATTACCCATACAAGAACCACATCTGTGAACTGGTCAGATTTAGTCTGTGAACTAGGTCAATAAGAAGGACAACGTCTGTGAACTTCTCAGATATTTCTTGAAGAGACAGACTGTGAACTGTCTCGGATTTAGCAAGGTTCACCGAGATTAAACTAAGCTTTGTAGCGACGGCTACATCGTAGTGAAAAGTAGCAATCTCGTAATGGGTAACGAAAACACCAAGTAACCTGTGTGCCAAAAGGACCTGTGGTCGGAGAAATGTTTTTTTTTTTAATTTTGTAATTTAAAAAAAAATCATTTTTACCTGCACTTTGATGTTTTCATTTTTTTTGTTTTAAATTTTGAACCGTTTTCTAATATTTTATGTAAAGCACTTTGTATTGCCCTGTTGCTGAAATGTGCTATACAAATAAAGCTGCCTTGCTTGCCTAAATGTGTGTTTACAGTGTAAAATTAACCCAAGATTCAATTACATTGATTGCAATCCAGTACTGATCCATGTGTGGAGTTGATCACGTTTAACAAAGTAAGCCTTTGTAATCAATGCATGTTAACAGAAATTGAATTTCAGTTGTACAGTCCCTCTTATGTAATTGGATTCGTAGCCTGGTTGTGTCGTGTTTATCCTCTTTTCACTGAAAGTGAGTCAGACTTGCAGACTTGGTTTCTGGCTTGATTGCAAGTGAAGAGCAGCTGTTGCCCACAGTTACCTCGTTGGCTGACTGAGGTAATAGATCGTTTTCACGGCAGACATGTTGACATGTCATAGTAGGAAAATCACAGGTGTATTCAAACCCATTAATGATGGCTGCATTCCACTTAGGAGAGGCCCTGGTATTGTGCATGCTGACTCACTGAAATAGCTTACTGGGACACTTGATGGAATAATAGTTAAGGTTATCAATTTCAGCTGTGCTTTCCCTACTATGACAAGTCAAAATGTCTGCTGTGAAAAAGGTCTATAATAGCCACTGTGTGATTATGTCATAAAATATAAGGATAAGATGATGATGGTGGGTCACCAGTTAAAATAAAAAACACAGGAAGCAGAAACACCTTGTAGTTAAACCAAACAGTCAGGGCTAAAGATGATCTCATAATGCTTTGCTCTGCCAGGTGTTTTAGTAAGTTCTGGTCCATCTACTGCAAAAACAAAATGTTGATCTATTAACAGAGTTTGTGAGGTGATTGTCACCAGAGCTTTAGACTTAAAGCTTGAATTTGAGTCAGGATTCAGTCACAGAAATAAAGGCTTTTACTTCATCACAAGTTTTGACCTGGTAAATTCATACGTGTAAGACAGCAATAGGAAGGCCTTGCATAGTTACACACCTTGAATGTTATCAGGCGTCCTACATTAAAAATACTTCAGGTTTCAGCTACATAAAACAACTCCCTAAAACCTTTGTGTACACCTGTCAGTTTTCAGAAAAGTGCTCGTTTACACGAACCCGTGTATATATGCCGTCAAGAACATGCCAAACCTGTAGGTGGCAGTGTAACGAGAAGCTCAAGCCCACGTTAGCCAATCAGAATCCCGAAAATAGCAACAACAGCAACGAATCACTTCCTCTTTCTCTTTTGAACAAAGATGGCGCCAGGATCATCATTCGTATGGACTGCATCCATGATCACCATAGCCAAATGAAAATGTAAACATAGGTCGCACTTTTGGCGCAGGTGCAAGTTCTGGCGCATACTGTGACGTTGGCTGCCTAAACCTCCGTTTTTCTCAGTTTACATGCAAACGTGCAAACGAAGTTTTCCAAAATCTCCACTCTGGCCGGAGTTGTTAGAAAGAATCGTTTTCAGAAAGAATCGTTTTCAGAGGCGAATTCTCCGTTTGCATGTAAATGAAGGGCACAAACGAAGGGAAATGTCTCAGTTTTTCAAAATAACCATGTAAGTTACTCAGAAAAACCAACCCCCTGAGCCTTGTTTTGGAAGCATGGCATATTATTATTATTTTTTTATGTTTTATTTTTTTTTGGGGCATTTTAGGCCTTTATTTGACAGGACAGCTGAAGACACAAAAGGGAAGAGAGAGAGGTGGGAACGAGATGCAGCAAAGGGCCGCAGGTCAGAGTCGAACCTGGGCCCGCTGCGCCGAGGAGCAAACCCCTCCACATGGGCGCCCGCGCCACCAACCGAGCCATCCGGGCGCCCATGGCTTATTTTAACATTAGTGGTAGAAGAAGCTGTGTCTGTCCGGAGGTCCAGACCTCAGCTTACTGGAAAAAGTCAACTTGTAACCTGATTACTTTAGTGCATGTAAAAACACTAACTTGCAGTACCCTCACAGAACTCAAATTCATTTAGCAATACACACAATGCAGCACATTATCACCTGCGATATTTAAGGTTTTAAATACATTTTGACACACGGGGATCTCGGACAGTTGCCCACTTTACCCTGTTGGTCAATTCAGTCCTGATTAACAAAGCTTTGTGAGTAAATTGTTCAAATGCAGCCTTCAAGACTCACAGACTTACCCCTGACGTGCAGTGTGTACATTTTTTTGTTTATGAAAACCTGTGATCTGACCAAAGGATTTGACAGCATGTTTGCAGCCTGCTCGTCTCACCTCAGCCACATTCAGGCTTCTCCCCACATACTTACTGTAAATTTCACAAGATAGTCTAGTGGTAATTGAAAAAGCCAAAATCTGAACTTGACATATATTCTGCAGTTCATAACTTGGAGGACAGTTCAGTATGTAACTGAGATTTCAGAGGCAGTGAAGAGGAAGACGATCCTGACGGATGTGTGCTTTTGCTTCTTTGTATCTGTGTTTTGTGGTGTGAAGGAAACAGAGTGAGTCAACAGACAAAGAAACATCGGCATGTAATTTCCCCTCTCTTTCTGCATCGCCACTTTTTGTCTCTTCTTCTCTTTCTGCCTCTGTTTCCACTTCCCATCAAAAGAGCTGTGCTGAAACCCTCCAAACACTTTTCACACCAAATTTCATAGGAAACAAGTTGAGAGGATAGAGTGCACACTGCGTGTATACCTATGTTTGTGTTTCTGTCTGTGTATGAGACAGAGAAATCATGTGTACATGTGTGAGGCACAGCACTGTTGGTTAGAAATAACAGAATATGCCCTGAGAGCTCTTTCATCCTGAGGCATGTGTCTAGTTAGGGCAATTCTTCTTCTGATTGACTCTGGAGGTGGTGTGTGTGTGTGTGTGTGTGTGTGTGTGTGTGTGTGTGTGTGTGTGTGTGTCTGTGTGTGTGTCTGTGTGTGTGCACGCATTTATTTATTCCAGCCTTCTTCAATTGACTCCGTAGGTGATGGCACACACTGTGAGTGTGCATATTACTCTGTTTATGTGTGACCTATTTTCCAGCCATTTCTCTGTTTTTGAATATTTTGTCAGGTGGCACAGCGGCAATATAAACTGGTTTAATGGCTGCTGCTGAAATGACAGCCTCTTTTCTACCGTTGGGTGTCTCTATTACTCTCTCGTTCTGTCCCTCGGCCGCTATGTTCATCTCTTTACCCGCATCTGTCCTGCTCTTGCTCTTTTTCACCACTCTGTCCGGCTACATCAATTCTTTCTTCTTGGATCTCTGCCTCACTCTTAATTTCATTTTAAACAAATGCATCGCCATAACAGTCAAACACAAGCAAAAGAGGTTTGTAAAATGCTGCATAAGACATCTTGACATGGACCACTTGGCTGTATAATTTCATGTATATACATATATTCAATAAGGGCAAACCAAGATGTTTACATAATGTGATCTACAAACCAGTGAGTGTAAATGTCAGCTCTGTATAACCTGTAAGGTATTCTTGAATTGATATTTCTTTTAAATGCGTTGTTAAAGATATTTATTAATTTAAAGTGCTCATATTATGCTAATTTTAAGGTTCATAATTGTATTTAGAGGTTATATCAGAATAGGTTTTACATGGTTTAATTTTCAAAAAACATCATATTTTTGATGTACTGCACATTGCTGCAGCTCCTCTTTTCACCCTGTGTGTTGAGCTTTCTGTTTTAGCTACAGAGTGAGGCATCTCACTTCTGTCCCATCTTTGTTGGGAGTCACACATGTGCAGTGCCTAGGGAAGGACTACTAGCCAGTCAGAAGCAGAGTATGAGGGCGTGCCATGCTAGCAGCATTATAACATGTTACAAAGTGACGCACGTTCGTCATGGAAGTAAAGGCTGGACTACAATAGAGCTGTTTGGGAACAGTGTTTTATTTTTAAGATAATGTTTTGGGGGCTTTTTCCCCTTTATTTCAGAGTGACAGTGGATAGACAGGGAAGATGGGTGATGACACGCAGCAAAGGCCCACAGATCAGAATCGAACCGGGGCCGCTGCAAAGTCCTCAGCCTACATGGGGCATACGCTCTTACTGAGCTAGAGGTCGCCCCAGTGAACAGTGTTTTCGGTTGGAGATGGTGAGTCCCTTTGGGGTGGAATTGGGCTTTTTCACTTTGTAAACCGATTACATGCACAAAAAAGATATATAACACAATAAAGGAAAGGGAAAAAGCCAAAAAGCATAATATGAGCACTTTAAGGCGTTACGACGTTTTAGTGCTTTTACATTTTCAATAAAAGTATACATGATGAAAATGGATTTTTCCACTTTCATTCAGTTTAAAGGCAAATATGACTCTTTAAATTCCAATAGTATGTTCATATATTACAGTGTATTGTTTTTTAACTCCCATCTGGCCCTTGGATTAACTGGTGAGTAGTTTGTTACCTAACGTGATACAATGTGCCAATTTTGCAGCTGCTGGAAGTTGTCTTTGGAGGGTGCAAACTGTTTCCCTGCTCTTCCAGTATTATAAAACAAGCCATGGAGATATCTGTGTGTTGAACAAACTGAGATGAAATTACATCGGACTTTAGTAAGACAGCTAATAACATGGACAAAACCCTAAAGTTTCCATAGATGTATGAGCCATTAATCAGCGATGCAAGGCTAATTTCTTATTCAGATTTTAGTACTCCGTGTTTCCTTTATTGTTTGAATGTTTCTGAATTGGTACAACAATGTGGTTCAGGTTGGAAAGTCTTTATTGAGGCATATAGGAGAAGGTAGAACTACCCACATATCCATAAAAAGAAAGCTGTGGTTGTCCTGGGCAGCTCTCAGGTGTGAATATGCACCTTAAGTGTGTTTCTGAAACAGCACATGCATGCTCAGCAAATACTACCACGTGAATAAGGTTTAAAAAAAGAAGAGTCGACATGCCTGTTTTGTTAAAGTAGGTTGCAAACTCAAAATGAACTGCGTCTTTTGACTTGTGCTGGCTTATAGGGCCTACGAGAAATTCATTTTAGCTGAATCCCATGAGATAATTATGTCCTCCACCACTCATTTCTCATGTATGACTTCTTTTACTTATAAATGAATAAACAACACTTCTATTTTGGTGCAATAATTATTAGTTTCCGCACATCGTCAGTATGTTGCTGGGATGCCGTGCTGCCCTGTGGAAATTCTAAATAGGTTTTAGAACAGCTGACAGCTCGACGGAGGTGAAAAATGTGTCCAGACAAGAACTAAATTAGCTAATCTAATTTTTCTGTGTGTGCATGCGCTTGCATGTGTGTGCTTTGTCCGTGTACACTTGCCGCTGTGTATATTTGCCCATGTAGCAGCCAATGTGTGCTTGTGCCGTGGTGTACACCCGTTCCTGCACTTTGTGTGTTGTAATTGAGCCATTGCTTGGCGGATGTTGCATGAGCACACAACAGCTTTCTAGCTAGCTAAACAGCCACTATAATTGAAATTAAATGGTAACCACATTCATCATGCTGAGCTTTGGTTTAATTGAAATGTATGTTTGTGTGTGTGTGTGTGTGTGTGTGTGTGTGTGTGTGTGTGTGTGTGTGTGTGTGTCTGAGAGAGATAGAGAGAGAGAGAGAGGAGAGGTTAGAGAGACAGCGAAGAACAAAAGCGACAACACAACAAAAGTGAAAGATGGAGGGGAACAAAGTTTGCGTGAATGTTAATGAAAATGTGTGTGGGTCTTTGTGTGTGAGAGTTTGAGAGTGAATGTGTAATGAGGCTGGGAAGCTAAGACTCCATATCTGTACCTGTCTTGGTAATAAATATCATCGGAGACAGATAGCATCCACAAACACCTTACCTCCCCCTCTCTTGTTTCTTAAACCCTTTCTTCCACTCTTCACTTTCACACATTTCTGTTCTTTAAAAACTGTTTAGTCTCTGCTCCTGTATATGTTCACATCCTTGCGTGTGATTGTGGGCGGAGTTGCTGGAACTATGTTTTGAACTATGTTCTCAAATCAATCAAAAAAAGACGTGTCAGTGTACTTTGTGATTGACAGTTAAGCCGAAAGGGGCACATAGACACATAGCACTGGTGTTAAACAGTAGGGATCACACCATCGCTGACTAGCTAATAAGCTAACCTGCAGTACACCACTCTCTGGTGGATTTTTGTTTGGTAGCTTTTTCAACAAGCTAAGGTGCAGGACAAGACTTGTGTTTTTTGTGTGAGATATGTAAGAAGGAGACATATCTATAAAGCTAATGTGGGTTGTTGTTTAAAGCCTGAGGCTCTTTTTGTTTGTGTCAATGTCAGCCTATGATAGAACTGCAATTCAGTGCCAACAGATTGACATCATGCCCTTATTAGTCTAAGGTTATATTCTAATTGCAACATGAGACCAATGTTCTATTATAATATGATGCATGCCATGACCCCTGATGCACATTAAGCAGTATTTAACCATGGCCTCAGGCTATGACCAATGCTCTCTATTTCCTGCTGCTTAAAAACAAATAAGGAGAGAGAAGGAAAGCAGAGTGAAGAAGTGGGATGGTGCCCTTAAAAAAGGTCGGTTCACACAAATTAGTTTGTAAGTTTGTGTTTTATAAGTGGTATCTTAATAGGCAGAACTACTTTCTACCAAAGAAGTGTTCCCTATTGTGATCTCTGTGCATACTACAACTGTTTAAATCTCTCGACACTGGTTTCCTGTTAATTTTAGAATTAATTTTAAAATGTTGGTGCTCACTTACTGTGTAGAGCCCTGCATGGCCAGGTTCCACATCACACCATGGACCTCTTGCACCCCTACACTACATGTTGAGCTCTTAGGTCCTCCGCTCAGCGTTTTCTAAGTGTACTTCGGACACTTCTTAAGACTCGGGGAGACTGTGCCTTCCAGTCGGCAGCCCCTAAGTTTTCTAATAGTCTCCGATTAAACTTAAGGTCGTCGGCCTCTGTGGACTCTCTTAAAAAGCAGCTAAAACCCCATCTGTTCAGACAGGCTTTTTTTTCAAGATTATAATTTTGGACATTTCTAGGCCTTTAATTGACAGGACAGCTGAAGACTGAGATAGAGAAAGGGGAATGACACGCAGCAAAGGTCGGCTGGTTGGCATCGAACCCCGGCCCGCTGCGTCGAGGAGTAAACCTCTACATAGAGCCGCCCACTCGACCAGGTGAGCTATCCGGGCACCCAGGTCGCATATGTTTTTAACCTGTGTTTTATGTCCAGTGGTGGAATGTAACTAAGTACATTTACTCAAGTACTGTACAAATTTGAGGTACTTGTACTTTACTTGAGTATTTCCTTTTCATGCCATGTTGTACTTCTACTCCGCTACATCTCAGAGAGAAATATTGTCCTTTTTACTCTTACACTTTGTACTTTGTTACTTTACAAATTAAGATTTTTGCACACAAAACACATTTAGTTTATAAATTACAATGTTTTATTATAAATTAAATAACTACCTAACAATATACAGGCCTACAAGTCCAGCTGAAATGATTAGATGATTAAACACTTATTTGATTGACAGAACTGTTTAGATTGTTTCCAGTTTCTGAAATGGGAGGATTATTCTGCATTGAGTACTTTTACTTTTAATACTTGAAGTACATTTTCCTAATGATACATACTTTTACTTAAGTACATTTTTTTAATGTAGGACTTTTACTTGTAATAAAGTAATAAAGTATTTTTACACTGTGGTATTAGTACTTTTACTTAAGTAAAGGATCTGAATACTTCCTCCACCACTGGTTATGTCTGTTCTCCTTGTATATATTATCTTGTGTTTTATATTTTATTTATTTATTTATTTATTTGACTGTATAAGATTTTATTAGATTTTATTTCTTTGATTGTGCAGCACTTTTTGACAGGACCTGTGTCTGTGAAAGGTGCTATATCAATACATTCCGCATGCTCTGTGGATTATTCAGAGTAACCACGGCATCTATCGTGTTGATTTAAAAGTAATTTCTTTTTTACTGATGTTAGAACTACAAAGGAAAGATACCACAAATAATGTTTGTTTGTGATTTGGCTGTACATGTTATGTTCTTCTTTACAAATGAAATAAATGTCAGATTTTTGAAGAACCACAGATTTTCTAAGACTTTAGTGGAACTCTTTATACGATCTAACTACCTAATATATATGGCTAGTACTGAGTCGGAACCAACAACCTGCACCCGTACAGAGTAACATTCAACTTGCAACTTGAAGATTTAAAATATAGACTGCAAGGTGCTTCTATAGTGATGTTGAGTTTATCACTCACTGCCACGGCGCTCTCCTAGCTCAGGTCTGTCGCCGCTCTTTGATGGGACGTAATTCTCAACTTCACTGACCTTACTTCTACTTTCCAAGGCCCCGGCATATGGCAGCTGTCAGTTAATTTACTGCTTTTCTATTCAGAACCTTGCTATTATACAAGTGCCATTTTTATGGGCTTTCATATGGAAAGAATATTATGCAGTGAAATACTGTGGACACTTCAGCCATGGTTAGCTCCCATATAATTCAGTGAGGCAGATAAATGTCTTAGCTTGCAAAAAACCTTTTGTGCAGATGACTCAGGAATAAAAGATTATTTTACATATCAAAGTCAATTTAGTAGTAACGGGAAGCACTGTTCAGCCTGTGAAAACAGTTCTATTAATGTTGTCTGTGTGTCTGCGGGGAGCTTTGTCAAGTCTGAGAAAGTTTTCATTTCATTTCATTTATTAGCACATAAAGAAAGAACAATATCAGAGCAATATTATCAATAACTAAATATGCAAGGGAGGCCAAAAGCCTAAAAGGCTTATCAAGGGTCTCCCCAAATTTTGCAAAAAAAAAAAAGTAATAAAATAAACTAACTAAAAACTATTTCAAATACAACTAATATGTTTCAAAATATAATCACTAACCCATTTTTTTATCACAAAAAAGAAAAATGAATCTGAATAAAAAATATTAACATAAACTAAGTACTTCACAAAAATAGAAGAACAAAGGAATATGGCAGTTCTAGGATTACCTAAATAAAAAGAATTCTGATGTCACTCAACTATCTCAGTTTGGGCTTGGAGACTACACATTTATAAAGCTGGAGTGTTTTTCAAGGCACGGTCCAATGCAATACATTGTTGAGTTGCATTATGGGAAATGTAGGATCCAGTGTTTTGGAGCTTGATATCTTGGATTTTGACCAATTCCAGAGATTTTTTTCAGTCTCTAGCATGTCCCCCAGTTTTAGGAGTTGTGCAATAAAACTTTCGTGGAATATTTTTTTTAATACATTGTTTCCAACATAGTTAGATATTTGCATTAACAAAAGCTATAAGCATGCAAAGATGCCAATTAAAAACGAGACTGACACAGTTTACAGTGCTTCAGCTGGCCACTGATTATCCACTCAACTTAATCTCAGGAAATGCAAAAGATAGTGCCATGTTTTCATAACTTGTACAAAAACTGTGATCTGCAGACTCACAAAGACCAGTTTGTTTGCATAATGTATCAGTAAATGAAACAGTGGCTTAAATTCAACTCAACCACACTGAATTTGCAATGTGTAACTTCCTGCATGATGGTGATGTAGAAGAATGTATCCAGCACAAAGGCAGGAGGTTTTGAGTGTAGTTTTAAAAAGACACACAAACACAAACATATATTGGTTGGCTTGAAGGCACGTGATCACTTGTATTGCAGAGAGTGCATGTCTGGTTCATTTCCTCACTGAGTCACAGCACTGACCTGATCTCTATAATGCGTCCGCCTCCTCACCTCCACACATATAAACATGAAACATATTTCACAGTATCACGATGATTGATGTCTTTCTCTGACAGAGCAGCGAAGGACTTATACTGAATCACCTACCAAGCATGAGTCATGGTGGAAAAGTTCCCCCCCTCTAATGGTCTTGCAGACTCGCTCTTTGTGATTATATTTAGGATTTATCCACTGACAAACACTGTAAAATCCACTTTAGACAATGACATACAAGTTTTAAATTTCCAACATGGTCCTAAACATGGAAGACAGATTGTGTTTTCTTTGTTGTGCTTCCAAGGGACCTGATATGCTTACATTATTTCCATCTCTGCTGTTTAGTCATCAGTTTTCTAATCTCTCAGTAAACTGTCAGCATGTAATGAAGAACAGGAGGGAATGGAATTGTTTGAATTGAATTGTATTCAATCTAAAAACCCTCACCTTCTAAGCAGAATGACTTTTCTTTCATGTACAGTCTCATGAATAATGATGAGAAACAAAGCCATCAAGTAAAATGATTTGAGAATGAGTAGTTTGTCTGCCTGTCTTGTACAAATTACACATTTCACACCATAACCAACATAATAAAGCAACAAGAAGAGATGCACAGTACCATGACAGGTGCCAGTCAGAAACCTTATGGGCACCATAAAACAGTGGCATAAAGGGTAGAGACACAACATAGCAGCATAGGAATGTTAAAAGGATATAAATAAGATGTATGTGTATGGATAATAATGTATTTTATTTGAAAAGTCAGTAGACTGCTTTATTGAGATATTGTTATTTATTTTTATGTAAAACTTTGTTTTTCTTAATATAATTTCCCCTTCAGTGAATACATTTAACTTAATTCATGGGGAAATAGTTGTTATGGGATTTCTGTTAGATATTAAAAATAACCACAGTGAAGCTAACTAAACTGGTATTCAAACTGGTTTGTGAACTCCAGTGGTGGAATGTAGCGAAGTACAGCTTTAAGGACCATACATACAAGTATGGTCCTTAAAGCTGTAGTCCGTAGTTTGTGTCGTCCCCATGAGGAATTCTAAGTAATGACAACAAAACTGTCGGCGGGTCCACATGATACAAGCCTTCCGTGACCCCGCACCGCAACTCCCAACAATATAAAGTCCTACAAGTCCAGCTGAAATGATGAGATGATTAAACACTTAGTTGATTGACAGAACGGTTTTGATCGTTTCCAGTTTCTAAAACGTGAGGATTTTTCTGCATTGAGTACTTTTACTTTTAATACTTTAAGTACATTTTCCTGATGATACTTACATACTTTTACTTAAGTAACATTTTCAATGGAGGACTTTTACTTTTACTTGTAACAGAGTGTTTTTTACAGTGTGGTAATAGTACTTTTACTTAAGTAAAGGATCTGAATACTTCTTCCACCACTGGTGCTACCAATAGGAAAGGGAACAAATAGCATGACATACTTTCTATACAATCAACAGCACAACAGTTTGAGTTAGGTGACGCTATGGGTTGGGGGATTATGGCTGGTCTGAGAGATTGATTGGGGTGAAACCATATGTTCCCTTCTGTGGTGTGGTTGTGATTATGTGTGGAGCATGTTTCAGTCTGTATTGCTGGGTGAATAGAGTATGTGCAAGGGGAGAGAAAGAGGGGAAAGTGTGCATGTGTGCAGACAATGTAAATTCCATAATATGGAAATAATTGGTTTACTCCTACAAGATTCTGATAGGATGGACAACACAAAGCATGTTGAAAAAAGCCTCCATAATATTCTCTGTTCAATAACACACATGTATTAAAGACTCTCCATTGAGTCTCATCTCCACTGCAAACCTTCTGCTTCTAGCGTTGCAGTGGTGCTATTAATGGATATTATACAACAAGTAGATCGGACTAGGCAGTCTGATTGGTCAACTAGACATTTGGAACACATTCAAATCAGCATGACATCACACCCAGAGCCATATTTAAATTTTAAAAACTGTTTCAAAACATGTCTATTCATGTAAGTAATTCAGTAACAACAGCGGAACACACAAAAGCTCTCCAACTAGTATATAAAGCGATTCATCAGATTAAACAGCTTCAACTCTCTGAAGTTAACTTTCACTGGAAATGTTTTGGATCAGCTGTGCCGGTGACTCGGTGCTATCTTGAAAATAGCTGCTAAATGGGATTTTGCGGACGTACAGGAGCTAAATCTGTGGATGGAAAATGTTTTTTTTTCAGCAGATATCTTAGTTACAACAAGATTGAGCTAGCAAAGCAGTTTGGTGTTTAAATGTGTGGTAGTTATTCAACGATCTCTACAAAGCTAACGTTAGCTTAAGTTAGCTGCTGACTAACATTTTACAGGGACAGGAAACCATCGCTGTTGTTTGAAGTTCACGGACGTTTAGCATCTAAATTTGTCCATAGAAAAAAAAAATTCTTTCAGCAGATATATTATTTATAACAGAATAGAGATAGCAAACAGTTTGGTGTTTATATTTACGGTAACTTTTCAGTTTTGGAAATCCCACAAGCGCTACAAAGCTAACGTTAGCTTAAGTTGACCGGCTGACTAAACAGGGAGGGACTAGAAATCGTCTTTGTTGCTTTATAAGAGCAAATTGCCCCACAATATGAATACAGTTTTATTATAACTTTTATTTTGTTGGTAACTGAATCGCAATATTACACTCGAGGGTTTGATTTAGCGTCGTATTTTAAACGTCATATCACTGTCGTGCCAATAATGTCGTTAAATCAAACCCTCTTATGTAATATTGCTTAATTAGTAACACCACTGCTAAACAACAAACAATGCCGCACGTATCTACAAGAGACTGACGTTAACCCCAAGTAAAGAATCTAGCTCTGTGCTCCACCTTTTCTGCAGAGTGTAGAACAAAGGATGAGTTTCTTTTTTTAAGTTTTAAAGTTGTATTTAGTTTAAGCCAAGATGAGAGCACACTGAAAAGGGATGCAAAGCGGGGAAAGATATGGATGGGTCACAGAAATATGGAGCAGGCTATCAGATGTCTCAAGAGCAGCATTTCAGTGGGGCTACAGCCGAGGGCTGATGATAAAAAGGAGGAGAGAAAATGCTCATACAGCTGATGGTGTCTTTTACCAAGATTACATTTTGATGTGAAAACCTTTTTCAAGATGTTTAAGATTGAAGATAAGTGGTTGGTAGTTTGGAATTGGAGCTCGCATGCAACAAAAGCAGCAGCGGCTTCTGAAGAAGCTGCAAAATCAAAGCAGCTTTGTTGCATTTCAAAAAGACATTAAAGACTTTGAAGTGATATTTGAAAGTGTTTTATCTTTTTTTTCTTCTTTTTACCTTGTGAAACGTTCCTTTTGTGAAACATTAAGTGCTGTAATATTCTGCACAAATTCGCTGACTATGTTTACTAAAAGCTTCTTCTGTCCACAGTGGATATCAGTACACTGCTACAATCTACAATCCTAAAAAAAGTTACCATAGAATTGAATAAACACCTCTCTGACACATTATTATGGATCCTTAGCAACTTCTAGGCAAGTCCCGCCCTACGAAGCAGCCTGATTGGTTGGGGTTAGGCATTGACCTTGAGTAGTTAAGGTTAGGATAGCCTACTAGTCGGGGGATAGGACCTGAAAAAATCGGGTTCCGTTACCTTGCGTAAGCATGGATGCCTGGTCAATAGTAGTGTGTGAATGCTATTGATGGACGGGTCTTGCCTAGAAGTTGCATGGGACCATAATAACGCCTCTCTGACAGTCAAAACAAAAAGTCAAACGTTCATAGAAGATTTTATCAGAGATTTGTCTTTAAAAATGGCCATGGAGGTCATGTAGTCAAAATACCCTCTGCATTATTAATGCCATCATTAATACCTTAAGACACACTGCATGAAAAGTGGGATTTTCGTCAGTAAGCAGCACTGTAGATTGTCGTGGAAGTTCAGGTTTACGACTGTAAACGGCAATTACAGGCAACACCGAAAACTGCTGTGAATTGTCGGAAACTTACGTGGGCCTTGCTTGGCAGTTGTCCGCCCATGACCCCCCCGACCCCTAATTCTAGGGGAGGCTTTAACATGTAAATGAAAATGCTGTGAGCTATACAAATGCAAATCAGGGTAGCAACAGGAGGAGTTTTACCCTAGGTGACATTTTTCTAAAAAGTATTAACTTAATTTTAAGAAAATCTCTTAAAATAGATCAGGCTCAGTATAGCCTGATTCTAGACTCTTAAATTTTAGCTTGAATTGATTTATTTAATGAAAGTATGCTAGATTAATTACTGTGTATGTCATTAACAATGGCCAATGTTGTGTCACTGTAATTCACCTCCACACCAGTCTGTGCGCTGTTCGCGCCCTGCTGGTTAATCTGCCTCCTCTTTGTCTTTCTCTATCACTCTGCCCCTACCCCCCGCCCATTGACATATATAAAAGCCCCCAACCTCACTGTTTTGATTTGAAAAATAGTGTAGGGAGACGAGTCATCTGAGAGTTAGAGCAAAAGCTTCCAAAGTATGGGAGTATTGCAGGCCATCTGGTAAAAGAGTTGTCTGTCAAACTTTACTTGCTTATCACGGGAGTACAACCACGCACCTAAAAAGGAAACACGCAGGAGTTGTTCAAGATGTACTAAGCGTTTTTATTGTCTCCTCCGGGGCTCCGTAAAGATGCGCCCACAGAAAAGGAAAAGACAACGTAAGTATATGATTATTAATGAAATGGTGAGCTATTCTGTACTATTTATTAACTCTTGAGAAGTACAATGACTGTCTTTTGATGTTAAACAGGCTACTTAGACGTTGGCAGTAATGTTTTAAACCCCACCATGCACGCAAGTTTAAACGCGAGCAGCACAGAGCTGTGTGCCTGGCTGCCTGCTTTCAGTGCGATTCATTATTAGGCAGAGCTAAGCGGGACCAGTGTAAGTTGCTTTATAAGAGTGTTTTTTTGGTCTTGTAATCTACAGGAAGCAGTACGCCGTCTTCACAACTCAGAGACAAATTGTAGGTGCTACGAACCAGAGCAAGGGTAAGATTTAAAGAATATGCTTTCATTCTGCTGTATAAGGAAATAGATATGTTAATAGACCGCTCTTAACCGTACATTTTGTTTTCACAGACTAACCTCGCCTCAATGCTTCGGTTAACATGTAGGGACCCTTATTATGCTACCTTTGAAGTTTGGTGATATTTTGAGCCTTTTTAGTGGTACAAAATAGCGATTTATGTTTAATTTCCTTGTTCCCCAAATACTAGCATTGTAAGCTAATCAGCGGTCCACGCTAGCTTCTTTCAAGCTACAAATACATTCGATTAGCATGAAACATGTCCCAGAGAGCGACAAAGTGGGTACACATCTGTTAATAACCCCTAGGTTATAGGAATTGTCCTTTAATGTGTATGTAACCTTTTGCCACAGTTTTATTTTTGTTTTCAGCATTCTGCAGCAAGTCAGCATGCTTTCTCCTACATTTTATTTTACAGGCTGAAAAGGCCCTTGAAGTGCATGAGATGCTAAAACTTTCCAGTGCATCCAGTAAATGGTAAAGTCTCGATGAAAAGGGCTTCTAAATGAAGACATAATTAACTAAAAACGTGATTATATTGGAGGTTGACAGCATGACTGACTGATCAATATTTAATCAAAGGCCAATAACGGTGGAGCATATTGACAAACTCATATATCCATCAACTCAAATTCCCTCCCGCTAACTTACAAATAGTCAAGTGAATTAAGGAACCAACATTGAAAATGTGAGTTTGCCTTCAATATATGCCACAAATTCCTATTGATCGTGGCATCTGGGATCCTGTCAAATGAAATCCATCACTCTTTGAGTGTGATTCTTTGTCTTATTCTCTTTTTTAATTCAGAACCACATGTTTACCATTTTCTTCTACAGGATATTGCTCTGAGACGCACATATACATACAAATGTAGAGTATAATCACATGGCAGGCACATACGTCTACACACACGTAAGAACCAACAGATGGACAAAGGGACACATACACACACACACACACACGCACGCACACACACACACACACACACACACACGCTCGCACGTGCGCACATACACACACACATACACACACACACACACCTCCACACACAACACCGTCTAAAGAGACATTAACTTGCTTCTCTTGGCTCTGCAGACAGCAGAAACAACAGAAGGACAGAATTCAATAAGGAATAAACACAATACTGACAGGTAATGCCCCCACTACACTTCACAGCCATTTGTCAATTAAGAAGCAATTGCTAAAATGTAGCAGCCATTTGTATGCTGCCTAGGGACAGGGAAGGGAGGGGCTCTCTATAGATTTGTTGTGCAGATGCACACATAAATGCACATCAAAGAAATTTAAATGCACAAAGATATTAATGCAAAGAAAGGCAAGAGGCCAAAACCATGCATGTTATACTTACAGCTTTATTAACATATAGACACTCAGGATTTGTGCTCAGGGCTAGAAATCAACTTAACAAATGAAAGCAGTAAAGACTGATCAATACACAGCCATGCTATTGACCAATTAGTGGATGTTTGCCTTCATTTGTCTCTTTACATTTGTCATGTGCTAAAGGGCTTCTGCATTTGCATTTCAAAAAGAAAATAAAGACTCCTCAGAAGAGATACGTTGCGGAAGCCATTCCCACTCCCTATTGTACATTCTGTCAACCTGAACAAACTGGAACTTTCCTACATATGGTCTGGGAGCGTGAACAGGTGCATGAGTTCTGGCATAAAACAACATCAATACTATCTGATGTGATAGGATATCTAATCCCTACTGACCCGATTGTTTTGCTACTTAATGATGACTCTAAATTACACCTGCTTGAGAGACAGAGGAAGATTTGGCTAGCTGGCTCAACTGCAACCAAGAAAATGATAGCTCAACGCTGGCTCCTGTTGAGTTAAATAAAGTTTAAATAATGCTAATTTGGATAACCATGTATTTCTATGTTTTTATTTTATTAAATTATATGCTGCAGCCGGGTTAGGAAAATATGATTGAATCAATGACTGTCATGCTGTTGTAATTCTCACACCTTGTCTCTGTGAAGAATAAGTCAAGACAGCCTTTTGTCTCACACTCACTCACACACAATGTCACTCTTCACCTGTCTTTCCAAGAGAGATAGGATTACCCAACAATTAACATGCAAAAGAAACCACCTGTTATACAGCACGAAGAAACCTTCTGTCTCCAACCCCCTGGTGCCCTAGACTAGATTAGGACAATAGAATGGTAATTCCTGTACACTTGTAAAGATTTCACATCTGTATGCAAGAATCGGTTGATCTGTGGCCAAAAATGACCCTAAGAGTTTAGAGCATGTCCTTCCTCATTGGACAGCGAAGAAACCAACGAGATTCGTCCAACATGTCACCATGCCAACGAAGAGCCAATAAGGATGTTTTTTACTCACGAAAGTGAAAAGTAACCGCCCCTGGGGCGAGAGGAATAAAGCCGGTAGAGAGACAGGGATCTGGGCGAATATATGTGGAAACTTAAGGGTTAAACAACTATTTACAGGCCCGCTGCAGCGTAATTAATGCATTTTGACTTATCATTTTTATTAATAAATCTTTGTGTTAAATCTTCATTTGGACCAGATATTCTGAAACATGTAATTTTCTCTACACCCCCCCCCCCCCCCACTCGCTTTGTATAAAACAGTGGTTAGCGTATTTTCTGGACATAGTTATGCTTGAGCTCTCTACAGCAAGGATTAACAAAGCCAAATCATCAACTGTCAACCTATGGAAAAGCGTATCAGCACAAATATCAGACCTAATGACCTCAACGCCACAAGAACTAGAGGAGAGCGACTAAGCAAGATGTGATTTCTGTTTGTTTCTTTTGTAGTTTTTTTTTGTTCTTGTTCAATTTGTATTTATCTGTTCTATGCACCACTTAACATCACCTGGCACGTATTGTGGAATTTGTTCTGTATGTCTGTATGATAAATGGTGCTAAAAAATAATAAAAAAATGTATCTCAAAAACAGAAAAAAAGAAGAAGAAAAAACCTGCACACGACAGATCACAAGAATCTATTCCGACCAGCCAACAATAATTGGCTTCCATCAGAATCTGACCTTTGCTCGCTATTAAATATAATAAGAGAAGAATGAACTCTTAATTAACTTTTGTTACCGAGAACAAAGTGCCTATGGATGCCTTGATGTGTGTGTCTACTTTTAGACTTTCTGTTCATTGTGTGCATTCGGCTGTACGTGTGTTTTTGTGTCAGTGTGATAACACACACACGCAACCGCCCGTGTGTGAGCACACACACACACACACACACACACACACACACACACCTATCTAACAAAGCAATTTCCAGCCGATTACAAGAGTCAAACAGAAATCAAAACTTGTCCAAAACTTATTTGGACTCACTGTTGAACAGCGCTGTTATTTGCTGTCTGTTGCACCATTTTTTTTCTCCTGTTTACTTGTAGATGCTGACAGCCTCTGTGTTTTTTTTCACATCATTCTCATTAAACCCATAACACCGTTCTGCTTGAACGACTTCGACAGCAGATATTTAAGAGAACCTGGACCTGGCACAGCTGCTACTGGATCGCAAACTGACATTTTTAGCTTTTTTTTTGTACCCTTTCTGACATCAATTTTAACTGAATTTCTGAAATACTTGTTTCATATAGCACATCATGGCTACATCGCTCACTGTCCCCAGGAGTGACATATCCTCACAAACATGATAAAACAGCCCAATAAAAACTGTTGTTGTAACAGAAATGTTGCCTTGTACATTCCAGGACTGTGTGGAAAAATAAGCCCCTCCCTCTGCAGCTGCTTTGAGGTGTTCTTGAGCATGATACTTTAAAAAGTTCTGTGAAAAAGTTGCTAATATTGTTCATACTTTGCAGTGAAACGTTTATATTAAGTAAGGGTTAATGCCAGACGAGGTGTTGACACCTCGAAGGGCACTAGCCAATTATTTTTTTTAATATAAATATCTTAATTTGTTTTACAATTGAAATCTAAAGTTTTTCCAAACAATAACTCTGTTTCCCTGGTTACGCTCGAGGGTTTGACTAATACCTGGAACAATCATTCCCATACCATAAGGTTTTTATGCAATGCAAATGTTGTTTAGTGCTCCATGGAATAGAACGGACCTTAGATACGACTTGCCACCCTTAGCAACCGGAGATATTTATAGTCCGCTCAACTCGTAGAACCCTTCAGCTCGGCTAACGCTATGCTAGCAAGATCCAAAGTCAATAACATTGTGTACAGTTGGCAATCAGTAAAAAATATTTGGAAAATATCCTTAACATCAAGACAAGCTAGCTATCCAGCCATGTCATTATCCCCAAAACAATATAACGACTTTTACGAACAATTTTATCTGCGATGTGTAACTTTACTGTTGGCTGCAGCCTGAAGTAGCGACCTGAACAGTGAACGGGATGTGAGATAACGTTATTCGCTGTGAAACAAAGTCAGTTCAGAGGGGCAGTGTAACTTACTTCTTGCAGTTTGTGTGTTAGCGCCATCCTGTGTTGTTGAGAGGATGGGGCACTGAAGCAATGAAGAATTCACAGATTCACATTTCCATTTTGTTTTAATGTAGCACATTCATTTAGAACAGTAAACAGTTCCAGTTTCACTGGAACTCATTTAGTAGGTGTCCTATAACACTTTGTTATGGACACCATGCAGCCAATCAGAATCGAGTATTCACCCAGACCATGGTATAATACAGTATATACTAGGGGTGTCAAACTTATTTTAGATAATGGGCCACATACAGCCCAATTTACAAAAGGAAAAGGCAACTCCTAGTAGACAAATAGGAATATTGAAAAATTTGAATTACAGTAATGACTTCTCTGCAAATTTCACACTACATTTCACGCATGTACCAAAAGATAACTGAACAATTAACACAGGAAAAGAGGATTAGAACCTGAACAATATATAATGTATAAAGGTACTTTGGACAGCATTCAAATTAATACTTTTTTATTGCCACACACAAAAGAATGAATTGGAGTGCTGTCCAAAGTACCTTTACTTAATATTATCCACATTAAGGATCCAGCACACAGTCTTCAAAGTCTTGTAAATGTCAGTATAAGTTGAGCGTGTTAAGTCTGTTAGGTTTGTGTCTATATAAAGTGTAACCTCTGAGTTTTAAGTAAAAACGTGCAGTTGATGTTAACCTTCTGAGGTCTAGGGCATTTTCACATATCTTCTTAAATTCACCTTTTTTCCTAAGGTTCTGAAATGCAACCATTTTTTGACTACTTTTTTTTTTTTAAAAGGGCGTGCGCCCGTGAGCACCCATGGAGGAAAACATAAATCGGCGGCTATGGTCTCATAAGGTTAACTGAATGCCAAGTACATTGTGTACACTACTTCCCATGTCAAACACACAAACTAACAATTCCATTTGAAGGCAGCAAGAGTGTGAGCATCAGACTGTTCAAATAAAGGACTACTGACACTTCAATCCCGAAAGTGCCAGCTGCTCACTAAGAAACTTTGGAACTGTACGAATACAAAAAGGGCACAGTGGTTAAAGTAGTGCAAGACAAATGTGAGGAGAGGTTTCCATGGATACATGAAGGTGTTGTGAAATTAAAAGAGCTGCTCACTGTAACAGGGAATCTGCTGACAACATAACAAAGCATGTGATAAATAAATGAACACTTGGATTTGAAGCTTTAATTAGAATCCCCTTCCAGTGAGTAAGTTTTACACTTGTAGTGAGAACATACTGTATGTATCCTTAATTTTACAGCTTTAGTGTTTATTATTTTAGCAAATTTCAGTATAAAATGAACGTTTCAGTTAATTGATTTTAAGGTTTTGATAAAAACACTATTTTCAGATCCTTTCCTTGAGTGACAGATGCTGTGTGTGTGTGTGTGTGTGTGTGTGTGTGTACTGATTGATGCTTCATTGACAATGTTCATGGGGGCTCTTTGGCTGATTGGATGCAAACAGACACACAACACACACACACACACACACACACACACATATATATGCTCACAGCGGTGTCCATGGGGGTTCTTTGGATGATTAGAGAAACAGACAACCTCCACTGATTGCTCCTTTCTTGATGATTACCCCCCTCACACACCATCCGTACACATACACACAAACACACACAAAAGTAGGTAAACATTATAGCTAGAGTACAGTGTGTGTTGAACGAAGTTATACTCTTGCATGGTGTTTTAGGGGGCTGTGGCTAGTGCCGGTGGGTTATTCATTGTGGGATTTGATGATGATGATGATGATGATGATGATGATGATGATGACACTTAATGTAAAGTTATCTTAGTTTGAGATGTTTGTATTGTGACAACCTGATATTGACGAAGACACCAATCTGTGTGTTATGAACACTTGACATTAGGCAAGACAGTATAACCTGTGAATGTTTTTGTTTTGACAACTTGACATTACCCTAGACAACATAACCTAGTCTACTAGGTCATAAATATGTCATGGCAGGCCTAATGATCAACCTTTAAGAAACTATATGGAGCTCAGCGTGAATTCTTTCAGGAAGACAAATAACTTAATCTCTTCTTAAAACAGATCAGCTGTTTAGAGGTGTTCACTTTTCAGTTAAACCAATCAGAATCGGCAATGAATTTCACGAGCCAATCACAACATTACATCCCTGCTTTAAATCTGTTTCTCTCCCTGCACTGTCAGCTGTCATTTCAGGCAAAGCGTGCAACTGCCCTCCTCCCCTTCCACCTCCAGTCATCGTCACCCACGGCACCGTGGGTCTTCCTCCGGCAGACCGCTCCGTCAACTCCTTCGGGCTGGTTTTCTGGCTCCTTCACCGCCACCACCAGTGTCTAGACTCCATCAGGGGAGACATGTCCTGTTTCTCTACCCCTTTTAAAAATTATTTTATAATGATAGAGTCTAATCTCCAAAAACTCTGTACATTTCTTTATGCATATGTACAATAAACCTTTACATATCTGCAACAAAGTCTCTCCTGATTGAATTATCTTCATGTATTAACGTAACATTGTAGTATATATAACATAGTCATTAATTGGTTGGTTTTAACATTGGCTGTCATGAGATCATTATGATTTTGTCATAAATATTTTTGAAAGATTGGACTTGTCATGAAGTTTGATTTCACCATCAAATGCTAGTATAACGGTGTCAGGAATAATATTCATGAACTGAAGGAAAGTGGAACCATTTGGACTTGTCATTAAGATGTCTTAAAATTTATATAGCCCAGTTTCACGACAGTGAATGCAGTACCGATTTGGCTGGGCTGGGATGCGAACCGAGTCCCCATAGGGGAGCGAGCTTCCCTTATCCACTCAGTCAATAGCCATATTATGTCCTACGAAACTATAGCGACCGCCGGCCGGTCATGAATCAAGTTTAACGGTCTTTACAGTTAAATTTAGCTGAGAAAAGATCGCTGTGAGCCAGGTACAGGGCACTGTGAAGGAACCCGCTCGTTTAAGCGCCCATTGTTAAGTTTAGCTGACAAAAGGTGATCGTCATGCGGCAGTTAAGTTTAGGCACCAAAACGACTAGTTAAGATTAGAAAAAAGATCACGGTTTGGATTAAAACATCAGTCCCCTAAAGTAGTCTTCCCCTGACAAAACAAGCTCTTCCTGGGTGAAAGTATTGTGTTTTCGCTCGGACATGAACTCCGCACTGCCGGTTGAAAGCCCTGTTTAATGACCACAGCGCTCTACAGCAGCAGTCACTGTGGTGCACACAACGATAAATACGTGGAATACAAAGGAATTACAGTGCATTACTTTTCGAAGCTGTATACGAATGGTTAATGAGAACAGCCGGATGGCCAACACACCCACCGCAACAATAACTCTTATATATCGGTAGGCCTGCGTAAATAAAGCTAAACCAAACCGCGTCTAACCCCAACCCTAACCCATTTGATTAGGTGTTGCTGCGTTGGTGCTAAGGGTTGTCAGGAAGTTGGTTGCATTTGTTGTGTACCTGTTTCTGGTCACTTATATAGTTTTTTAGTGCATACCAACTAGAGTGTTCAAAAACTAGCTACAGGTTGTTGGCTAAATGCCCGACTCCACCAGCCACCATGTCATAGGACATTAACTACATGCAAATTACATTTTAAAGGTACATAACATCAGCTTACACACACACACACACACACACACCAGTGCTGTGCTACATACACATTTGCAAACACAAACACGTGCACAATATCCCAGAGACAAATGCCTTGTCCTGGCTAGTAAAGAGTTGCCAGGTTATGAGGCCCAATAAACATGTCAGGCTCACCAGATGGTCAAATAAACCAGCTTTATAGCTGCTTTGTTAGTGTGTTGACATGTTTACTTCTATGGGAGATTGTCTGTGTATATTTATCAGAGGCTGTTTCACAAACCCAAAGTTTTCTTCAGGTGTCTGCTGTGCATGCAGGCGTAAAGATATATGCTGTCTAACCTCCAGTTATTTAAAAGTAATGTGTTTGTGTGTGCATCTGAGTGAGGACTTTTTATTTAGTCCTTACTTCTGGAAGGAGACTCTTTTAAAAGTACTTCATGGAGTTTTTGCCCACCAGTGGAGCTGTTGATTGATGAGTGGTTCCCTGTATTGTTTGAATCACATGTTCCACATGCACAGCACTGAATCAGGTGATGTAATGTCTGGCGAATGCAGTGGGCAACAACTGCTGTTGGCTTCCCATTCATTTCTATGGGAGCAGCGGTGCAATGCATTCTGGTTGGGTCGCGAGGACTGTGGAGAAGCTGGGCATCGAGTAACCCGCTCCTCATTTGCATAAAGTTGAATTCAGCCAACTTTATGCAAATGAGGAGCGGTCGGCTCAGCTCGCCATCTCTCAAAAGCTGACGAAAATTTTCTAAACTGACCTTTGCCGTTCCGAAAAGAAGACTGACTCAGCAACCATATGGCCTATTTCTCGCTTAAAATGTTTTCAGAAACATGTTTCGGTGAACTATTTTCGTAAAATACAAAATCTGCCATCATGGTCGGTTTTGAGAATCGGGAGCAGCCAGCCCCACGTGACGCGTTCGTCCAATCAGCTGCAGCCATCGCGGTTGTAGGAGGGTGGAGACTGTTTTCCTTGCTTGTCAGTGGTCAGTGAAGAGAAACTGGTGGCAAGCTCACTAGCGTGCAATCCCATCCGTGAAAACAAAGCATATATGGACACGTACCATCCCGGTGTGGTATGGCACGTGGTGGAGGACGGAACAAAACCGGAACGCAGCACAGACACGCCCAGTGGAGAATCAGAGATATTCTTGTTTCATCAGTATTTAAAATTACAAAATAGAGAACCTCTAAAAGAAAGAAAGAAGACATTGGCCCAATCCCAAAGTCTGGACTCACAGACTCAGGGACTTTGGTGCGCGTCCTCGTGAAATTCGTAAGGGCTCAGGGTTGTCCCAGTGTCGAATTTCAAAGGGCGTGAGGGTTTGAGGACACACTTACCGAGCCCTTTCCGTGAGTCTGCATCTCTGCAGACTTCACCAAAGGGAATTACCCACAGTTCAATGCATTGTGACGTTTACTGTGGAGACCATAGGGAAATCCGGAAATTACAAAGGTAACAACAGCACGACCACGACCACGGAGCACAGACTAACCTGTTGTCCAGCTTGTAAAACGAGTTTGAAAAAACGTGCAATCAGGCAGCCGTCTCCTGTGCCTTGGCCGTGTGGAAAGCAACAAACTTAAAATGAAAATTCCCAAACGGGCAAGTGTCAGCAACATCTTTGTTATTAAACATCGCCAAGGTAACATGTGATCTCATGAAGTGCTGTCCCAATCCCATTTTACCTATCTGAGCCCATGTGGCCTCACACACTCACTCACTCAGCACCTGAGATCAATTAAGTCTGTGAGTCTTTAGTCCTTAGTCCTCAGGGCTCACTTTGGGATTGGGCCAATGTGGCTTGAGGAAGTTGACAGATGGTCCCCCGGCCCTCATGTTTCCATGTGCTTATGACATCTTCAGTGGACATTATACACACACAGACGTCGTCAAACACAGCACACACATGTTGAGTCTTGAGAGCTGAGATCTTTTAAGTGCTTCCCCCTCTAGCCCTCTGTCAATTGGAAAATAAGTGTCAGGAGCTGTGGGCGTTCATTAACTATGCTAAAACAACTATGAAATTAGTCTGTCACAGGGGCAGAAATAAAGCGGAGCAAATCGTGATGGAGTGATACAGAAGGAGAGAGGTGTGGAACAATAATGGTGCAATGAAATGATGGTAGATGGGAAAAGTTGGAGGCAAGGAAGAAAACGCAGAAGGGGGAGATGTGCGAGAGAAGATGGCGATGGTGTGATAGAGGGAGGGAATTAACTCTGTCTATGAAAAAGCAGATTTTTCTTCCAATCTATCTTCCTGCCTAATTCCCTGACAAATAGAGATATAAGTCTGACTCTACCGGGGGTAAGAAAGAAAAGAGAGAGCGAGAAAGAGGAGGTGGGGATCAGTGGGGAAGTGAACAAGAGAGAAATTTGAAGGAGGGAAGGTGAAGAGAAGGAGGAACAAGGCGATAATTGGAAGTCAGTGTTGGCGCTTTGGCAAATCCACCTTCTCTAATTACACACCTGCGGGAGGACGAGAGAGGGATGAGAGAACAACGATAAAAAGGGCTGAAGGAAGAAACACAGCAATAAGAAGATGAGAAAGGAGGAGGAGAAGGAAGAAGAAGAAGAAGAAGAAGAAGAAGAAGAAGAAGAAGAGAAAGAAGCCAGGGGGAATGAAATGATCAACATGAGGATGATGAGAAAAGTGAAGTGGTAATAAACAGCTTTCAGTCGCTAACAAATGAGTCGCAGGCATCAATAAGACTGAATCAAACTGATTGACTGAGTGCAGCGGCGGGTGTACAAATGCCCCCATTGATTTTGTCTTGATCAATATCCCTGAAAGACATGAGATGAGCGAGAAGAGCCCGAGTTTTGTTTCCTCTTACACAAAACAAGCCCTTAATTCACCTAAAGTAATACATCTGTAATTCATTTACGTGATAAACGTTTCATTTTGCTTAATTTAGCTGCACTGGCAGAACTGACAGGCTCCCATTAAGCGGTATCATTCTAATTAGAATTTGGTCTAATTTTACTGTGGTGTTTTGGGCGATTGGGTACATGTTCATCCAAACAGCCTCAATGATCGTCGACGGGGAGGAATGGCATTGATTAAAGACAATGGGTGATAAAATGTGGTGGAAATGATCTGTTCAAGAGACTTTGATGAAATAGGAATACTTGAGCACAGACTTGGAAAGCATATAAATTACTTTGCTGTCATTTGGCTGGCTGCTATACAAATGTCACCCGGCCACCAGAAATGAGCTCTGACTTCTCATCCATAACTCATCTTCATTAATAGTTGTTGTGCAATTAGGATGGCTGCCACAAAACTTTTGGTAATCATGGAAATTGTTTTGCTGCATAACCCATCAAAATGTAATGCTCATTGGGAGAGAGAGAGAGAGAGAGAGAGAGAGAGAGAGAGAGAGAGAGAGAATGTAATAATAATATCTGAGTAACTGAATTCTTTATGGATGCTGCAGCTGATGTTTGGGACAAATTCACCAAAACATTGTGAGTTGATGCAAAAGAAATCATCACTCCAGGCAGGGGCGGACTTGGACAAATATTCGGCCCTGGCAACTCCGTCCATTACCGGCCCAATTTCAGACGGGGACATTATTTGCTTTATAATTGCATAAACCAGGCTCACGTGAGATTATGGCGCCTTTTAAAGCAGTTTAAAATGGGGTTGGGCGATATGGAGAAAATCAAATATCACAATATTGACCAAATACCTCATAATCAATATTGTGGTGATATTATAGGGTAGGTGTAGGTGCTTTCACAAAATAATTACACAATGAGATTTTTCATAAATAATCATCAGTAATGTAGATACAATGACTAAGAGGGTAAAAACAAATATTGTAACAGCTAGAACAGTCTGGTAAGTTCAGAAAATGACATCACTTTACTGTAATGCAGCCTTTAAAACCAGGAAAAGACAACACCTACTTCATATTACCATATAACGATACTCAAAATCTAGGATGATATCTACTTTCATATCACAATATCAATATAATATCTATGTATTGCCCAGCCCTAGTTTAAAATGTTTTTTTTATTAGGTCACAGTTCATTTTAATTAGTCTATGGTAATCTCACTTAAATGCACGCATAGCTCTGCACCTCCAACCTGACCAGAGGTCTAATCAACCCCAAGTGAGAACACAAGCGCACAGGGCCTTTCATTTACTGATGCCTCTACACTCAAATAGCAATCCTGCACACGAAAACATTTAATTTAATTTATTTTTCATCTTATCTATTTTATTTTGTGTTTTTAAAAAGGTCAGCAGTACAACACCAGGCGTATTGTCACAGGAGATGAACAGGCATTTATATACAGAAATGTGCACACACATGCACACACAGTACACACTCACCTATTGAGTTATCGAGCACAAGCAACCTCACTGTCACAGGCTGTGCCTTATCAATGCTGAGTCAACAAATTCAGTTTTTGATTTTTTTTTGGTAATCTATGTGTACTGTTTGTACACATCCATGTTCAAAGGTGGTTCATAAGGGCATTGTTCAGTCCATTAGAGATGGACACTGTTATTTGCTCTCATTAAAAATCCTTCTGTCAGGCAAAAAAGCAAAAAAAAAAAGAGGTACATTTAGACAACTTCCAGGTGAGAGTATAAGCCTCCAAAAATGAAGTTATTCTAACTAAGGTTCAATGCTCCAAGGACCATGCTTCTCTCTTCCACTCATTCAATCACCTGTGCAGATCTAAATAAGTGTGTCTAATCCTCTCCCACCCGGGTTTCCAGACGTTCCAGCCACACCATGACACTGTTTGACCCCATTCATCCCCCGCCAATCAACCCCCTTTATTTTCCATCTCTCTCCTCAACCCCAAGACCCTCAACATATCCTTCCTGTATCCTCTAACTATTCCAAATTAAACTACTTATACCGTACTATCAGGCACACAGATAATGGACCCACGAGGCACGACTCAGAATGTAAAATACAATAGTTTATTTATCAACAAATAAACTCAGCAACAGTGTCCAATAAACGACAGGCAATAGGGAAAAATCCAGGAGACAGGCAAAGTCCAAAAATCCGGGAAATCCAAAAACAACAGGTAACAGGAACACGGGGAAAACGCTCAAAAGCTGGACACATGGCAACAGACAATCTCACACTGGAGAGAGGGGGAGACAGAACTTAAATACACAACTAAATTAGACACAGATGCAACACATTAGGGCGGGACAGGTAATCACACAAGCTGGAAAGAAACTAACAGGAAATAAAACAGACAACCTTCAAAATAAAACAGGAAGTTGAAGACAAAACAGAAAATGTAATACAAACTAAAAACCATAACTTGACACAGGGATAAAACATGACACCGTACAATGGCCTGGTCTTGTTAAATATTCTTTGATTTCGACAACTGATCAATAAATACTGTAGAATTCATGAGTCATGAATACGTTTTGACACAACCATTATTGGATCAAAAAGTTGTTATTGCGAGCAGACATGTACATTGTAGCATTCATTTGGAACTGTAATCCTGTCCACGACAGGTGTAAGTCCCCTCTGTAAGTAATGAGCTGAAAGGGACTAAAAAGCTCTGTGCAAGCTGCAACACAAACGACACCTTTTGCATTAAAAAAAGTCATTTGATTCGTTGTCAATACAAAAGAACCATCGATTAGAGCCTTAAATAACGCAATTCATTTAGAGCTTTCCAAACCCTCATTTGTCTGATACAACATGCATGCAATAAATTACATGCAACACCGAGCCTTGAAAAAAAGCTGCTTAAAAAGGTATTACTTCTCAATGTTCTTTTTCCATCTATACATTTCCTCACCACCTACAATGGCCATTTGCCTTGATTTTCCATTTCTTTCCATCATCATGCTGTTCTTTCTTTGTGTATGTGGAGGAACTGATGGATAGAAAGACCATTACAAGTAGCAAAATGTAGCACTTTTCCCTCTCATCTCTTCCTTCTCTCTTTCTGCACCCAATCTTTTCCCTCTCTTCCCCATCTCTCCTCCCCCACCACTTTCACCTCGTCTTCTCCCCTTTTCTCTTTCATTGCTATGCTGTAGAGAGAAGGAGGTATGTTTGGAGGGATGATTAGAAAAAAAGAGGAAGGCTTTTGGGTCTGGTAGCAAAGTTCACCTCTGTCTCTCTCCCCCGGCAGCAAGGGCTAATGGATTAGTTCAATGTGCTGATTTCTGCAGAAACTATGTGTGTGTGTGTGTGTGTGTGTGTGTGTTTTTCGGTGTGTGTGTGGTGGAAAGGGTAGAGACATCGCCCACGATTTCTTTCTTACATGAGTACATAACTTGTTGGAGCCTTGGGCTTTTTATCTAAAGTGTATGAATGTGTGTGTGTTTTTGTGATTCAGCGTCGTTCTTACAGGCCGTGGATGTGTGTGTCTAAGTGACAGAGATCTCGATATAGCACCATGAAAGAGGCAACACTTTTCTACTTTGTTCCATTATGGCAGAAACACACATAGCAGTTTAATAATACATACCAGTTACCGCCACCTTTCTCATTCTTTCAAACAGAGAGAAACGACAAATGACAAAACAGGGATGAAAGGGTCAGAGAGAGAAGAGACGCTGTTGTGCCACTCAGAGAAAACTGCTGACACTTCAGATCAGCCGAGGGGCCTTTTATGAACCTCTTTGTGTCCCGATCTAAAAGCAAGTTTCTTTCTGCGTCCTCTTCATATCAGTCCATTTTCTTTAAAATACATAACCAAAATGGGTTACAGTGGACTCTGGGTCTTGGAATTTGACCTGATGAATCTATTTTCAACACAAATCTAATTTGAGTTTAGGTTCAGTGTGCTTTTACGCTCAAAGTTGACAGCAAGATTGTCAAGTCATCAGAATGAGACCAAAAATCTGTATGGTAACAACTATGTGTATGTGATTTGAATTGTGAATGATAAATATTAGAAACAAAGATATGCGGTGACAGTTCACAAAGTCTAAAGGTCAGATTACAATGTTTCTTAAAACAAGCAAAGATTCTACCAATAGCGAGGTATTCAGCAATTTCACTTCATGTTTTTTCTTTTTTTTAAAGAAAACACAAACAATATTCTGAATCAAGACAGAACTACGCAGATCAGCGCAACTGTATAATATAGAAAATGATACCAGCATTATGAAAAGTCTTGAAACAACTTGATTTATTTAGGAAACAGGTGAAATAATCAACACGCCCTCTTACCTTAACGCCAGAAAAGCTTGTTTGCCAATGATTTCCAAAAAGACATATATGACCGTTCTATTGTGAAACGGATCTACTTGGTTAGGTTTAGGCAACAAAACTACTTTGTTAGGTTTTTTAAAAGATCATGGTTTAGGTTAGAATAAGTATGTTTGTTACGTAACATCAACTTGAAATAAGTTAACATTGACTTTTGGTTTCAAACGGTACTCAAACAGCGGTCTCCTGGGTGACCCATCCATCCACCCCGACCTCCTCCCAAAACAGATTTTGTCGCTCTTTATACTACGTCAACTCACTTCCTATTTTGCTCCGATCATAATTACTATGGCCATTAGAGATCGCCGCCTAACAATAAATGTAAATATGGGTCGTAATAAGCTGCTTGCACAGATGACCTATATGGACGTTTTTTTGGAGGGTGAGGACGGTCTGAAAATGGCATCTACCAAATAGCTTGTTGTTTGGGCTTGTTTTAATTTTAGGACTCTATAAAAGGCTAAACGCCCTGATATACTCCAAAATCAAGATCGGGGCAGACTGTCGACATGCACTCTTTAAACTACCTTGAGTGTCTGCACAAGCAAACATGTTCACACATGCAGTATTTGCATACATCTTAAATGACTTAAATGACTCATGTAATTTTTGGCTGAATACACATTTCACACTCTCGCGGACCTGTCTTCAGACTTACAGTATGATATGGTTCTCTCATGTACAGTTTCAATATTAATAGAGAAAACAAAGACATCATAAAAACAGACAAAACCAATTAAGAAACAGCATTTTTGACTACTGTTTTTTCTTGTTTCTCTCTTTCTGCAGAGAAAACAAAGGCAAGGGTCATTCACATTGCAAATTATATGTTTAATGATTTCAGTGACAGTTATTTCAGGGCGACTGGTAAGAATCCAGGGATTCACGAATTGACCTGTTCTGATGATGTATACTTGTAGTTAAAACCCTTTATGAGTCAAAACACCACAAATAATCCCCGGTACTTAGAGAGGACAGACATAATTCCCCCTGTAATGGATAGATAACATTTTGAATTCACAGCTCCAAGAGGGGACGGGCATCTATATTTCATCCAACAGCGATGCACAGCTGAGACACTCGGTAAGTAGTGGGGAGAAAGAGAGGGGACATGCATTCATATTTCATCAGAAAGACACTTGGCTAAAACAACCGGTAAGTGGTCAAAAAGAATGGGACCGGAAGAGAAAAGACGTGCATTCATATTTCATCATGCAGAGACGCACATAGTTAATAAAACAGGAAAACAGTGGAGGAAGGGGACAGCCAGCTACTCACTGACAACTCTTGGGATTGTCAATAAATAGGCATGAGGGACACTTTTAGAGAAGGAGGAGGGGTGAAACAGAGTGAGGCACACATCCATATTTCATCAGAAAAAAGGTGACTGAAATGGCTGCTAACAGGTGGGTATCAATATAGGCACATGAAGACCACTTAACGACGAAGCAGAGAGTGCTGCAGTGATGCAGAACCACATCTAAAAGCTGATAACTGCCTCTATGAATATAGACACATCCACAGTGACATTTATAGACAGCCATTAGACTTTAGGCTGTTACTTTGTTGACAGTTTAAGACATCCATTTGCTCCAGTGCTTGGCATTGTTTTGTGCTTTGCAGAGCTCTAAATGCACACCGGGCATATGGGTGCCTGTGGGTTACCGCTATAGTTGTATTTGTGTAGAATTCAAAGCAGAACTCAAAGGCAAGGCCAAGCAGCCAAAGTCAGGTCTGCAACAGTTGCTGTTTTTTTAAATTATTTTTTATGTACAGGGTTGTGAGCGAGAACTGGCTCCCTGAAATGTCAAGTCATACTTTAAATTTTGATTTTGATAATGCACAAAGTCAACTGCTGAGATCTCCGAATGGCTAGTGACGTGACTGACACAAAAAGAAAGAGAAGTCAAATGATCAGTGAGTCAAAATTATTCTGAAGAAATAAAAACATTATTACCCAACTTGTCCACTGCAGAAAGACGTCCTGGTTCAACTTTGACCTGCTGTACTTAACGTAGTTATGTATTTTAGGCATGCTTACTTAGATTTTTTCTCCAAATAATGTGGTTTAGATAATCTCCCTAAACTTGCTGTTGCCAAGTTTGAATTCTTTGTAGCATTGGAATTGTCTTGTCTTGATTTTTTTGTTGCCATTTTGATAGGACAGAGAGAAAGGGGGAATGACATGCAGCAAAGGGCCGCAGGTCAGAACTGAACCTGCGGCGACGAGGACTAAGCCTCTGTATATGGGTGCGCGCTCTACCAGGTGAGCTACCAAGGAGCCCGGAATAGTTTTTTAAAGAAAAAGTATGGTTTGTTTTAACTTGGATTCTATTTGTGTAGCTCCGGTCGATGTTTCTGTAGGTTATTTTGATGCTGAACTCACCAAAGTAATTCTTGATATCTTAGAATGCGGCGACATTGATAAAAATGGAATCAGCGATGCCTATAACAAGAGCAGTCCAACATACAGGCTGCAAACAAGATAGCTGTTTTGCTAGAACAGGCATAACTAAACTAAACTACTTTATTTGGATTGAAAGAAAAGATGAAGAAAGAGAGACCGGAGATGTTACATTGTGGCGAATTCAAACATCTCAAGCATAAGCGATGTAACTGTCGGAATGAATGCTTTTGTTCCCGGAATAAACCTGGTCCCAAATATCTAGCTGTTAGCAAATGATCCGTATACTCATCGATGCTACGGGACGCAACCATTGTCATGGCAGGTGTATTACTCAGGACCCAAGGAAGCGCAGTGTCGAGTGTAAAGTTGTTTGGATGAGCGGAAAGCTGCAAGCAGCAATACCAGAGGCCAAGCAATTTGCCCGTTCTGAACAGACACGTTTTTCAATGGACACTGCACGTGGATAAAAAAAAGGCAGTGCATCACCACTACTAGTACCAGCTCTACTTGGCTCGGCTCGGCTTAACTCGACCCGGCCACAGTGCCCCGTCCTCCTTTTAACATTGCAGATTTAGTACCGCGTCATGCATGAGGCGAGCGTGGATGGTCGTCATAACGATGCCGCAGGAAACTGCCGTGACCTAATGTGACACACACACAGAACGTCAACGGTGTGCTGTGTTTGACTCTCGGCATGTGCCTGCCAGAAGACAAATTTTGTTTCAAAAGAAGCTGGAGGCAACAAAAAAAACCACCGCCGGCTAAACTATTTAAAAATGGCGGGTTTGTTCAGGACACCCCCGTCTGTCGCTAGCAATGATGACGCAGTGATCAGTGATGATTCTCTCTGACCAATCAGTAGTCTGCAGGTTTTCACATCACCTTTTGGTATCTCCTCAGCTCGCTTGGAACCTCGACGGAGGTGATACTAAAAAAAGTACCTGTTAGCTAGTAACCAGGAACTTTTTTTCATAATGAAAAACCAAGAAAGGCGAGTAGAGAGGAGGCAGGTCGAGCTGTTACCATGAAATGGTAAAACGCCATTATAGGACCTTACTTCACATATTCCTTCACATGTTAGCTTTCTCCCACACACCCACAGTGTATCACCATCAACACTTCAGAGCAGAACAGAGAGTCTGCAGTTTAAAGCAACACCTCTGCTTTCAGTAGAACAGATAGTTCTCTCAGTCCAGCCTTCAGGTTCACTTGACCCGGCTCAGGGACGAGTCGATTTCTAGACAAACATTCAGCCGTTCACTGAGCTCCCAGGGTGCTAATGTATAGCCATTAACCATGGTCCAACATACCCACACACATGCACGCACGCACGTACACACACACACACCCACACACACACACACACACACACACACACACACACACACACACACACATAGTGCGTTTCACTATCTTTGTGGGGACCCGTCATTGAAATAATGCATTCCCTAGCCCCTTACGCTAACCTTAACCATCACAACTAAATGCCTAACCTTAACCCTTACCCTTACCCTAACCATAACCTAATTCTAACCCTAATCCTAAAACCAAGTCTTAACCCTCAAACAGACTTTAACCTTATGGGGTCCAGCATTTTGGGCCCCACAAGGCTGGTCGGACCCCGACGTTAAGTATACTGTATTCCCGGTTTTTTGGACCACACAAATATAGTTAAACGAGAACACACACACACACACACACACACACACACACACACACACAATCTCCAATCCCCTGGAACTTGAGATTGCCCCTCCACTCTAGTGCATTGTGGGTATAAGACTGACTAAGTGTTGTGTCCATGCTCTCTCCATGAATGTAATGGCTCAGTGTTTGTGTGTGTTGTTTTGTTTCACAGGTTGAGAAAGCAGCAACTCTCCTCATCGTCCAAATGCAATGTTTCTTGTTTGTGCCAAGTGTGTGTCGGTATTCATTTATTTGTGAGTACAAGTGTATGTGTGTGTGTGTGTGTGTGTGTGTGTGTGTGTGTGTGTGTGTGTCATTGAGGGGAATAAGGGCTCCTTATTTGGCCTGACAGGGCAATGAGCCGCTGAGACGAGATTAGCCTTATTTATTGGCCTCTGGGCTGGTGTGTGTGTGTGTGTGTGTGTGTGTGTGTGTGTGTGTGTGTGTGTGTGTGTGTTCTCCCTTAGAGTCTGTGCCCCTCAGACTAAAATGATCACAGTGGTGCAGTAGTGCACTCTCGACACTGAGTGTGCTGACAACATAATTGGTTGGCATGGCATTTCAATTCACCACTGTGAGATTGCTGTGGGCTACTCTGTTCTCAGCCCTGTTAGCCACTGCTGCTAATAATCAGAGAGAGACGGAGGCCATGGCAACTGTCTCGCCATCCACTCTGGACACACTGTTAAAGCTGATTTATCGTGAAGGATATAAAAATTTACATCAAAACGTTCTTTCTTGTCCTTGTTCATTCCTCATAAACATAGGAATACAAAGAATACACAATCTTTCAACAAGACTGCCCTCACCATTAAAGCAACAGTGATTGTTTTTTTCAAAAGCTTAAAACAACCTACTCTTTCTTGCAAGTGAAAGTCTTGTTATGTGAGTGATGCTTGTCTTCTCTTAAATGCATGAAGATGGAAGTAGAGTGATAATGTTAAATCAGAGTTATATAAGTCTCACAGGACAGAGGTCAGGAAGGATAGTTTAAACAAAGTGTGCGACTCTGACAGACTGCAGTTCATGTCCCGTAACCTGCTGTCAATGTCTTTTCCTAAACCTAAAGTAGTACGGCCTTTTCAGACCTGAAAGTCTGAAACTAAGGTTTATGTTTGTGTTACATTGTATATGTTGGATCCAGTTAGCTTGACATTAGTCTATATTGATGACGTTTTATTTCTGTGATTTTTTCGGTGCTGCCAGAAATTCCGCCGGATGTCCCTAATATTTGGCCGGATGTCCGTTACCTTCCGCTTTCTTTGTGTTGGCATTTTAAACTCTGGTGGAATTATGAGGACTATGGTTAACTGCTCCTCAGATCTCTGCAGGGTAAATCCAGACAGCTAGCTAGACTATCTGTCCAATCTGAGTTTTCTGTTGCACGACTAAAACAACCTAGGCTATTTTGCAAAGGCACCATTGCTCCGCCACCGAAGACGATTGTGATTGGTTTAAAGAAATGCCAATAAACCAGAGCATGTTTTTCTCCCATCCCGGAATGCTGTGTGGACTATCCAGACCGTCCTCCGCAGTGCTGGGATGGAAGGTCTGGCAATACGAGACTAGGTATCTGATAATAATTGATGAAGTCTTTGTCCTGCTATCTGTGCTGCTTGTCTCTCAACACCTCAGTCTGACAACAGCAGAAAGTGGACTGGACTGCATCTCTAGCAACTGGAGTTATCTGTAGCTCACAATGAATGGTATCTTTGTAGCCTTGCTTAGAGTAAGGGGTTCCTTCTCTTAAAAGCCTTTAATGCTTTGTAAATTATCGGAAAGGCTTTCCATCACTCATTGCATTTTGTTTTTAAAGCTGATGTCAAGGCCATACCTCGCTCCAACTACAAGACCAAAGGTGATCGTGCCTTTACCATTTTAGCTGCAACATTTTGGAAGCTTCTCCCTCATTCTGTCAGGTACGCTGAATCTTTGGACTGTTTTAAGTATTTTAAAAACCCACCTTTATACACTATCCTTTTGTAAAGGGCTCACCCCCTTTATGTTGTATTTTTGTACTGTAATTCATGTTTATTCTTATTTATTTGTTCATATGTATTGCACGTTTGTGTGAAGCGCTGTGTTTTTAAAAGTGCTACGGTTTGACTTACTTACTTACTAATACGGTTAATAAGGTTAAATTACAACCTGTTCTCATTCCCAACTTGTAAAATACTGATGCTTGGTCAGTGGCTCTCAGCGTTGGGTACCGACGCAAAAATCACCCTTAAGCGTTGGCAGCAGCTTGACCGCGGCGCTGTAAGATGACGTAGTATTAAGAGCTACAATGGTAGCGAGTAGTATGAAAGACCGAAAATCCGCGTAAGGAGGTTGGTTGGGGTGGTGGATGGGTCAAACAACACAGGACTTTCACTCAGGAGACAGCCCTGTTCTTGTCCCTGAAACGTACATTTTGTAACCCCACCCACAATCTTTTCCTAAACCTAACTGTCGCCTTGTTGTGCCGCATGTCAGTTAAACGTACATCCAGACCCAGAGCGTCAATAGTGACGGCAATAGTCCCGACCCATAGCTTTAAAAAGTGACGCCAAGAGTCCCGATCAAGCTCGTCCAAATATGACGCCAAAGGCCCAGACGTGAGTCCCGGAAGCGTCAAATAGTGACGCCAAGGGTCCCCCCCCCAGAGCGTGAAAAAGTGACACCAAGAGTCCCGACACAGCGCGTCTAAATATGACGCTAAAGGAGACTTGTTGGGTCAAAGGTTCCTGACCAAGCATCACTTTTTGACAAGATGGGATTGAGAATGTGTTGTAAATTTCAAAGTAAAAAAGCTCACTCGTTAAAGAAAGTCAGTTTCTTTGTTAGATTATGCAAAATATTACTCATCTGCTGCTGTGTAACTTTCACCTACATAAATAAAAAACAGTATTTAAAAGACAGGTGTGAAAGGATATTAGCACAAAGAAAAAAACAAATAGCTGAAGACAGTATGACTGATCAAGTCATCAAGCCAGCAAGAAAGGATGACAGTTTGACAGAGGAAGAGAAAGGTGACATGGTGGAGAGAAATAAGGAGGAGAGGGCAGAGATGTAACAATGAGGAGAGACGAGGAGGTGAATTAGAACCAGAATTAGGACAGCGTATCCCTGGGCGGCCATGCGTGTACGCTGTAAAACACAGCAAAGCGCTGCAAAGTGTTGTAAAATTAATCAGGTTTGTGTTTGTGAACATTGCGTCCCTTAACGCTGCCACGCTGCCTTTCAATTATGTACAACTGGAATTAGACATGAATATAGGATGACCTGTAACTAAATGCAGATACCACAACAACACATACATACAGCATACATAGGTTTTCCTGTCTGACACAGAGGCACCAACCACAATTTTCAGAGACATGCATACATACCCGTGTATTTAAAATAGAATAAAAACACACTTTTTTCCTCTACTCAGAGCAGCATAACATCACAGTTAAGAAACAAGCACACAGCTACAGGTTGCAACTCACTAACTGGGTTGACTACATGTTATATCCCACTTAAAGCAAAGCTACTAATATATAAATGTGAAATAGAAGTCAACACTTGACCTGCATTTTAAAAACAGTATACAGACCAGCCACCGCCACCAGACAGGCTGTCTGGAAGACTTTTATTGGACACTCAGTTTATTAAAATATAATGTTTTGCCGGGTTTTACTTTGTGCTGTGGCTGATACACTTCTGCATCTGGGATCTTGTCACAGTATAAGATGTTTAAGTCAGTTTTCAGTGTTTGGACGTCACAAAGAATCTGCTCATTGTGGAACTAGCACTTTCATTATTAATGAATGAACAGCTGGAAACAGATAGCTTGGCTCTCTCCAAGAGATAATAAACTCACCTACCAGCACCTCTAAAGTTGACTAATTAACATGTTATGTTGTTTGTTTAAGTGTAGTCTTAAATAATAAATAATAAAGGTAATAAATCCCACACGTGAGAAAAACTCAGGAGCAGCACAACTAATTTCACCCACATGTAGAAGATTCGTGAGACCTTGATGAATTACACAGGAGCATTTAATGAATCTCCAATTTAAGAGAGAATTAAGCAGGCAGTAGAGTTTAACCACGGTGTGTTATCGTGTCGTGCCGTCCCAGCTCTCTGAAGTTCCCGTCTTCATGAAGGTGTATTTAAACTCAAGAAAATAATTTTATTTGAAAATAATTCTAATAATCACATTGGTCGGCTGTTGTTTTTAACATCTTTTAAATAAAACAATATTTTCAATATCTTTTTAGATGGAAGTGTCACATTTAAAATAATGGTAAATATTTCCAAGGCCTTCAGCTGAACGACTGCTCTGGTAATGGACATCCCATCATTCCGTTTTTCTGTCATGTAATCACACACTCTCCTTTCAATCACTTGGAAGCAGCCGCTTTGAGGACCACGGTAACATTTTCTCTGGCTGTTTGCATTTTTAGACTGTGTAACATCTCCATGACAATGCCTTGTGTAGCTGGGTATATGATTTGTTTCGTCTATGTATGAATTTGGATAACGTTAGTGATATTGAGATGCTTGCTACAGTTACACTTCTAGTGGTGAATTGGCGAAAAAACACGTTTTATTTTATATATTTGTTTTTATATTATCATGCTATCGGGCGCTAGTTGAGGCTCCGTCTAAAACTCTGCTTTTTCGACCAGCTGTCTGTAACATTAAAATAAAATGGATTATGGATCATTTTATTTCTATAGTTTATAGCTGACTTCTCCATTGTCTGTTGAAACAGGTAACGTCACTTATGTTCTGCGACTCGAACAGCGGAAAGCCCAGAATGCGATTATAAGATGACGCCACTTTTTCAGACTTTTTTCCGTCTTATATTCGGACCAATGCAGTAAGTGTATTTCCAAAATTGTTGGTAGTAGAAACTCCCATTTTGGATCCCACCTGGACTGGAAAACAAAGGGGTGAATGGAATAGCTACTTGGTTATTACTACAACAGACCTACCATCGTTGGGTTGAGTTGGGTACCGAAAACCGGTGCTAATATGGCACCGGTGCCTGAACGCCCGGTATCTACTTGACCGAATAGCAATGCGGATTTTGGTGCCTTATTTCGATGCTCCGCAATGAACGTAACAGGCAACAGAAGCATCACTGCACGTGACGCTGGTTAACACTACACTTGGCAGCAGGTAACGTTAGCCTACCGTTAGCTAGTAGCTGGATTAAACACGGTTTAAATGCTGACATCTAACGTTAAACGGTGTAAAGTGTATTTCATTGTAGAGGATTCCAACACCGGAACGTTAACAGTCTGCAGCTGCCGTTGTTGGAAAAACAACACAGACTGTGTTCATTGAAACTGGTAACCCAAGCTTCGTAGTGCATTCAAAGTTACTGTAAAATACCCTTTTCTGCGCCAGGATAGCTCAGTTGGTAGAGCGTGCGCCCATATAGAGGTTTTATAATAAGTTATTGTTATGAAACTATTAATAAATCTTTTAATTTTGACCACATGGCCTAAGCAATAAACAAGCCGTTCTTTAATGTCGCTGACTGTTGTTTTGTGCTCTTTTCTGTGAGTACTATTTAGTTTTGATGATTTGCATTTGGTAATACAGTCATTGAGTAAATGATTTTTGTTTTCTTTTACTTTCTTTCTTTCTTTTATTCAGTATTTCATGACAAAGTAGCAGAGAAAAATATCCTGCATTCATCAAAATTTCTTGGCCCATGGTGCAACTCTCTAACAAATTTCATTAAAATCTGTTAGCTGTTTTTGAGATATCATGCTAATGAACAAATGGGAGAAAAAACACAACCTCCTTTGCAGAGCTAATAGTGCTAATTTGATGTCAATACCAACACTGGAATTGTTATCTTAATTCATTTTAGAGAGGAAACTGTAACCCCATTCTCACAAGACAAAGTAATACATTATTGAATTAATGACTAAAATTGGATCTAGATGAAAAATTTGAAAGTCACCAAGTAGGTGCCATCTTTTTACCCTAATCCCTATACACCTGTGTGTGTGTGTGTGTGTGTGTGTGTGTGTGTGTGTGTGTGTGTGTGTAAAATGGATAACTGTTGTCAGTCCAGACTACTATCAACTCCCACATGAACTGTTAATGCCAAGGACAGCATTCACACACACACACACACACACACACACACACACACACACACACACACACACACACACACACACACACACACACACACACACAACACACACACACACACACACACACACACACAAACACACACACAGTGCGTTTCACTATCTTTGTGGGGACCCGTCATTGACATAATGCATTCCCTAGCCCCTTACCCTAACCTTAACCATCACAACTAAATGCCTAACCTTAACCCTTACCCTCACCCTAACCATAACCTAATCCTAACCCTAATCCTAAAACCAAGTCTTAACCCTCAAACAGCCCTTTAACCTTGTGGGGTCCAGCATTTTGGCCCCACAAAGCTGTCCGGGCCCCACGAGTGTATTCCAGGTTTTTGGACCCCACGAATGTAGTTAAACGAGAAATACACACACACACACACACACACACACACACACACACACACACACACACACACACACACACACACACACACACACACACACACAATCTCCAATCCCCTGGAACTTGAGATTGCCTCTCCACTCTAGTGCATTGTGGGTATAATACTGACTAAGTGTTGTGTCCATGCTCTCTCCATGAATGTAATGGCTCAGTGTTTGTGTGTGTTGTTTTGTTTCACAGGTTGAGAAAGCAGCAACTCTCCTCATCGTCCAAATGCAATGTTTCACACACTATAAAGCCAATAGATCATTAATCCCTTCTGCAGTCTATTTAGAGGCCACTGTTGATGGAAAGAGGGAGAGACAGAGTGAGACAGAGGAGAGGAAAAAATATAGAGATGGGAGGAAACAAAGAATGAGTGAGGGACCAAAAGAGAGACCGTTATAAAGTACGAGCTGAGTGTGCTGCTGCTGCTGTAATATAGCTGAGTGAATTTACAGATGCGTCACAGAGGCAACAGAACAGAGCGGTGACAGAGTGAAAGAAGAGGGTGAAAAATATATGGAGACTTGCAGAAGAAGTGGGATGAGGAAAAAAAGAATGACGGAGAGACAGAAATACAGAGACAGACAAATGTACCTATTGAAAGTCACAAGTCCAATATGATGATTTGAATACATTCAGTTCAGTTCAGTTCAATTCAACATTACTTTTAATACATCATCATCATTCATTTATGAAAATACTATTACTGTAGTAGATGTTTGATGTTGCATTATATTTGTGTTTATCCTCCCAGAACACAAACTAGGGCTGGGTATCGCAATATATACTGCACGATACACTCTGGGCCAACATCATGTTGACATCATGACACAGTGAGAACACTTGTGTAGTAGTTTGGTTAGAGATAGTTTCGAAAAATACAAAGAGAACATAAAGACACCTTCAGGATGTGAAAAAAAATAAGTAAAGTTTGCACGCTATTAAATCTCTTTCTCCAACATGCATTTTTATTGATTGTCTGTACTTTGAATGCTCATTCTCAACATTCAGTCAACTTGAGGTACATTGAGGATGTAACCTCACTACAATTTTTTGTCTTTAACTTGGCCCTATGTGTCCATGTTTATATACTGTTTCCATAATAATTCTCCAATGCAAATTATCGGCCGACAAGAAGATCTGCGTGTTTTTAATGAGCCGGGGTGACAGGGCGAGATTAAATGTACTCAGTTTGAGTGCTCAGTTATCAAAGTTTATGACCCTTGGCAAGATCTTAACTTTAAAACTGTAATGAGTCTGGTCCCAGGGGTATGAGAAAAAAAATGGCTTTCTTGGATTTCTGATTAAAAAAGTTTAATAAGCCTTTCTGTGTGAGTCACTGTTTCGATGTGAAACTGTCATGACATCATCATCTCGACGCTCACTTGATCCTTTTATCGACAACAATGTCTGCACAATTGTACGGCATACTTTTTCTTTTTTTAAATGGCAGGTTTAAGCATGATGTCCTGCGTCGTGTTTTTGACGGTTCTCTCTGACCAATCAGTGGTCTGCAGTGTTTTAACTCCACCTTCTAGTATAGTCTCAGCTCTCCTGAAGGAACCTCAATCAAAGTGGTGCCAAAAATAGTACCAGGTACTATCCACAACCTTTGCTAATGGAAAACCAAAAAAAGAGAGAGTCAAGGTGAGTAGAGCCGTGCCGTCCCATGCAGTGGAAATGCAGCACAAATGGAATTCAGCCATCTTTACTTTTAATATTTACACCTTTGCTTTTCCTACTATGTCGTGAAAATGCCTTCCATGAAAATGTTGTGCCATTACCCTCAGTGTTTACTGTCTGTGATGTCTTACCTTAGAAGTAAAAAAAAAAAATACTTAAAAAAACAACTGTGAACAAAAAAAACGTGGAAATCATACAAATTACAGTGCTTAACTTAGCTTTTCGAACGTATAGTTCATGAGAAGAGGCTGATTTCTTACATCTCTTGTAATGAGGAATTACACTTTCAAAATTAGTGTACAAGTTGTTTTTCCTGCTAAAAGACTGCAAACTCACATCGCGAAAAACAAATTCACACCACTGTCACGCTCTAATGGCATCGTTAATTCAAGGATGTTTGAGGAATGACATAAATTTAACAGCTTTGATGTGACTTTTTTTTACCACAACTAGGCAAGGGCAAAACATTAACACACACCCATGCTCATATACAAGCACTAACTTCTTTACCTGAGAGTTGACATAATGCACTCCCTGTGGCCCCTAAATCTAAGTCTTGAGGAAAAGAACTGAGCACAAAAAAATGTAATCTACTGTCTTTTCTTTGGTCCTCACAAGATTAGAAAAAACTAGATCACACATACACAATACCCATGCATCCAAGCACAGACATACACATATTCCAATGAGTAGACAGTCATTATCTGATCCAAGGACAGTGAAATGTTTACTTGTCAAACGTGATTTGATTCTATTTAAAGCTATAGTGCATAGTTTCTGCTGCCCCCATGAGGAATTCTAAGTAATGACAACAAAACTGTCGGCGTGTCCACATGATACAAGCCTTCCGGACTGCGCAACCCCTCGCACAACCCCCCCCCCCCCCCCCCCCCCTCCTTTTACACAGTTGCTAGTAGCCAAGGAGGATATGAACATGATGGACTCACTTGAGTTTCTACACAGGAAAGTCACCGGACGCCACAGTCTTCTGAACATAGCCATACTGAGAAATACAGAGAGAGTTGTGTGGAGCTGATAGTCTTAATTAGCTTTGTAGCAACTCATTTGGCAATGGCTTGAATGTAATGGACGTTCATTAATATCAAAAAGTAACACACTAAAGCTTTAAACTTCACTTTCTGTGCACATTTCTGCTGTGCAATACATATTACAACCTTGTCTCCTATAAGCTACATTCAAATGCAACTATTCCTCATTAGCAGTTCTCACACAATGGCAACATTCAGTGCTAATGCAAGCTGTAAAGTGACGCTGATTCCTGCAGTAAAAAATGAGGGTATGGAGGCTGGGAGGTGGATATGTGTCAAGTCTTTTGCTTTAAAAACCTGACCCTGACCCTTGAGCCCCCCTAAAAAGGGTCTAAAATCACCAATGACATGGGCGTCAAAATAAAAATAGCATGCGGTGTGTTCTCATTATAAACTCATTATAAAGCTCTATAAAGATGTGGGGGAGCTGCAGATTCAGCTGATAATTGGTTCATCACTACGAGCGACACATTTCCCATTGTATAAAAACACTGATTATAGTAGCTTTAATGTGTAATCCATTGCTTAAATTAATCAGAATCAGAAAAAGCTGAATACTTTATTGATCCCCTCAGGGAATATATTTAGTTGCAATTGCTCACAGTCAAATTCAAGGTAAAATAAGAGTAAGAAAAGAGCAAGTCAATAAGTGTTTAAAGTAACAAAGCTACAGTATGAAATAAATAAAAAAGCGTTAAGTAGAAGTAAGTGAGATTAGGTTACAAGTATGATTTAGTTAAAAAGATTGTTTCAAATGGATTGTACAAATTCTATTGTAGTGCAGTGTTAACATAAACACAGTACGGACATAAATAAGCGTGAATAGAAGTAGCAGTAGCAGTGGCAAGTAACGTTGTTTCAGAGAATTTCTAGTTTGTGATTCAAATCTGTGTTTCTAAGAGTTTCTAAGTTTCTGTTTGTTGAGGGTTTTTTGTGTCACAGGTTAAGTGGCAGTTGAAAAGTCTGTACTCTCCGCCACAGACTGCTTGTAGAAGAAATACTTCTCTACCTTACACAAGTCATTGAGAACTTTCCAACTCCCCAGTGAGGCTTTGAAGTGATAATAGCCACTGTCCAAAGTCTCTCTCCCTCTAACAGTCCCTGGTACAGGTATATGGACTCTGTGGCAGGTCATTTGTTATCAAAATTGCTCTCTCACATCACCCTACTTTCCTTTAGCCTTTTCTTCCTTCTAACATTTTGCTTCTCCTCTTGCTCTCTCCTCCTCCGCATCCGCCTGTCTCTCGCTGTCCTGCCCTCTCAGCGTCCTCCTCTGCCTGTCTTTGTTGTTAGTCACAGAGGAATATGTATGGCTTTGTGTCAGGTCATGTGTTATCGACCGCACACGGAGCCAGACAGACAAACAAACACACACACACACACACACACACACACACACACACACACACACACACACACACACACACACACACACACGTAGTGCGTCTCACTATCTTTGTGGGGACCTGTCATTGACATAATGCAGTCCCTAACCCCTTACCCTAACCTTAACCATCACAACTAAATGCCTAACCTTAACCCTTACCCTCACCCTAACCATAACCTAATTCTAACCCTAATCCTAAAACCAAGTTTTAACCCTCAAACAGCCCTTTAGATAACCTTGTGGGGTCCAGCATTTTGGGCCCCACAAGGTTGTCTGGACCCCACAAGTATACTGTATTCCCGGTTTTGGACCCCACGAATATAGTTAAACAAGAACACACACACACACACACACACACACACACACACACACACACACACCAGAAATCTAATGCAGGAGTGTGAATGCAGAAGTTTACAGCCAACAAGTCCTCCAAAACATCCAACGATATACAGTATGTCCTTTACCTTATATTTCATTAACTTCAAATGATGTACCCAAACGACAACTTTGTCAACATCTGTTTTATCTAAAGAGATTTCTCTGTTTGGTCATCTTACGATCTAGTGGACTGAAAAGCAATGTGCAATGTATATAATAAAAGATTGATTCTTGGTACCCATGTATCGATACAGTATTGCCATGGAAATTTGCTTTATCGATTCCTCCCCTCACCTCTAGTAAATATGAGTCATAATTGCTGCTTGAACAAAGGACTTATGGGAGCGTTTTTCAGGGGAGGACAGTCTCTTTACATCATTACCTCTCAGTATCTTTCTCCTTCTCGCTTTGAACCTTGATTACTATGTAGCCTTAGAATTAAAATTGAAATTAGATTTTCATTAGAATTTTTTCTAACTTTTACTGTTCGCAAGGTTGATAATTCAGTTACTTAAAACACTTGTCCCTTTCTCTGCAGGTGCCCACTCTCCCGTACAGAATGTCTGGATAATTACCTGTTTTTTTTCTCCACAGCTCAGAGTTTGGGATTTTTAAATCTCCTTAACTTGATGTCTAGAATCAGAACTTTGTTCTCAATGTTTTTCAGTCCCTCCAGAAAAACGCAATTATACGATCGCATAATTCAATGCATAATCAGCCAAAGTCTGCATATTTATGCGTGGGCCGCATTTTTTTCAAGTACACCGCACTTTTGCCGCATAAATTGTGGATTTCTGCGCAAAATATGCGGGGCATGCATGATTTCATAATCCCCACATTTTCGTTGCAAAAAACTCACATATATCTTAGCAGAAAGTTGAAAAATGTTGCGTTTACTTCACACAAGAGCAGCCATTTTCCCCTGATGCCATGGAAACGTTATGAAATGACGTAATTACGTGACGTGAACATAATCAAAAAGCTACAAACCCCACGATGAAGCCATGATGAAACCACAGTTTTTGCAAGTTTCCGCAATTTCATCGCATGAAATTACATAAATATCCCGCATATTCCATCGCATTTTTTAAGAAAACGTGCCGCATAATCAAGGATTTCCCCCCGCAACAATCACAAAAAAACTCTGCATTTTTCTGGAAGGACTGGTTTTTGACATGATGTGTAGCCCCCTCTGTGTGACTGGTGACCCAGCTGGCTCTTTGTTTTTAACGTCAGGTCTCATGCATTCAGTTCTGCTTTGATGAAATAGTGAGTTTTGAAAATTCTTAATCATGAATCCATTTTAAAAGTCTTTTTGTTTCTACGTGGGGTTTTTTTCCTCCTGGTTTTGCATTAAAAAAGGACAAAAAATACACAAGAGACTAATGATTGACGAATGAATGAAAGTACTGGATAATAAAAGGTAAAAATATAAATAATATAATTACAAATCATAGAACATACAGACATGAAAAAGATGAACACATTCATTTCAAACAACTTTTTTTTATTACAGTTTTTTCCAACTGCTTACACACGTTTTCAAAACTATGTCTCCTTTTGTCAAAACTCTACACACAATTCCCAAAACTGCACACGCAAAATGCAAAATGCCTCACATCTCCTTCAAAATGAAACACTGCATTCAAAATACCATAAACACATCTCAAAATGAAGCATTTGCATCAAATGGCAAACACTTTTTTCATAATAATACATTTTGGGATATACTATGTACACACTGTTGTTTTAAATCTAAAGCTCTTTTGTCTTTCATAGGTCTATATCTACATTTACAATGTTCTAGAGAGAAAGTAATCGGCTGAGAGGGGTTGAAAAGTTACAATAAAACAGAAAATATTTATTGGGCAAAACCACGTTTGTAAGAGTAGCACAGCGTTGTATACAGTAGCATGAAACAAGAACATAAAAGTACAAACATATTTACAGTTTTTTCTGATTGCTTAAGCACATTTTTTGTAACTATTGGCTATTTTTGCAAAACTCTACACACAAATAAGAAAACCTTTCACCCAATTATCAAAACATTGTAGTTCTCTTGCAAAAGCGAACACAGCTAGATTAACTCTTCACACATTCGTAAAAATGGTGTTTTAGTATCAAACAGTAAACACAAGCCATCATCTACTAAGCACACAATGTGCCAACTACACACTGATGGTATGAATACAAAACACATCTGGCTTTTGCTTTCTCTGTGTACAGATGTCAATTTGAGGTCATACATTTGTCATAGTGTCATGTAAACATGCAAGGATCCAAACTTCAAGTATTGGTGTTTATTCACACTCATCAAAACCAAGACAAAGTCAGAACACAAAATAGTAATTTCACAAAAAAAAAAGAAGAGACAATCAGCCTACATCATGTCGTCTTTCTGGGTTCGGCCACAAAATTTCGTCCACATCGCATGCGATATCCTCCAGTCCAAGGCACCGGGGAAAATATCTCCTTGAATGCCGTATCCAGGCCTGACATGATGCCTGGTCAATATCTCCACATGCCTCCTCCATTGCCTGTAACAGGGCTACCTGTTGATGAAGATGACGGTCGTACACTTTCCAGCGCCAGGCAGAGAAGAACTCCTCGATGGGATTTAAGAATGGAGAGTATGGAGGGAGGTTGAGTGCCATGAAGAATGGGTGGTCTGTAAACCAGTTGCGGACCAAAGCAGCCCTATGGAAACTAACATTGTCCCATATGATGACATATCGGGTATGCTCTGGTCTCTGAACAGTGAGCATGTCATGTAAGGTGTCCAGGAATGCAATAATGTGTGCAGTGTTGTATGGGCCTATGGTTGCATGATGGTGAACAACACCATTTAGGCTTATAGCTGCACACATGGTTATGTTACCACCACGTTGTCCTGGGACATTGATGATGGCACGGTGTCCAATAATGTTCCTGCCACGTCTCCTGGTTTTACTGAGGTTAAAACCGGCCTCATCTACAAAAAGTAGCTCATGTCCCATGGCATCTGCTTCTAGTTCCATCACTCTCTGGACAAGACAAAACAAATGCAACACATCAGGCCCGTGCACAGCACTACAGTATGCACTTCCAAATTCAGAACCAATGACACTATAGCTTACCTGCACATAGTCATATCGCAGTTGCTTTACACGTTCTGTGTTTCTCTCGAAAGGAACTCTGTAAATTTGCTTCATTCTTATTCTGTGGCGTGCAAGTACACGACTTAGTGCAGACATGCTTACACTGTGTATATTTTGAAAGATGGTGTCATTATCAATTATGCGCTGCTTTATTTCGCGCAGTCTTATTGCATTATTGGCAATCACCATGTTCACCATATGGGTCTCTTGCTCTGGAGTGAAAATTCTTCCTCTGCCCCTAACATCTGGACGTCTAGCAATTCTGTAAAGTAACAATTTCAGTATTTTTGCATGTATGGTACTGTTGTGTTTCTCATTAGAGTATGGCAGTGCTACAAAGTACTTACCGATTCTCATTTCAAAATGTCCTAATGATGCTTGCCACAGTGTAGCGGCTCAAATTAGGCTGAACCCGTTGGCCAGCTTCCCTCAGGGTCATCCCATGGTTGATGACATGGTCCACTATTGTAGCTCTGATGTCATCAGTTATTCTATTTCTTACTCTTCTTACCCTCCCTCTTTCCCCTCCTCGTCCTCTTCTTGCTCCTCCTTGTCCTCTTCCTCTAACTTCCTCTAACCCTCTCGCTTCTTCAACTCCACGTCCTCTTCCTCCAACTTCTTCACCTCCACGTCCTCTCCCTCGGCCTCCTCGGCCTCCTCTGATTCTCACTCTTCTCACTCTTACTGCTCCTTCCATTGTACTCCACACAGACAGCTTACCTGTGGCTTATTTATAGTGCTTAGGCTGATTGCAAAGTGAACTAATTATCTGAAACAGTTTTCACATGTGAAAGTGTGCCAGACAGTTGGCAAAATAGTGTTAATGATAGCGATACATGTGTATGATTTTGCTAGGAGTGTGTTGGAAATTTGGTAATTGAGTGTAAGCAGTGAGTTGTGTTTAAAGTTCTGCAAAAAGAGTGTTGTGCAGTGAGTTGTGCCTACAGTTTTGCAAAGTGTGTGTTACGAAATTGCAAACTGAGTGCAAAGCAGTGTTTGTGCTTTTAGTTTTGCAAACTCAGTGAGTGGTTTTGCTATACGTATTAATAGTTTTAGAAATTGTGCTACAAGAATCACGATTAGCGCTTAAGCATTCAGAAAAAACTGTAAACCAAAGGTATCATTTTTAGAATAACGAATATGTGTGATTGATTGATTTGTAATGCTGAAATAGTCATTAGATAGCTGCATGCAGTATGAACGCCATTGTAAAGCTACTCAAGATGGGCTTCTCTCAGGGTCAATCCGTGGTTGAAGAGCTGAAGATGTAGGAGAAGGAGCAAGAAGAGCTGAAGATGTAGGAGAAGGAGCAAGAAGAGCTGAAGATGTAGGAGAAAGAGCAAGAAGAGCTGAGGATGTAGGAAGAGGAGAAGATAGAGGAGTAGAGGGAGAAGAGATGGATAGATTGGAGGGCAATGGTATAGTGGAAAGAGAAAGAGTAGAAAATATAAGAAGAGATGGACAGAGAGGAAGAGGAGGGCAATGTGTAAGAGGAGGGAGGAGAGGTAGAAGGATAGGGTACACGTCTTTCAAATGAAATCAGAGCCACACGTATTGACCATGTCATAAATCATGGTCTCTCACTGAGAGAAGCTGGGCGGAGAGTTCAGCCCAATATAAACAGATCCACAGTGGCTTCAATTATCCGTACATTTCAGAGGGAAAACCGGTAAGTAACTATATCATTCTACTTCTACAATGAGAGTCTGTTTGTTTGACATAGGTCTAGATTTCTACAGTAAATGTTCCTGCTTGTCCAAACATTTTTCAGAATTGAAGTTAGAGAACATTCAGGTGGACGAACAAGACTTCTTTCAATTGAACAAGAGCATGCCATTGTTGACATGGTGGTCCAGAACAACACCCTCCGCCTCAAAGAAATTCAGCAAAGAATAACACAGGACAATCAACTGTTCCACAATATCCAGCAATGCAGTCTCTCCACAATTGATCGTGTACAAAGTGACCTTTGAGAGGATCCTCTATTAGAGGATGCCCCCTGGGTGCCTCCCTAGGGAGGTGTTCCAGGCACGTCCAGCTGGGAGGAGGCCTCGGGGAAGACCCAGGACTAGGTGGAGGGATTATATCTCCACCCTGGCCTGGGAACGCCACGGGATCCCCCAGTCAGAGCTGGTTAATGTGGCTCGGGAAAGGGAAGTTTGGGGTCCCCTGCTGGAGCTGCTACCCCGTGACCCGATACCGGATAAGCGGACGAAGATGGATGGATGGATGGATGGATCAGGAGCAAATGGTGCGGAATTTTGTAGTTGTTTGGGACAATGTCCAATTCCACCATTCAGCACTAGTGCGAGAGTGGTTTGAGAATCACCCACATTTCAGGATGGTGTTCCTTCCACCATATTCTCCTTTCCTGAATCCAACTGAGGAATTCTTCTCCTCTTGGAGATGGAAAGTACATGATCGCAACCCTTACAACCAAGTAAGTCTTCTTCAAGCGATGGAAGAGGCCTGTGGAGATATTGGGGCACAAGCACGTCAAGGATGGATACAGCATTCAAGGAGTTTTTTCCCACGATGCATGACTCGTGAAAATATTTGCTGTGGTGTTGATGAAATTCTCTGGCCAGATGTAATTGAGAGGCATGATCAATAAATTAATCGATTCAATGAATGCAGTACATTTTTTATTTTATTTTTTATTTTATTTTTTATTTACCGATGTACTTATTTGCATAATATTTTTTTTGTGGGGTGACAACTTATTGTTATACACCTGAACTCCTCATTAAAGAACGTAATGAAAAACGTGTATTTTCATTTATTTCTTTGTGTATCTTCAGCTGAATTTGTTCAACAGAGAACACACTTTTAGTTTTGATGTTAATATTGAATTTTAATAAATGCATTACTAGAATGAAATACTGTGTTTCATTGTGCAGTGAATACTTAACTGTTTCGCCAACATAAGAGTGTGTTTAGTTTGCTGTGTTAACTGTTTTGAGAGCTGTTACCTGAGTTTGGAGAAATGTACCAAATCGATTGAGGAAAAGCTGTAATACCTTTGATTTTGTGTGTAAGCAGTTGAAAAAAACTGTAATGATGCAGGTTGATGATGATCTCTCTCTGATATACCGTAATCTTCAATCCTATTCTGGTTGATTTGCATTCCTTGTCATTAATATTTATTGTCTTCATGCATTATATTAATCCTACAATGAGCCCAAATACTCCTCCTCTCCATATAAATTCCCTGTTGACGTTATTGCTGCTGTGGCTTAGGATCCGATCTCTCCCCAAACCTCCATCTCTTTCTCTCATCCCACTATACCTATCCTCTCTGGATCAACGCTTCTCCTCCTCTCAGCACACACACACACACACACACACACACACACACACACACACACACACACACACACACACACACACACACACAGACACACACACATACACACACACACACACACACACACACACACACACACACACTGAGTGAAAGTGGCAGGCTGAGTGTCTTTGAAGTTGAGTGTGTGTGTGTGTGTGTGTGTGTGTGTGTGTGTGTGTGTCTCCTGTGGTCTGAGCCATCAAAGTTTCCTTTATTGGTTCCTCTGTGACCGACTTCTTACTCTGACACACCGTTTCTCTCTTTCTAATACACACAGACATACATGAGTTTGTGGTGTGTGTGTGTGTGTGTGTGTATGTGTGTGTGTGTGTGTGTGTGTGTGTGTGTGTGTGTGTGTGTGTGTGTGTGTGTGTGTCTGTGCACACGTGAATTACTGTATAACCAAGACGCAGAACCACTTTGACCTCCAACAACCTTCAATGAGCTAAGACTCAGGACAACGTTTACTGACAGGCTGATGCCAAACAGAGAAACTTTAGGAATCATTTCCACTGCAGAGGTCATCATAAAGTCTTGTTCTCTCTCTCAACAATTTTGATCACACAAATTGATGCTTCGTATTGCATATAAGTTAGAAATGGAAGCTGGCTGATTGTTGATAACAGAAAACCCTCCTATAAGAAGTGAAGTCAGTATTTGTATCATAACGTTGTATTATTATAAAGGATTGGTTCACCCAAATCATAAAGAAACGCCTTAAAGTACTTCCTGATTGAATTGAGGGTTTTTTTGTGATTTGGGTAAACTGACCCTTTAATAACAGGATATATCTGAATAACTATTTGTCCTGATTCAAGATACAACCAAATTGTACTCAATAAATGGACTTTTTCCATTTTTATGGACATTTCTGTTTTGTTTTCTCCATCTAACTAAAATGGAAGGAGTCTCTGTCCGTCCTTCCATTTTCTTGGCAACCGTTATTTTTTTTTAAGATTATTTTTTGGCCATTTTTAGACCTTTATTCGACAGGACAGCTGAAGACATGAAAGGGGAGAGAGAGAGGGGGAACGACATGCAGCAAAGGCCCGCAGGGCGGAGCCGAACCTGGGCCCGCTGCGTCGAGGAGCAAACCTCTATATATGGCGCCCTTGGCAACCGTTAATCTGATTGACTTCACACATGGCGGGTGAATTGCTGAGGTCCCAAGGAAGTGCAGAATTGATTGCGAGCTGTTGCGATCTATACGGGACATATTTAATACATTGGTTATGTACACACTGTGTAGGGTACTAAAAAGGGAACCGAACGGCATGCTGGGTACAGCTCGTTTTCCTTTGCTCGCTACAGTACATTCAAGAACAGATAAAGAAAGAGAGAGTGGAGATGTTACATTGTAGCAAACTCAAATTTCAAGCATCAGCGAATGCGTTTGTTGCCAGAAACAGCCTGGAACCCAATATCTAGCTGTTAGCAAATTATTTGTATACTCTAGCATTGCTAGGGAAGGCAACTATGTCATGGCCGGTGCATTGCACAGGACCAAAGAAAAGCGCAGTGTCGAGTGTGAAGTTGTTTGGATGAGAAAGCTGCAAGCAGCCATACTTTAGGCCAAGCAATCAGCCCATGCAGCATGTTTTGATTGGGCACTGCATTAGTTCAATACAATACTTTAATTGGCCTGGTGACAATGGGAATTCAATCTGCACCCTTGGATATCATTCAACTATGTTATCGCCAATATTTTTCCTTGAGAACTCGTCCAGGTTATAAAATATGTTTCTGCATATGTTTTAATGTGTCTTTCAGCCATAATCACAGCAGGGCACAGTGCTTTGATTATCTTCCAGCCAAACTTGTAACAACACTGTTTGGTTCCGGGGGGCCAAAATGTGTGGAAAGAAAAGCCTCATTGAATGTTGTTTCCCTGAATCTGCCTCATGTATGAATTCTCTCTCTTGAATAACGAGCTACAGAGAGCACATTTGTTTCCAAAGCCTCTGAGAAATAAAGATGGCATGTGAGAATAGCACTCCAGAGCTTGGGCTATGCTGCTTAATTAGCAGGCCAGTGTTGGCTCGAAGAGATCTGCGTTTCTGGTCTCATTTCATGCTGTGGAAGAGACACTCACAGATGTCTGGAATTCATGGAGAGCTAATTGTCTATCACATTTTGTTGGCTTGTTAGGCCTTTGATTCACTCTCCCACTTCTGTCTCTTTCTTTGCTTCATATCCTCCATCCTTGCTCTTACATTCCTCCCACCCAGTTTTTTTTTTTCTAATTTCTCCCCTTCTGTCTCTCTATGATATCAGAGAACAAATCAGCATCACTGTCATTGTTTTTCAGGCCTATTTAATAGCTGTTGACTTGACGCCACATGTAATGATTTCTGTCTTGTTTAATAGCTGTAGCTGTAATCATTTCTGTTTCTTGAAAAAAAAATGGTAGACTTGCTGTAGATGTAATCAAAGACCTAATGATGTGTGAGGTTGTCTGCCGACTGGCTGGTTCATTTTTAGAACAATCAGGATGGGCTTTAATTAATACGCTGAAAAAAAGAGTGACAGAGCCTGTTGTTACTGTCTCTCTCTCTTTGTTTCCGTGTCTTTTCTTGGATTCTTTCTTTGTATCCGATTATTCTATTTCTCTGTCTTTTATATTCCACCTTTTATTTTTTTTTATTGTCACTCTTGTTTGGTTTATTTTCTGTCTCTCTTCTGCTTTATTTACCCACTTCACCTCCCCATTTGTTTAATCTCTTCTTCCTCTTTTCCTCATCCTTTCCATCTACGTTTCTTATAATATTCTCTTTTCTCCTCTTCTGCCTCCCTCACCTCTCCTCGCTGTGTTTACGTTTTCATTTCCATTGTGAACAGATCATTAGCTCTGTCTCTGACAAATGGCACCGCACTTAACAGTTCAAATTAAAGGCAATATCTTTGTTATTAAAATGTCTTCTATTCATCCAGCCCACCTGCATTTGTCTGGGTGGTGAATAATATATATGTAAGTCAGACAAAGAGCAATATAAATGTTTGTTAAACTGACAGAATTAATATATATTCATTACTTTTATCCAGCCGTGCATGGTAGCTCATTTCCTGCTTTACTATATCTGCACATTCACACCAGAGAGCTGGACCAAAGTCACACCACTGGCCAGTTTTAACAGTTTTTTTTTAAATGGGGACCTTTGCTGAGAGTTATTCCCCATGTCAATTCCTGTCATCCCTCTAGTGTCAACTTTAATAAAGGTATAACATGTCCCAAAAATACTAGTCACTTTTTAAATAAAAGTAATGTGCCAGAAATTCACTACACTTGAAAATATAAATGTATTCATTTTTTTTTTAAGATTTTTCTTTTTGGCATTTTAGGCCTTTATTTGTGATTGGACAGCTTAGACATGAAAGGGGAAATGGCATGCAGCAAGGGCCCGCAGGTCATAACCAAACCCACAGCCGCTGCATCAAGGACTAAGCCTCCGTATATGGGCATGCGCTCTACCAGGTGAGCTAGCCAGGAACCCAAATGTTTTCGTTTTTGATGAAGCTGAGGCTCATGCTTGCAATAATAATATAATATTTCAAGAATAAATCTAGTTTATTTAGATTTTTCTGCAGGTACAATTGTCTCTAATGTTGGAGGACAGGTCAACAAAACAGTTCAGCCAGAGAACCTGCACGCCCCTGGACAATTGATTTACGACGCTTGGTTTATTTGAAATAAGACGGTGTGAAACATAAATGGATCAAAAGGGCCAAAATGGAATTACTGGGGACTATACAGCCTCAGTAACTGGGAACAGGACCAGGAAAAGACAGTAATTTACTGCTTGATTTCATCAGTCATTTACCGTACATAGCTAATTTAAACACACGCAACGACAAGCAAACAAATCTCTGTCAGTGAGCATAATTATATGGTCAACAATCATTTCATCTGGGTCAGGTGAGGGAATCAGCACAATTAACTTGTTAGAACATGAGCGTCATTGTCTAGTTGAATCAGTCACACCTCGCAAGGGGATGTGACGCTCACACACACACACACACACACACACACACACACACACACACACACACACACACACACACACACACACACACACACACACACACAAATGCATATTTGTGACATGTAAACAGACAAATACACACACTCAGTAAGTGAGAGCTTGAATTTGTATATGTAACAAATATATATATATCAGCAACGCATGGACCAACATTATTTTCCCTCACAGTGACTCATACATGAAGAGCTGTCACACTCAAACAAACCACTTCCAATTCCATGGAGTCACGTGTAAAATTTCACACACAAACAGGCAGCTAACTGGCTCTGGGGCTTAGTTGAATCTCACATGTATTATTTAGACATTGACGTAGCTGACAGCTTTAACCAGAATGTCTGATATTAGCTGATATCTGACGTAAGGAAGAGCCAGTGGATTGTCTTTGGGCAGGATGCCAACAGACGGTGAGCCACCACTATGGACTGTATATATAAAGATGGATGACGTGTCTCCACTTCCTCCCACTGTAAAAAAGTGAAGCCAAAATATCCCAGACATGAGTGCTGCCGTCTTGTAATATTGGAGCCAGAGTCTGCGCAGTATTGATCGGACTTTTGATCCGCGGTATCAAAGTACCGCCCATACACCCGCCCATCCAATCTCTAGTCAATAACAGATTTCAATCATGATGTTTACCCCATTTTTATAGCATAAAATAGCTAATAAAAACCAAACATCATAAAAATAAAAAACATTATCATGATAAGAACTACCTAAAACAACAAACAACACAAGCAGTCACACATGCACGCACGCAGACACGCACGCACGCACAAACGCACACACCGATTCCTCAGAGACTTCCAGGAAAGCTCTGGGTCAACTACTGGCTAAATCCTCACTAGAGCATGCTGGGAAGCTTGGAAAGCTGGCAGGGAAAAAAGGGTAGCGTATGGTGCCGACAATCTGTCAACATTAGGTGAATGTGTTGCTGGTGCGAGGCAGTCTTGATCCAGAATCTTCCCCAGTAGGGAACCCATCAGTCCGTCTTTTTAAAAAAAAAATTAAAGTCCACTTTTACTGCATCCAAAGTTCAGCCTTAATAACTGAAGAGAACAAATGGAAGATCCCTGATTCAGTTTGTATTTTAATTAAAACCACAACTTAACTTCAATGTTCTCTATTTTTAATGATAAAGCCAACCATTTGAAATTAGATTAAATAAGTATGGAGTTGACTTTTAAAGTATTTAACATGTGAATGTGCATCCGTACCTCACAGTCCAAGCTTCCTCCATCAGCATCTTTCTGATGGCAGAGATTTAATTAGGCGCAGGTGTGCCTCATTAACCGGCCACAGCACTGCTGGCTCTGCCCTCCCCATGCTCCATCGCCTCTTGTGCTGAAAACCTCACTCATATATTACTTAGTCCCGCATTGCCACACCTTCTTTCACAGCACTGGGGAGGAGGGTCTGGCTAGTCAACACAGCATTCTGGGATGGGAGAGAAACGTGCTCTGGTTTATTGGCATTTCTTTCAACCAATCACAATCGTCATGGGTTGCGCTAAGCGCCGGACAGAGCCCCGTTGCCGCTGCAAAATAGCCTCAGGAAGGAACTTGTTTTGGTGGAACATTTGTACGTTGAAAGGTTGTTTTAGGCTATGTTTAGATGGAAATGATCTGAAGAGAAAACGCAAAAGTGGATTGACTGTGATAAGCCACAGTACAGCACCCAGGGGAGCACTACCAATATCCTGAGCCTCGCAGCCCTTCAGCCGCTGCTTGAGAGCAAGAGGCAGACGCAGGCTGAAGCAAACCCTCCTCTGCCAGCTGGCTGCTGCCACTCGCTCTCTCTCTTTCTCTTCATCTGCAACGTTGTAGCCTACTCTGGCTAAAATGAATAGCCTCTATATGGTCATCGAACTATAACAAACTTATCCACATTGTTGAAATCATTTAAATATTGAGCCATTACATTGAAAATCTTTTAGATAACAGGAGCCTATAATTTCTGTAGCCTACTCCGTAACAACAGACTACCTGGATGCCTTTTTCTCGTCTCTCTCCACACTGCTGTCTTCAGACTTTTGCATTTTTACCCTTTAGACGGTAACGCGATGGTGGAGCGTTTTTAAGATTTCCACTCTGGAGGGTGGTTTCACTTTTTTAGTGTTTTTAAGCCCCAAAAACACTGTCGCCATATAAACGAAAGGCACATCCGATAAAATATGTTTTCGTTTTCACCCACGAGCGTCATCGTGTAAACAGGGCCTTAGTCGTGCAACAGAAAACTCAGATTGGACAGATAGTCTAGCTAGCTGTCTGGATTTACCCTGCAGAGATCTGAGGAGCAGTTAACCATAGTCCTCACAAATCAACCAGATTTTAGAATTACAACACAACGAAAGCGGAAGGTGACGGACATCCGGCAGAAAAGGAGGACATACAGCTGAATTTCCGGCGGCACCGGAGCAATCCCGGAAGTCGAAGGTCGTGGATATAGACTATATATTGCATCTATGAAATGAGGAAAGCTTCATCACTGCCATTCAAATGCTCTGCAAGATCATTTAAATGCTATATATCTTTAGTTAACAGGGCAATTATTGGAATGCCAGGTTGAAATCTGTCACGAAATATGTAGAAATATATATACAAACGTACACATATACACATTTTCATGCATTTTAAAGAATTATATTGAATATTACAACAATATTAAACCCAGTACTTATAATATTTACGAGTTACTCATCAGAAAAAGAGAATTCTCTACAGCTCTTATCTGTCACCATGCACATAAATGTTCTTTTTCAAGACATAATATTGTTAAATTTAAGTTATTTTTCAATCAGCAAATTTTACTTCACAAACTGGATCTTCTTGGTTCCGGATGGCAGTTTAGACAAACCCTTTATGGTAGTGTATGTTTATTTGTGTATAATGATGTAAGATGGTAGACCAGCCCTCATTTTGGTGTAACATGAAATGCAACTTTTTAACTAAATGAATTAAAGAAAACCTGTTATCTTTAGTTTGGGTTTACACATACAGACATGGTCTGAGTTAAACATATAAATTGTATATATAAAATTGCAAAGTAACATTAAAAAGTTATATGTAGCTGTATGGCTGCAGTGGAGATGATAGCATGATCACCAAACTACAGTTCTGTTGATACTTCCAATTATTTTTATTTTAATGAATTGTAAGATACAATATATCACAAAGACACTGATCTAAATAGAGGATCACTCCTTAAAGGGTAACTACTGTGTTTTTAAACTTGGATCCTATGTGTCCTATCCTTTTTGTGTCTAAGTGACTGATGGGAACAACAATCTTTGACATTGGTCCAGTATTAAGCAAGATCGCTGCAGTCGGCAGCGGCAAAACAGGCTACAATGTAAGGGCAAATTAAAAGGGCAATTGTCCAGCTTGTATTTACCTTCACAAAAGTGCTTGTTTTGACGCTGACAGGCACAGATTAATATTCCAAGTATCTGACAACGTTATGGAAAGGATCCCTTCAGAGATAGACCTTTAAAACCTCTTTGAGACCTTTCTGTATAACCAAAAACAGCTCTGAAGTCGCTAGCGCTAAACCCACCAGACTCCATTTAAAAAATCAATACTTTTAGCGTGTAAAGAGCCAACATATTTTCACATGTAAATCGGTACACTATGTGTTTATTTCAACCAGAACTAGAGCTGTGATGGTTGGAAAAGTGGAAAGACGACTCAAAATGCCTTTTTTTTTAATAGTTTTATTTTGTTTCTGTCGACTTTAAATGAAGTGTATTTTACGATGCTAAAATGACTATTTATTTACATGGAGTCTGCTGGGATTAGCGAATGTAATTTCGCGGATGTTTTCATGTTTAAAAAAAGGATCTTACTCTTTAACAGAAAGGTCGACCTCCTTAGAAATCCTTTCCATAATGTTGTCAGACACTTGGAATATTAATCTGAGCCAGTTAATGGCAAAACGAGCACTTTTGTGAACGTAAATACAAGAAAAAAAAAACTAAAACGGTAGTTAGCCTTTAAGTTCCTTTTACTTCGGTTTTACACAAATTAATATTTTTTTATTTTATTTTTTCCTGCTTAAAAAATGACTTTACCACCCACCACTCTTTTTTGGGTAGTCTACCTAACTAATGAAACATTACTTACTTTTTTATGATTTTTAGATGCCTGCAATGAATTATTATGTTGTTGGACTACCACTGATTTAAATCATATTCAAATCATATTATTAATCCTTCAGTTGCACACTCTGCTGTGCATTGTACTGGGATTATTAGTCTGTCAGTTTTTAAAATGACCATGTTATTTATAAAGTTATTATAGTTTCATATTCATGTAACCTTTTATAAAACTTGCAGTCTGTGAACATTTTTCAAAGTTTTCATACTCCCACAGGCAGAACAGTAGGTGGTAAAAGGTCAACTCACCTTCATAATGTCTATGCTTTGTCGAAACAAGTTAACTTTCTGCATCTAACATTGAGAGCGGTGTGGAGCCTTTCATAAGCACAACTGGCATCTGATACGTCTAAAGAAAAATCTGCCAAATATATCCAGAGCCATCACACTGAAAGCGTTCTTAGTCTAAACCTACCTACACACAGTATTGAGTCCTACTTCAGGCTTGTGTGAGCAAAAGAGCAGCAGAAATCTTTAGAATACTCCCTTAAGATATTGACCTCACAGCAAGAAAAACAGCTTCCAACACTGATATAGTCAGTACACACTGACAAACTTTCTGAAAGTGATACTTCACACTAAAATAAAAAAAATAAAAAAATAAGACAAAAAAAAGACATTGTCTGTTCATCACATTTTAATATGAATTTGGTACAAGTTTTTAGTTAAACTCTTTTCAAACCAATGAGAGTTCTTTGCCATCTTTAGCTTCAGTTTAGCCTTTTAAGTTGCCAGGGTTGGTTGCCTTAGGTTGCCTTTTTGTCCCCATCACTTTAATTACCCAGAGACTGTTAGAATAGCTAGGTCAGAACAGACTTTAATAAGTAAATGGAGTCTTTGATTCATGCTGCATCTCTTAGTAATTCCCTTAAACTGCTGGGCAAAAGTAGCCTATATATATATATATATATATATATATATATATATATATATATATATATATATATATATATATATACAAAATATGTTGGGGACAATTTGGTGCGGTAGTGTTTATTGCAGCAGGACAGTCAATGTGGAATTGAGTAATAATCATAGACTGTATAAAATATGGACATAGTCTTCATGACGTCACCCATAGTTTTCTAAGGAGCCAATATGAAGCTGACCCCCCCCCCCCCCCTTCTAAGGGTTGTCCCCCCCTATAAATATCATTAAAACAATGCTGTGTATTGTAAATAACATAATGATGTATACTTAAAATATCTTTATAAGTAGTAAAACAATACAAACCCTCAAAAATGCTTTTTAAGTTTAGAAACATTTTGAGTCCCCCCTCCCTTGCCTCCCAGTGGTTTGGTCCACTGCCTGCTGTACGTTACCCATCTTCACTGGACTCAGTCACATCAGTAGTGACAGGAATGTAGTAAGTAGGCGGCTCAAGGCTGTTTTCTTCACATTAAACATCGGATGAAGTTGTTCTTTTCTCAAATAGAAATGATGCTGAGTAATTAATGAATTAGTTATGACAAAAAGTTTGCTATGTTAGTGTAATATAATGTAACGTTAGCTAGCTTGTTTAATAGCTTGTTGGATAGAAATGCACCCACTACAACTAACGTTACCACGGCGGTAAGCCTAACGTTATGTGTGTGTACTGACATTAGGGTTAATGTTGAAGATCTACAGTTGTGTTTGAAGTGGCTGATCAGTGGGTTTGCTGCAGTTAAATATATATCCTCTGTCCCAGACCAAACCTAATATTTATGCGGAGGACGCAAGTATTTTTGTGGCTTGTGTACAAATGTCCTCTACGAGTATAATTGTGGCTGTATTATTTGTGTCCCCTTCAAAAATTGCTCTTCGGAAATTTCATGTTTATTGTCCCCCCCTACTGTTAGATCAGATTTACGCCCATGCTGCCAAGGTGCTCTTGAGCAAAGCACCAAACCCCTAACTGCTCGGGGCGCCTTTGCATGGGCAGCTCCCTCACTCTGACATCTCTCCATTAGTGCATGTATAGGTACTGAGCATGTGTGTGTAATCCAGGCCTCTGTGTAATGTGTGTAATAACAACAGAGTGAAAACATTGTAATTTCCCCTTGCTCTCCCCGGGATTAATAAAGTATACATTATACATTACATTATTTAAAGCTGCGTTCAGACCAAAAAAAACAATCAGGCGATTTGCCGCAGTGGTGGAAATGGCCCATTTGTCCCGTTGTGTTCTTTAACCCCCCCTCCCCTCCCCCCCAAAGTAGACTTTATATTTCACAGTTACTGTTTTCCATCAGACCGTTTATAGATCAACATTTCATTTTGCACTTGAGGGCAAGAAACGAGAAGAAAAGAGACAAGCGAGACAGATCGACTGTGCTTTGTTGTCCTGGGCAGTTCAGTGCTTGCGTTTCGTGTTTTAAAACTTTCTTGTGGCAGTGATAGAGGCAGTGAAGTTTCCCGTTTACTGTACGGGACTCTCACACCTCAAAACCAACTGACAAGTCTGATTCCAGGTTACATGATTGGCAACCGCAGTGTGACGTGGGGTTGCGTTTCTCCAAAAGTTGAGTCGGTCTCAACTATTCGCCACAACCTGCGTTTTTTTTTTGTCTTCCCCCTGCGGCACACCCAGCACGCAGCAGCTTACAGTAAATGCACTACCACCATTCAGAATGAATGGAAAGACCTGCTCAGGCTGTGTGAATGCAGATTTACCTTTGGAGCCAGCCTCGAGTGGCCATTTGAGGAACTGCAGTTTTTGGCACTTCTGCGTTGGCTTTATTTTTATGGAAATGAATAATGATGTGTTCTTATTATTATTTTTGGACAACAATGGAGTTCTATGGCACAGAGGAATAATATATGGCATTGTTGGTTGTGGTCATTTTGTGGGACTTTTTGAAAATCAATTATGGAATTATCGTGAGCCTTGTCCTTTAAGAAATATGACAATAAGAGAGTCAATTTTTTTTTTTTATCTGAAAGGAGAAGACAAAGGAAAAAAAGAATAGTTTAAAATACAATATAATATTCTACATTATAGCACTCACATTGGTGAAATACTGTATGGCAAGACTAACAGGTTTTCTTTTCTATTTGTCTTTTTTTTTAATCCCACTCCTGACTACCATTTATCGCTCAAATCATAGATGTTGATGTTTGTGCACTGCCCTGTTACATCAAGTACCAAAAAAAACATTACACACATATACACTGACATCTAAGAGTTCCCCCTGCAGATATTTACCAAGCGGAGGTGTGGGTGGATGGTCGAAGGTTGTACATATAAAGTAATTACACATAGAGAAATATGCCTAATAAACTAGTTAAGTTGGTCACATTTTCCCCACACACGTGCCTTATACAGTAACTTCAATTTAAACATACTAAAATAAAAAAAATTTACGAGAAAGTTCAACACAGCTGGTGTACAGACTCTGGAGGGTATATCTGACTGAAACCTGTGAAGCTGACATATACTGAACCAGATAAATATGGATGATAACCTCGGATCTGTAGTGCCAACAAAATATAGGCCTACTTGTCAAGCAGTCAAATATGCCCTACAGGAGATGGCTCAAGTTTCCACATGTGGGTCAACAGCAGTCAAACTCTCAGCTGATACTGTGCAAAAAAAATACTTATTATGCAGATATGAACATTGTTTATTCGTGTCTAATTAGAAATCGAGGATTTTCCACAGTAGGCTCTGAAAAGCTGTTGGATATGTGGCGCTGAATCCTTGTCGGTCATGGCTATAACTCGGCCAAAGAACCAACCCCAGTGGTCATGTTTGATACCTCTCCCAATACACACCATTACTAGTGGGATTAACAGGATTGTGGTTTAACACACACACACACACACACACACACACACACACACACACACACACACACACACACACACACACACACACACACACACAGAGGGTGAGAGAGGCAATGTGAGACAAGAGGCTCTGGCAGTGAAAGACAAGACTGATGCCAGTGAAGCACTTTGAAATTAAAAAGAAAAACACAAAAAGAGGACATGAAGGGGGGACGGAGACAAAGGGAAAAGGAAATTGGGAAGAACAAGGTCGAGACAAGTTGGATGACAAATGCCAAAAACTGGAGTCAACAACATCTTGAGTACATGGTATGTCTGCCCTGCCACACAGAGCACCCTGGTGTGTCTAACACGCTTTGGTTTCAGTCCATTTGGACACAAATTCAAAGTGCACAGACCCAGGTGACCCAGAGAGGGAGAGGAAGTGTGTGTGTGTGTTAGTGTCCGTTTATTTTTATTTAAGAACGCCTCATTTCTAATAGGTGAACTTCTCGTTGTTGTTGTTGTTGTTGTTGTTGTTGTTGTATCGGTTTTGACATGAAGACAAAAACTGTCCATCGTGAGTCTCACAATGTTATCTAAATCGGTGAAGTAGTCTTTCATTGTCATGGTGGTTCATGTTACTTATAGATAAAAAAAATGAAATGTTGTCATTATATGTGTGTCAGTGAGCGATACATTTTAAAACCAGATACCCCAAAACATAGCCCATGGTTTTGGCACTCATTAGTTGCCAATTCTTTTTTATAATTATTTCTTTATTCTATTTACTCTCCATTTCTTTCCTTTCTTACTTTCTCAATGTGTAGTGACACAAAACGGGAGACAATCTGTGAGGATATACATTTGCAGAATGTGTAGGGAAGAGGAGAAAAAGGACGGAGAGAAAGGTCAATCTGAGGAATACAGCCGCTCTCACAGTCTGTTTCAAACATTTCAACAAGAGGCAATCGTTTTGGACACTTCAAGAGAATTGATATATGTCTCATATTTTTTTGTATTCAAAATAAGTTCCGATGCCCTACACACACACACTAAGGCTAGCTTCCTATTTTAATATTGATGGACGCAGAAACAGTTTGTGGGAGTGAAAGTGCTCATGTTGCAAAAGTGTCTCAACAGCAAAGCATAAAAACCTACAACTAATTGGTTCTCCATGGGCCTCCCCTGACAGGCCCAAACATTAGGTTATACAGCAGGGAGAGAGAGATGGGAGGAGACGCAGAACAAGAGAGAGATGGAAAGTTGGAGAGAGAGAGAGAGAGAAAGAGAGCGAGAGAGAGAGAGAGAGATAGAGAGAGAGAGAGAGAGAAAGAGAGAGAGAGAGAGAGAAAGAGAGAGAGAGAGAAATAAAGAGAGAAAGAGAGAGAGAGAGAGAGAGAGAGAGAGAGAGAGAGAGAGAGAGAGAGCAATAAACAGGAAAATAGAAAGTGTCGTCATACAGAGAATGCAGAAGGAGGGCCACTTGATTCAATGTAGCCCGGAGAGGGATGTAGGGAAAAGACAGATAGAGTCAATGCAAATGTGTGATGGTAACAGGGTTACTATACTGCTGTATAACATCACAGAAAGGACAGCTATTGTATAAGCTGTTTGGGGTTTCATAAGCCTGTTGAGACCTCTTTTCTTCTTTGACCTTTTCCATTTGTATTTGCAATTCCACAAAACTTAAAACAAGACAAAGCAGAAAAAAAGATCAGATGAGAAAAATGGCAGCTTGTGAAAACAGAGGATGTGTCTCTTTAAAGACTTCCTTGATTGGCTGTAAATGCCTTTGAGTCAATTCACATGAGAGTCTGCCTCTAAATGTCTTGTATGGTCTTGTATTACTCCTTGTTTGTGGTTGCACTTGTCACTTAAAGTCATTTCACAGCACTGTGTTAACATGGACTATTCCTTGTGCATGTTACCAGACTACACTGTGATCCTGATTGTAATTCAGTGTGTTAGCGCCGACGCAGCACATCCCCCAGCCTCAGATCCCTCACTTATCTCCACGCATCGGAGCTGTCACTTTACCTACGATGAAGTCAAACCTGCTCGGTATAGAAACACAAGACAATGCATGTACACTCACTGTGGCTTCATGAAGTGTAATTACAGGCCAGTGGAGGAACATGAGGATTATAGATTTAAGCACAATTATTCAGGGGCGTAGCACAGAATTCTGGGCCTTGTAGAAAGGCATTTTCTATGGGCCCCTCCCCGCATCCACAGCTATTCATTCTAGCATCTTTTTGGTGTACTCAGTCCCCCTTTTCCCACCAGTCCAACGCCCCTGCAATTGTGTAGACAATTGAACTGCTTATTTATTAAACAGGTTAGATTTGATTTATAGAGAATTGGTGATAAACTATTTCTAAAAATATATAATACATATATCTATTGATATATATTTCCACTTATAGGACTCCATTATTTTGTGCAAATTTTGTTACGTTATTTATTTGTTTGACTTTTGTTTTGAAATTAAGTCCAGGAATATTTACAAGCTTTTTTTTCCAGAGCTTTCAACCACATCTCAAGGTTTACGTTTCAGGTCAGTTTTACGGTTTTTACTTTTGTGTATTATTTATTTTTTGGCTTGTTACATCTCACAATTTCCTAAAACTGCAGTGATCGGCATTTGAATACGTGGATGCATTTGCGCAAAAATCGGTTGAAAGAGATCTTCTATTAAAAAAATTCAGGTTTTAGGCAGTGAAAATCAGTTTGAGCCAAAAAAAAAAAAAGACTAGCCTCATACACAGCGATGGAGAGGAGGTCAAAGAGCACAAGCTGCATCTAACTGAGCATCTAATTGGTCATAAAAGTGCAGATATCCTCAAGCACAGGCTCAAACGACTGACTTGACCATTAAAGCAAATTCTGCTCATAACATTGTTTTTCCTTCCCTCTGGTTTTTCCACTGGTCTTTCATTATAGGCTAACTGATAGTTCAACTAAATCAATATAAGCCAGTGCAAAGTGAGGTGAAGATATTTTCACAAAACTATTCATCCCCACCGCCATTTTCATCATCTCACATCATCACATCATTGTTCCTAACAAACTGGTCGATGGAGAACAACTGTTTTTATTTCCAAAATATATTTATATTATTAGTCCTTTAAAGCCCCCAACAAAACAATTAAAAATGAATTGAAGAATGAGTGCTTGAATGTCGGATGAATTAAAATGTTAAGTTTCAGTGCCTTCTAGCATTGGCCTACATCTTTTTAGTGTTACAGGAGAAAAATAAGGACATGAAGCACACTGACAAATACTTAATGCACACGGACATTTTCACACCCACTCTCACACGTTGGTCTTGTGATTACAGGCTAACAGTGTTCTGCTTGTCATCTTTAGCCTTGAAAATGTCTAGAAAACTGTGGGGGGTGGGGTCGAGACAAAGGGGAGGATGACGACAACTGTAACCACAATTCACACTCCATCCCTAACAGCATCTACCATGTGTAATTAGGCGATGGGGCTACGGTGCGTGTTTGTCTCTTCATCTGCCCCCCCCACCCCGAGATGCAAGATGAACTTTTTGCTGTACTTCACTTCTTCTGCTGTGTCTATCATTGAAAAACACTTGAGGAAGTAGCTAAATATGGACAGCAGTTGCGGCTGCAGTTTGATCTTTTTTCGAAGGAATCGGGAAGAATTTCACCTCATCTTTACTCTGAGTTTGCCCCGCTTCATGTGTTACGCCGAGCTTTCCAAGCTTGAATAACTGCAGGCAATGAAACGTTGACATCCACCTCCAGAGTTTGAATACACGGCTCCGAGCATGCCTGATATGAATGCGCGCCTAGACAATGTTCAGTATCAAGCAGTCAGTAGACTCATCAGTTCCTGCGACTCAAAAAGCCCCAGTCTCAGCCAACTAGGTGGGTGCTGAAGCCGGACGCCTGCACAATCTATAAAAGCTATCCTCAACTGCTTCTCACATTTCCATGTTCCAGAATAATCTTTATGACATCTGCCTGCACTGTTTTCTGATAATTTTTTGTTTCTGCACATTTCCTTCCTTTAAGTCAGGATATGGTAGAAAACTTCTCTCGAAAGAGTTGATGTGTGGATATGATGTTGGCACTAACAATAGGATTTGTTAATGTTTGTGTTGCGACACATTTGTATTAATCACACATTACATTTGTAAAGAGGTTGCATTTTTTGTATATTAATACATTCCCAATTTTCCTTGTGTTTTTCAATCAATTTGCAAGTTGTCTCTAATGTGTTTTGCATCGCATTCATTAAAACCATTGAACAGCAACCACGCTGTGTGTGTAGGTTAGGGTAAGCACTTGTGAAAAATTTGGCTCCTGAAATTTTTCGGTTCCTCCAAAGTTTATTTGCCAATACATATCAGCAACATTCATGTAATTTGTAGGAGACAGGGATACCTTTGCTGTAGTGCTGCATGTCCTAGTGTAGCAAGAGTCAGCTACATACTGTCCTTAGTTATATTTGACTTTTCTTGCTGTATCCTATGACTTATTGCTTCTGAAATGACCCAATTAATGCTCCCTCTCTTTATTCCCTTCCTTCCCATCTCTATCTCTCTGTTTCTTTTTCTCTGCATGTCTTGCTGTCTCTGCTTCTCTTGTATTCAGCATGGCAGCACTGGTAACTAAAGACAGCTTTTCTCCCCTCTCAAGTATCTTTCTCTTTGACACTCTGTTGTCTCTGTCTCTTTTTTCGGGGGCTTTGCTCTCCCTCCATACTGAGTTTTTCATCGCTGAACCTCCTGCCCTCAGCCCCACCCCACCGAGCCCCTCAAAATGTCACTTCTCAGTAGAAGGGGGAGGCGAAACAAAGCAGACATGATTGTTACCTCTCTGCATGTGTGTTGTCCATGTGTGAGACCGCCTTCCTGTGATTGTGCGTGTGTCACTGTCTGCCTCTGTCTATGTCTCTGCGTGTCTCTGTGTGTGGGTGGGTGAGTGAATGTAAGCATGCATGTATCTGCTTAGACAGAATGGTGTTTGTGTGTATGTGTCTGTTCGACCGAGCTGACTTTGTGTTGGTCACGTGTGGCTTCCTGTGTGTGTCAGCACAACTTCTCACCTGATTTTGTAAGACTGTTTAAATGTTATGTAGTGTATCTGATTTTTTTTTTTAAATGTCAGGTAAAGTCAAAAATAAACTAAAAAGCTGATCTTTGTTGAACTTTCGGTGCAAAACCTGGTGGAAAACAAAGGTGGTGTGCACTACTTTTACTTGTGCAGCTCATTCTTATCGTGTGTGTGGTTTATAGACTGTCCTCCCCACAACCCCACAACGCCCAAATAAGTTGATTGGTCAAGCAGCAATTACGACTTATATATATGTTTATTGTGGTGGCGCCCTCCAGTGGCTGTAGTAATGACGTAATTATGACGGGAGCAAAGTAGTAGGTAAGGTGACGAAGTACAAGAGCACCAAATTCCTTAAGGAAGGTTGGGGTGGTGGATGGGTCAAACAAACAGGACTTTTATTCAGGACACCGAGGTTCATGTCCCGTTTTAAAATTAAAGTTAGCAAGTTAGCAGCAATTTTTTAAATAACTTTACGGAACAAATGGAACAACGTCACGTTCTGCATCACATGCCGCAAAACCACAATCTTTTTCTAAAGTTAACTAAGTAGTTTTGGTGCCTAAATGTAACAAAACCACCATTTCACGATGGTAATGACGTGTTTAATAACACTCCTGTTCCGTATAAAGGTGTTCGATTTGATTCGATTACGATTATCATGTCTGCGATTCGATTTGATATCTCGATGCATCACAATACGTCAAATACATTTTTCTATTAAAGCCATATAGGATATTTAATTCACAGCTTTTCAAGCTTCAAAAACCAAACAGTCTGCAGTGCTCTAATACTAAATACATTTGATACATAAAACTACAGCACTGAGCACATGGCACTTCCTGAATGTGCAAAACATAACAGAATATGTCAACAGAAAGGCTGTTAGGCCTACATTAAATTGTAAACAGAAATAATTGATTATGGCCCGGCCGATTATCGATGCAGCATGGTCCATGTCCACGATTCAATGCATCAATTATTTGATTAATTTCAACACCTCTAGTTGTGTAGTATTTTGAAAAAGCTAATTGTAGCCATTTTGGAGAGGCTTTAGAGAGGCTTTAGGTGTTGCACACAAAAGGACACCTAGGTACACTACTGACTAATATTAATAAATTACAGGGAGTTTTATGATTTCTATTTATGGTAGCTTCACAATAAAAAAATCAAGTGTGTTAAAACAAACAAATGTGTATTCCATGTACTATGCTTTCATGGTGATTAATAAACTCAGTAGTTTGTTTGGTACAACTATCTTCTTCAATGTAAGCCATTAACTTTTGTTCTGTGATGTTTACATGAGAAGTTATTAAGCATTAAATAGAGATATGTAGAATCAGGCAGAAAAACACCCACAACTGCTACGGAGTTACAGTAATTTCTTGTATGCATATTGGTATGTGCATGTGCATGTGTGTATCCCTGCAAAACATGGCTGTATGTCTGTGAATGACTGTCTTCACGATTTTTTGCATGCAGAGAGTGGTGCTGTATGTGTATGTTTTTGAGTGTGTTTGTATGCAGTGTATGTGTATGCTTCTACACACTTTTTTATGTGGTTATGTGACTGTGTGTGTGTGTAGTCATCTGTGTGTATATGTGTGTGTGTGTGTGTGTGTGTGTGTGTGTGTGTGTGTGTGTGTGTGTGTGTGTATGTTTGTGAGTGTATGTGTGTCAGTGGATGGTTGGGTGGTTTTGTGTATTCACAGTGTAAGTGTGTCATGACTCAAGCAGCTGCTGTCAAATTACCCTGCAAAATTACAAAATCAAACCTTTGTAAAACACCTATGCACACATGCCAGACAAGCCTGGAGAGAGAGAGAGAGAGAGAGAGAGAGATAGTGTATGTGTGTGTGTTCTTATTTAACTATATTCGTGGGGTCCAAAAACCGGGAATACAGTATACTTGTGGGGTCCGGACAGCTTTGTGGGGCCAAAATGCTGGACCCCACAACTTCAAAGGGCTGTTTGAGGGTTAAGGCTTGGTTTTAGGATTAGGGTTAGAATTAGTGTGTGTGTGTGTGTGTCTGTGGAGCAGCTGACTCGCCAATGCTTGCTGACTCGCTGGCAGCCTAAAAAACAGAAACCCTAAAACACTGGTTGATTTCACACTAAAAAAGATCGGCTCAGTTTACATACATTACAGATATGTTAAAGTGGATTGTTCCTGCCTGCCATTCTGACAGGCTGGGTAACATTTTAAGATATTGCGAAATACCCAATTAACACACATCCATGAATGCATAACATGTTATTTAAAATCACTACTCAGACTGGGGCATTCTGAAGCCTTCATAAGGCAGTATTCATTTTATATTATCATTGAATGAAATGTGTCAATGTAATGACCAAGGCTTTTTCGTAGTGCCAAAGCCACTCTCCGCAGCACAATGCAGCATTCAGCCTCTTTTAGCTCATTGTTTTGGTTCTCCAGGCACACATTTACAATATGGTTGACTCCCATGGCTCTGATCCACCTCCACAACCTCCACATGTGAAACCAGCAGTTTTTTAGCCAGACAAGTGAACTGTATCGCTACCTTTCTTGCATCAAATGTGTTAATGGATCACTAAGCAGTAGGGGTGGGGCGTAAAATCGATGCAGCATGGTATCGCAATATTTTCTATGACAATACTGTATCAATACATGGACACCAAGTATAAATCTATTATTATTTAATTTACACATGAGAATTTAACCTTTGGTACTAGAATAATAAGCTCAATTGCTTTTTCAGTCCACTTGATGGAAAAATGAAGGGAGATGAACAAACCAGAGACATTTATTTATTTAGACAAAACAGATGTTGACAAAGTTTTGCTTTAGGGACATAACATGAAATTGAAAAAAGGTAATGAATTGCAATATATAGCAGTATATTGCAATATGTTTAAAATCGCAATAATTTCGTATGGTGACATAAGTATTGTGATAATATTATTATCGTGGGGCATCTTGTGATTCCCACCCCTACTAAGCAGGCATATTGTCAACAGGTCGATGGGTCCAAAGTGTATGGGGCCCTCCTTGCCTTCACCTGCAAAATGTCACTCCAAGAGACACACGGCGACCACAAAGCGATGCAAAATGACCGCAAAAAAACATAAAATGACTATAAAGAGACACACAGCAACTGGAAATAGAAAGAAACGAGAAACAATAAATTGAACACAAAATGGGGCAAAACCACCACAAAGAGACAAAAATACAGAATGTTGGACATCCAAGTAAAATTAGGTAATAAATGGCATGCTTCAAGTAGTGTTCAACATAATTCATCTCTGAGTTAACTTCATTTGTTTGTAAACTGGAGTAACTGTACAAGCTTTGCAGAGAGGAAGAGAGAAATTAGTTTATGAAATTTAGACAGAAGGAGGAATCCCAGGGATTATGGATTCTCTTTGGCCTGGGCTGAATTACATATATTACATTTAAAATTGTGATTAAATCTTTGTGAAGCCAAAAGCCTTGCACTAACATTAAAAAATGATTACCGTCATTGTGTCGCCAATCACTCAGGTTGAGTAGTTACCTTAAAGTTGAGCTTCTTTGCCTACTGATACTCATTATTTGATCCCAAAACCCCTCTAAAAACCATTTATTAAAGTAGAAGTGGCAGAGGAAGAAGGAGATAAGCTTTAGGATAAAATACATAAAGGGGCAAGAAGAGAAGGAGAAGATATATTTAGACGTAAGGATGTATTCTGACAGTTGGAGAGGCGGGAAGCAGATCCCAGTGAGAGAACGTCCTAACAATCTGTTACATTTCAGTGTTGTTCAAGGTTTAACACAGCAGGTGACAGCAAATCAAATCCACTGTTTTCATTTTTTCTTTTTATTTAAACCTACCCTACAGTTTGTCCTTTGTCTCTCCCATCTGTGTCCAACATAATGTTGAGACAAGCTGTCAGACAGGTCCGCTCCTCTCATCAAAACCGGCTAAACAGCAAGGGATAAAGGTTTTTGGAACCCGACAAAAAGCATCACATGACTGTAACACTGCTTCATTATTCCGTAAAACTGTGTGAATAGCCGTTTTTCTGTTCAGTTGTTCCACTGGCATCAAGAATAGCAAGTAGAGAGCATGTTTGTAAAGGTAATTTACCTATTCAAACATGCCTGCAGGTTTTATTTTGCAATTCCCTCTGTAGAAAAATGTGCCACTAAAACACATTCATCACCAACAATTCCCACACTTGCAAGAAAATAATAGAATAAATTACAACACATTTTCATTGAGTTGCAGTCTCATTTCCAGACCTTTCCACGCTGCATAGGAAAAGTGATACACAGGACACAAACCCCAGTCCCCCAGGGTGAAAGTCCTGTGTTGTTTGACACATCCACCACCCCATCCAACCTCCCTACGTGGACTTTCGGCCTTTCATACTACTCGTTAGCGTTGTCGCTTAATACTACGTCATCTTCAAGCGGCGCGTAGCTGCTGCTCTGCCCGGTGCGTTCTACACACGCTGAAGGGTGCTTTTTGCGTCGTATCTGACGCTGACAGCCACTGCCCAAGCGTCCGTATTTATTAGAATAAATAAATAACTGTAACCCCTTAAAGGAACATGCCGAGTTATTGGGACTTTATCTTATTCACCGTATCCCCCAGAGTTAGATACAGTGAGGAAAATAAGTATTTGAACACCCTGCTATTTTGCAAGTTCTCCCACTTGGAAATCATGGAGGGGTCTGAAATTGTCATCGTAGGTGCATGTCCACTGTGAGAGACATAATCTAAAAACAAAAATCCAGAAATCACAATGTATGATTTTTTAACTATTTATTTGTATGATACAGCTGCAAATAAGTATTTGAACACCTGTCTATCAGCTAGAATTCTGACCCTCAAAGACCTGTTAGTCTGCCTTTAAAATGTCCACCTCCACTCCATTTATTATCCTAAATTAGATGCACCTCTTTGAGGTCGTTAGCTGCATAAAGACACCTCTCCACCCCATACAATCAGTAAGAATCCAACTACTAACATGGCCAAGACCAAAGAGCTGTCCAAAGACACTAGAGTCAAAATTGTACACCTCCACAAGGCTGGAAAGGGCTACGGGGAAATTTCCAAGCAGCTTGGTGAAAAAAGGTCCACTGTTGGAGCAATCATTAGAAAATGGAAGAAGCTAAACATGACTGTCAATCTCCCTCGGACTGGGGCTCCATGCAAGATCTCACCTCGTGGGGTCTCAATGATCCTAAGAAAGGTAAGAAATCAGCCCAGGACTACACGGGAGGAGCTAGTCAATGACCAGAAAAGACCTGGGACCACCGTTTCCAAGGTTACTGTTGGTAATACACTAAGACGTCACGGTTCGAAATCATGCATGGCACGGAAGGTTCCCCTGCTTAAACCAGCACATGTCAAGGCCCATCTTAAGTTTGCCAATGACCATTTGGATGATCCAGAGGAGTCATGGGAGAAAGTCATGTGGTCAGATGAGACCAAAATAGAACTTTTTGGTCATAATTCCACTAACCGTGTTTGGAGGAAGAAGAATGATGAGTACCATCCCAAGAACACCATCCCTACTGTGAAGCATGGGGGTGGTAGCATCATGCTTTGGGGGTGTTTTTCTGCACATGGGACAGGGCGACTGCACTGTATTAAGAGAGGATGACCGGGGCCATGTATTGCGAGATTTTGGGGAACAATCTCCTTCCCTCAGTTAGAGCATTGAAGATGGGGCGAGGCTGGGTCTTCCAACATGACAATGACCCGAAGCACACAGCCAGGATAACCAAGGAGTGGCTCTGTAAGAAGCATATCAAGGTTCTGGCGTGGCCTAGCCAGTCTCCAGACCTAAACCCAATAGAGAATCTTTGGAGGGAGCTCAAACTCCGTGTTTCTCAGCGACAGCCCAGAAACCTGATTGATCTAGAGAAGATCTGTGTGGAGGAGTGGGCCAAACTCCCTCCTGCAGTGTGTGCAAACCTGGTGAAAAACTACAGGAAACGTTTGACCTTTGTAGTTGCAAACAAAGGCTACTGTACCAAATATTAACATTGATTTTCTCAGGTGTTCAAATACGTATTTGCAGCTGTATCATACAAATACATAGTTAAAAAATCATACATTGTGATTTCTGGATTTTTTTTTTTTAGATTATGTCTATCACAGTGGACATGCACCTACGATGACAATTTCAGACCCCTCCATGATTTCCAAGTGGGAGAATCTGCAAAATAGCAGGGTGTTCAAATACTTATTTTACTCACTGTAAGTCCATACATACCCTTCTCATCTCTGTGCGTGTTGTAACTCTGTCTGATGCACCCACCGCTAGCCTCTCTTAGCACAGATCCTGGAGGTAACCGGCTCCATCTAGCCTACTGCTCCCAATAAGTGACAAAATAACGCCAACATGTTCCTATTTACATGTTGTGATTTGTATAGTCACAGCGTGTACAAATCCAAAAAAAATTAAATTATAAAAACGTCACATGAGACACAGCCATCTTCTAACCGTATATAAACTGGGAACTATATTCTCAGAAAGGCGAGGCACTGCTACTTCTGCAGAGTGATTTGCTAGCAGCACCTGAGAAGCGCCGTGGTGAGGAGCAGAGAGTAGCCGTGCTTCGCCTTTCTGAGAATATAGTGTGAGAAAGGTTCAGTTCCTGGTTAACAAGGCTGCTTTTTTGTTTTGTGGGATTCCTAATGACAGTTTCCAACAGTGAGAGTTTAGATGTGGACTTTGATGTAAAGACGTCTTCTCCTCCTCCTCAGTACCGTCCTCTTTCTTTCTCTTTCTACCAGAGATTATATACTCTGTCTGCCTCCTCACGTTCTAATTTCCACAGGTTTCTTTATTTTTCCTCAACTTCAATCATCATTATTTCAAGTCCTTCTTGATCTCTCTAAATCTTCCCTCTTTGAACTCTCCACCTGTTTCTCCCCTCTTGCTTTACATTATCACGTATGAGACTTTTCTGACCAGAAAAAAAACCCAACAGCAGGACTTTTATCTTAAAGGGCAACTATTATATAGCATTTTCAGGATAATACTTGTATTTGTGTTTGTACTAGAACATGTTTACATGCTTTAATGTTAAAAAAAAAAACACTTTATTTTTCTCATACTGCCCATGGCTGCTGCACCTGTATTCCCCCTCTGTATGAGATGCTCTGTAGGAGCACCTGTCTCTTTAAGCCCCCCCCCCCCCCCCCGAAAAAGCCCAGTCTGCTCTGATTGGCCAGATTGTTTCTGGAATCCGCGCTCCACTCTGCCGCAGCCTCCGCTGTTGTTTCAATAGATGAAGCTGGAGCTACTGCAATGGAGTATGTAGCAGGACTTTGTACCGTGAAAAAATAAAGGCTTCTAAACCAAATACTACACAACCAGACATGTCCCAGCAGTAAAGTGACCCGAAATTGGGAAGAAATGACCAGCATTAGCCGCCAAAATTACAGCTATCACGCGTTAGCATGCAGCTACTTTATATTTAGCACTAGACTAACATTGTAATAGAACGAAGCAGCACTTTCTACCGTCAGATAAAGACTTCTGAACCAAACACTACCCAATCAGACATGTTTCCGCAGTAATTTGACTTGAAATTGGGGAGAAAACAAATTGGCAGCCAAGATGACATTGTTTATTGCCGTTAGCATGTAGCTACTATAGTTAGCCTTGGACATTAATAAAATATAGCAGCCCTTTCTACATTCACAAATCGCAGATAAAGGCTTTTAAACCAAATACTATATAACTGAAAATGTTTCAGGAGGAATGTGACCCGTTATTGGGGAGAAAATAACATCACTGGCAGCGAAGATGACATTTTACTGCCGTTAGCATGCAGCTACAAGTGACAATGTTAACACCGCAATGGCTTAAAAAAAAAAACACTGACAGAAAATAATAATAATATGTCCACTTTAAAAGTAACTTAACACCATATGTGTATTTGTTTCTGTATTTATTGTTAATTTCATATTCATGTTCAATATTTTGTTTGTTTATGTATGCACCAACCACCAAGGTAAATTCCTTGTGTTACTTACTTAGCAATAAACACTTTGCTGATTCTGATTCTGATTCTCTGCTGTGTGTACATAAAGCAAACATGCAGTATATAGAGGGAGAACAAGTAGTACTAAAGGGAAGATGAGAATATAAAACTAGTTTTATTTCATGTCAAACATTTGTTAAATTGTCCAATCATACATTTTCTACAGATATTTTATTTCTTTTTTATATTCTTGATCCCCTGAAGTGGAAAATGTTCGGCTCACCCAACGCCACAGGAAGGTCAGCTGCTCTGGTAGGAGCTAAGAGTCGTACACAAAGACACTTGAGCAGACCTCTGATTGAAGAACAATCCCGTAATCAAAATCAAATTAGAACCACTGACACACTTTGCAAATAAACTGCAGGAGCTGACTCTTCCTCCACCAAGAGTCATAAAATATGAATTAACTCTTCTTTCACTTGAAAACCAATTGAAACAATTTAAATAAATGACTCATGGTGGAGGCATATTTCTGTCAGGACACAGCGTGCAGCTGAATGGATTCTGGCTCTAGTCTATTAGCTTGTGTTTGCATTAAGAATTTTAATAACAGTATTCATCATTTGAACAAATTAGAATCTTTTTGAGCCATGTTTTAGTTCTCCATTATCCAACCATACATCCATTATTAGTTTCTTATCTGTGTCTGTCTGAAAACCAAGCAGAGCAACCCAGATGTCCTTTTTGGCAGCCACTCCTTTCGCTCATCCTCGGAAATCCTGAGGTGTTCCCAAGGCTAGATTAAATCAGTAACCCCTGCAGCAGTTTCTGGATCTGCCCAAGGCTTTTCTCCAAGTTGAACGGAGTCCTGATCTGAAGCCTGGACTACCTGAACTCCAATTAACATGATATGTTGAACGTGGTTTGACTTAAAGATTGTCTTGGAAATACAAATCCTATCCTATCTGTATAGAAGTGCTCCAATCCCTGGCCCTGCAGCCTACATGTTGAAGTGTCCTTGGGCAAGATACTGAACCCCAAATTGCTCCCGTTGGCTGTTCCATCGGTGTGTGAATGTGCATGAATGTTTATCTGATGAGCAGCTGGCACCTGTATGGCAGCCTTGGCCACCAGTGGATGAATGTGTGTGAACAACCCTCATTCCTAACTCATCAAATACTGACTTGGTCAGTGGCTCTCAGCATCAGACACGGACGCAAAAATCACCCTGTATGGAATGCACCGGGCAGAGCAGTAGCTCGACCACGGCACGGTAAGATGAGGTAGTATTAAGAGCTACAACAGTAGCGAGTAGTATGAAAGACCGAAAATCTGTGTGTAGAGGTTGGTTGGACAACACAGGACTCGTTCTTGTTCTTGTCTTGCATGTCACTGAAACGTACATTTTGTAACCCCACCCATGATCTTTTTTTTTCTAAACCTAATTGTCCAGTTCTTGTGCTGCATGTCAGTTAAACGTACGTCCAGACCCTGAGCTTCAAAAACTGATGCCAAGAGTCCCGACCAGGCACATCTAAATATGACGCCAAAGGGCTAGACGCTAAAGGAGACTTTTTATGTCAATAACAAACGCCAAAGGAACCTGACCAAGCATCACTTTTTTGACGTGCTGGGAGTGAGAATGTGTTGGTGTGAATGGGACGAATGGTGCCTGTAGTATGTAAAAGCCCTTTGAGTGGTCGTTAAGACTAGAAAAATGCTATATAAAAGCAGTCCATTTACCATTTAATAAACTTTTGGCTGTTCTTATTTTTTTTTTGACCACAGCCCAAACTTTGTGATGATGTTCATCAGTTTGTTAATCTCAAGCCTCATCTTTGTGAACCTATTGATGCCATCATAACCATGACAGCAATAATACAACAATACTTCTTGTCATTTCATATTCACACTGCTACATGAACATAAACTTATGTTTATGCAATGGCCAGCACGAACAAATGAAAGCCGGGTACAAAGAACGTTGACAGGGTTGGAATAACCTGGAGCTTATTGTAACTGCTCGAAAAGTAATTTTAGTTTAATGTGCATTTCCAGAGTGTCTTCTGATCTGACGCCTCTATCGGCAGGATGACATCATTTGTCTGTTTGTGTTTTCAAAAACTGTTACAAATATAACAAGAAAATCTGTTGAAAATAAATCTGTTGTATGATGTGAGAACTCTTTGGTTAGGGTTAAGGGAAATGTTGGTTTGGGTTTAAATGGCTACTTCACTAAAGTGACGAGAGCTCTGTCGTTATGGTTAATGAACACGAGGTTAGGGTTAGAGCATGATCATGGTCATGCTTAAAAACAAAACAAAAACAACGGCAACGACTGTTGGTCAGAAACAGGAAATGAAAACCATTTGTGAAAATGTTTTGTCGGAAGATTTAAATAGAAAATTGAACAATTCCTAAGGCTATGAAGTCAAAATTCTAGCTACTCAGAAAACCAACCTAATGTCAAATCGTAATCAAGTTTATTACATTGCATATGCATTTCTATCAAAATGAAAATATGCTGTCAAATGTGGGATCCAGACATCTTCCAAATTTAGCCAGGCACTGAGATGTATGATGTGTGTGCGCTCATGCACCACTCTCCACCTGCTGTATTTCAGAGGAAAGGTGCACCGGCTGTTAACCACCCATGAATACAGATGAGCAGCTCGCTGGGATGTGGCTAGGGGGTCGTGACGAGGCTCAGCAGAGAACTAACTCACCACATAATGAGTGATCCTTATCAGCCCAGCCAGAGTCTCACAAGTATAAATGAAAGGCCAGCGCACGCACACACACGCACGCACGCACACACACACACACACACACACACACAATCTTCTCTCTGTCTCAATATTCCTCTCTCACTCTGACACATGCACAGTGGGAAGCTCACAGAAACGCACACAAAACACTGTGGATGTTCCTCTAAATCATCCATGTGGTAAAATGTATGGCTGAAGTTCAATCATGTTCAGCTGAAGACATTGGGTAAGAAAGAGGGTTACGCACGTTCAAAACTCCAACACAATCTTTAAATGTTTAACTCTATCAATCATGTGTCGGCTCATATTGGCTTCTTACTGTAATGATTTGAATGATGACATTAATAGCTGCTTGTCATCTGTGTAACATGTAGTGACAGGTGATTCAAATCAATTACAGTAACTGACAGGGCAATCAACAGTAACATGGGAATATAAAAATAGAGCCAGTAGAGAGGTCTTTCATAGCCATTATAAACACCAACATGTTCATATTAAAGGAGCAGGCAAATACAAGATAGGGGTGTTTAATAAAGTAGAAAAACATCTAGATGCTTGTATTGCTGTAGTATAACTATACATACTATTATACTGTACTACACATTGTCACACACTATATCTAAGGTTTAGTGAAAAAGAAAAACTAGTAATAAATATCAGCGTAAGTACCATGGATATGAAAGATATAAATAAAATGTATGACTTCCTATCGTCAAATACATCCTCACATAACTTTGACTTGATTTAGATAAATAATCTCAGGGATTATTCACCGCAATAGTTTGAACTAAAGAAACGTTTTGGTTGAATATCTGCAATTATAATCACCTGTTGTCGGCTTTCATTCCCTGAAGTATTTTTTACAGGTTAGTTTTTTTTAGCTTAATAGACTGCTTTGACTATAAACTTTTCTCGAGGAAAAAAACACTTTGACAACTCTGAATGACAAACTGAATGTAAAAATGATTGTGGCACTGCATGTCCACTATGTCCCAGATTTTCTGTCTCATCAGATTTTTCATCTTCATCATCAATATACATTATTGGCATTGGTTTGATATATCAACAAGGACAATGAGATATTATATATCCTTTTGTCAAACTGTCAGAAACACAATGAGCCTAAATGATCATGTATACGCAGCAGCCTAATATATTTAACCATTCCATTTGGGTGGAAATTTGGAGGGCCAAACTCCTGCCAAGAATAAAATTAAATAGAATTTTTAAACAAATACATTTGTTTACCTTCAGGCCTCAGTAAACTTAAGCACTTCATGAATTGGGTTCTGATTAATATATTTAAAAAAATGTTAACTTCTAGTTATTGGAATTGCAAAATGCAACGTGTTGAAATTCCCATCAAATGGATGAATTCCTACTGCACATGTTTGATTCTAGGTCAGCAACTATTTTAGCTATGAATATCACATGCCAACTATGTGACTATTACATTTTATTTTATATTACTTTATTCAGCATTTTCTTCAATTCCTGCTGTCTGAGGCCCAAACTGAGCAAATTTCGTTTCACAGTGGGACTGAGGCTCATTCAAATGTTCTCATACTTGCATCATGGGGTGAACCACACTGAATAAATTCCATTTTCCACTTTGGAAGCCAGTTTTATTGAAATCCACTCGTTTTCTTGTCATGTGGGGACCCAAACTAAGTAAATGTAGTCTGTCCCCCCTGGGAGCCATGTTTCTTCAACCGGACTAGCAACTCTTGTCACATGGGGGATCTAATCTGAGTAAATGTGGTGAAATGAAGTGGAAGTGACCTACCTAGCCCTCATGGATAACTTTTGGTTTGATTCAAGTAGCATCGCATGAGGAACATAAGACAGACTGTTAGTTGTCAGATCCCTTTGCATGTTTCCTATCTGCAGCGCACCAGTTCTTTAGACTGTCTCTCAGTTTATAGTTTTTGCCCGGAGAAGTGTTCAAGCCCAAGCAACAGTACAGGGAGAACTTAAAATTCTTCATAACTTGATGGACGATAGAATAACAGAAATACTAGTATTATCGTTGTTATGTAGCCTAATACACTGGACATTTTTTATTCTTTCTTGAACTGTATATGACAATTTCTGATGGTATTTATTGTGTCTATTCTTTACTCTAAAGCAACATGTTTTCTGATCAAACGTCCATCCAATTAAGCTTTAATTGATTTGAATAGAGAATGAAACAAACTGAGGTAAAGTTGCACAAAAAATAACATCTCTTGGATTGATTTTTTTAATTATTGTATTTAATGAATATGTTTTAATGTTTGTTTATTGTTTTTATTTTAATACTATGAAAATGAACTCAATTGGACTCAACATGGAATGAGAGAGGACATATAGACTCTTCATTACTGCTACATATTTGTGAGGATTAATGTTTTTGTAGCTCCTATATTTCCTGGACAGATGAAAGATTTTAAAACATACTAACACATTTATCACCAGCAGCATGTGTTCAAAGGGATATACAGTGCAGCCAGGAAGTATTAAGACATGACACGTCATGGTTGTTGTGTTGGGTCTGTAGTCCAACACTAGGGATTAGAAAGGATACAATCACTACATAGGCTAGTTCTCGCGAACCTTATTTGATGCTCCTCGCTCCTCGGCTGAACCAAAATCGTATTGGCTCTCCTCCGTGAAGGCTCTCTCAAAGCTCTTATTTCTGCCCTGAGGAGCGAGCATCGAGGAGGGATCACCAAGGAGCTATGAGCAGGGATACACGTGAGCAGCCTTCCCGGAAGACGTGCAGCTGAAAGCCCTTACTAACTTCACCCATACAGCTGACAAATTTATATGATGCTTCATAAGGAAAGGACGTCTCATCCCTCTAAAACACATTTCCTCATTTCACTCTCCTCGCATGATTTCCTCGCATCTCTCCCTAAAGATTCCTCGGTGGGACAGACTAACGGTACAGATCTATTTGTCCGACACGACTGAAGCGTGGTGTCGCGACGTCATACATCCATGGTTGATGCTCCACGCCCTTGACCGGCAGCTGATTGGATGAACGCCTGACGTGGGTTTGGCTTCTTAAGAATTTCAATAGAGTGTCATGGCGGCTCGTTGAGAATACAATCTAGTATTTTACGAAAATAGTTCACCGAAACGTATTTCTGAAAACATTTTAAGCAAGAAATAGGCCATACAGTTGCTGAATCTGTCTTTATTTCAGATCGACAAAGGTCAGTTTAAAAGATTTTCGTCTACTTCTACTGGATAGTCGGATACTGGATACGGATTAATTTGCATAAAGATGGGCATCGGCCAGCTTTTGGATGAGCAGCACGCGAGGAAGGGAGGCAAGTGGAGGAGCCGTGGATGCAATTTAAAGGTGCCGTACGTAGGATTGTGAAGATCCAGGACTTAGCCAAAAAATTTGAACATCGACAACTTCTCAGTCCCTCCTCCCTTTCCGCTAAAGCCCAAAACGGTCTCCTAAGCCCCTCCCCCTACAAGGGAGAATGAATGCGTGTGCATGAGCAGTGATTGACACGCAGTTAGACAACCCTCTATTTTTAAGTCAATGACATGTCAGAAATAAGTGAAAAAGCACATTCCCAGAGCTCAAGGTTATTTCTTCAAAGTGCCTGTTTTGTTTGACTAACAGACCAAAATCAAAGAGATTACATTTTCAATTACATAAAACATTGAAAAGCAACAAATCCACACATTTTGAGAAGCTGGAACAAACAAAACAGTTGACTTTTTACGTTGATAAATGATTTAAAAATTGTTCTGTCTCTGCTTGGTATCTTATACATGGATACACAGATATTCCTATTTTCCAACTGTAGATTGGCATCTTCCAACCTGCTAGTGTTCATGTTAGCTCTCTAATGTGTTATTGCTTTAGTAAGGAATACACAGTGAGTGAAATTACTTCCCAGTAGCTGGTGGGATGTGGAAGCAACACTATTGTGGGTCCCGATAAGAAGCTGGTGTCATCATATCTGACTCTACTCTGAATAATATTACTAATTTTGGTGTACCTCTTTTACTATGCCACCCTCCTGACCTTTTATCTTAATCCTGTACACAAGTGGGAACTTAAATATGGACTCAATCTAACCATTAAAGCTACACAATCCACTGTGTTTCTCATAGAGGTGCCACATCAGTATATCTCACAGTTCATCACAGGCTGTAATGAGTCACAATTTTTCCAGGCTTTTAGCAGAGGCTTAAATGGTAACATGGCATGGTTTGCATATGGAGACAAGAGTAATATGAGGTTAGGAACTCATGGAATAATGTTTTCCTGAAAGAAGAAAAACCAGGGAGCCAATGAGAGTTTCGTGAGTGGGTCAATCTTTGGTTACAAAGCCAGAATACGTTCTAAACAATGACAACAAGCGTGAATAAGACCTGAGACCTGTACTACGAAGCAAGATTTGGCGTTAACGAGGTAACTTCAGGTTCAACCCAGGGTTTTCTATACCACGACGGTGGATCACTTGTTACTGGGTTAAATCGCCGTGGTAACTTATGCTGAACACCTAACCTGGTCGGGAGCAGGTTATGTTGGAGATTAGAGATCAACTGGTGTAAAAGCACCGCCTACTGACCAATCAACACTAGCTTGATAACGGCGTCACCGCAACCGGTGGAAATTAGGACGGTAAGATCAGGCGGAGCTCGGAAGGGAGAGAGAGAGGGGGAGAGAGGGGGAGAGAGAGAGGGAGAGAGAGGGATGCGCTCATAAAAGTTAAAACATTTAGAGACCGACAACCCCGTTAACATTCCCTGATGGGTATTTTTATGAATTATATAGATTTTAATGAGAGGAAATTACATACAGGCTATCAGCATCTTGAGTCGTGTGTTGCCAAATGCGCACATCGGTTTGAATTATGTTTTTATATATTTTATTTGCTCTCACGATCGCTTCCACTGCCAGGGTTGCAACTGAAATAATAGGCTAAAGCAACGGCAGTTTATGGAAAGGAAAAGTGTAGTTATGGTTAGATATAGTGCCTGACTGATGGGGAAGATATTGATACGCGTTGTGATTTACGCATTTACAGCGTCGGCTATTTTTTGCCAGCTTTCCTCCTGGTTCAGGAAGCAGCGACTGTATAGCGTTTTGCCTGCAAAACCGTGTTTGTATTCTTCATATTTATGTAGAATTATAGTTTGCTCTTCTTATATAAAACATGCGGCTCTGGTAGATGTTTGCGAACACCGCCTCTTTTATGGAACGCGCGTACCGCTGGATTGGGAAACCCTGGGTTGATTGAACTAGTTGTTAACCACCATCGTGACACAGGTTATGCGGGACTGCGGTTGTCAGGGTCAGTGAAGTCAGGTAACTGAAATAAATCCAGGGAATGTTGACTTACTGAAACAACAACTCTAGAAGTGACATATTTCTTTGATTGACACAATACATGTTAAAGAGCCCCTATTATACTCTTTTTCAGCGTCATATTTGTACTCTTGGGGTCTCCTAGATTAGGTTTACATGCTTTGATGTTCAAAAAACATAATATCTTTCTCATACTGCCCATTGCTGCAGCTCCTCTGTCTGAAACACTCTGTCTGACCCTAACCCTTGGCCCGCCTTCCTGAAAAGCCCAGTCTGCTCTGATTGGTCAGCTGGCCAAGTCTGTTGTAATTGGTCAAGCAAATTCAAACAAGCCACTGGACAAGGTGTGCTTGCTCAGGCAGCAACTATGGGCAGCACATTTGAAAAAATGGGCTGGCTTTCTCAATCAATGACATCATTAATTGAGGAATTTCAAGAAATCTGTGGGAGAGAAAGCTCCACTTGGAGTGAAATAATAGGGGCTCCTTAACTGCTTTCAACAACAGCTACAGCAGTGTCAGTGTCGACTGAAAATACATCTACAGGATAGATACATCACTGATTGTTTTGGATTAAATAGACCAATCTCCTCAATATAAACACAATGTCCGACTGAATAATAATGTGAAGAAAGATAAGGCAATTCAGACTGATTATCAGACAACTTTAGGCAAGGCAAGGCAAGGCAATTTTATTTGTATAGCACAATTCAGCAGCAATGCAATTCAAAGTGCTTTACAAAAAACATTAAAACACAGTAAAAAAATTAATACAAATTGATAAAGTGAAAGCAGTTAATACAAAAATAAAAACAATAAATACAAAACTAAAAACAATTAAAGTTAGATTAAATACAAGAGTACATTCACAATGGAGTGCAATGAATTGATAAAAGGCAGTGTTAAAAAGAAAGGTCTTCAGCCTTGATTTAAAAGAGCTGAGATTAGATGCCGACCTACAGTTTACCGGAAGTTTGTTCTAAATATGTGGACCATAGAAAATGAACGCAGCTTCTCCCTTTTTTGTTCTGACTCTGGAGATGGCAAGCAGACCTGTCCCTGATAATTTTAAAGATCTCTGTGGCTCATAGTTTAGTAGCAGATTCAAAAGGTAAATTGGTCCTAAACTGTTTAATGATTTATAAACTAGCAGGAGTATTTTGAAATCTATTCTTTGGTGCACAGGAAGCCAGTGTAAGGACTTCAGAACTGGAATAATGATCCACTTTCTTGGTGTTGGTAAGAACTCGTGCAGCAGCATTCTGAATAAACTGCAGCTGTTTAATAGATTTTTTAGGAATACCTTTAAAGAGACCGTTGCAGTAGTCAAGTCTACTGAAGATAAAAGTATGGACAAGTTTTTCCAAATCCTGTTGGCACATAAGTCCTTTTACCCTTGATATATTTTTGAGGTGATAATAGGCAGATTTTGTTACTGACTTAACGTGGCTGTTAAAATTCAGGTCAGAGTCCATAATTACGTCAATATTTCTGGCTTTGTCTGTTGGTTTTAACATTGTTGTTTGAAGATGAGTGCTGACTTTTAATCGATAATTTTTGTGATCACCTCCGTTTTTTTTCCGTTTAATTTTAATCAATCGTTGGTTTGTTCAATGCACCTAGCCAGTTGTTGTATTGGACTGTAGTCCCCAGGCGACAAAGTTATATAAATCTGTGTGTCATCCGCATAACTGTGATAGCTTATGTTGTTGTTTTCCATGATTTAAGCTAGGGGCAGCATGTAGATATTAAACAGTAGAGGCCCCAGGATGGAGCCTTGGGGAACTCCACTTGTCAAACTTGTACGCTCAGATGCATAGTTAGCTCTTGAAACATAGTAATTTATATTCTTCAGATAGGATTCAAACCACTTTAATACTGTGCCAGAAAGGCCTACCCAGTTTTCGAGTCTGTTTAGTAATATGTCGTGGTCAACTGTGTCAAATGCAGCACTGAGATCAAAAGATAAAATAAATACAATTTTAAAAAAGTGTGATGTTGCGGATGTATGTAGAGTATGATGTGTTCACTCCTTTCACCGCAAACTGAATTTGAGGTACTTGCTCCGCTAAAATAAAAGACAAATGTGGCTCTTTTCTCTTTTCCAGTGCCCTAAGTGGTCAAAAACACAACCATGGATGTACTGAATGTTTACCATCAGAATGTACTACATTAGAGCTAGATATCCTCCTAATGTATACAGATATACATCTAGTTTCAGTGAGAAATGCTGTTTTGAATAGGTATGTTTACTCTTTAATTACTTTTGGCATTTGTTAGTGTTTTCTTTTTGGGCTTTTGTCTCAACAGCAAGGCAACTGGTTGGAATGACAGAATGAAAAATTGATGAAAAACACCTTTTTGCATATTAGCGTTAATAAATAAATAAATAAGGTTAATTATAGGCAAAAAGTTTGACACAGAAAGGAAAGGTCATGTTTGTCAGTTTGTCTTCCCCATAAGTAAATAAATCAAAAGATGACATTTTATAATCCTCAGATTTGAAATCACGTCAGCTGACGACAGTGAGAAAAATTCTTGTCATTACCATAGAAATATGATTTCAACAAGCTCACACACAACCCTCACTTTCTGTGTTGATCTGGGATTGTTGGAGATGAGTTGGTGGGATTTTCTTTATATGTTTTCTTATCTTCATGTCATGGACGCTAAACATCATTGTATGTTTTTTTTTTTCTTTTAATAAAAATCAATATTGGAAAAATGAACTCCCTGAGAGGATGAAGATTGTAGATCACTATATCAGAGCAGAGCGTGACTTCACCATACAAATATGATGAGTGGAAGAGGTGACATCAAATACACGCACCGATGCAAACACATGCACGGACCCAATAGAAATGCACATAACTTCACCATGTCATTATCATTCATGCTTTTCTTGATACTTACACTAAAAAGTAAAATATATATATATTTTTATTTAATCCCAGGTTCAAGCACAGTGGGGCACAATGAGCTGAGAAAGAAGCTAATGACTTAAAATGCTGTTGTAGAAAAGAATGCATAATTAATTGAAAATTTTAACCAGCAATTAGAGTGTTGAAACATATGCATTACTCATTTAAAGCAGTTAAGTTATTTCATTTTTAATCTCATAATGACAAATAGCCCCATTTTCTGTAGAACATTTTAGTGTGCTCTTTTTAGATAAAAGACACACCTTCAATGCAAATTACATCCCCCATTAACTAGCTCCATGTTTAAGGCCCGACTCTTTGTAACCAACCAGTTAGCTTGAGTTGGGTTTGAACCTCATAACTTGTGTTTGGGAAGACACTCTTCATTCCACTGCAGGATCTTTGAAGGCACATGTTGTGCATACATTTCACACTTAGAAATCAATATAGTAAACATTTTGTACTAGTCCCAAACTTTAAAACTCCCAAACTGTCACACTTGGGGGTTAGAGGATGGATACCTGAACCGAGCCCGTTGGGACCAGTCGGGACCCGTTGGGACCCGTCGGGATCTGTCGGGTTACTGCTCTGTCAGACGCCGGCAGGGCTCATTTGTGTTTTTTTTATGTTAGGGGAAGAACAAAAGACTTTCAGCCAGGAAACATGTGTTTTGTGTTCCGGAAGTACAGGGGACTGCTGTATTAATCCAAACCACAACCTTTTATCTAATCTTAACTAGTTATTTTAACTGTAACGTCGCCAATTGACAGTCAACCTTTTAGTGGCTAAACGTAACTCTCATGACCGCTGTCACGACTGTCACCTCACAGTGGCCACATCACAGCGACTTTTTTAAACTTAACTGTCATGTGCCCAAATGTGCCCTAATTTCCTAAGATATCATACAAACTTGTGCATTTCATTCGTATCATACGTACCTGTTCACGAGAATACGTTGCTCTGTTACTGGGCCGGTTAAAGATTTTATATGAGATAAAAGAAAGAACACTCCTAATGTTAACACTTTAGAACTGCTGTCTGTCTCCTCAGATATCACCCACAGTGGCTCTCTGTGCACTCACAATGAGATCTGCAGAAAATGATGGCCTTGTTAATACTCAGTGGATATAAATAACACACTCAGTCAGATTTTTGGACAATTGTAATCATCACTTGCCTATTCAATTTAACACAGTGAGATTAGCTAAAACTCACCGTTCACTTTATTTTCAAAGGAAACATGAATCCTGGTCCCCTGGGTGAAACTCCTGTTTTTGTTTTGCGCTGTTATACTTTATCATCTTACTTACTTGCTTCCTGCTTTGCTCCCGTAATAATTACTGGAGGCCACTAGAGAGCATAAATATGAGTTGTAATTGCTGATGGAAGAAACCACTTGTGGAGGCATTTTTTCTTCTAGAAATCTCTTTAGACAATAAACTTACTTGTGATCAACACATTACTTCTATCCATAGACGATGCCAGGAAAGACTCCATGTCAAACTCAGAGCACAAACTTGTTGTGCATATCGTACAATATCATTCGTACTTGTTCACGAGAATACGTTGCTCTGTTACTGGGCGGGTTAAAGATTTTATATGAGATAAAAGAAATAACACTCCTAATGTTAACACTTTGGAACTGCTGTCTGTCTCCTCAGATTTCACCCACAGAGGCTCTCTGTGCACTCACAATGAGATCTGCAGAAAATGATGGCCTTGTTAATACTCAGTGGATATAAATAACACACTCAGTCAGATTTTTGGACAATTGTAATCATCACTTGCCTATTATATTTAACACAGTGAGAATATTCAACACCAAGAAATGTCAGGATCATAAAATGCAGGGTGACTCATGTGAAATTGGTTCTTTGCGCGCCATTGTTGTGTGAAATTTGCCTTTCTGATATGTGAGACTGAATCAAGCAGAGAGATGGCATCAAAACAATACCCACATAGTTCGTGAAGCACAAGACTTAATTTAAGGCTTTCTTTATGGATCAAAGAGGAATAGTGTAATCTGCAAACTGTAAATCTGTGCAGCATCATGCTATGCTGCCACCGTGAACATGACTTTTAAAGGGTTTTAATGCTTGTGGTCAGTGTCAAGAGGTGGTAATGTGGACACTGTACGTGTTTGTTTTGAGTACTATCCCTGACAGTTAGAAAAGTTAGTTTATCATCACTGTAGCCTTGCCTCGGTATATTTCTAATTTAACTGTGTCAGTTTCCTATGAATGTATCTAAGATTAGCTCTTTTATAATTCATGTTGGAAGGGCAAGAACAGCATTTCTCTGGATAATTAACCCCACTGCCCTCTTTCTCTCTCTCTCTTGCTATTATATATATATATATATATATATATATTATATTATGCATTTACTGTATGCGCAAGTGCACCCATGCATTCATGTAGCAGTCTGTGTGTGTATTTTGAGTCTCGTGAGTATTACAACAAAGGTGCCTCCTCCTTCTACGGGCATACTGATGTTTAGGGAGCTTTAAAGCAGGTTCAACAGAAATACCAGATTCACACTATAAAATCCTGTTTCAAATATATATATATATATATATATATATATATATATATATATATATAGAGAGAGAGAGAGAGAGAGAGAGAGAAAAAAGAAAATGTTGATCTCATAGCCGCAACCAAAGTTAACCAAAAGGCCATCTCACAAAACTTTTGGTTAACTTTTATTTTTCTGGTGCTACTTATAAATATTCCTCTTAGGACTTAAAATGTAAAATTTTAAAAGTTAGTCATTTTACATTTACAATTGCCAATCAGCCAAGATGATGTAATTTCTCGACAGCTGCACTGCACTGTTCCATACATTTGAATGGATGAGAGTGCAAGAGAAGGAGGGAGAGACAGAAAATGGCAGGGGACAGGGATGGCATTTAAAGAAATTAAAGAAATTAATTTAAAGAGGCACGGCAGGGGAGAAGTGGAAGAGAGGAAGAGTAAAAATTGATAGGACAGTTACAGGCCTGGCGCCAGGTTAAAATGACTAAGGGGGCAGGTAAAAATTGCGAGGGGGTGATTTTATTTTCATAAAGTAGGCTAAAAATAACAAATTTACCCAGGCTTTACCCGCTGCCACAACAGCGTCAGCACTCGCAAATATGGCATTTCCTGAGGCAGTTAAGATGTCCTTTTTAATCTCTTTTTTTTAATAATAAGTATGACTTAACAAAGTAACTATTTAAGAGTCAGTTTATGAGCTTTAAGCTTTCATTACAGATCGAACACACACAAACAGCTGTGACTGTGCTGTCTCAGTGCGTGTTCCCGGTGGTAGACGTTTCCGTCCGTAATGGTTGAGCCGACACTAAAGAATACAATATTTATAATTAGTTTAGCTAGTGCAGTAGGCTAACGTTAGAAACGGCTAACGGCTTAAATGAGTTATGTCTAACTAGGATGTCTATCACTAGACTGTAACTGTAAGCACCTGTCACGTCAGCGTCTGAGGGCTGCTGCGCTGCGATGATACGGGTAGCTGGGCGCTCCTCATCATCAGATGAAGATTCCTCATCTGATGAAAGTGACGGGTCATTGATCTCTCCCCAATCCGATTCTCCATCCCAATCTAGCTTGCTCTAGTTTCTGATAATGCAGCCGCCTTGTCAACATGTAAACAGATTGCGTTGCTAGGATACGCGGCCGTGGTCTGATGGTACATGTCCATATACGCGTTGTTTTCACGAATGGTATCACCCCCGCTTCCCCGCATTACATGCTTGTGGGCTCGCCACCAGTTTATCTCCACTGACCACTGACAGGCAAAGAAAACAGTCTCTGCCCTCCTACAACCGCGATGGCTGCAGCTGATTGGACGAACGCGTCACTTGGGCTGGCTGCTCCCGAAATTTCAAAACCGACCATATTTCACGAAAACAGTTCACCGAAATGTGTTTCTGAAAACATTTAAAGTGAGAAATAGGCTAAGCAGTTGCTGAATCTGTCTTCATTTCAGATCGACAAAGGTCAGTTTTAAAGATTTCCGTCAGCTTTTGAAAGGCGGCGAGCCAAACCGTACGCTCCTCATTTGCATAAAGTTGGTTGGATTCAACTTCATGCAAATGAGAAGAGGGCGACTCGACGCCCCGCTTCTCCAAAGTCCCCTCGACGCTACCAGAATGCATTGCACGGCTACTACAATAGAGTGGCTTTTTTAAGATGGTTAAAGTCATAGACATAGGCTACTGATGAAGTGAGAGGACGGCTGGAGTGGTCGCTCTCTGTGTCAAATATTGCCGCAGATGGGATTACATTGTTAGTAGTTGAAAGCCCCCTGCGATAAAGACGCCATGGAGACCTTGTAATAGTAATTGTGTTTGTACGTTTTATGGATGACGTTGAACCAAGGGGACAGAAAAATACAACTGAGGGGGCAAAGCCCCCTTTTGCCCCCTCGTGGTGTTGGGTGCAGACAGTTATACGTGTGTGTCTTGTGTTCCAGGGGGTTTGTACATGTTAATCAAAAGATAAGACAACTTCATGAACAATTCCAAAACAAATTTGAGGAGACTGTTTTTCTCATCTAAAACAGGCTTTAAACACGTCATCAACGTTCGGGAAAACGTACGGGAAACGTTTGCAGTGGGTTAGGTTTAGGCACAAAAACTAAAGATTGTGGTTTAGGTTTAAATCAGTACATCTATTTAGCTTCCGGTTATGCACGTGATGAAGAATGTTCTGTTTGTTTGTTGTGCCTCTAAAATCATCTCCACACCCAATCTCTCAGCCACCACAGAGCAATCACACACCTAACACTCACAATAGCAAATTACACTGATCCCCTCAATCAACACTTCCCATTACAACCATCTGGTTGTAGATACAAGACTTTAAAACAGAGTTTGCTCCAGCAGGATTTTTGTTTTTAGCCCTAAACAAACTGCCTTGCTGACACATGTTGATCCTGGAAGGGGTAATAATGTATTCATAAATATTGTGTGTACTGTCTATATATGTATGCTGCTCTGGGACAATACATTTAAATCTAATCTATCTGTGTTGTCATATTTTCATCTCAAATCTTTTCTCAACTAGAATTTGGGGGAATAAAACTCAGATAAAATATAATTTAACTGACTTAATCATTAATAGGAAAAATCACAATATTTAAAATGCTTAAGAGACACAATTCTCATGCTCTCTTAAAACACTGATGTCTGTCCCTGTTTCTTGTCAACAGATTGAGTATTGCTGGAGTTTGATTTGCGCACACTTCAAATCAAATTCTGTGTTTAACGAACTTATACATTCCAGAGGATTATGTGTCTAATTTTGTGTTTGCCCCTTGTATATGTCCATGACTGCATTTGGCTCACAGTATTATATGCATGATGCATGATGAGGTACAGCTGCGGCTGTAACAAGTGTGACTGTTCTGTCCGATGACAATGAGACTGAATCAGAGATTTGTGAAACTGGATGGTGTGACTTTTTGTCATCTAGACATCAAGATAATCCATCTACAAAAGAAGAACCAAAGGACCTGAGTGTGCGTCTGAGTGTTTGAATACTGTATGTGAATCTGCATCATTGTGGGCATCTGTGTAAGTATTTTATATATGATTCGGACCATCTGTGATTGAACAGTTGTTACGGGTCAGCTGTTTTTTCCCTGTCCCGTTTGTGTGTTCTTTCCCCTTTTCCCTATGTGTCTTTCTGTTCTGTGTTGGTATTCACCTGGAAGTTGCTGGAGGTGTGGTTTGAGGACAGTAGGTCAAGGAGCGTGGCCGTTCATCTCTGCACAACTACCTGCTCAGCTGCAGCGCATTCCATAATTCAACCCAGCAGTACATACAGTATACCCTGGCTGATCACCTCATCAGCGGCAGTTCGTTACAACAATCCATGTGGTAACTTGGCTCAGTGTATCCAGTCAGTCCTGAAGTATTCTTATACCAGAAGTATTCTTATACCAGTGCTCCTACCAGCATGAGAATTGTGTCTCTTATACCAGTGTTCGCCATCTAGATTCTGCTCTAGACCTGCTGCCTTCCCCGCTGTTCCTGTTGTGCTTCTAGTTCATAGAATCCAGTCTTGTCATCCACGCTGGGATTTCCCCTGTGTACTTGAGTGTCTCTGCCTGCTCGCCTTGTGTCCCAGACCTACCTGGATTCTCCTCTGTTGGCCCGCCTCGAGCCTCGGACCAGCCCTGGAGCTTCCTGCCCTGACTCAACTGTCATTGCTTCTTATAAGTACAATCTGTTCATTAAAGACTCCTTTAAAACTGAATTACTTGTCCTGTGTGTTTATCTCTGCGTTTTGGGTCAGAACTGAACCTTATCAACAGTGACATGAGGGAACAGTCGTGAACAGAACCCCTAATGGAGACACTCTCTCAAGAATGTTCTTTATTTGCGTGTGTGTGTGTGTGTGTGTGTGTGTGTGTGTGTAACAGCTCATTTGTTCTACAGCATCTGTATCCTCAACTGATAGCTTTCTTTACTGACAAATAGGCTTGAACTCTGTTTGGGTGTGTATGTGCTATTGTGTGCCCCAACTCAGTGTCAACGTGTGTGTGTGCATTTGCTCAGCTAATTGAAAAGTGCCAAGGTTGTAAACAAGCTGAGAAAAGAGCGAACATTTTTCATGTGGAACTGGGGCTCTACGCAGCAGGGAAGTGTGTGTTTGTCTGTGTGTGTGTGTGTGTTTGGGGGCCTGTCAGTCTCAGATGGCAGTCACTTATCTCGGGTACTTGCATCATTATGTCTCCCCTCTCACCCACTCCTCTCCTCAGTCATCTTTTCCTCCGCTCATCGTCTTATCACCTCTGATCTTCTATACTCCTTTTCTTTCTCTCATTTTATTTCCTCCTCTTCCTTTCCCTGTCTAATCTCTCCTTATCGTGATGTCCCATTGGCTACGTTAACACTGACAGAGTATTTCATAATTCTGGCTGTAATTCAGTGAAGGTTTTAGTCCACAGGGAGTATGAGCAACACTAGCATCTCTGTTAGCCTATATTTAGGCACAGTGGTGAGCTAAATGGAAGGAAAGTAAAAGAAGTAGATAACCTGACCCGCTGGTGTGAGGCCAACAACCTACTTCTGAACGTCAACAAGACTTAGGAGATGATAGTGGACTTTGGGAAGAAGCAGGGAAGGAACGACGCCCCACTTAATACAGACGGGTCCTTGGTGGAGAGGGTGGACAGCTTCAAGGACCTTAGTGTCCACATCACCAACGGCCTGAACTAGGTGCTGCATACTGACTGAAATTCTACTCCTGCATCATCAAAAGTACAGTATTATGACGGGGAACATCACTGCCTGATATGGAAACAGCACCGAACAGGACTGCAAAGAGTGGTTTATTATATATAGAATAGGCAGAGCCCTACCCTGCATAACGGATATTTACACCAAGAGGTGTAAATGAATAAGAAGAGAATAAGGCAAGAATAACACTAGCAGAATCATTACAGATCCCAACCACCCTGTTGAGATCGGGAAGAAGGTACCGGATACCCCAGGCCAGCACTGAGAGGCTCAGGAAGAGCTTCTACCTCAGGCAACTAGGATCCTAAATTAGGTCAGCATGGTATGGCAACCTCACGATAAAACTAAAAACTAAGCTTGCTCGTCTAGTACACACCGCCATGAAGGTGATGGGGAGGAATGAATACCAGGCGCTCAAGTCAATTTATGAACAATCTGTACTTAGGTAAGCTCTGAGGATAGTGACTGACCTATCACATATCCTCCACACAGAGTATGAGCTCTTGCCCTCTGGCAGACGATACATACTTTTTAATGTACTCTCTTAGGGACCGTTTTAAAAAGTCATTTGTTTCTACCTCTGTCAAACTTTTAAACAATGCTGCTTAAGGCTGTAGAGATTGTGCAATAGTATCATGGTGTTTTACTGGGGAGTGAGGGAAATTTGTGTTACGTGCAATATTTTTTTACCACAGGATGTGTGCAGCTTGGAATTTCCCTAAAGAAACAAAGTATATCGTATCATATCGTATTGTATCGTATCGTATCCTATTGTAGGTCACTGCATAAAACTGCCTCTTTAAGATTCATTCTCTTGGGACCTTGAATATATGTACACAATTCTATATGAATTCTATGTAAGACATTTCACACAAAACCTAAAATATCAACCTAGTGATGGCGCAACTCATCCTCTGAAGACTATTGTCTGCACACAAAAAAAGACAATTATTTCTATAACAAAACCGAAGTGTGTTCTCTTACTTTCATTAATCAAATTCAACTTAACTCTAGCGTCATTCAAACACAGGTGAATTATTCTGCAGAACAACTCTCAAATGCTTAAAAACTATAGAACAACCTCCTGCCCTCTGACATAAATACTGCAACTGAGAGTTAATTAATTCTACAACTAAGTGATGTACGGCCGGACTCTTTGTTACTGTGCTGACAACTGACAACTCAATTAAACAATTTCGATGAAACACTGAATATGAGAAAGCTTCACTGTGGGGGTGGGGGGATGACAGTAATGAAGGGAAAACTTTGTAGGTCAATCTATTTTATTTATGTAGAAGAAGGGCAAATTTTTATTAAAGCATCACAGCAACATATCCATTAAGAACAAAGGTCAGATTGAAAATACTGAATGGAGAAAATGACCATCACTTTCATGTGAAGTGTGATCTGCATTTCATCGCACGTTACCGCTTATATGATAATTAACATTTTAATGAGCAGTGTGTTTGTAAGATTATCACAGTATCAAACATTGTGTGACTGTGTGTGTGTATGTGTGTGTGTGTGTGTGTGTGTGTGTGTGTGTGTGTGAATTTGGTTAATTAACACATTTGTTAAACTTAACTTCTTTGAGAAAAATGTCCGATTTTAAACAGATTACAAAAATGAGGTTCACTGATTTTGGAGCACAGTATATCGGGAAATTTTACTGACATTCTTTTATCTCAACATCGTATATGAGACACCAAACACCTTGTTTCTGGCAACTCTGCCAATATGAAGCAGCTGTGTGTGTGTGTGTGTGTGTGTGTGTGTGTGTGTGTGTGTGTGTGGAGGACTGTTGTTTTCTCTATTTACTCTATGTTGTACATTTGAACCAAGAATGAATCCCACCTGATTTACTATCCATATTCCATAGTTCTGAAGATGATTAACAACATAGAACGAACATGTGACAGAGAAAAGTAAAAAATGCTGTAGATATTGGTTATGGAAATAAGTTCACAGAAAAAAATATTCACAGTAAACTATTTCTCCAAAACAGGTGTATCAGTTTCTTACACACATACACACACACACACACACACACACACACACACACACACACACACACACACACACACACACACACACACACACACACACACACAAATATTCACAGTGTATTGGCAGAACGGTGTGTATGTTCGATGGTGCATTTAAGCGTGTGTCTGTATTTGTGAGTGCATGCGTGTTTGTGTGTCCTGTCTGTTACCACAGAAAGCAATTTAAATGGAGATGGTGCCTTGCATCTTTTTAGAGACACTGAACAAAAGATCTGACTACAAAATGAATGCAATCACAATTCCCTCCCTCCTTCCCTTCCTCTTCATATGTATTATTTTCTATCTCTCTTTTTCTTCCTGCAGTCTTATATTTTGATGTATGACTCTGCAGAGATCCATACTCATATGAATACAAGCTAGAGAGAAATATGAACTACTAAGTTTTTCCTCAAGTCGAAGGAAGATGTTATTGAGGAGCTTGCACTGAGTACAGATGTGTGTGTGTGTGTGTGTGTGTGCAGATGGTGGGTATATAGAGTGACATTGTAAGAGAGAGGCAGAAATAAGGGAAAAGGAGAGCAGTTTTGCCCTCGCCTGCGGGATGAAACAGAGCTGTATTTCCTTCTTTATTGCGTTGTGTGTGTGTGTGTGTGTGTGTGTGTGTGTGTGTGTGTGTTAGTATTGCACGGTACCACTCAGGCAAAATGACTGAGGCAGAACTGACTGCAGTAATCTGTTAAAACCACCACATCTCTGTTTCTCTGTCTGCCCATGAAGGACAGTTGTTTTATAATGCAGCTCATAATGTAACTGTAAATAGAAACACACACTGAGATACACACACACACACACACACACACACACACACACACACACACACACACACACACACACACATAGTGCGTGTCACTATCTTTGTGGGGACCAGTGGTGGAGGAAGTACTGAATCTCAGTACTTAAGTAAAAGTACAAATAACCAGAGATATATTTACTTTAATAAAAGTAAAAGTACAACAATGAAAACCCTACTTAAGTAAGAGTAAAAAGTACCTGATTTTAAATGTACTTTAAGTATTAAAAGTAAAAGTACTTTCATAATGATGTATTCTCTTAATGGCTATATTCTAATAATAAAAAAACAGTAGGCCTATGGGCTGTGGCATTTTAATTAAGTTAGTTTTAGGTTAATGTAATTGGGCTTACTATTTGTGGCCCAGTTTACATTCTGACAATTCTAGTTATCTATCAGTGTGATCTGCATGAAGCTCAACTTTGCATTTTTTCCCACGGGACAGTGAATGCTGCACACATTTATCTAGCGAGAACACACGGGCTTGGACAACAAGTACGTGGCTTCACAGCTGAGGAGGACTGGGAGTGTTTTTAAGATAAATATATGGGTTATATATTAACCCTATGTGAACGGATGCTTCACATATAACCATTCAGAGTATCAGGAGCAGTAACAGGAGCAGCGGTAGTACCGGGAGCGGTACGTGCCTGGCCAATAAATGCTATTGAAGGGCAGCTCTTGGCGTGGCCATAGTGGGATTTGTAATATCGCGGGCGGGACCGGGGGCTGGACGGCTGCTGCTGAAGGCTTCCCTGCGGACTGCAAACGTGTGACGGTCAGGAAGACGTTTTGTCAGGGTGAAAAACTGATCTGAAATGTAACGAAAATGTAACGGAACGTTGTAGATGTAGTGGAGTAGAAGGTATAGATAATTGCTGCAAAATGTAACAAAGTAAAAGTCAAAAGTATGCACTATTGATTCTACTTAAGTAAAGTACAGATACGTGAAAAATGTACTTAAGTACAGTAACGAAGTATTTGTACTTCGTTGCATTCCACCACTGGTGGGGACCCGTCATTGACATAATGCATTCCCTAGCCCCTTACCCTAACCTTAACCATCACAACTAAATGCCTAACCTTAACTCTTACCCTCACCCTAACCATAACCTAATTCTAACCCTAATCCTAAAACCAAGTCGTAACCCTCAAACAGCCCTTTGAAGTTGTGGAGTCCAGCATTTTGGCCTTAAAAAGCTGTTTGGACCCCACAAGTATACTGGACTAGCGGTTTTTGGACCCCACAAATATAGTTAAACAACAACAACAACAAAAACAACAACAACAACAACACACACACACACACACACACACACACACACACACACACACACACACACAGACAGATGAATCTTTCTTGCTGCTGTCAGCTAACATTGCTTTTTCTTGCAGAGACGGGCAGAGACAGTTGGGGGATATGGGAGAGTTCATTATTTTACATTCTGAACACTGTAGTGTGCACAGCTCTGCATACGACACTGTGACCTTTTCTTTTCCACTCCATACATCACATTTCAGACTCAGCCCTGGGTCATATCACCTAGAGAAGTTCTTTGATTACACCTCTATGGCGTGAGGTGTCACTGAGGGCAGTGAGGAGGAGTGCAGCAGCCTCATGAAGAACCACTTGAAAACAGGATGACAAACGGTGACTCGTGTCCATGTCCTCGGCGAGCAGATTGAAATATGGAAGATGGAAGCACAGCGCACAAGATGCTTGACGATTCCTCCTCACGTGGTGAAGTTATTCAAGCTCTCTGTTTTACCAGACACCCACAAAGCAGCAAAGCACAGGCTTGGTGACTGATAAGTTTTGCTGTAAATATATATATAGAGAGAAAGACAGGAACACTTATACATGTGATGTAGAAATGTGTTTTTCATCCATCTTTTTGCAAAAAGAGAGATTAATTGTTTTCGGGATCATAGGTGTGTTGAATTAATAGATGCATTGAAGTATGCCAATTATGTTATTACATTGATATATCTTAATGATAAACTCAGTAATTACAGATAAGGTTTTGTGCTCAAACGAAACAAGAACTGTTATTGTGCTGCTGATATGATCTGAATACATTTTGTCCCTGACTGTGAGCTTCTTTGTCTGTCCCTGATAACAAACTGACCTGCCTGTCTGCAAACTCTGAAACTCATCAAAGGGCATTCATGGTTCTTTTTTAAGACCCAGGCCCCATTTTCTTTATAAAGACTTTATTTTCTTTCTCTGCCGGTACCGAAACAGATGCAGCGATACATTTGGGTAACTCATTGGCATGCACCAGGCGGGTGGAGCTGATGAGGTTTATTAAAAGGATCTAGAGCCTGATGCTGTCTCCCCTCATTTACCTCAATAGCACCTCAGACAAGTTATCAGGCACACATACAGACACACACTCTCACAAACGAGAGATGAATGAGGGATGTGAAAAGGGAGACTGAAAACTGAATTTACCTTTTGCTTTAGTTAGCTTCTAAGAAAGAAGCTAAATTGGAGGGGGGAGTGAGGGAGTCGTAGATTGAGATTGATTGATAGATTGAGAGATATGGACAGAAACATTAATTTTGATTCAGATAATAAAACTGTATCTTTTCCTTATATTCTTTGTCCATTATGACTATTGGTTATGATAACAAATCATTTTTTTTTCAGATTTGGGACTCCAGCAGGAATGTTGTCAGTCCAGGCATAGCCTCCTACAGAATTCTAGGTTAAACATAAATCCTCAATCACTGTGGTGAACTGCATAGCTGAGCTCCAGACTATTGAGATGTATATTCAGAATGAATGCAACATGAAGTTATACCTTGAGTTATAGTGTTTTTCGCAGCCATCTGTCAGTGCTCCAGATGATGAACTGTTAAATTGATATCCTATGGAATTAGGCAGCTGGCAGCTGGTCCTGTTCCGGCCGGTTACATGACAGTTAAGCGGTCTTTACAGTTACATTTAGACGAGAAAAGGTTACTGGGAGTCAGTGGCTGTTGCAGTTAAGTTTAGCCGACAAAAGGTGATCGTCATGCGGCAACGACAGTTAAGTTTAAGCACCAAAAGACTAGTTAAGATTAGAAAAAAATATTGTGGTTTGGATCAGCCTGTCCAAACTGGTACAGGTGTTAGCTTTAGCTAACAGCAACCTAAGTTTTTACTGTCATTTTTCTCCAGTTTGTCATACATGTACATTAGGGGTGGGAATCAGCAGCGGCCTCACGATACGATATCATCACGATACCAATGTCACGATATGATATTATTGCGATTTTAAACATATTGCAATATTCTGCGATATATTCCAATTTATTACCTTTTTACCAACTTCAAAAATTTCCCAATTTCATATCATGTCCCAAAAGGAAACTTTGTCAACCTCTGTTTTATCTAAAAAGATACAATTCTCTGTTTGTTCATCTCACTTCAATTTTATTGCTCAAAATGGGATTGTCAAGCAGACAAACTGACCAACACATATTTAATAATCGATCGATACTTGGCGTCTTTGTACCGCATTTCCACGAAAAATATTGCAATACTATGCTGTATTGTTTTTTTCCACCACCCCTAATGTACATATTACTGTAGGTAGACTCAAACCTTAGGATAAAGATGGATTTGTTGCACTCCAGCAGATTAACCTCAATTCTTGCCATTTTGAGAACAATAGCCTTTGTTTTTGTGCCAACTTTGATCTGTCTGTTGACTTTGTAGGTAATCGGGCTGCCTCTTAAAGTTTTCCCGCAGAAGTATTTAGGTGTCTCTGATCTTGGCCGCAGGTAGATTGTTTGATAAAAATTGCGATAAAGTATCCTTCATAGCCATATTATGATCAATTTGCAGAGAAAGTAATGACAACTGGAATTTTTTTTTTTATGCAATGGCATTCAATGAAAAACCACATGGTGTGTACCTTGTTATTTTCATTTCGCAATATGGAAACTTGCAGGAAAGAGTCGACATCTTGAATTTGGTATCCCTCTAGAAGCACGGAAGCACAACTGAAAGCCAGCCACAGCCTCACACTAATGAATAAGCAAACTAACACATGCACACAAACACGACATGCATCTTAGAAGGAAAGCTGACCTGGAAGTAGATCTGCTATGACATGGGCAATTCTAGGATCAGACCTTTAGGGGGGCTCAGCCACTAATGAAAATGAGACACAGATACAGTGCCTTGCAAAAGTGTTAACCCCCCCTGCTAAATCAGTAACTTCATTAGCCGATCATCTCTGAGCTAGCTACTGAACAACGTCAGCTAACGTTTATTTGACACTATGATGGAACTAAACCTGACACTTTATAAGTCACAGTAATAACGACCAATTTGACACAATGTTCTAACATTCAGCAATTGTAGTTATTTATGTTTCAATTTGTGTTCTAATCTGCGCCATAAAATGACCAACTCCTTCTCTGGGGAAGTTTAATGGGCAACATTACACTTTACAACGGCACTCCTGCTCTCCCTCTGACAGATTAGATAGAGGCCAAAAATTAGGTTTCTGTTAACTTTTTCATTGACTGGGTTACAGGTGCATAGCATTGGTGACAGCCACACAGGATATTAACCCTTGTGTTGTCTTCGTTTCAACCTTGAAAAAAACACTTTTTTTTCTGACATTTGTGACGCCTTTTTTCACAATTTGTTTTTGCTTTTTCCAACGTTTTAAATGTTTTAATTTTCTTCTACACAGCTTCAGCGCTTATTTCTACGTCCAATATTTTCTGATATAAAACAAAAATTTTAAACGGGCCAATGTGACCCAAAGTCAACACAAGGGTTAAACCTGTTTAAAGGTTTGAGCCCCCCTAAAAAGGCTCTAAAATCGCCACTGTGCTATGATATTAATTTCACTACGACGACACAGGTTTCCATGGGACTACTTTCTGGGTGTACTATTAGTTGGACTAAAAGGGAAGTGTTAGAGATGATTTATGTTGTTTTGGATTAGCCCTATGGGCTCACACTTTTTCTTCTGAATCACGTCAGTCTTGCTGTAGTCCATGTTTCCAAAATCTTTTACTAGACACTAATGTCTTTAGACTCACATGGCCAAATATGGGAAATTCCCTTGAACTGAGAGAAACAGTAGAAGTAAGTACGAGCATAGGAAGAAAACTGATAGAGAGCACATCGAGACATGAATAGAGGTTAGATGTGTAAAAAATGAAAGGTGACACTGCTGATTAGAATGACGAATGTTTCTTTACTGCTCAGCCAGGTTAACACACACACACACACACACACACACACACACACACACACACACACACACACACACACACACAGGTTGTGTCTTGTTAGCTTCATTAGCCAAGTTAACTCTGTCTCTTTTCTTTTTCTTTCTACTCATGCTGGCACCCCCCCCCCCCCCCCCCACACACACACACACACACACACACACAAACTATATGTCTCTACTGTTAAAGTTAACTGACACTTACTGTGTCTCGGCTTGTTAGCTTCCTAGCCTGTCGACGCACACATGCACTCCTGTCCGTGCACGTTCAAAACACACATTGATAAACGCCTACACACACACAAAGACAAAACATCAAACACACACACAGAGACACACACACACACACACACACACACACAACGTCTCATCTTGTTAGCTTTGTTAGCTGGGCTAATTGACAGTTCATTGCTAGGTTGTTCTTTTCACACCGAGAGCCACTGACAACTCCAAGCCTTTTTATGGAGCTACGCATTGAATTTTCAAACAGTGTATTTTACTTCTAGTTGGCTCTTATAAAAAGCCACTGTGAACCAGACATTTTCTCCCACTGTGCTTTGGAAGGCTAGTGGAAAACTCAAAGTGATCACTTTGAGCAATTTCGTCATTATTTCACATGTTGACAGAAGCTGTACATGTACACACATTGATTTCTAGTGCTGGTCAGGGGCACCTGGACAGTAAGTAAGACTTATGTTGAAGGTTTTGCAGATCCAAGTTTTCTTGTTCACTCCACATTACTGGACCTTTGTGTTTACACTATGATTTTGGCAAGTTGAAGCCTGGAGTGTGACAAGAGTAGAAAATCCCAAGAACAGGAGGACACAGTACAACCAATGTAAAGTAGTTAACACACCTGTGCACCTGTTATCCTCACTGTAATGTATATTTACGATAAAACAAAGACTTACTGTACATCATATACTACACCGCCTCTGTCCTGGTCAGTCTTCTTTCGCTATTGAGCCCTCACGTCCCTGAAACCGACATTCAGACATAAACGCAGATTGAGAAAGGCCTCCTGTATTGCTTGCGGACCCTGTTATTCCCCACCTCTTTAACAGCTGCCCTCAACAAGCGTTCCTTGTCAGTCATCTGACCCTGCTATTCTCTGCACATCTGTCCCTCATTCCTACATCAATCCACACCTCTCCCCCAGTGTACATATACCACTCTCCCATTCCCAATTGGTAGTTGTCAATGTTGTTTTTCTGCCATTGCATTGATGGCCGTTCCTGTCTGGCTGTTCCCTGTTCCTATTAAGATGCCTGTAATCTGCCACCTGTGTTTAGACCTGCTGCCTGTCTCTGACCTGCCTTCCTGCCGTGAACAGTTTTTATTCTTTGCTTGCTCTGACTTAATTTCTTGTTGCTGACTGTGAGCCTGTGTGACTGTGACTGTTTCTTTTTTACATTAGTGTCTTGTTAAACCGTGAGACAGTTTCACAAAGGTAAACTTTGACGATGGCTTAGATCAAACTAACTGTCAAATGTATCCTTTGCACAAAGCTGTCCAGTTCTTAGATGTACTACGTCTGACTAATTTGCTATGGGTTAATTAATTAACCCATAGTTAATTCTGAATTTTTTTCAAACTACCAAACATTACAGACCACCAGTCTACACTATCTACGTGAAACTGGCTCCTGTTATGCACTCAGTCCTTTAAGAGAGTCACTTTTCTTTCAGTTATTCTGTCTAATTAAACTTCTGCCAGGTTGGGCCGGGCCGGGTTCGGACAGATATTTAGAAATTATGTTCGGGTTCGGGTCGGGCTCGGTCACTTCAGCGCGATAAGGCATTTGTTGTAAAATGATGCTGCGGCTCCTTTAAGAGAGCTCAGTGTCTGTGTGTGTGTGTGTGTGTGTGTGTGTGTGTGTGAGAGAGTGTGTCTGTTTGTGTAAAGTGGGCAGAAGCGAGATAGAGAAAGAGGAAGCAGACGTGTAGATGCGACCGGAGCAGAGTTGGTGGAATAAGTTTAAGTTTTGTACACGGTGTGTGCGATGTCTGAAATAAACCTCAGACTGAAAGCCAAGTTCATTCATCTGCTCTCCAGAAACGGGATTTTAACCCCCACGTTATTCATTTTTTAACGTCGGCCCTGGAGGTAACGAGTCTCCTTAGGTTTTCTGATCACGGTCAGGAAATGAAGCAATCAGGAAAGGTTAACACATTGAACATTTTAACAGCTTATTAACGTGCGCTTGTTGCCCCGTGTGCGTTGATGCCTCATCTGTTGACATTTCCGAATGCCTTCATACAGTTGCTTAGTAAAAGCTTTCCACACAAAAATGTAGGCTATATGTGTCATTAGTAGGCTATGAGAAAGAAATGAGATTTTAACTGTGACGGGCTCGGATCGGGCTCGGACACAAATATCTTAATGCTTGTCGGGCTCGGGCCGGGTTCGGTCATGGCTCTGTCGGACGCGGGCCAGACTCGGACAGAAATATTCGGCCCGATCCGGACTCTAGTACACACCAACACAGTTCTGAGGAAACGCTCTAATGAGATAGGTAAAATGGGTTAACCATGGTTGTAGAGGGCCAAGAAGTAAGAAGCAGTAACGTAATGTAGTACAGAATGTTTTCTGGACCTGTCTGTGTGCAGTCTTCACTCAACAACAATTTTCTTTATGCTTAACATCACTCCCAACTGAGCCTCAAGCTGGGCTCTGCCCTCTAACAATCCCAATGTAAAACAGATTTCAGCTATGTTCGGAATTAAAGCCAGAGACCTCACAGTCTCACTCACAACAAACATTTTTTTTATTAAATATCAGCTCATTTTCCATCAGTAGCAGAGCATCCAAATCATATCCAAGCTGCACAGATGTCAGCCTTATTAATCATTGTTAAGATATTACTGGCAGCATGGCACTCGTGGGCAAACAACTAATGTTTATTCATTTCGTTATCATTCCAAATAGACAGGTTTAAAATAAGTGATGTGATTTCACACTAGCTATTGACTTTGTTTTGTGTCTCTTTTTTTTCGTTTTGTTTTGTAAGTACTATGTGTTTGTCTTAAAAGTTGAAAGACAACATCAAACTCAATACCAATGTCTGGGAGCACAGTACTTTTAAATTATTTCTCTGTCTGGAACCATCAAGGTCCCAAAATGTCTGCAATGCAAACTAATGTAGTCATCTGTAGAGCATTTTATCATGCACACTTCAGCGCACTTGGATCAATTACTAATGAAATCTTCTTACTCTGAGAGCCTTCAAGGGAAAATTTGAAGGTTCCCACTCTCTAGAGTTTATTTCTTCCCTTGTCTCTTCATCTTGCTCATTCCAGCTCACTTTTTTGTCTTGTCTTTCTTGTTCCCTGTTTGTCCTTTCTGCTTCTTTTCTGCTCTGCCTCCCTTTCTTTCTCAGCACGTTCTTTCTCTGCAGACTACGTTCGTGAAACCCATACTATCACTAATAGATGAGTCTAATTTGTTCAGGCACCGGCACGGCACAGCCACTGCTTCACTGTCAACTAAGCTGTCAATCACAGAGGTATTAAGGTCTATTACGTACAACACCAGGCAACAGTTGATGAATCCTCACACTTCTACATCTTTTATAAGTTTTGAATCAAACATAGTGAGTGCTGAGAGGTAGCTACAACCCCCACTGACAAATTCACAAGATTAATAAATGCTTAAACCTCACATTTTAATTAAAAGTATACATCAATCATACATCCTTCATCTTTGATCCTGTCATTCTGCCATGTCCTACTGGAGATGTAAATACACAGTAATGAATCATCTCGCATCCCCATACACAACTGAAAATAGAAGCAAAACATGAAGGGAATAAATAATTTAAACAAGCACTTTAAAAAAAGATGGAAATGTCATTTAAAGTTACAGCCCAGTCTCATGGCAGTTCGTGAAATGGTGACGTTATTTAATCTATTAATTTGTGTACAGGGACACGTTTTTCTATTTTTTTTTGTGTTGGTGAGCACTAATTTTAAAGTAATGTATTTGAATGGGAAGCATATTACGATTATGGTAGCGAGTAGTATTGAAAAGCCGAAAATCGCGTCCTGTGTGTGTTAGTTCCTTTCCGCATTCTTGTTCTCCTAACCACAACCTTTCCCCGTCTTTCTTTTCCTAACCACAACCTTCCCGTTGTTGTCGCTGTTGTTGTCGCCGGCGTGCAGCATTTAATTTCCCCGTTGTTGCGTCCCCCAGAGACCGTGGATCGTGTCCCGGCGGCTGATGTTGTCACCATCTACCGTGTGTGGCGTCCCCGTTTTTGCATCCCCCAGAGCAGGCCAGTGTCATGGCAGATCATGAAATGGTAACGTTGGTGACTACCACAAAATAATGTAGAAAATCATTTCCCTGTACACGAATCAATAGATCAAAATAACATCACCATTTCACGAACTGCCGTGAGACCGGGTTGAAAGTTATCTGTTATATATTATACGGTTATCTGACTAAAGTTGTTGTGTAGGATTTCAGATAAGTAGCAAATGCAGTAGTGCCTTTCATTTTCAGAAGTGATTGGCAATAAATTATAGTTGTTTTTTTTTAACCTTTATTTTTCCAGGTAAGTAGATTGAGAATAATTTTTCATTTACAATGACGACCTGTCACATTCACATAGTTATCCTGTCGGTTTAAGGATTGAGCCAGCAATCTCCCGGTCCCAAGCTCGCTTCCTTAACCCCTAGGCCACCACTCCCCCGAATAGTTGTCACTATTGAATGAAGCAAATGTCTGTCTTTGGAAAATAAGTTTCTATGTTAATCATTCAACAGCATCCCTAGTCGGGGCTGGTTCAGATATATGTATTTCTCATATTCAAACTGAATAAATGTGGTCTGAATAAATACCGAAAATTGTTTTCCTCTTGTACAACACCCCCCTTTGATTTGTGTTCATGGCTTGTTGACATCCTTGTACTACTTGTGAGAAAATGTAGGCAAAAGGGTTGAGGAATAGGGTGAGAGAACAACTTAACCCCCTGAACATCTTCTTTTTCCTGACCACCAGTGGTTTGACTTCTCACCTTGCTGCAGTGACGTTCAGTACTGCAGGACCCCGTGACATCCCTGTTGGGTATGGTTGCAGATTAGAGGATGGATACCCGACCCAAGCCTGACGGGACCCGACGGGACCCGACGGGACCCGACGTTACCCGACAGGCTGGGCCAGCTTCGGACAGATATTTAGAAATGATGGTCGGGTTCTGGTCGGCTTGGTCACATCAGTGTGATAAGGCATTGAACATTTTAAATTTAAAACAGCTTATTATATAGGTAGCCAATGAGCCTTCACTTGATGCAAACGTTTGTTTTTGTGATTAAAATACATTTTAAATATTACCATAACATCTGTCTTCCTGTGTGCGGAAATTTGTTTATCTAGCTGTGACAACGAAACACGTGCATATTAGGCTACATGTACATGTGTCATTAGTATGAGAAAAAAATGAGATTTTAACTGTGTCGGGCTCGGGTCGGGCTCGGACATAAATATCTTAATGCTTGTCTGGGTTGGGTCGGGTTCGGTTACTGCTCTGTCAGACGCGGGCCGGGCTCGGACAAAAAAATGCGGCCCGATCTGCACTCTATTGCAGATGCAACAAAGCACAGTTCTTCTGGCCACACCCAAGCACAACTAGCAGTGACGCTGGGAATGGTCAGAGGTGAAACAGGCTTGACATTTTCAACCGGTGAGGGCAGCAAAACATTGCTTTTGAACCTAAGGTTAAATTAGTCTTTAAATACAGCCATCATTTGCATTAATTGTCTCCCAACACTGTTGCTACAGTATGGACAGCATTTTGATACTAATTTTAAATAAAACAAATAAATGATGATCACTTTTGTATCACTGGACTGCTGCTGGCTGCTTCACCAAGATGCTAAATTACATCCTAAACTTTAGTTCAATTCAACATAATCAAGAAAGGTGTCAATAACAAATAAGGACGCCATCAGATCAAATGGGTGTTTTAGTCTCATCCAATTCAGTTTTGTGTATTATGTTTTTCATAATTTTACTTGTGCAAATACAGCAAAAACTGCTGACTTATTAATGCCTTGCATCTCCTGCCAGCCTCCACTCTGTTTGTGAGTCAAACCATCATATGGTAAAGTAACTGTTTATATTTATACACTAATATTACAACATGGGGATGTATAAGAAATGTACAAAGTGACAATAGCAGATAGAATGATTGTATGTCAAAGACTATTATATTCTCTACAAGTACAAGTACTTACAGGCTTGGGTATAGTAATGACTTTGAGTTACAGACAGGCATGCATACATTTCAAATAAATGAATGGTTGACTGTACTCCCACATAGTGAAAAACACACCAAGAACAATGAAGATGTCACACATGTCTTTAGATACACTGAAAGGCATTGCATGAGCACACGCACACAACACACACACAAACCTAAATCGAATAAAGCCAGTACGTCTTTGTCTGCAAAGCAGTTTTGTTGTCAGACAAAATAGCTGAGCTGATGTTGTTGCTGTTGTAATTATGCTTAGGCTCACAGGGAGCCGCTGGTTAAGCTCTTACAAGCCGAGAGTGAAAGCTGAGGGAAAACACAGACATCAGAACAAGAAACTGTCCCACCGCAATGTTGTCACACAGAGAAGCAGAGAGACAGAGAGAGAGAGAGAGAGAGAGACAGAGAGAGAGAGAGAGTGTTGGGGGAAATCACAGTCGTCACAATGCAAAGTTATTAAACCAAGCCAAGTGAAAACTGTGAAAGAGGAAAAACAAAGCAGCACAGAATTGTCAGTGGGATAACAGACAGCACTTGTTGAGCTATTTGGGACCATTCTGTCACAGCAATTTTGCATGGCAGATGTTCATCTTAGCGTTAATAGAATTTGAATTGAAATTAGAAAGACTCAAAATCTGCAGGATTCCACAGATGGTCTCCATGAAAACACCATATAGAGAATATTCATTACTCATGTTTTTCATTTCCGCACTCCTAACATTTTCTTGATAAATTTTGAGCATGAGAAAATTTTCCTGCAAAACATTGTTTTAATTCAATGTGCTCTTGTAATTTCCAAGGGGATGAGCAGGCGGTGTGTGCCACTTTTTAATTGAAAAGCAGAAAGGGACCCATGAACAGCAGGGAAGGATTCAGTCCAAGACAGGCCTCTAATGTCTGATACACAGTCATAGTATTGAAAATACACACACATGCCAACACAAGATGGAGACATAATCAAGCACCCACACACACACACCCACACGTTAACTGGCTTCCTTCGGGTCTGTCTGGGTTTATAAACTGATTGCGTCTGGCACGCACAAGAGGATGTTTAAAATCATGAGTTAAAATGTGAGACTCAACTCATAATGACATAAGAAGAAGAGAGGAGATTTTTGTCAATCAGTACTTCACACACACACACACACACACACACACACACACACACACACACACACACACACACACACACATACACACACCCCCCCCACACACACACACACACAAACACGTCACACACACACACACGTCACACACACACACACACACACACACACACACACACACTCGCTGCAGATTCCAATCTATTTTATATCTATGTTTTTGTAATACAGTTGTGTTTGTGCTTGTGTTGGAGTGTCAAGGGTAAGTGAGACAGGAAATGAAGCCCTGTCCCATGGTAGATGCTAGATCGGATCCGCTAGACGTAGTGTCGCCGTCAAAGGACATGCCTTATGGCCCGCCTTATTCTGCCTCTGATTGGCTTACCCTGGTATTCTTACCCCAACCCTAACCAGTCCCCACTCCCATGCCTTAACCCAACTATGTTGACCATTCTAGCAGATCTGATATAGGATCTACCCTGTCACATACCCTTTTCAGAAATAATCCTAAGACTAGCCTCCCCAACTGATTATGACCACTCTTTGATTGTAGCTGAGTCATTTCTATGGTAGTTTCTACGTAAGGGGGTGGGATGGTTGGTTGTTTCAGGACAGACCACAGGATAGGGGAGGACTGTACAAAAATGGGGGCAAGCAGGGACGTCACTAGGATTGAAAGACAGGGGGGGCATAGCCCCGAGGCTATGCTAAACTTTCCCTTGCAAAATCTTACAAACTTACACAACTTACTTACAAACTCTAAAGTTAGCTTTTAAATACATCAAAGCTGCATGGGGGGATTTACTTAGGCCAGACTGTGCTCCTGCTGAGTTCTTCTTTGGGCTAAGACTTAACCGCTATCTATCTGCCCGTATAAATGTGTGGTAAAGTAATACCATATCTAATTCCTCTCTATATTAGATGAGTTGCAGGTCAAAATAAGACTATTTAATTACTAGGGGTGTAACGATACACATATTCGTATTGAACCGTTCGGTACGAGGCTTTCGGTTAAGTGTGCATTACAAACTGAACAATTCGTTGGACTAATCCTATTTCATTTTTTAAAAAAGAGCTTAAATTATGTGAAATATAATATTCTCAACAAGGCAGCCCAAATGACAAAACAGGCAGCATGCTGTCAGCCCTTCCCACTCCTAAAGAAAAACACACTACTCCAGTCAGTCATGATAGGCTGAACTAGCTCGTTATAATATGGTTGACAAGGATTTAAAGATCATGAATTCAATAACCTGATGGCCAGATGAATAAACGTTCTAATATGTATGTATGTATGTATGTATGTATCTATGTATGCTCATATATAGCCTAGTCTACATTTAGGCAACATCTACATACTTGTTTAATTTATTACAGCAAAGGAATGCAGAAAGTTAAGCTGGTCAGAATCAAGCATATATAATCCATATCATGAAATAATTTAGTTTAGGCTATGCCTTGGTGCCGCTCGCTCTCTCTCCTAAATTATCTTCCAGTATCCATTTGTTCAATAAATTGAAGGATATACTGGTACAATAGCATTAACAGTGGCACTATGCTATTTAGGGACTGATATTGTTTGAAAGCAGGCTATATTGATGGTAAAGAATAGAGAGCTTCGGATACCTCACTAGGCGAGCTATTTCTTGTATTTCACTCGTTTACACTAGCTAGACTATTGTTTTCTATAGCCAACTAAAATATTCCTTTATCTTTACCTCAAGTAAATGTAGCTGAAGTGAAGCAAGTAAAAGTCATTAACAACAACTTACAATTTCACTCTGTAACACTCACTCTGTGTGCGGTAGCAAGTACAGACCAAAGATTAGCGATGAGACAAGATAAATCCTGCGGCTACTAGCAACCCACCGGTCTGCAGCGTTCTGAAAGCTGCCAGTTTAAACCAATGAGAAGAGACAAGACGGTGGATCATCTTCATAGCCATTGACTCTTTGTACTTCTGTCTAACTTTCGACTTTCTGGCTTTTTTGTAGCTGGATATATTATTTGTTGTTTCTAATTATGAATTTGGATAACGTTAATGATAGTGAGATACTTGCTACAGTTGCATTTTGAGTGATAAATTCGCAAAAACAAAATTTTATTTCTCTGATTTACTGCTTTGTTTTAATGCTGCCCGGCGCTCTCTCTCTCTTCAGTAACTCTCTACCTCACTCATCCACATACCGTTACCGTGCAAGCGGCCTCTCTCAAAAAACACTGCCATTTCGACCAGTTGACAGTTAAAAATAAAACAGACTGCAGTACGACAACACCAACAGAAGAATGGTGAAGGAAGATTGATTCCACGTAGTGAGTGATACAGAGTGCATTCTAAAAAAAAAATCTTATTATTATTTTTCTTATTATTATTTGGGGGGGGCTTAGGAACATTTTGGGGTAGCTTCAGCCCCCCTAAAATAGGCCTATCGACGTCCCTAGGGGCAAGTATGAGGAGAATGTAAACAAAAGACATGTCACACTCCTGGGCTCCTACAAAACTCTCATTATGTCTTCAGTCTTATCTTGATCATACTTTTTTAATCAACTATGATTCCACTGTTACCTGTACCCAAAAGTGCAATCACAAGATGTACCTGCCTGAACAGCAGCAGACATCTGCTGCGTCATTTTACCTTCCATGTTGGGCATTTAGACCTTGTCATGACTTTCTGGCATGCAGGGTAGGGGGTTGTAATGCATCAGCTGACAGTTTCACTGAGACATTAATGGACATTTCTAAAATATATTTATTTGGATGGCTGACTGTGTCCAGCATGTCAATTGCTGCATATACATACAGTATTTGTAATTGCTTGGTAAAGCAATAACAAGCGTCAAGTATGTATGATGCTTCCATGTGTTAACCATACATTCTTTTCAGCCCTATGTTAAACATTAAACACATAGACATTCTTCAAGAATGCCAAACACACTGACTCTGAAGCTCTCTACAGCTTTTGCTAACTGCTTTTAGCTCATTGTTTTGGTTCCAGTCAGCACATGTTGCTATAAGAATGAGGCTCAGCAACCATTTCTTGCAAACAAGCCCATTCAAGATGAGTGTGTGCTAAAAACAGAATAGCAAACATATTTTGCTTAACCAGGAAAGACGGTTTAACATTATCCCCAATATCATGTTTCTCATTTATTAAAGGATCAACCAAAGCAACCCTTTCTGTAAAAATTAGATTTTGTAAAGGAGGTAAGATTACCAGAAGTGCAATGTCATGCCTGTGATTACTTGATAAAGAGCTATCTGCTACATTCACACACATATACTGTATTGACTGTGTCACTTCTGCAAGGCAACTACATTTTAGAGTGACTGTCATTGCATTGACCTCGTCAGTTCAAGTGGAGGGTGTACAGACGCAGCTGCTGCTGTCAGCTAACCTATAGCTGTAATTAAGGATCAGAGCTGGTGATTACCTGTCTGTGATCAATAATACACCCAGTCATATCCTTTCTAAGTCAGCCATCTGAAACGCACACATGCAGTCACACACATACCACTCACAAACAAACTCACAGTGTAGCTTTGACTTGCCTTGTTATTGAAATCCAAAGTTTCAACTGTAGGTAGGTAGATTTGGAGGTACAGTCCTTGTGTTCAGTCCGAGTTCATATACCCTGAACATCTGCTTTTAAAATTAAAAAAGGAACCTATTTCAGATGTGTGACAGAGCATAATAACCTTCATCATGTTCCATTTCAATTTCATAAATAAATAGATTATTATTATTATTTTCCCCCGAGGGCTGCTGGCTCAGACCAACACTCATTAGAGGCTCTTCAGGCAGGACGTCAATTATTAATTCTCTCATTTATGACCATCTATTAGAATGCATGGTTCATAGCAAGCAGGAGAGACTGTGGCAGGCTTTGTGAATACATTTCACAGAACAAATGGTTTTCAATAAAGGGAACTTTTGCCCTTTGAATAAGCCTTTCATAATGCTGCCCCTTGTTGCGTGCTATTGAAAAATAAGATGGAATGTAAGATGGCTCATTTTCTCTCTGATGGCAACCTATTGCAATGCAAAGAAGCACGGACACAGAGAGGAGTCTGTATCAGTTTTTGGGGGGGAATCACAAGAACACGGCATGTTGCTCCTTTTACTGATTGGAAGGCAGCAAAATAAGACTGGTTGGACTGGGCAGCTCCCTGGTGTGTATCAATACATTTGTAGGAGGTAATTGTTGTGGTAAAGGAACATATACAGTACTAAGCTACCTGGGAAGGTACACATATATACTATTTATATTTAAGTCATGAAAAAATACGATTTCTGCAGCTGACAAACTAGGGCAACCTAAAATCTTTATAAATGTTTGACAGAAAGGAAACGGAAAAAAAAGCAAGGAATATCCTGGCAGATCACTCTTATCCTCTCTTCAGCCATTGAGCCCTTGAGCTCCAGGAGGCACCATAGAGTCCCTCTGGCAACTAAAAATGTATTTCAGAAGTCCTTTATCTCAAGTGCCATCAACATTCTAAACTGAACAAAGTGACTTTTTACTCACTACGGATTGGTTAGGGAAAAACACAACAATTAGACTAAATGAATGATATAGTTTAGACGTTTCACAATCCATGTAATGTCCATGTACTGGATTAGGTTAATATTGTCCCAGTTCGTTCCCTAAAGTAAATCTTGCCCTTTTATCATCAACAATGGACTACCACAGGGGTACCTCATGGTCCACTACTATTTACAATATACACACATATATATTATAATTTCGTAATTATTATTTTGATGTCTATTTATGCTGATGACATAATGTTGTATTCTGCATTTACTAACCCATCTTGGAGTTTTTATATGTAATTTGATTTTGTTTGATTAAAACCTCTTTGTCTTGAGACATTGCAATTGTACTGAGCTATAAAGTGCTGTTTGCACTTAATTGCAAATACATTGTGCACTCTCATACTGCCTTGTCATGAGTCAAACTGTTAAACAGTGTGTTACAGTTCATCACCAATGGCACATTTTATATTAATTATTGCTTTTTGTTCTCTCTTTGTTTCAACTAGATGTTGTTGTGCAGTGGAAATATGCCTGCCCAGACAATGTGATCTTGAATATATTGTTTACTGAACTGATGAAGTTAGATAAGTTTGACTTTCTCATAAGACAGGTGCAAGCCAACAAACTTGATGAAAAAAACTCTTAATAAAAATCTCCAGTCACTGTGAATGTGATATGTCTGGTGTTGACCCACACTATAACCATAAAGATTGATGTAAGAGCAATATATCCGTAAAAGTCATTCCGGATCTCAGATTTTAACATGCAGTTAGTGTCTCCATTATTGTAATGCAATTTCAGCTCATACATGTAGATGCTTTCATATCAGTTCATACTGAATAACAAATTGGATTAGTGTTGATAGGAACAACTTTTCTCACAATCTAGTGTCCCTGCTGAATACCAGAAAGCAGATGAGGTCTTGGGTGGAACGGATGTGGCTTTTATTGACGATGATGATGATGATGATGATTTTGATATGTTTAAAGAGGATACAAATTCTCCAATTAACTTATAGATGCCATGCTAGTTTACAGCACAAATACGCTCTAATTCTTGCACACCGGTCTGCACATAGAGTTGTAGTCAGAATAATAGCAGTGTGTTTAAAAAAGTGAACAATGCTCAAAATCCTTAGAATAGCTTTTATTTACATAATATCAATGCATTGGGAACACTGCACATTCAATTCCAAATCAAAACATGACCAATATTGATCAAGTTTGTGTTACACCGTTACAGAAAGTGAAGAAAAAGGAATATTAGGCTGTTCAAAAAAATAGCAGTATTTGCATTTTTCTGAATTCAGTGCATGGGGGTCGTCGGACAAACTGTCTGTGGCCCCTAGACCCAAAAAGAACACTTGTGCTCTCATCAGTCCACAGAATATTGCGCCATTTCCCCTTTGGCCAATCAATGTGTCCTTTGGCAAATTTCAACCTATTACAGTACAGGTCTTTTTTTTCAGCAATGGGACTTTGCGGGGGCTTCTAGCTGATAGCGTTGCTTCACATAGCCTTCTTCTGATCGTAACAGTACTCACAAGTAACTTTAAGTCTTCTTTGATTTTCCTGGAGCTGATCATTGGTTGAGCCTTTGCCATTTTGGCTATTCTTCGATCCATTCGAATGGTAGTTGATTGGTTTTCCCCACGTCGTTCAGGCTTTGGATGCCATTTCAAGGCATTTGAAATCATTTTGGCTGAGCAGCCTATAATTTTCTGCACTTCTTTATATGTTTTCCCCTCTCCAATCAACTTTTTAATCAAAGTCCGCTGTTTCTCAGAGCAATATCTGGAACGTCCCATTTTGCTGAGTATTTCAGTGTGAAATGCACTATAACCAGCATGCACAACATTTGCTTCCTTCCTTCCTTCCTTAAATATGGGCCATAATTGACACCTGTTTCTTCACAGAATCAATCACCTCACTAATTGAACACAGCACTGCTATTATTTTGAACATGCCCCTTTCAATTACAGATTCAATTACACACAATGAGCAGCATGCATGTCATGACTGTTGGGTCTGTTGGTTTTCTATGACTCTACAACACTTATTGATAAATTATTTGCCATGTAGAAATATCACTTCTACCAAAAAAAAATTATTTATGAGGTTAGTGATGTTGGACTGCTATTATTTTGAACACAACTGTATGTACAGTATTCACACATTAACATGAATTAATTTCCCTTATTAACAGCAGTATTCATCACAGAGAGTTACACCTCTATAGGAGGTGTACTGTTGTCAAGAGATCTGTGAATGTAGCACCCAACTGTAGACCTCTCATTAAAGATTCACTGCAAATTAAACCGATACGAACGACAGCTGGAAGTAATCTACAGTGACATATTGACGGAGGGAGACCATAAGAAAAGGAGCGGGAGAAGCAGGTGCTGGAGAGAATCGTGCATCGTTTTAGCATATATAGTACAGATTATTAGATCACCATGCTTTTAAATATCAAAGAAACACATATTGAGTGAGGAATAGAGAGGCTCTCCAAACACATGAAGACTCATCATTCCAACACAGCTCCAAGATTAAAGAGAGGCACAGACTGAGAGAGAAAAATAGAAAATTAACCTGAGTAATGTGACTAACAAGACAAGACAGAGTCCGAGAGAGACATATGCAGAGCGATTGCTTTAAATTGGTGGGGGATAGTGGGGTCTGGAGAAATCCAATTAGCAGACCATCATTTCCAATGAGAGGATTCTTCAATAATGCAGACCAGGTCAAATAAAACAGCTCTCAATTCACACCACAGATACTAACATCTCACAATAAACCATTCATCCTGAAACCATCTCAATCCATTCTCCAAATGGCCACAAATGCAAAGAGCAGCAGTTTACAGCACCCCTGGCAAGAAAATGCATGGTTAACCTCTCTTCACTCTTAGTATCTTTCTCTTCCTCTTTCTCACACTCTCAAATAATCATTTCACCTTCACCTTGTTACCCTTTTTATTTTCACAGTTTCTTTTCTCACCTTCTTTCTCTCTCTCTCTCTCTCTTGGTAATGGTAAAAGAGAGAGGGGAATAGTAGACAACCAGTATCATTAAAATATCCATTAAGAGCAAATGAGAGACAAAACAAAAAACTGCTCAGTGGTACTTCATGCAGCTGGCAACTTGCACTTTTTTTTTTCCCAGTGAAAGCTGACATTTGGCCGTGGTTGTCCATTTGATAGTTTAATTTAAAAATAAAACAAATATGTTCTTTTACTGCTAATTGTTTCAGAATTAAGATATTTGCATTGTTCTTTCAGTTAATTAAAATCATAGCTATATATATATATATATATATACAGTGCCTTGCGAAAGTATTCGGCCCCCTTGAACTTTTCGACCTTTTGCCACATTTCAGGCTTCAAACATAAAGATATAAAACTGTAATTTTTTGTGAAGAATCAACAACAAGTGGGACACAATCATGAAGTGGAACGAAATTTATTGGATATTTCAAACTTTTTTAACAGATAAAAAACTGAAAAATTGGGCGTGCAAAATTATTCAGCCCCTTTACTTTCAGTGCAGCAAACTCTCTCCAGAAGTTCAGTGAGAATCTCTGAATGATCCAATGTTGACCTAAATGACTAATGATGAAAAATAGAATCCACCTGTGTGTAATCAAGTCTCCGTATAAATGCACCTGCTCTGTGATAGTCTCAGAGGTCCGTTTAAAGAGCAGAGAGCATCATGAAGAACAAGGAACACAACAGGCAGGTCCGAGATACTGTTGTGGAGAAGTTTAAAGCCGGATTTGGATACAAAAAGATTTCCCAAGCTTTAAACATCCCAAGGAGCACTGTGCAAGCGATAATTTTGAAATGGAAGGAGTATCAGACCACTGCAAATCTACGAAGACCCGGCCGTCCCTCTAAACTTTCAGCTCATACAAGGAGAAGACTGATCAGAGATGCAGCCAAGAGGCCCATGATCACTCTGGATGAACTGCAGAGATCTACAGCTGAGGTGGGAGACTCTGTCCATAGGACAACAATCAGTCGTATACTGCACAAATCTGGCCTTTATGGAAGAGTGGCAAGAAGAAAGCCATTTCTTAAAGATATCCATAAAAAGTGTTTAAGTTTGCCACAAGCCACCTGGGAGACACACCAAACATGTGGAAGAAGGTGCTCTGGTCAGATGAAACCAAAATCAAACTTTTTGGCAACAATGCAAAACGTTATGTTTGGCGTAAAAGCAACACAGCTCATCACCCTGAACACACCATCCCCACTGTCAAACATGGTGGTGGCAGCATCATGGTTTGGGCCTGCTTTTCTTCAGCAGGGACAGGGAAGATGGTTAAAATTGATGGGAAGATGGATGGAGCCAAATACAGGACCATTCTGGAAGAAAACCTGATGGAGTCTGCAAAAGACCTGAGACTGGGACGGAGATTTGTCTTCCAACAAGACAATGATCCAAAACATAAAGCAAAATCTACAATGGAATGGTTCACAAATAAACATATCCAGGTGTTAGAATGGCCAAGTCAAAGTCCAGACCTGAATCCAATCGAGAATCTGTGGAAAGAACTGAAAACTGCTGTTCACAAACGCTCTCCATCCAACCTCACTGAGCTCCAGCTGTTTTGCAAGGAGGAATGGGCAAAAATTTCAGTCTCTCGATGTGCAAAACTGATAGAGACATACCCCAAGAGACTTACAGCTGTAATCGCAGCAAAAGGTGGCGCTACAAAGTATTAACTTAAGGGGGCTGAATAATTTTGCACTCCCAATTTTTCAGTCTTTTATCTGTTAAAACAGTTTGACATATCCAATAAATTTCGTTCCACTTCATGATTGTGTCCCACTTGTTGTTGATTCTTCACAAAAAATTACAGTTTTATATTTTTATGTCTGAAGCCTGAAATGTGGCAAAAGGTCGAAAAGTTCAAGGGGGCCGAATACTTTCGCACTATATATATATATATATATATATATATATATATCTCAATACCCTTACCCCAGACTTCCTTTCAGACTTTTAATCTTGTTTTTTGCTTTTGTTCCTCAACCATATACATAAACGATAAAGGTCCAAAAGAGTTTTGGCCTGTTGTGGTCCTGAATTATCTGTATTAGTAGTAATGGTAGTAGTTGAATTTGTGTTGTCAATATATTCTATCAATGAAGGACATGGAAATTAAATTACGGAAGAACATTTGAACGATCAAGGTGCCAAGTGAAGTACTATTCATAACTTTGTAGGTGGAAATTCGCAAATAGTGACATAGGCTGATGTTTAAAAGAAATTACTTTAAATAATATATTAATACATTTGATCAATTGTTGTTTATCATTTCTAACGTGACACTGCAATGCGGAGCTGAATCATTGACCTTTTTAGAAAAGAGAAGGCAATGATTTTTTTTACATAGCAACAGGGCTCTCAAAGCTTTACTACTTGAAGACTACTTAAAGATTTACGTACCCCTTGTATTGGCTTCAAATCCAGCTTTTACTGTAGTTCAATCCAGCATTAACCACACGGCTGTTTTAATCCACAGATATAGTAAGACACTTTCATTAAAAATCTATGAAATTATAAATGACATACTCTGACATAAAATAAAAAAACTCATTTCCTAAGACATTTCCATCACTTTCTGTGCTTTGTGTGTGTGTGCACCGGTGTCTGTGCAATCATAAGACTGCATGTGTGTGCGTGCGTGACAAATTTTTTGGAAGACAACACATTCAGAGTTGGCAGAAGGTGTGTACCATGTACCCAGCACAGGGATTTCCCTGCAGGCGCACACACACACACACACACACACACACACATACACACACACACACACACACACACACACACACACACACACACACACAAGCACATTCACACATGCACAATTAATTTTCTGGACTGAAAGAGGGTTAGAAGTGCTGAAGTAATATAAACACACACACACAAACACAACACAGTTGGCTGGCTATGAAAGCAGCTCTCTTGGCAATATATCTGTTCACTACTACTTGAGTTCTGGTTATTTGCAGCGCAGCATTCTTTTATGCCATTCATTACATATTTCATGCGTGTTTTCTTTTTGTGTGTGTGATCATACCAAACAATTGGAAGCTTGTTTTAGGTATGTATTTGGAAATGCCTCCTGTTGATCAAACCACTTTTGTTTAGATGTTTGTCTGAACACTAGTTGTATTTTTCCTCTCTGTTCAGCAGTGTATCGGCGACTTTCTGAGCTGCCTGCTGTTTTGTAGGTTCAGTAAGAGAAATTGGGAGAAATTGTAAAGACTACTTACTATCTCCCTCTCTCATATGTAAGAATCTCTGTCTGGATCTCGGTTTTTGTTTTCATACACACTCACTCTTTTGTTTTGTTTTTACTTTACATAATATTTCTCTCGCCATCTAGGGTCTAATGCAGTGTTTTTTCATCTTGATTTCAATCCCCATCACTTTCATCTCTTTGTGTTTCTGCCATGTTTTCTGTAACTTTACTTCCTGTCTCCATCCCTCCCATCTATACCATATCTCTCTCTCTCTCTCCCTCTCTCTCTCTCTCTCTCTCTCCATCTCTCTCTCTCTCCCTCTCTCTCTCTCTCTCTCCCTCTCTCTCTCTCTCTCTCTCTCTCTCTCTCTCTCTCTCTCTCTCTCTCTCTCTCTCTCTCTCTCTCTCCCTCTCTCTCTCTCTCCTCAAAGGGCAAGTTGCAAATTCCTCAATATGTCAAGTAGGGCAAACTCAAGAATAATAACGTTCAGCTCAGATATTGCTGCAGACATGATCACCAATTTATTTGTATCTCTTATGCAGGAAATAAGAAAACAGCCTTATTAAGTTTGCACCAGGCCTCTGCGCTCTCTGACTCGTTCTCAAGTTGTTGTTGATGGAGAGTTTTCTTGTTTCCATTTGTGACTCACAAGTCCCCTGCAAGTCAGTTTTATTCACAGAACAAACTTGTCTGTTTGTCACTTAAGAGACAGAAATAGAAACAAGATTATAAAAGAAGTGATTGTTGAACATCACAACCTCAGGGAAAGCTTTATTTTTTGTTTTTTTGTTAATTGGATTTCTTGAGGCAATTTCCAGGCAATTTTTTTTAACATAATTTATACAGAGAAAGTTGGCTAAGCACACATTCTCTTTTGGAAAAAAGTAGAATTCATGAAAGAGTTTTTTTTATCCCATATGATCATTTATTAATAATGAATTACACATTAACATATTTGCTAGTTTTAGTTTTACAGGTTCATTTGCTGCACTTTAAATACACACTTAAAATGCATCACTGACATAGTCTGTCCATGTAAGCTGCCAAATAGACCTGCACATACATCAGAAAACTTATTTATTCATTTCTCGCATCCGATCCAATTTGGAATGCCTCAGGCTACCAGTAATGTAATCATTTGACTTTGTATCCGTAGCTATAATTTAATTTCAATATCAAGGGCTCCAGTGTCTCAATTTACCTTCGTAGAAGAGTATAAAAATAGTTATGAAACAACCTTGTGATATCAATAAACAAAACCCTGCTGTCTTTGTAAAGGTTTTGTGTTACACAGAGCAATGTTCAGTTTATGTTTACAGCTACTGAGAACTTCCAGTGACTTATGAGTCTTGTCTGTCAGGAATAGGACTGGGTATCCAACTTTGATACTTTTAAGTTACCGACAGAATTGCCTCCATAGTACGGGTATCGAAAAATGCCTTGTCATTCAAAATCTGAATTTCAATACCTAAGGAGTAAATCTCATCAGCGTCACTGAGCCAATAATGCAGCATGCTTCTACCAAGATCTAATATTGCCGGTGATTCGAGTCGACACGTCGTAGAGCAGCCTGTTCTCTTTAAACATTCGTTCAAAAAGCTACGAAAAGTTAAGCACTGTTATCCGTAAGCATTCCGTCTTTGTTTTTTGCTGTATTCACTACATTGGCGGACGCTGTATAAGGAGGGGGGATGGGGGGGCTTTAACATACAGGACTTTCAAGCCAGAGAGTGGAGTTCGCTTACCGGGAGAAACTAAAGCCTTTCACTCAGGAAATGCAGGCTGACTCATCATATTTGTATCCTTCGAAAGTGGCGTGAATATCTTATTGTGATGCTTGTATGTTGTATGCTTGTATGCAGTTCTTCATTTAAAAGAAAACCCTGAAAATATAAAACATAATCTTTACCTGCTGAGGGCCTGACTCAGCTGATTTTCACTCCACAGGGTACCTTTAATGGATGCAGTTCTTATGGAGTAGAAATTACTTAAATAAATGTTTCAGTTCTGGGAAGGAGGTACAGTAGTAGCTCTAATGAGTTTTGCGTGTCCAGTACTTCCTGGTTGAATACACATGCAAAAGTATTTGCATTAATGTGCCACTTGCCATAAGTGTAAATAATAAACATCAGCCTTTACTGGAGGTGGGGTAGGTGACCTGAATAAAGTATATATATATATATATATCACTAAATGGTTCAGTACAAAACCGCAGCCAATAGTCATCACCCAAGATGAATGTTAATACAAGTCAGTCAAAGTCTAACAGGACGTCACATTCAGTGCAAAAGGACAGAGCAGGAAGTAGCCTATAATAGACTGCAGCTCAGCAAACACTTTGATGTTAAGGAGATGTCAAAGGGACGGCCTGTACCAACACTGAAAGCCTCTGCAAATATAATATCGGAATGAAAGCTGAGACGGAGACCGCAGTCGCTCATATCTGCCAAATGGACTGCTTTGTGATATCAGCACCGCCGCATATCAGTTCAAAGCAGTTCCCAAAGCTATTCTAATAGGATTTCTTTTTTACCTTCCCTGTATCATTATACAAGACACTGAGATTGATGTTAAAACTACATGTGTCTGTCAGTCCAAAGTTTGCTGAGGGACTGTAGCTATCACACTCTGTAAACAGAGAAACAACCTGGTTTTACAATATTATGCGCATTTAGGATGCAGATTGTGGTGCACTGGAACAACATGAAAATAATCTATCTGTCTATCTATCTACCTATCCATCTATCTATCTATCTATCTATCTATCTATCTATCTATCTCTGACACAAGTTGTAAAAACAAATTGAGCCACGTAGTAAACACTTTGAACCTTAACTGATATGGAGGTTCAATACAATGTATACTGTCATATTATTTCATGAGTCTTGATACTGATCTCATGGTACTGAGTCAACTCCATTACCCATCATTCCTCTCTCCCTCCCGAGATGGTTATCGGACATCAGTGCGCCGCTTTGCAAGAGAATCCTTCACCTTGGCAGTCTCCTTACCGTGAACAGGTAATGGATACACAGGCAGGTGAATGCACTGCAAGTCAGTTCGTATTGGCTTAACACACGCACCGGAACACACAAACACACACACACACACACACACACACACACACACACACACACACACACACACACACACACACACACACCTCAGAGTCTGTTAATGCTGCAGACAAAGGAGATGCCGATCGATCGCTGGCAAGGCCAGACATGAGAAAAGCACTATAGTCAGGAAATAATGCCACACACACACACACACACACCGCTTGGCTGCTCGCAGGGTGAGTAAACGCTGATGGAGGCAGCGGTATGAAGGTGAATGCTTTGTGATTAGAAAGCCCTGATGATAGAGGAAATGTTCACAGACATTCTGCTGGCAGTTACCAGCTTGCAGGCCAGGAGGTTCATTTATCAAAGACTCTTACCAGGGTCTCTGTCAGTATTCTCAGGGTCTGCAATAAAACTTGATGTTTTGGAGCCAAGTGGGAGGTTGCCAGGTTGGCAAGGTGCAGGTTTTTATGTCTGCCAACACTGACACTGACACCGGATCAAAAACATTGACAGGCATGTTTGTTCCGGCTGTGAGCGGCCAAGAGAGGGCCAGCAGGTAGTAAAGTCTCAGACTCAGACTTTAAATGTGAGGGTTGCTCTAATTTATTTGAGTTTATCTGTGGTCTGGAATTTTGAGTGTAGTTTTGGAATGTGGCAGAGTAGCTGGCTGTTCAGTCTGACATGAGAGCTGTGCTGGAAATAGGTATTTGCTACCATGTTGTTTTTTATTGTGACTTCTCTGAGATTACGAAGGACTTTGAGGGTGTGCTTTTCCACAGCGATGCTGTGAACGTCGATTGATAGCTTGTGCTCCTTTATCGCCTGAATAATACTGTATTCTGATGTAATGTTTTTAAGTACAGCACTCAGTTAAAGGGGAAAAGTAGCTCATACAAAATGTTTGTCTTCAGAACTCAATGCAAACTAAATCTTAAAGTATTTAGTTTGAGTTATTTTTATGTCAGTTCAGTTGTTTAGATTTATTTACCTGCATCAAAAAGTTAAATGTCTGTCTAACTGTAATATATCACTGGACAGTGATATGGCATAATATGAATGAATATGCAGAGAAAAACAGGAAAAAGTAAATCTTCATAAATGAGTAAAGCTCTGCAAGAACACTAAAAGAATCCACCAGCAGCAAGCCCGTAACTTAAAATGACAATAAACCTTGACTGGCCTCCAACTAGTCTCAGCAGGGGTACCAAGCACCAACACACACAAACCAAAGCACTCACTGTAACCACCAAGCTACCCACTGCAACTCGGACTTACAGCCACCCACATGCACAAACACTCAAATACATGTTGGAACACAACTCGCTCCAAAGTTGGGATTTATGAGTAAATACATTTTAGTGTTAAAATGAACTTTAAAGTCTCAACTTTCATATTATGATATAGCAGATCTCATGTAAGATTGGAAAGACTACACATAAGAACTTTCTTTGTGGATTTTATTTATACTCTTTGAAGTGACTACACAATGTTTTTTATTAAAGTGAGCGAATAGCTGGCTCAGGTTTGCCTTGCACCAGCTCTTAATTATGCTGTTATAGTTTTAGACTGCCAGCGGACTTCCTTCCTTTGACACACTGGGCTCCTCTCCTCTCTCTCTTTCCATCTGTGTGCATCCATGTCCCAGAAATGCTTGTTACTAACCTAGCTCTGGGGAGCTTATTTCCCGCAGCCCTTATGTGTTTTTTTTCACCCAGCAGTTTTCCTTGGATTAGGGTGGCACCTAAATCATGGTTGGAGCTGTCGCCGTGGTCCTGCTCTACGCCCTGCTATGCCCTGCGACACCCTGCTACATCCTGTTACGCTCTGCAGTGCCCTGCTACACCATGAACTACTACAACTTTTTTTATTTCTAGTCATAGTTCCATTATCTTTATTGTGACTATTATTGCCACTGTTCATCACACCCCCAACCGGCACCGTCAGACACCACCTACCAGGAGCCTGGGTCTGTCCCAGGTTTCTCCCTAAAAGGAAGTTTTCCTCACCACTCGAGGTTTCTCCCTAAAAGTAAGTTTTTCCTCGCCACTGTCACACTAAATGCTTGATCTTGGGGGAATTACTAGAATTGTTGGGTCTTTGTAAATTATAGAATGTGGTCTAGACCTACTCTATCTGTAAAGTGTCTTGAGATAACTGTTGTTATGATTTGATACTATAAATACAATTGAATTGAATTGAATTGAATACCAGCCTACTACTAATACAATTACTACTCTAGCTGAGGGGTCATCCCAGTCAACTCTCTGTGTGAAGCCATTTCAGCCATCTTTTACATAAGATACAAAAGCATATCAAATGATTGTTGTTTAAAGAATTGGAATAAGAATGAAACAACTTAAATATACATACCACATGAACCTGTATTTTTACCAATCAGTTTTACATTACGTATAGCTTTGCAGTCAAATAATTTCTCGACCACTGTGACAACATTTTGCATCAGCTTGTTCTAAGAGTTTACTGAAGCTGGTTGAAATACTCAAACCCAAGAAACGATGTATCTTCAAATTTGAAATTTTCTTGAAGAAGTGTATGTAGATTTGTACGCATTTCTCCAACATATTTGTTATCTTTCGAAGTCTGGGATCTCCACCGGAATTGAAAAAAAATGTCTTTCAACTCTCTGCACAACACTAAGCGACTTTGAGTCCTTGAAAAGCACCTTACAAATTAAAAAAATAAAAGCAAAAACATGTATTTTATTCATACATCCTCTAAAATGTTTCTATTAGACGTGAAACGGTTTTGAGAAAGATTATAAATAGTTAAATTACCCACAGAGTAAAATATTCAACAGATGGTCCATGAATACAATTCACACTTTACACATTCCTATATTTGAAAATGAACATATGCACTATGTAAAAATAATTAACACCTACTGTCAAAAACACTTTAAAAATGGTGTAAATTGGTTCATCTAAGACTCAAACACGGTTTGCTTACTCAAATATGCCAATTCTACACATTAAATACAGACAAAAAACTGTCTGCATGAACACTTTCAACATACAACAACATGACATCACTGTTATTAGGGGTTCAATTGGGATTTGTTATATTTGCAAGTTATTATCACCGTCCCCTCATTTAAAAATATTTTTTTTCCAGCTATACAACGTCATTGTTTCTTAAGACTGAGAAAAGATGTGCTAAGTTAAGCGTCCCCTAGTCTATATTCACGATGTTCCACTTCCGGGATTGCTCCGGTGTCCCTGGAAATCCGGCAGATGTCCCTTTTGTCCCCCTCTTTGCCCCCTTTTCGGCTGGATGTCCATTTCCTTCCGCTTTCTTTGTGTTGGAATTTTAAACTCCGGTGGATTTCTGAGGACTGTGGATAACTGCTCCTCAGATCTCTGCAGGGTAAATCCAGACAGCTAGGTAGACTATCTGTCCAATCTGAGTTTTCTGTTGCACGACTAAAACAACTTTTGAACGTACACATGTTCCATCAATCCATGCTCCCATCCCGGAAGCAAAATTATGAAATCCCACTATGGCCATGCCTAGACCCGCCCTACAAAGCAGCTCGATTGGTTGGGGTTAGGCATTTCACCTCGAGTGGTTAAGGTTAGGATAGCCGATTGGTCAGGGGATAGGACCTGTACAAATGAGGTTACGTTACCTTGCGCTCTCATGGACACCTGGCCAACAAATGCTATTGAAGGGCGGGTCTCGGTGTGGCCATAGTGGGATTCGTAATATCGCATCCCGGAATGTTGTGTGGACTAGCCAGATCCTCCTCTCCAGCGCTGTGGTGAAGGAGCCCTGGCCCAATTTAACCCCTGGTTATTCATTGTGGGTCATAAAATACAAAGTGCGAGGAGATTAGAAGAATCCGATGAAAGTGAGGATGATTGCAATAACTTAGACATGCAGTGGTTCCTGTAGGCAGCCAATTTGTTACCTACCACATGTACTTGGCTTTCACTCTGCTGGACTGTGAACAACAACCTCTAGTGGGAGCTTTGTTGAATGTTAGCCAATGAAATTAGAGCATTTGAGAGATCACAGCTGCTTGTGAATCACGGATAAGGGGTGACGTTGTATGCACTTATCCTATGCACAGAGTGTTTGAATGAAAGCATCCATTAAGTGGTCTATGTTGAAACTGAGTGGAGAAGCTCAATTAGTCCATCTGAGAGAAAAGGCTGTATAGGTTTGACATGACTTTCAGCACCGTAAGTAAGATTTTGAATACAGGACTTTTACTTGTGTATTTTTACACAGTTGTACTGCTACTTCTACTTAAGTAAAAGATCTGAGTACATGTTCCACCACTGGCCTTCCCTATCTGCAACATTCACAGTTTGTGTAAAACAAAAACCTGGCCGTGTGTCACAACTTCCCCATCCCCACACACCCACTAATTTGTATTTTTCCACGGGAATACAGCGATTCCATTTTCTTTTTCCCAATGTTCAAAAGAGTGATTTATTTTGGCATGTGAGGGATAAAAAAGTCCAAGATTAAAGATTAATGATAACTCACTGCAGACAGACAAAAGAAAATATCTCTTCCCACAAAAAAGTGCTGGGAGCATAACCGTGAAATCTGTTTGTTTAATAATATGAAACCCAGAAGTTAAAATACATATTTCTCTTTGTGGTCAGTCTCTCTGCTCTCTGTCTTTCTGCTCTGTGATGCACCTCAGGAGGTGAACAGAGCACACACACACACACACACACACACACACACACACACACACACACACACACACACAAAGTAAACAATGAAATCAATGTTCACAGCAGGATCTGAATGGACTGCACTAACCCAACTAAAACTATTAGTCTCTAATGGGGAAAACCTACATGAACGGGCCGAGTACTTTCATAGCCTGGCTCAGAATGGGGCATTAACATACTGAGTGAATACTGACTGTCAGCATGCTATTAGCGATGTGGCTCCATGCTGGTTATGGAAATAAGATTGACTGTTGGATCATAGGGAGAGAGTTAGCATGCTAGCATGAGCTTTATAATAGAAGTCAATTGAAGTCTGTGTGTGTGTGTGTGTGTGTGTGTGTGTGTGTGTGTGTGTGTGTGTGCGTGTGTCATGTGTAATTTAAGTGTCCATGAGCAAGACACTGAAGGACAGATATCCGTAGTACATTTCATGCAATTTGAGCTCACACACTGTGTGAAATTAATAAAATATGAAGGTAGCAGCTCATGACACTCTCCGTGAATTCAAGCGATTTCGAGTCATATTTTTGTATGTCAGAACTCAAAGAACAACATGGCTCTCTCAAACATTAAAGCTGCACTAATCAATTATTTTATATCAAAAATGGATACAATGACTATATGAGTCGTTAATAGTGACGAGCCCACAGATAATTATCACTCTACTCTGAGTTCCACTCAGCTCCTAAGACCATTTTAGTTTTTAGTTAGACTTTACTTTTATACACCCTTATTTAACCAGTTTTGTCTCAGTTGATTTCAGCAAAAAATGTTGCTCTGTTTGCTAACATATTCACAATATCAACTAAATAAGGTGATAATATGTCAATGGTGTGTTTACGACTGGTTCCTATGCCCCTGAGTGCCCAAAAAAATTTATTAATGCTACTTTAATGCAACTAAAGACAGACCACTATATGACCCAGATGGAGCAACTGGTCAGGCTGATGCTGTCATGAGCAGGTGGAGAATGGAAGATGACGTGCAGTCCCAAGGTAATTTAAGTAGTACTGTATGGCTGCTCTCCTGCCTCACAGAACCCAACATTAATCTCACAAGCTCGGTGTTTCCGGTGAGATATTAGCCTGGAAAACATGCAGGAAACCAGACCAATCAGCCGATCATGGAGCACTGTGTTTTAAAGTTGACTTATGTATTTTGTTTGTAGGCTTGCTTGCATGTATAGTGCTACACTTTAAGCAGTTGACAAAAATGTAGCCCATTTCTCACTTTAGATTTATTTAGCAATCAATTTGACAGATAGTTTAGTAGGAATGTGTCTGTGTAACTGAAACAGCTGACATACTTTTTAAACTAAAAGCTAAAATCTGTGACTGGTTTCCAACATGCAGAATTCTTATTTATTATAAATCTAGGTTAAATATCACTGTGACAAACTTTCAAACACCTGTCAGTTCACTCCTATCTTGCTGCATATTGCCACTTGGTGGGGATATTTAACCTGCATCACATTGAGGGTTGCCTAGGTGCACTGACATGTCTTTCAAGCTCTGTGGAAAGATAGAGGAAGACCAAGCATTACCCTGACAAGAATGTGAACTTGATCAAACAGGCCTCTAACTGCCCTGGAAATTTGCTGAAATTCAGAAGCTTCAGAACCTAACCAGTATGTGTACTTACTGATGAACGGGGATAACTGGACTCTACACTGACATTTTTCAGCTTTGGATATTCATCTCTGACATCAGCCAGTTCCTTTGAAAGTACGGTTTTTTCAGATTTTGATGGCCTGCAGATCTTTTGGGCTAAATCTCTCTGAAAACTGGACTTAGGCTTAAGTTATGCAAAATCATAGAAAATGTATGTGAAGCTACATCCCCCTGTTCACACATTTTGACATTTCCTGAAAGACATTCTAGTATTGCATAGCTATTGCATTATTTAAAATAATTTGTACTACCCAAAGTTAAACATCAGATTTCTTTAGATAGCTGAATGATGGTCTGGCATAACTTCATCGTCTCCCTTCATCCAGTTAAATTCCAGTTAACAAATTGACCTATAATCCACCCGTGTTATTGGCCGTCATTCAGTTTGAAATTTTTCTAAAGCATTGGTATATCTATTGGTATATTTGTGCGCAGTGTGAATTACTGTTCAAAGATTTCTTAACATTGAAATTTGGTTTAAAGAGATGGTAGCCCAATTGTTTGGTTGGTCCACCAATCTTTTTGTCCAGATAAAAATATTTTGGATTGCTTGAAATTTGTACTGATAGAATTGGTCTTCAGAGGATGATCTAGGACCTGCAAGTCTACATTTTTAGTAATTGATATATCTTAACATCTATTGGATAGATTGGTATTGCATTTGGTAGAGCCATGTATGGTTCCCAGAGGATGAATCCTAGTGACTTTGGTGATCCTTTGACTTTTCTTCCAGCACCAAACACAGGTTGAGATTTTTAGTTCAAAGTAAAATGTCTCATCAACTATTGAAATAGTAACCATGACATTTGCTACAGACATTTACGTTTCCCATCACTTTAATAAATAACTTTCCAAAACAAAAGAAATAACTATACCTCTCTAGTGTCATTGGGCGGCTGTGGCTCAGGTGGTAGAGTGGCTGTCTACCAATTAGAAGGTTGGTGGTTCGATCACTGGCCCTGCAATCCCGTGTTGATATGTCCTTGGGCAAGACGCTGAACTCCGAATTGCTCCCGATGCTGCGCTCATCAGATAAACATTCACACACCAATGCTGGATTGTGTGACTGCTTATTTGATGAGCAGGTGGCACCTTGTATGGCAGCATCAGCTGCAGCTGCAGTGTATGAATGGTAAATGGTTCCTGTACTAGGTAAAAGCACTTTGAGTAGTTTGACTAGAAAAGCTATATAAATACAGACTGTTTTCAACATGCCAATTTTTTATTCATCTAATACTTTGGTTTATGACCAAATACCTGCAGAACTAATGACATTCCCATCAGTCTCAATTGTAATTTGTGTTCAGTGCCAATTAGCAAATGTTAGCATGACACCAACTAAGACGGTGAAGATTGTAAATACTATAGGCTACCTGCTAAACATCAGCGTGTTGACATTTTTTCAATGTGAGCACTGGGCAGATTTGAAATTTCTTTATATTCATAATATAAAAGTTGTTTTTCTTTCCTTTGAACCTACAAAGTGTACTATTGGTTGGCTGTAAAGAGAAAACACTACCAATATGCAATGATGAAAGACAATACTGAGGTTGTCTGTGACTGCAAGTCTCACCTTCAAAGCCACAGCAAAGCTCAAACAGGGTCACACAGAGGCAGAGGGCTACAAATATAAATGTTTATTTTCTAATTTTTTAAAAGTTGCACATTGCAGCTCTAATTTACACTGACAAAGAGCGGTGTCATGACACTTGTCATTTTTGTCACTGATATGTTATCTATCCACGGTGTGAATTCCTTAGAATACTGTTTTAGTTTATTTCATTTGACAGAGGCTAACAGACAGAGGGTCAGTGTCAGCAAACAAAGTGACAATGAAATGACAGCTGGGTAAGTTATGGAAGATAACATGAAGTCCTTGTAGGAAGTTTAAGGGTAAATGTCAAATGGGGGCTATTTCTGGATTGGCTACTGTCCCTAATGCTTATATTCGGATGAATTGAATGAAATTGCAAAGCATATTCAATCAGGACAACTTAAACCTGTACTGTGGATGGAGGATTGGAAATTAAAATGACCATTTTTTATCCTACACACTATAGCTAAGACAGGTTGGCAGATAGAGAGCAGAGAGCTGACAGTTGGGCATGTTGTGGGAGACAGTGTTGGAGGCAGTGATGTTTTCGTTTGTCTCTCGGTGAGTCAAGTCTAACCCCAGATGACTCCAACGAAAACCGTGTTCCTTCAACAACTAGAGAGAAATCTAACTCAAGGCATCCATCGGGCTGAGGCACACACTTCAGAAGTAATAGGTTGGAACTCAGCTCATGACCTTGCTTGTCATCTTCAGTCTCCTTTGTTGTCACTTGCAACTACATGAAAAAAACAAAACAGAAATACCTATATCAAGGTTTTCTCTGCCACTCTAAGGTTTAGGTGCAGCTCCTGAGACGTTTTGGACAGCACCTAAGCCTAATGAATGTAACTAAAAGACTTACTCAGATCTAATGACTGTAGTTGGACTCCTTTAGCAAGTTTGTTTCTTTAAGCTTTTTGAGTGTTAGTTATTTTTTGTCTGCTTTAGCTTTTCAAACTTTTTAGACACAGATATGGTGATAATAACGGTCCAAAATTATGTGAAAAAGAGACACGAAACTACCACAAAGGGACACAAACCAACTACAAAGAGACGTTAAATGACCAGAGACTCAAAACAACCCAAAGGAAAACAAAATGACCAAAACGAGACACAACACGATTACAAAGAGATGCAAAATCCCCTAAAGAGACACAAAATGTGTGGGGAAATTGCTTTTATTTAATTGAAAAATGTCACATTTACTTGAGGAAAGACGGCTAAACCCCTCGCCAAATACATGCACCTAAGTCTTCCACAAACCGAGGGAAAACACTGTATATGATAGTCAGAGTACAGCTGAGTACGCGTTAGGGGGAGAGGCAAGGTAAGGGGCAAACTGATGAGACAAGTGGCACCTGATTCCATTTACTTCTGTTTATATCTGCCCTCTAGTTTCAGATTGTGTTAAAGGCTGGGGAGGTTAGAGTTCCAGTAGTGGCCACAAGAATAATCCTGTGATCAAACAGAATGCTTTTTTCTCCTGCTCAAACACAAAAGTGTAGCTCTGACCGGCAGTTTTTAAATAGGAGGAACAGAAGCCCAATTGGTACAAGGCTCATTACATCATTCTTGTTATGTAACACAAACATTTGGAAGGAAAATGAAGGTTGTTGCAATGATTCCCTGAACCAGAGATTAAAAAATGTGCTCTACAAGTGAGAGTGCGGTGTTACTGACTGCTCACAGGACTGAAGGTGTAAAATGAATGAGTGAGAAGCATCGCTATGAAGATACCTTTGCACAAACAGAACATAGCATGTAATTAAAAATGTGAGATGACTGCAACATGTCATTGGATTTGGCAACACTGGGAAACATACAGAATTAGCGTGCCATGCGATGACATTTGAATAATGTAATGGTGGGTATAGAGCAAATGTCATTAAGCCACCTGTTGTCCTATTTGCACCAAAATTGGTATGTAAAATGTGCTATACGGTTCGCTGCTGTTCAGACACAAACGCATTACTAGAAGCCTGACAAGATAGATTTTTGTGTGATATGTAATCCCGCGGTTCGCGTGATCTCGTTATATCTGCCGTGCAAGGTAACGTTCAGGCTGCAGAACCCGTTTTAAAAGCAGACAAGAATCTTGACAAATACAAAAGCCTTTAAACACTGTTTGTGCTCGGACCCCTTTAAACCCTCACTGCTTGCACTGAATAACACAATCACCAGAGCCCCTACCCGCTTATTGTGACTGATCCGCAGAGCAGCCAACAACCAAAGAGTTGCCTCAGCAGTTGACCACAGAGGAATGCTTTTGTCACCTGCAAAACATGTCACATAGATACTTTTATCAAAGTGTAACTCTCCAATGCATTTGAATTGAGGAGTGCTGACATTTGCTGTGTCTGATTTGTTTTCAGTCATCTGAGTGCAGCACGCTGGCTCTCGTATGTTTGAAGTGGGCAGCCTCACAGTGTGCTGTGATGGGTGCTTTGATCCTCACTGCTTTAACCTTACCTGCCCTTCCTGACATTTAGACTGACAGGGATGGCGGATGTGTTTCACGCAGCTGCCCATCACTCCCAGCAGTGATCACTGACTCCAGGTTTGGGTTACATGTTGAATGCAGCATAGACTCTGATTTCTTTAGTTATTTACACTGGCTGTTTGAGAAAGCCTGGATTACATGTATTTCCGTGTCATTAGGGTAGGGATTCGACAGACCTTTATTGAATTTGAATCCAGTTACAGTTCTACTTAGCGAATAGGAATTGTTTCATTTTCCTTATCAAATTTAGGTTGAGTTTTCAAGGTTTTTACTGGCTTGCAGAGAGCACATTAGCCAGACAACAGCAGGAGTTTCCTTTTGTGCTTTCGCCAATTTAACTAAATTAACCAAATTAATCTTAATTAGCTGCAGCTGACATAAGGCTAAAAATAAGAAGCCCTTTTCTTTTTGGTGATATAAAAGAAGCAGAAACAAAAGAAAGACATTAAAGATTTGTAATGACATTTTTGTCATGAAATATGTGTTGCTGTTTTTCCATATAAAATCTAAATTCAAAACTCTGAAAGGTACTGCAGACCCAGCAGCTAACACCTCCTGTAGAGAAAATAGGCTTTATAACAATTCTAAGAGTTGGTAGTTTGCATGTGAGTGCTGGTGATTTGGGTAATGCACAGAAAGTGTTATTTTGTATGTGAAGATATACGTTATACGTTTTTCAGCAGGAAGCCATGAAAGCTAGGTCAATCGCCTACAGTATGGCACTATTTTTGTTTCTAAAATGACATTTCCATTCAAAAGTACAGTTGGCAAAAACTAATTATAACAACCATGCCATATAAACCGGTAGCCATACAGACTTTTGTATGAAGAGATGACACAAAAATATGTATTCTTTCACGTTCCTTGTATAAAATAACTGAGTATGGAAAAGAAAGAAAGAGAGGTTTGAGGGGAAAGAGAGAAAGAGAAAATGGGGGGAAATGTAAAAAGGGGCAGAATGAGAGTGGACAGCAAAGAGAAAAGGACAAACAGATCAAAGACAGAACAAAGGAAGACGAATGAGACCTTTGAGTGCTTTCAGTTGTTTTTCTATTCTATGACAAACAGTGATGAATGATGGATGAAATAAAAAGAGACGATTGAGGGAGAGAGACTGGTGTCCCTGCAGGCGGCAAATAAAGAAGTAAAGTCTTATTACAATCCAGTCTCCCACCAACACCCCCTCTGCAGTGAGTTAGTGCGTGTTTACAGTACGTTTGTCTGTGTGCAACCGAGTAATGCTTATGTGGATGAAAATATTTTTTTTCAAAATGTCAACTTATATTTGAAGATAGAAATGAAAGACCAGTTTATCCACTGACATTACCTGAAAATCTGTTCTTCTTTGTACATTTGCAGCAAAGGTGTGTATGCCGATTGTGTTTCTGTTTGTGTGTCCTCTCCCTGTCTGTCCATGGGGCCTATTACTCCGGCAGGGTGGTAATTATTCTGCTAATGCTTAAAGTGCAACTCCCTTTGAAGATGCTCTCATCATCACAAGAATGCTTTAATCAACGGTGTGTCCCCACTCGTTTACAACTCTCCAAGTGGCTAATTAACCAAAATTCGAAGTGAGACAGCAGGGACGTGTGCGCATATGGGCGGTCACCGAGGAATACATGGCACTGTAACAAAGCACGTTGAGAATACAGCAAAGTGACAGAAGTGGACAAATCACAGAGATGTGCGCACATTAGATGTTCTCACTCTCGCAATGTTAAAGGGAACCAAAGTAGCGCTTTGTTTTCGAAATGATCTAATAATCTTAAAATGAGGGCTCTAAAACTGATATACCAACTCAGTAGAAGACATGACTGCGGAACATATTGTATGGTGTATTACGGGAATAGCGAGTTTTTTCCAATGTGCAGACATTACACAACATTTTCACACCGCTTGAGGATATTGCCTCTGCACAAATTTCTTCTGTCAGGCCATTAAAGCGTTATGGCTTCATGAGGAGAATGCATTGTGCGTCACACTGCTGGATCTAAATTCTGGAGAACTTCAGCTCTTAAAAAGCTACAGACATCAGATTAATGTTGAAATGGAGTTTTGTTATAAGGGTCTGTACAGATTACCCCAAACAATGAGAGTGTGGGCACTTATGATTTTAAAAGGCAAAGATTAAATTGTACTTATGATGTTCTTTGTAGTAAAAGGCCATGCTCTTGGTTTGACTTCAAGCGAAGTGGATCCAATGTTCAACATGTTTAGCTTGTCGTTGATGCAGAGAACAATTGATTACAAGTACATTTTGACCTGTACAAAATCAGAGCTGTTTCATTTAAACTCCTTGAATAAGTCTGTCCTGTAGGTCACTGCCGTCCACTCTGTTGCTCTTCAATTCAATTCTTTGCCATGTACTGTAAATAGATTCATAGTAATGAGCTGCATCACTTACTTTGTCTAATAGCTCCTCATACGCGTTTGTACAAAAGGTGTAACAGTGGTGGAATCCTTCATCTTTTATTTAATCTGCATCAGTTTTAAAAATGTATTTATTTCTGTTTTTGTTGTGAGCAAATATGATTGTGAATGAAACACCCACACATGCACATTAATTCTGAAAGCTTCAGTGGATCAGCTACCTGTGGTAGGTTGTGTCACACTTAAAGAAAAAAATGCACCAACATTGTACTTCTGTAATAGTTATCAGGCTATTACAGGTTGTGTCTCAATTAGGCTAATAGCTTTTAAGATAATGAGCAGCTGTAGAATCTGAACTCTACAGTTAATTTATCTAAATGAGATCATTAACTGGAACTTAAGCTTCATAGTTGTTCAGTCAGGACACTCATGTCACTTGTTTTAACCATTTATTGTAACAATGTGCCCTGTAGTTTGGCAGTGTGGCTCTGCTCCTGCGGTGGTACGGACCAAATCTAAGCAAGCTTGACACAGACAGACAGACAGTCCTGCAAACCTCCCTGGCAGTATAGAATCTGACTTCTTGTTCCACCTCTGATGGGCTCATCTCATTTAATTAGCTTAGTCAGCCAACTCACAGTGAATGGATGATTTTTTTTTTTTTAAGATCATTTTTTGGCCATTTGTAGGCCTTTATTGACAGGACAGCTGAAGAAATGAAAGGGAAGAGAGAGGTAATGACATGCAGCAAAGGGCCGCAGCTATCCGGGTGCCCGTGAATGGATTATTGTGTAAATGTAGAATATTCACAGTGTTGATATTTTGCATCAATGCTTTGACCTCTTGACTTAGCTCCACACAGCAGGGACTGATGACTGATGACTGATTTTGGTAACCATGGAGCAAGTTAATGATGGATATTGTTCACATTGTGTTGTGAGTGCAGTTTGAGACAGATCATACAATACATGTATGCATTGGTTACCACGGTGTCAAAGCTTTATTTTACTTGAATATGATATTTATTCATTTTTGGAAGAGAAGCCAAAAAGAGTATCCTCCCACTGACTTTAATACATAATTATTGTTCCCATATTTACATTACAAAAACCACCCTCTCTGGTGCTATATGAAACAATGGCCTGTTAAAGTTGGAATGGGATTTATAATGGGTCTCGGGCCTTTGGCTAGTCTGCACCCACAAGAATACTTGTGTGTTTTAATAAGGCTGGTTCCCAGGATGCATGCTAAATTTCCCATCTGGGTCTCTGGTATGAAGGGCTAAAAAAGCTTGAATTAGATTTTGACAAATTGTTATGACTCACTCTCCTTAACTCTCCATAAGTCCTACTTGCTGTTGTAGCATTCTTTAAAGAAGCGTCTGGATGTAGTGATTTATTGGTGTTTAGCATCATCAAGTCAGCCTGGCTGTCCTTGGGCTCTTTCTCCTGTGTTCCTAAAGAAACAAAAGAGAAGAATAATGGCCAAAAGAAACTGGGAAATCTCAACGGAGCTATGATTAGTTTTTTTAAGTTTGTTCAAGTTTTGTTTCATATTAGTGCTAAAATCTCTCACGGCAGACTATTTTTATGTTATATTTATAAGATTGAGACTAAACGATCAAACAGTATTATCAAATACCGGGACCCCAAATCTCTACTTCTATGTATATTATGTTAAACACTAAAGGAATATAAGTGCAGCACTGATGAAGGCCACAGCATCCAAGTAAGTGTAATTTAACAATAATATTGAAGGCTGAGCAGACAAACACTATGAAATGGGGTCACAATGTATTTTCCATAGGAACTAAAGCCCCGACGGGTCCCGACGGGTCCCGACGGGTCCCAACGGTACCCGACGGACCGGGCCAGATCCGGGACAGATATTTAGAAATTATGTTCGGGTTCGGGTCTGGCTCTGTCACATGATAAGGTATTGAACATTTTAAATTTTAAAATGCTTATTATCTAGGTGCGCGCCTGTGTTAACGTGCGCTTGTTGCCCCATGTGCGCTGATGCGCTCATCTGTTGACATTTCCAAATGCCTTCCTACAGTTGCTTAATAAAAGTGGGCTTTCCACACAAACAAACTGTCTGTGTCATTAGTATGAGAAAAGAACTAGGTTTTAACTGTGTCGGGCTCGGACATAAATATAGAGGGTTTTCACGACGCGTCATCAGCCCCAAAGTCGCCATGTTGGAGGTACTCCGCATCACAACAAAGCACAGGCACTGAAGTAGACCCCGAACACCGTCAAGAAAAATTGTTAATTATTGGTTTTAGGTTGTACCAATAGGTCAGACTGAGAAAAACATTTGGAATATTATCGACTTCCAAAAGTTATTAAAAACCAGGGAGAGGAATGCCAGAAGTTATCAGAGGAAAGGAGGTGCTTGTGGTTGGCAAAGCTCAACTAGGATCTACGAGGGAAAAATCTGTCTTGTTCGGTCTTTGAAATGAAAAAAAAAACTATTGAGTCACTTGGCTACACCTTGAGTATCACAATGATGTCATACAGTTAAGGTTAGGTTGATTAAAGACGTTATTGCATTACTTACTTTGGCCTTCACAACACATTGGTCGTTAATGACTTGGTACAGCATCTCCCTCACCCATCCACACACCATCTGGTTATAGGCCTCCAAACATTTGTAGGATTTAAGGTCTTCCGCTGTGTATGGGCTCGGCCGAGAAAACCAGGTAGTTGACTATATCGGTATATGCAACTGAAGGAAGAATCACCAGGTCGCCATGGGTCCAAGAAGAGGGAGCCAACTTGTAGGGACCTGCACCGCCAGTAAACTGTAATTTCTCAAAATATCGCGCCTTTTTTGTGGTCCAAGTCCTTTCCTATATGCCTTTGCATCTTGGACGCGTTTTGATGAGCTTTTCTGTTGTTTAGACATAAAGTATTCAAAGTGCACAATACTCCATTACCCCAACATGGCCGTGCATCCAGGTTGCCGCCCAGAACGTGACGTCAGTGAAAACCCTCTATCTTAATGCCTGTCGTGCCGGGTTCGGTTACTGCTCTGTCGGACGCGGGCTCGGCTCCAACAGAAAAATGCGGCCCGATCCGCACTGTAATAGGAACCATAGCGTAGAGTTGTGTCTCATGGGATACTTAATTTAAGAAAAACTTGAAATCAGGACTTTGTGTTGTTTTTACAGTCTACAGTTTCAGAAATCACAACCCGGTGCCATCAACAGATACAGCCCATGCCCTTTCTTGATGCTGTATTTGCTGCTGTTGGTTGCCTTTTTGTGGGAAATGAAATATGTTGTGTACCATGAGCAACACATACAGTAACTGCAGCAATAATGCAGGACAGACGCAACATCATCCTACCAAAGCCCTGTTAAAATGGATTCTTAGTGGAGCAGATTATTGTCACTCCACAAAAGCAATTTCATTTAAGCATGTACATTCACCAAAGAAACACCTCACTTCTGTAGCTGTGAACTTCAGCAGAAGTTTCTGCTGACAGTTGCCTCCAGCACATAACCTCTGGAGCAGGTTGTGCATGTGTTGTTCAAATGGCAATGCAAAAACAAAAATGTAACTCTTCTGGGAAATCATTTAAAAGTGGCAGTTTTTTTCTGCCACGTTTTGTCTGATGCAAGATATTTGCTTTTATGTGATTGTTAAAAGGTAAAAGAACGTTATTGTCACAGAGCAAAATTCATTCTCTGCATTTAACCCATCCCTCAACAAAGCAGTGGGCAGCCATTAACAGCGCCTGGGGACCAACTCCAGATCTGAGCCAGTGCCTTCATGAAGGGCACTGACTGGAGAACCTAGTACATGTTTTTAGATAGTGGGGGGAAACCAGAGCACCCAGAGAAATCCCACACAACAGAAAATACAAACACCACACAGAAAAGCCCTGCACAACCTGGATTTGAACCCATAACCTTCTTGCTGTGAGGGCACATTGCTAACCATTGGGCCACCATGCTGCCGTGAGGTAGGAATGTATAATCAACTTTTTATCTAAATGCATGCCAAATGACAGTTTTGTTTCAATGTTGCATGCATTCCAAACATGGAACAATTACGTTTTGTCGATTAGATGAATATTAGATGAAATGCCAATTATTATAGTTGGTGCTGTGGTTATATAGAATATTAATATTTCAGAAACATATATTTACAGAAACATAAGCAAGATAACAGCTCTGGAATAAGTTAAACATGATCAAAATGGAGTTCCACAAGCAGTTAAAGCAGGGAATTGACAACAACGAATGTGATTTTCTGATGAATCAGAACCTGAGAGACTGAGTTGAACAGCAGTGTGAACTTTCACTTTAAAAAAGAGCAATTTTAAATACAAACAGATATACACACAACATTATATGTGCTGTGATAGTAGAGGCAGAAAAATGTGTGTGTGTGTGTGTGTGTGTGTGTGTGTGTGCGTGTGTGTGTGTGTGTGTGTTAAACTGTGTCAAGTCAAAAAAAGAACATGCTGCCATTTTGATAATCCTCTCTCTCTCTGCTGTGTGTGTAGTTGTTCAAAGCCTACATCATGAATTTTTCACAGTTTAAACGTTACATTTAAACACTGGATTCCCCCATTTACAGTATCTCACACTTTACAAAATGCAGTCATGTTGCCAGGTTCATAGCCTCTTAGTGAAAATCTATGAACTCAATTTTACTGTAAGGCATTCAGAATCAAGAAATCTGTCAAGAAATTAAATAGTTTACCATATTTATCATATTCACACACTGGTAATAGGTTCCTCAGGTGTTTTCCAATGTCAAAGACTGTATTTTAATCAACATTTGGGGAAAAGAGCATAACTAGGATGAATATATTTGAAGACTTGAAGACTTTGGAGTTGTTGTTGCCAGAGAACTGGAGGTGATTTACTATGACAGTTAAAAAAATAATCATGGTTAAAGTGGGAATAAAAGTAAACCTAAGTGTGGCAATAGTATTTAAATTAGATTTTATGCAGCGTCTTGATTCATTCATTTTTTTTACACACAAACAATCGATATCTAAGGAGCGCAGATCACTCAAGCATAAAGAAACATCTTCACTGAAGAATCTCAAACAAATGAATCTGCATTAGTAATTTGACATTACTGAATAACATCTGCACTTAATGAAAATTCATACATTTGATACAACTTCATTTCGTCAATCTGTGTTGTTTCCCAGATATTTTGTGATTGAGGACTGCAGTTTACTTTAGTACAAATGTCCTCCAAGACTTGTTTTTGAAGTTAGGACAGGCTCTTCTCATATATCCCAGCATGCCTTTAGGCAATAGCCATGAATTCACGGAATCCAGCCATTTTTCTCATTTTCTGTAGCTGAAGAGAACAATATACATGCTTTTATTTGGACCGGGGTTGACCACTGTAATGCCCTTTATGTTGGTGTAAACCAGGCCTCTCTATCACGCTTGCAGTTGGTCCAGAACGCTGCAGCTCGTCTTTTAACAGGAACACGTAGGCGAGGTCACATCACCCCCGTACTGGCCTTCCTTCACTGGCTCCCTGTACGTTTCAGAATTTATTTCAAGATACTATTGTTTACGTACAAAGAACTTACTGGGCTAGCTCCAACCTATCTCTCAAACTTATTGATCAGCTGACCAGTTGCTGCTTGTGGTCCCAAGAACGAGGTTGAAGAACAGGGGAGACCACGCCTGCAGTAGTAGCCCCTAAACTGTGAAATCAATTGCCACTACATATCAGACTGGCTCCTACACTGTCTGTTTTTAAATCCTGTCTAAAAAACATAATTTTATTCTCAGGATTTTAACACATTACAATAGTTCCCTTTCGATATTACGATCATTTTGCTGTTAAACTGTTGTCCTTTTGTGGTTTTGTGTTCATTGTGTTCTATGTTTTTGTTTTTCTGATTGTACAGCACTTCGGTCAACTGTTGTTTTAAAATGTGCTTTATAAATACATTTGGATTGGATTGGATTGGAATACCAATGGTAATTTTGGTGTCTCATCTTCTTCGGTATATAAGAGTTTTCCTAAAATGTTTCAATAACTTGACATCGTAGAAAATTGTTGCAATGTAGATAGCGCTACTGAGACACTGTTGCATTTAGTTTTATGCATTATGTATTCATTGTCGGGTTGCACACTGCATAGTATGTCTGGTCAATGGGATGTGCCATCCTCATAGAAGTCCTGTAGTCAAGGATATCAATGACTAAAGGGAAGCAGCTGGATAAAAGCCTACAATGCCACACCAAAATCAAACTGAAGTCCACATGCTACACTCACATGCAGTCACTCCTTCAATTACTTATCTTTTATGGTTATTCTCTTTTCAAGCAATAAAATATTGCGGCACACACTCTTTAATTCTCCTGTTTACAAAAACAGCAGTTACCAGATATGCAACTGTAATCACTATGGCTTATGAGAGGGGTTTAAATTTCAAGTAATTACTGAGTATGTGTCTGCTGGGGCACAAAGACGGTCGAAGCTACAGCACTTCAAAACCTGTTTGGTCAGACATGATAGGATGTATAATTATCAGACGATTTGGCCCATGGAGAGGAAGTGTCTCGCCAAGCCAAATCAATGATAACGGATTATGAGCTGCATGATGAAAAACAGTGCTTAAACTGCACTGGTTTTAAACATCAGAATTTGTTTTTAAAATCATGGGGATTACCAAATAGCAATTTCAAACACTTTATGGCTATACAGGGAACTGTGGAAAGTCTGAAGAGAATTACCTGAGTGATGTCAGTCCTGTATTATGAGATGCTGTGGAAGATTAGGCTGTAAATTTGAATGGAAAACCCCACGAAAATGTCCTTTAGGGAGTTTTCACCAATTTTCTACTTGAACACTTTAAGGATGACAAAAAGGGCCAAAGTCGACTCTTTTTCCTGAGGAGGCTGAGGTCCTTTAACATCTGCCGGACGATGCTGAGGATGTTCTATCAGTCTGTTGTGGCCAGTGCTATCTTCTTCGCTGTCACATGCTGGGGCAGTGGGATGAAGGTCGCAGACACCAACAGACTGAACAAACTGATCAGGAGGGCTGGTGATGTCGTGGGGGAGGAGCTGGACACATTGACGACCGTGGCTGAGAGGAGGATGCTGTCCAGGCTTCAGTCCATCTTGGATAATGTCTCACACCCTCTCTATGACACACTGGCCCAGCAGAGGAGCACCTTCAGCAGAAGACTCCTCTCACCCAGATGCACCACAGAGCGCCACAGGAAATCTTTCCTGCCTGTGGTCATTAGACTTTACAACGCCTCCCTCAGAGAGTCACACACCCCCTCTCTGTAAATCATCTCATCTCAAATATAGACAATCAGCTCTATTTTCTATGGCACTATAATCATATCTCTCTTTTTATCTCAACATAGACAATCATCTCTCTTTTATTGCACTATTTGCACATTAACACTGTACATTTCATATTTCATATTTTATTTATTATTACTGTATTTTGTTTTTATTATATATGTAAATAGTCGGGATAATATATGTTGTTTGTATATGTTGTTTGTATACCTGGAGTGGTAACAAAAATAATTTCCCCCTGGGATTATTAAAGTATTTCTGATTCTGATTCTGATTATGTCTTGGGCACACTGGGTAGGTACCCAGTACGAAACTGCCCACTTTAAATGCACCCAAGAAACGATTCCATTCAAATTGATCAGACTACCTCAGGCTGTGTGTTTGAAATGTTCTAGGAAAAAGTCGCAAACGTTGACTTCTCCCACCTGATCTGCAGCTTTGGACTGCGGTGTGTTGGGGACAATCTACATTTCAGTCAGTAGTGTGTGGTAATTAAATGGGTGCATAATGTGTATCTGAAATGTTATCTGGATATAAGACAAAAGTGTGTAGATGAGGCCTCTGAAAGGGTGCACAATTTAGTTTGCTAATCCTGAACTATGTTCCACGAGATTAGACGTATGAGACAGTTATATCTGGAACCAGTAGTGGAGCAGTGCGAAGATCAATTGTCTATGAGACAATGATGATGCTGCATTTGTCCCAGTGCTGTTATGTCTTCAGCAGTGCGTTGCTATGAAAGGCATTTCAATTAAATTTGTGAGCTATCTTTCTCCCCTGAAGTGCTCAAATACAATGTGACACTGCATGGTGTGTGTGTGTGCGTATGTGTGTGTGTGTGTGTGTGTGTGTGTGTGTGTGTGTGTGTGTGTGTGTGTGTGTGTGCACGCCATTTGTTGGTTTTTCATTATGGTAATATCTGTGTATAAATGCTAATGAGATATGAGCGTGTTTTTTTGTGTGATTTGGAATGAAAACATGCTTCAGACAATGAGTTGGAATGTTTGCAGAAAGAATGACAGTGATTGGATATGAATATGGTTTTACGTCCGTGTCTGTTTGCCTTTTTAAGTCTCTGTGTTATTAAGAGGCACTGAAACTGAAACTGGGTGTTAGTGTGTGTGTGTGTGTGTGTGTGTACGAGTTAGATACTGTCACTAGATGTTGACACCTAATTAAGCAAACAACCTCATTGATTGAGGTTAAGAGAAAGAAAGGAAAACAAAGTGAGTCAGTGAGAACAAATATGTCTGCATAGCAGAAAGAAATAAAGAAAGAAGAAAGAAGTGGGCTGTATACACAAATAGAAAGGAAAGTCTGCTGGAAGGATATTAGCGATGGTGTTTGTTGTTAGTTGAGGCTATTTATCTGACTGAAGCCAAATGTAATCAGTGCTTCCCCTCCCCTTCCCCTTGTCTCCGTTATCAGTGTTTGATGCAATTAATTCTACCGCAGGGCCTGCTCGCCAACATGAGATAATCTTGTGAGCGAACACCCAGGGAAATATACCATGACCCTGAAAGATAGACCGAGAGAAAGACAGAGATGGAACAATCAGAAGTGTAAAGGTAAAGACACGTGACAGGAAAACTAAAAGCTGAGGAGAGATGGGGTGAAAGAAATAAGGAGAGCTGAGAATGATTAGAGGGAATGGAAGGAGGGGATAAAGAGCGATGGAGAGATGGAAGGAGGAGGAGATGAGACAAGAAACAGATTCCGAGATCTGATAGATGATTTTACATTTCATCCATGAGTAACAGACCGTTGTAAACATTATGAACATGCAGCCTGGAGGGCCCGGAGCTGTTTGTGGGTATGTGTGTGTACTATGTCATTGTTTGTTTCGGTTGCATTCTTATTATACTGTATATTTATGAATCCTTATTGACTACATGTACTTCTTATCTCCTACTTTAACTCTTGACCTACTACGTCTATTGATTTGTGGCCATATCGGGGCAGTAAAACACAGACTTATATTAATCATATATTATTACATATTGTGTCCTTTTAATTGATGATAGCACATTTAAGGACCAGCCATGTTTCGGTCCACCTGATGAATGTAAGCCCAATTTTCCCCTCACCTTTTAGCTCTGATTCCATCTTTACTAACTCCTGAGAAAAAAATCTGACTTTTTAGCAGTTAAATCAGAATCAGAATTCAGAATCAGAATTGACTTTATTGTTATTGTAAGTACATACAATGAAATTAAAAGTGCTACTTCATGGTGCAAACATACAACACACATTAAACTAAGAGAACATAGAGCAGAGAATGTGAAGACGTTAAAAGGATTAAAACTACAGTAAATAGTAAAATAACTTACTTGTATTGGTAAATTTGTAAATGTTTCTCTTTTTTCGCCAGGTAGTAGCTAGTCTCGCTTTGCCAGACCTTCCTCCAAAGCGCGCTGGGGAAAAAGTCTGCCTACTCCACATAGCATTTGGGGATGGGGGGATGGGAGGAAAACGTGCTCTGGTTTAATGGCATTCCTTTAAACCAATCACAATCCTTTTGGGGGGTGCTAAGCACCGTAGAAAAGCAGCGGGGCCGCTGCAAAATAGGTTCGGAAGGAACTTGTTTTGGTGGAACGTGTACGTTTAAAAGTTGTTTTAGTCATGCAACAGAAAACTACAGATTGGACAGATAGTCTAGGTAGTTGTCTGGATTTACCTTGCAGAGATCTGAGAAAAGGTTAACCATAGTTCTCATAAATCAACCAGAGCTTAAAATGCCAACACAAAGGAAGCCCAAGGCAACAGATATCCGGCCTAAATGAGTGAAATCCGGCGGATTTTCTGGCTGGAATGGAGCAATCCCAGAAGTGGAAGGTCAAGGATATAGACTAGGTAGAAGCTAACTTTATCTGTCAGCACTTTGGTGAGGGGTAGTGTGCAGTGGCTTCATAAGACTTTTAAATTTTTTTTTTTTACTGATAATAGCTGCCTGCTACTAAAGCACGCAGATAGTATGAACCGTACAGTCAGCGTGCCATAAAACTAAAAACAACAAGCCAAAGGAGGCTAAAAAGCTTCATTGTGCTTCAAGCAACCCCTTTACATTGTTTCCCAAACTTTTTCAGTCATCACAAATAAGTTCAAAATTGTAGATTTAAGCAGCCTATGCATCTTCACTTTAACAGTAGACAAGGCAGGTTAAACCAAAATCATAAATTACACCACTTTGTTGTAAATAACATATCCCAAGGTTGATAATTTTTTCTTTGTCCGTTGTGAGGACCTTACATTGCCATTAGGGTGCTGAGGGTGATGAGTCTAAAAAATGCCAGACCTACTTTTTCTCATGTAGAGAGAACAAAAAAATCATGACTCAACATTTACTCGGTATGGATATTTACTTCAGTGAAAAACAATTTGGTTTAATGGCCTTGCAAGCAAAGATTTCCTGGTTCGTTGATTTTAGTGTAGGTGGGTACAGGACGGTTTGCAGAGCACCCTGCACAGCAGTCTTTCCTAAACGTGCTTTCGGTGCCACATATACACTTTTTTCTGTTGTATGAAAATGTGCAAGTCTTTTGTGTGTTATGGAAATTGCTCTTTGAATAGCTGCAGGTGATGTGTGTTTCCAACATAACCATTATCTAACTGGCCCATTAAATGTTTTAAAGCTTTAAAGGTTGACATATCCATTGCTCTCAGACACACAGCACAATTGATGTTTTCGTGAAAAGGCTAAAAATGAACACGTGAAAATCATTGCTATTTTCTTTGTTAGCAACTTGATAATAATACATTATACCTATGGTCAATAACAACCTCCACACTGTACATTATTCACAAGGTATATGAAATTAGTAATGCCTATCCATGTCATGATTCAACCCAAACATCAGTCACAGCCTAATCAGTCTTCCTGAACATGAGCTAGACTTTCCTTAAGCTAGACATCAGAGAACCAAGACTCTAATCTATGATGTTTGTCTGAACTTTCACGTCGCTCTGAGCTCAATATTAGAGTAGTGCCATCACTTCTAAGTGAGAACACGCATAACAGTCCATAGGAAATCATTCTGGGCTTATCCTGTTTGCAGGTTCATGAATATAGGATATACTGCATGATCTGAATGCAAAGAATGGAACTTAATAAGAAAACAAGTATGAAGAGGGAGAAAGACAGACTTAAATGGACTTTTTTGGGGTTCATCAGAGTTTTTCTTTTCTTAACCTAAACAACAAGCTTTTTAGCCAAGTATGCAGTATTCAGTTATACAAAAAAACATACATCCGTTCCTAGGAAAAAAGTATGGGCTTGGCTTCTGCATGTCCATGGTTACGTTAATGCACAGTATATTTATTGAGTTTAGGTGGTGTTAAATTGAAAAATTGACTCCACACACTGAGATGTCTGCACCATTTATTGGCAGCAGAAGTATGCACTTTGTAACATTCACCACATGAAAGCAGGTTACAAACCAAGATGGCTACTAACTTAGCTGATGATACTGCCATGATGACCGCCTCTAGTGCTAATATGTCCTATGGGATTTTCTAATCATCTCATGTCTCATCTTCACTCCAGTTTTCCTTAGTAACTTTTCCTACTAGCCTATACATTGTATTTATTCATTTTACGAGGAATACCTCTTGAGATGTGTCATCTCATTTTCAAGAGGGTCCTCGGTAGGACCGGACAGTACAAAGGACAAGACATTACAGTACAACATACACATTCACTCACATACTAACTTAACATACTAACAAAACAACAGTCACAGGCTTGAGATTGGTCTCAGTAGTGTTCTGATATACTGCATCAGCGTAGTCTATAATTAAATTAAAAGTTGTTTCACAATTCTTAACCTTATCAGCTGTGTAAAACAATTGTTAGAGCGATACAAGATCCTTAGATTGCGATTTAACTTCCTTACAATAGTGTTTATGTGTGCTTTGAAGGAGAGTTGAGAGTCAAGCCAAAGGCCAAGGTATTTATATTCATCTACTCTCCCAAGAGGGGTGACATCTAAGAAGTTAATTAACAGGTTAGTCTGATTCAGGGTAGCAGATCTTGTTGGGAAAAGCATGCAGTATGAATTTTTCTTATTCAACAGAAGGTCATTATATTGGAGCCATTTTGGAATAGTATCGAAATCATATTGAAGATTGTTCTGTATCTTAGATACCATAGTATCAGAAGTATATATCACTGTGTCATCAGCGTATAAATGTATAGAACAATCGAAACAAACTTGGGGGAGATCATTGACGAAGATTGAGAATAAGAGAGGCACCAACGATGATCCTTGAGGGACACCTTTTTCCATAATAGAAAAGCGAGCTAAACTCACGTGGATAAGGACACACTGAAGTTGAATATGTAAATAAGAGTTTAACCAGAGAAAAGCTTGTTTAAAGAGACCAATGGCATGGAGTTTATCCAAAAGAATATAGTGATTAACAAGGTCAAATGCTTTAGTTAAATCTATAAAAAAATTGCTCCGGTGGACATATTGTTATCCAAGGATGATGACACATCATTGGTGAGCTTTAGTAGGGCAGTTGTGGTAGAAAATGTTGGTCTGAAATCAGATTGATGTTGAGACAAAATAGAGGACTGATTGACATAGTTATATAACTCATTAAATATTAGCTTTTCAAAATGTTTTGCCACATTCCTAATAATAGAAATGGGTCTGTAATTGTTAAGATCGGATGGATCACCTCCTTTATGGATTGGAGTTACTCTGGTACATTTCCATCTTAGTGGGACCTCGCCAGAGGTTAATGATAAGTTAAATAGGTCTGATAATGGATATGCCAGTATGTTAGAAGCAATCTTTAAAAACTTAGTTTCCAAACATCTAGGTCTCTACCGCTTACAGACTTCAGTTCTGAAATAAATAAATGGGACAAATAGTTAAAAAAGAGAAAGAAGAGACACAGAAGAGTTGAGCATTATTTGTGGTGTTAAGGTAGTTAGGAGACTGTGAATTAGGTATAGTAGAGAAATGCTGATTAAAGGCATTAGCTATTGCAGTAGGATCATAAATAATGTCATTTTGAAGTCTAATTTTGGTTGGAGCGCTTGTATTAGATTTGTTGAGTAAGGTGTTAAGATTTTTCCAAAATTTCTTGGGATTGTTATAGTCATTACACAGGGAACTTTTAAAGTAATTGGATTTGGCATTCCGTGTTTTTGTTGTACATACATTTCTTAGATGTTTATATGTTTCCCAATCAAGAGGGTCCTTTGATGAACGGTGTTTCTCCCAAGCCTTATCCCTTTGCTTGAATCGTGCCAGTAATTCACTGTTAATCCAACGTAGATGTCTTCCTTTAACTCGTACTGACCTCCAAGGAGAGTGTTTGTCAATAACTCTGAGTACTTCAGTATGAAAAAGGTCCCATACATCATCAACAAAAGGGATTAAATTAAGTCTGTCCCACTTTATATTCAATATATCTTCAATAAAATATCCATCATTAAAAATTTTCATCTGTCTTACTTTAATTATTTTAGGTGGTAGGCGTGGTAATCTGATCTTCCATACGCAAGACACTATGGAATGATCACTAAAGCAATCAGAGAGTACTCCCAAGTCCATAATCCTATCAGGGTGATTGACCAGGATCCAATCTAATAAAGAGTTTGATCAATTATCAACTTGAGTACGTTCCTTAATTAGCTGTGTTAAATTGAGGCTCTTCAAAAAATGTCTTTCATTGAGGAACGGTCTAACCAATTATGATTAAAGTCCCCTAAGGCAATCATTTCTTTTGGACAATTTAAAGAGCTAATAGTATTGCCAATGCACTGTATTGATTCTGATGGGGAGCCTGGTGGTCTGTAAATGTTAACTATATTAAGATTATTTGTTTGCATGGAAACAGATTTTTACAAAGACTCATTCAAAATACAAAGGATTTTCATATGGAGTAATAAGCTCCGAGGATAAATATGAAGAAACATAGGTGGCTACACCACCACCACGTGCACCCCTGTCAGCTCTATACAATGTATATCTGTCAAATTTGATTTCTTCATCTGAAATATTAGTATTCAGCCAAGTCTCAGACAGAGTGATAACATCTGGTTTGTTGTAAGCAAGCCATGCTCTTATAAGATCTATTTTGTTTGGCAGACTCCTAATATTTAGATGTATTACATGTAAACCTTTACCAATAAGAGACTAGCTGTTTTAGTAGTGTAGGGACAGGGATAGGGGTGAAGCAGGGACGAGAAGGGGAGCCACACACACACACACACACACACACACACACACACACACACACACACACACATACCCCCCCCCCCCCCCACACACACACACACACACAAATAGTTGTCCAAGAACATAAACTAGTTGGCCATTCAGACGCTGGCTGCCCAATTTCAATAAAGGAAAACATAATGTCCAATATAATTGTATTTAAATGTATGTGATTAAATGTTCTTGGATTGTTTATTGGATCAGGGACACTGAGAAAGTGTCCAGGTCCATCCTAAGTTCTGTTTTGCATTGCGTTGTTGTCAAATTAGACCTTTCCTCAGACTGACGTTATCCAGTAAGATTTGATCCTGCAGGTGATATACATTCCTGATATCAGACAGAATTGTCAACTTGTTACACTCCGTTTCCATCTTCAGTCCGACATTGCCCCTACTCTAACCAATTTCCGTGGCGGAGGGGGATTTGCTTTTTTCTAACCAATCACTAAAGGCCAACATCTGTCCGATTTCTGTGGAGGAGGGTAATTCTATTTTTCCTAACCAATCACTAAATACCAAGATCTGCCAGAATCTGAGTGGAGTGAAGGACATTTTATTTTATTTTTTAACGACAATGTTGGGCGATATTGGGACAGCTTGAAAACAGCTTAGCGGTAGTCCCGCCCGTGGCGCTGATTGGCTAAATGTTATTCCCCCGATGGTGCTCATTGGATTATTGTTTTTTTACCAAGAAACTGCTGTTTCATGTCATGATGCTAAACAAATCAGTCAACTCTGTGGAGTGGACCAGGCAACAAACAAACATGAAACAGATTTCACCTCAGTATATGTTAACCATATAACTCAGCACTGTTCTGTCACAGCTTCCACACCAGGAGGAAATCAGAACCTGATTTTCAATATCACTGTATATATTCTAGAAAATACACTGTGTACTATGGTTGACAGTGCATGGACTTTTATCTTTTTGTATGAAACAGTAAATGATACTTTTAGTAGTGTAGGGACAGGGATAGGGGTGAAGCAGGGACGAGAAGGAGAGCCACACACACACACACACACACACATATACACCCCCCCCCCCCCCCCACACACACACACACACACACACACACACACACACACACACAAATAGTTGTCCAAGAACATAAACTAGTTGGCCATTCATACGCTGGCTGCCCAATTTCAATAAAGGAAAACATAATGTCCAATATAATTGTATTTACCTTTGCAAATAAACTATTATTTCGCCTGGATACTTAACAGTCATTATTTAATTTAATTTAGTTTAGTTTGGTGGGGAAAAAAGCAAAATGTTAGGAAGAAGGGAGAGAAAAAAGAAAAAAGAAAAGATAGCTTAATAAAAGTAGAATAACATAACATAGGCCAGCATCATCATCATTATCATCATCATCATCATAAGTCATTGTAACCACATATTAGGACATGAGCAAAATCACTTTAAGTACCGGTAGAAAAGACGCACCATGCAAAGCAAAATTACCGTTACCGTTCCATTATAGTCAGGTAAGTTGTGTTTCTTAAATCATAAAAACTAATACAAAAATGAAAAATAAGAAAATAAAACAAACAAAAAATGTCACCGGCTAATCAGGAAAAAATAAGAGAAGCAGCCCTTTTTTTCCCTCTTTAGGTAACTCCCCAGAGCATTAGAAAGCCTTAAGAAATTCAGGCTAAGAATGCAACAATATGCCTGAAAATTCTATAAATCATATCAATCAAAGTATATGTCTGTGGGCTACCTTTAGTGGACGCAGACAGCGTGCAGACAGTCATACCATGGTATGGAACTAGTGTCCAGAAACAGTTCGGCTTCTTTTGCGCATTTGAACTGGAACATTTTTCCAGCTGATTTAATCCTCAATGTTGCTGGGAAGATAAGAGAGTATTCCATATCAAGCTCACAAAGAATTTTTTTTTTACGTTATCAAACTGCCATTGTTTATTCATTGTTCCAGCAGTATAGTCTAGGAAGTCTAGGAAGATGTGGATCCTTTTGCCCTCGTATTTCAACTCTTTTTTTCTCCCGTGATAGTCTTAGGATATCGGAGGCTGTGGAATTTGGAATTTCTGTGGAATTTCACCAAAATCGGCCTTGGTCCAACTTTCAAAGTGTTGGTTTGTAAAGTAGAGGGAAAGCGATGAGCCTTCTCGATAACAGGAGAAGTGGGGAAATTCTCAGCTCCCAGGAGCTGCCCAATAAGGCCACCCACAAATCCAATAATATCCGTACCTTCGGATTTCTCCGGAACATGAAGAAAACGCAGGTTGTAAGCCCTGCTTCGGTTCTCAATATCCTCGACATTATCACGGAGGTAAGTGTTATCACTCTCCAGCGTCTCTATACGTTTTTTCAGGTTGGTAAAATTGTTCTCGTTTAAACTCGCTTTTTGTTCGAGTACAGATACAAGTTCCCTGAGAGTGGACAGTGAGCTTTTTATGGTCTGCAAACTCGATTGAATTGAGCCCATTTTGGCATCAAAGTGAGAGACCATTACCACCTTTAATTGCCGTATGGCTTCCCAGATTAAGTTTTTGGAAACAGGTTGCTGGTCCATGGCAGACTGCTGAACTGTTACTGACTATTTTCACAAGTAGCCCAATATTATTGCTGCAATCAGTCGTACAAACTGGAAGAGTTCAGTCAGTTGATAGCCTAGTTTGTTACATGTAAACTAGTAGGCTGGAACTTAGCACATACTGCCCAAAAAAATAAAGCATTGAGCAGACGTCTACACCTGCCTCTTACGCCAGCGCCATCTTGACTGACGTTGATCTCAGCTTTGGGCTTTTGTCTTCTCCATTGTCCCAACATCTTCCAACCTTTGATGGTTTGACCTGCTTGCTGTTTAGCTACAGAGACAAGATGCCAAAACAAGCATATGAACAGTGCTAAGTCTGCAGCCTTTCCATATTTCCTAACCATACAAATGTTCTGCCATTTCAGTCAGATAACATATTTGTACTTTGAGGTTTGTGTATATGCACATTGCCAGTTGGAGAATGCATTGGTTTTTTTACCCCTCTAGCAAAGAGGACAGATATCCAGAATACCTTGTGAACAAAATAAAAAAAAAAGGATGCTAATGCTATTTATGGTGTACCATGCATTTAGAGTTTACATTTGGAGAGTTTTGATTTAAAGTCTAGCCAATATTATTTGGAAGGTTCCAGCTGCTTGCTTTGAATTAAATTATGTATTAAAGCAAGCACAACTAATGACTTGATGACACTGACTGCCCCTTAAAAGAGGCATGGTTTGCAGAAAGTATGAAAACGGTTATGAGACAGGATGCGATGTTACAAATACGTCTCCTAAATAAAATGGCAGATAACAAGCTAGCTGGTATGTAAGCGTTCAGCCCGCCAGCTGCAGTAGTTGGCCAACTCTCACAAGGAAACACAAGCTGTGTGTCTTTAATATTGATGAGAACATTACTTTAGAGAAGTCAGTTCTGAAAATATACTGCAGGCCAGACTTAGCGGGGATCATAAAACAGCAGATACAACATTGCTGTTGGGGAAATGTTTTGTAACATTACAGTAATTTTGTCAAGTGCCAATATGGGAACATTGTCCTCTGTGCTTATTAAGATCATAGTTTGTTATGTCTTTTTAAATGCTCTTCGAAAAAGCTTCACACTGCTACAGATATTGTGTAATTTGTTTGTGTGTCTGGCGTGTAATCCCTGGTAACTATTTGGTTATTAACACATGCAGGCTATGGTCATGAGCCTATTCTTTGGGGTTTGTGATGAGTGTGAATGTGTTTCTCAGTCTCAGTGCAATCCTGTTTCTACATGTTTGCAACCCATGTACATGTTTTGGTCTGTTTATCTGTAACTTTTGTCTGTTTTCTATCCCTCTGGAGCTTCTATCGGCATTTGTGTGCATTAGAGCCTCCCGATGAATGCCTACATGCGGATATGTGTGTGCTTGTGCGAATGTGTGTATGCTACAAGGGTACGCTAACCTTTTCAGAGCTACATTGTCTCGGCGGGTTTCTAATTGTCCCTCGTCTTTATAAAGCACTTGACCTTCTCTGCTTTGTCTTAATGATTTGCTGCTACTGCAACGGCCTGCTCATTTAGGAACATCAGCGAGAAGGGCGGATGAGGAGAGGAGCAGGATAGAGAGAAAAGAGTAAGATGCCAATTTGCTGCTGCTCAAACAATCAGTTAATTTAGTCATAGAAGTGGGAAGGAGACATCAAACCTGTGGCAATATGAGCAAATATTTACAAAACTGTACATGAGCAGGAATGCAATTATGTATTTAGTAGAACCTCTAAGCTTTTGCGTATTCCACCCACTTGTTGTTTTCTTGACAGAGACCATCAGCACATTGACTCAGGGAACTCGTTGCATATGGTTGTACTTGACTTTCCGAGACTCAACTATGTGCTTGAGGGTAGAGAATGGTAGATTCGGAGCCTCTTCTCTGTCAGTCAAAGTTGTGATTAAATGTTCTTGGATTGTTTATTGGATCAGGGACACTGAGAAAGTGTCCAGGTCCATCCTAAGTTCTGTTTTGCATCAATAAATCTGTGTTGTCAAATTAGACCTTTCCTCAGACTGACGTTATCCAGTAAGATTTGATCCTGCAGGTGAAATACATTCCTGATATCAGACAGAATTGTCAACTCGTTACACTTCGTTTCCGTCATTAGTCCGACATTGCCCCTACTCTAACCAATTTCCGTGGCGGAGGGGGATTTGATTTTTTCTAACCAATCACTAAAGACCAACATCTGTCCGATTTCTGTGGAGGAGGGTAATTCTATTTTTCCTAACCAATCACTAAATACCAACATCTGCCTGAATCTGAGTGGAGTGAAGGAAATTTTTTTTTAACTACAATGTTGGGCGATATTGGGACAGCTTGAAAACAGCTTGGCGTTAGTCCCGCCCGTGGCGCTGATTGGCTAAATGTTATTCCCCCGATGGTACTCATTGGATTATCGTTTTTTACCAAGAAACTGCTGTTTCATATCATGATGCTAAACAAATCAGTCAACTCTGTGGAGTGGGCAGAGTCAAAGGTCTGGAACCAGGCAACGAACAAACATGAAACAGATTTCACCTCAGTATATGTTAACCATATAACTCAGCACTGTTCTGTCACAGCTTCCACACCAGGAGGAAATCAGAACCTGATTTTCAATATCACTGTATATATTCTAGAAAATACACTGTGTACTATGGTTGACAGTGCATGGACTTTTATCTTTTTGTATGAAACAGTAAATGATACTTGGTGTACGACAACATACACCAAAATGCTAAGCTATAGCCAATATAAAATGTAACATCACCTGTAGAAAACAACCTATGTCTACCTCCTTCATTCCGGTTGTGAATTGCAATATTGAACAATTGTGTACATTAACGCCTCACTGAAAGTTAGTGACTTTAATAAACATTTTTTTTTTATTTAAGTATAGTTAATTAATAATTAATGTAGTAATGTTGCCCTTTCTGACCACACAAATGCTTTGATCCCTGTTACTCTATGCTGACTGTTATGTTCCAGTTAGCTAGACATTGACAAGCTTCCTTAAACCAGTAGAAAAAACTTGTAGAATACATCAGGTAATGTCACACATTATTTATATTTTGATTCACAGTAGGGACAGTGAGAATACTCTGGATGGGTGTTATTAGAGCACCTTCCATTCCACAGCAATCTTATCAATACTTTGGGCCTTCACAGATAAGAATAAGCTAAGCCTAATTAAAAGACACATGTGATGGAAGGTGGCACCTTGATAACCCTTAGTGATGGATATGAATTCACACACTCAATCCTGTAACATAGAGATTAGGTGGCTAGTGAATGGTGCTGTCTGTCTTGAGGTTGTGTCAATTTAAGACAGCACATATTGATATTAACTGTTGTCACCATTTGTGGGTTAGTCCATCATTCTTTGAAAGAATTTGAATACATAACTTGTATTGTGGATCTGTATCAATTTGAAACACATGATCCAGCCTGATAACATAGAAATTAAGTTCATATTAGAAAAATTCAGCAGGTCACAATTAATGCACTGTGCTAATATTCAGTGCCAACGCAGGTGGATGGGCGTATAGCACATCTGACATCACAGACCCGCAATATTATGCTCATTTTCATGTTCATATTTCTATTCTGGCTTTCTACTCGAACATGTTTACATGCTTTAATTTTCAAAAAACACATAATTTTTTGCCTACTGTCTGTCTGAATATACCTGTATTTATCCTCTGTCAGAAATGATCCAGCCATCTTAGCGCCTGTCTCTTTAAGCCCCTGTCCCAAAAAAAGCTCAGTCTGCTCTGATTGGTCAGAATATGCAGGTCTTACGCATCTGTGCCCTCAACATCTCTGCACCGTCATTGCAGCCTGGGAATGACTGTAACAGCACTGTGGCATCAGTTAATTTATAGTTGTGACATCACAAGTTCTGAGGGCTCGTTTTAAAGGCACCGTTTCTGGATACAGCGTTTTGATACTTTCCCAGTATTTATATAGCAATTAGACCTGCTTTATAATAAATAAAAAAAGACCTGGGAATCTCACTTTTCACAATATGGGACCTTTGGGACCTGTTTGACTAACCTTAACCAAACATTTTTGTTGCCTAACTAAGTGTATTAGTCCTTTACACTTTACACCTTAATCACAACTTATTTGGCATGATCGTGTATGTTTTTCAGCATTTCAACAAACACCTGTTTGTCTTTTCTCATGGCGAGGACATCGTCAGATGTGATCTGAACATCTCAGAAATTAACCTGTTAGCATTTCATTAATTATGTTGGTAGTATTTTACCCAGTGGTGTTTGCAGGGTTCAGGCCCTCACTTGAAACACAAAGAGAAAGATAGAGGGAGTCTTTAATGATCCATATTCAGTGGCTGCTCATTGGCGATAATCACAACTACTGGCACTGGCATACCTACTATTCAGTTTGTAGCCGATGGAACACACTTTAAGGACCTATTTAAGCATCAAATGAATATAAATCAGGGATAGCTGTTTTGATTCAAAGGACCTCATTGTACCTTGAGTGGATGTGTCGACCTCATTTGGGGATTGAACCCCTAACCCTGTTTACGCTTTCATTGCAGGTCTTTTCCTCAGATGGCGTCACATCATACACAAATAATCCAGCGACCAGCCCTCGCTGAGGGATATTAAGATATCCAAATTGATAAACAGAAACCGTCCTAAACACCCCAAACTACTACATAATCAAATGCCAAAACAAGGAAATCATTAATTTAATTTTAATGCTAAATAACAGAGGGGACACCGAAGTGGGAAGAAGAGTAATACCCTGCATATTTAATCAAAGCTCACAGGTATTGGTATGCTCATTGAAATTCAGCCTTTGACACACGGAATAGACATGTGTGACCTGATGAAAGATCTAAGCATCTGATGAATATGAAATGAGTAATAATTTGTAGAATATGGTGGATGCTTTGATTGGGTGCCCTTAAACATAACTAGTTGGTGCCCCCTGCAATACTCAGGTAAGGTAACACAATTGCAAGGGCAGCTCTGACCTCAACCCCTGAGATTAAATTCAATCAGCGTCTAATAGAAAAGGGTTTACTGTGGGAAATTGGAGCAAGGTTGAGTGGGGGTAAATGTATTCATTATATGTGTGTGTTCAGGGTAAAGAGATCATCCAGAGTGTGATAGGGATTTAAAGAACATTTGCTTTGACAAAAAAAAAAAAAAATCATCACACACACACACACACACACACACACACAGACACACACACACGGCCTTTGTTAGGAATGTTCAGCAGTTATTGTTATCGAGTAATGATATTCGCACATCTGGCACAAGTACTTAAGCAATGTCCCATGCTGTTACCAACAGCTCTACACACCTGTCCAGAGCATACCATTACATCACCCACCCCCATCAGCTATCTGCATTAGCATAGCATAATTTATCATAACATATTTTACATTTGTCATTAGATTTAACATTTTTTTCAGATTATACATAACTATAATCAACAGTAAACAATGTGCTTGCAAAGGGCTTTGCTTCAGTGTTATAGTAGTGTTTTTATTTTCATCTTTTTACTTCCAAACTATACACTTATTCAAGGGCGTAGCACAAAATTCTGGGCCCTGTAGAAAGGCATTCTCTATGGGCCCCTCCCCACACCCACAGCTATTCATTCTACCATCTTTTTGGGCCCTGCTCACATGAGGGCCCTGGGTACTCAGTCCCTTTTTCACCCCCAGTCCAACACCTCTGCACTTATTGTACAATTAATACTACTTCCTGGCTTTTTTATGCAAAATTGACGAATCTGAAACGATTTCACTCGTCTGTCATTGAGCACCCTGTCTTCAATCTCTTTCTTTTTAAATTTTCTATTACATTTTTCCACATAACATGGTTCAGTAAAACTAAAACTTACAACAGGGGATGAGCAGTAACATCACTGAAATAAACATCACTGTGTGTTATTGTTTTCCGTCCCAACGCAGCGGTGACTTCAGAGCACAAACCTCACCCTGTGAAATTTGGCTGCGAAGATGTGTAATCAGAATAGCTGCTAACAGTTCATGGCCAACACATCAGGTAATTAACAGATGGAGTATTGTGTCCAAGAATACTTCCCTTTCAACATTCAAAAGCTGAGCTAATGCTGAGACACAGCCTGTTAACAACAATGTGGAAAGGACTTTGGGTTAATCATGTGCCAAGATGTAAGTTGTTGCAGCAACTTTCAGTTCTTGGCATCCATGCTCATCTTTTTTTTCTTCTTTGTTTCCCTTGATACAGTCACTATAAATACCTGTGGCTCTTTGTGGGAATCTTTTGGCAAGGATGTGGCATAACTTAATTTGCATAAATGTCTCACTGAATTAATGAGAAACCCAGAGGCTGGAACTTGTGTAACCGAGGAGCAAAGGAAAATTCTAAGCGAATCCAAGTCTGTGGAGCATTTCTGTGTAACCACACAGTTATAGTAAGCTAATGTTCTGTCTAAACCCAAACCACTCGTCCTGATAACAGTCTGTCAAGTGGCCACTTAGATAATGTGTTCAAAAGTGGCCACTCAAATGCTTTTGTGTTTTGGTTGAAATTAGATTTTAACACTGTGAACACGGAACCATACACTGCTTTCATTTAACAGGAGTGTTTGAACATAAGTGCATGTGGCGTTGCTAGGATACAGTCCTGAGAGGTGCGGACCAGCTGGTGACACCTGATGCAGGTTCTAGCTGAAAACGTCAGAGAGTCTCACTTGAGATTATTGATTCTGACTAATTTAGAGCCTCACGCTGATTCTGGGCTGCAAATCTAATCATCAAGGAAAGTTCTGGCTTAAATCTGTTGCCACAGTTTGTTGCATTGCTTTCTGTTTATTATCCATAGGGACAATATGCCACTTTGTGGTGTACAACTTGATAAAAGGTCCCTTTAATACAGGCTTATACATTGTCAATAACAATTACATCTTCTAAAAATACAAATACTGATTCAGTGACAAAAATAATCAGAATCAGAATACTTTATTGATCCCCTCAGGGAAATTGTTTAGTTGCAGTTGTTCACAGTCAAATTCAAGGTAAAAATAAGAGTAAGAACAAAACGAGAAAGTAACATAGCTACAGTGCAAGAAAAAAAAGGTAAGTAGAAGTAAAGTAAGATTAGTGTGTACAAATGCTATTGTTGTGCAGTGTGAACATAAGTAAGGTACAGTGTGAATATAAAGCCCAGTTCAGACCTAAGATTTGCGACGAGATAATTTGATACTTGCAACTTCTTGCAACAGGCTGCTCTGCAGCGTTCTAAAATCTCCCAGTTCACACCAATGCGACGAGACGAGACGGTGTACCATCTCCATAATAACGCCTCTTTGTACTTCCATTCTTACCTCTGACTTTTAGGCTTTTTTGTAGCTGTATATCTAATTAGTTTCGTCTAAATATGAACGTGGAAAACGTTAGTGATATTGAGAGGCTTACTACGGTTACATTTCTAGTGATGAATCGGCGAAAACACGTTTTATTTTACTGAGTCACGGCTTTGTTCTAACGCTGCTGGGCGCTCCCTCTCTTCAGTCATTCTTTATATCGCTTGACCATAAAACGTTACCGTGCTTTCGGGCGGTCGTTGAGGCTCCGTCTAAAACTCTGCCATTTTGACCGGCTGTTTGTAACGTAAAAATGAAATGGATTATGGATAATTTTATTTCTATAGATTGTTGCTGACTTTACCAGCTGACGTCTCTATTGGCTGTTGAAACAGGTGACGTCCTTTACGTTCTAATATTGCATTCCATTTGTACTCGGAACTCGGATTTTCTGAGGTCAAAGTCGGACACACGCCCCCCGACCTCGGATTTCAGAGCTCGGAACTCGGACAACCTCACAGTAGCATGAGTTCAGCAGCTGTAGTAACATAAAGTTATAAGCACTTCTGTCTTTTTTATGTCTCACTAAATCAGTCGTTCACACAGACATGTTCAACTTCTATCTGTGGGCATGTTGTTACGCTGTTTGTATGCACAAAAAACAGTGTAATGCATTGTTATCAACTGGTATTGCTAAAAATGTCTAACTTGGCTAGAGCTAATGAAAACAATGAAAATCCGACTTGTAAATGGAATAGGGTGACCAGACGTCCCAGTTTGACCGAGACAGTCCCGATTCTGAGTTGCGTGTCCCGAGTCGGGACGCTAAAATGTCCCGGTTTACACCAACCACTATGAAATTGTCCTGGGTGTCAGTGATTACATAGCCAACGTGGTCTTATTATATCCCGACCATTAACTAAACCCATGTATAAAGACTAATAAAGCATCCAGCGTATAATTTTAACAGTGTGTGTGTGTGTGTGTGTGTGTGTGTGTGTGTGTGTGTGTGTATGTGTGTCAGTCAATCGTAGCGGTCTGCGTCTGCATAATCTGTGCAGCCAGCGTTACAATGTATATTTGTAAAAATTGTCGCAATGCTCCCGTTGAGTCGATCTTTTCGCTTATGAACAACACATGGACTGACGAGAGGAACCGTAGGACCAGTCCCACCTTAAAGACGCTACACGTCACACGGGCCAATTTTGCTGACACCTGTGTGCAATTTCACAGTAGGCTTTCAGCCAACAAATTGATTCTAGAGCAAATTCACTCCTCTAACAAATACTGTATAAGGAATGAATGTTTCCAATAGGGAATATATCTGCTCTATCAAATGAGAGTACATTTGTGTGTGTGTGTGTGTGTGTGTGTGTGTGTGTGTGTGTGTGTGTGCTGTTGTTTAGAATTACACTGGTAACACTTTACGGTAAAGGTACATGAATTATCATGAATTCATGCATGAATTAATTGATGTAGGCCTATGTATTATTACGCATTATGTAATTAATGATTTATGTATTACTGCATTCCTTGATATCCCATGAATCATCAGGAATTGACGTGTTCATAGTCTGTCGTTCGTGCCCTCATACATGAACAACACAACTAAAGCATTAGGTAGGTGGGCACATCATTATGAATTATTAAGCATGAGCATGATTATTTATTTTTCTGCAAAACAATGTAGTCTTCACTGCACAAATTCTGATTTGAACACAACGTGTGCATAATGATGCACCCACCTTAGCTAATTATTTAGTTGATGTGTTGTTCATGCATGTGCATGACATCATGAATGAGAGGCTATGAACTTATGTCAATTCCTGATGATTCATAAGATATAAAGGAATGAAGTAATGCACAAATCATGAATTAATTCCACATGAATTCATAATTCATATACCCTTACCGTAAAGTGTTACCATAACTTTAGTTCAAGCCTGTGGCAGCAGTTCCAAATAATTCGTTTAGTGCCATGCAATTAAAAATACCTTTTCACGAAGTTTTTCACAAGGTCAGTGGGTGCATTTTTCAAAAGAATGCTTTAATTCTGAAAAATAAAGTTGGTCCCGACCCAAACGAAACTCACTCAATGTCTTAATATTATTTCTTAGATATGTAGGCTACATACCAAGAACATTCATGAATATTAACTGAGATACCCCATTATATTGTGAGCAGTAGGCCTACGTGTGCCGATACATTTTTTTGTATTTTCAAGTTGACCCCTGTCCTCACTTTTGGTCTAGGGCTGTTTTTCCATGGTTCCATGTTCTGGGCGCCTTTAGTTCCAATGAAGGGGAAACTTAATTCTACATTTTACAATGACAGCATATAGTATTCTTTCAATTAAACAGTGTTCTTCCAAACTGTGTGTCAACAGTTTGGAGGGTAAGAGCTTTTCTGATTTCAGCAAGACAATATCTGCATATTAAGGGAGGAGCATAAAGACTTTTCTTGGAGTTTGGTGAGGAAGATTTGTAGAAAGATGTGTAGACAGCTACTGCATATTGATTAAAATAGAAGCACATATGCATCAAATGCAAGCGAGACAAACAGTCAAAACGAGTTCACTGTTCTACTGATATTAGTGTTTCACTGTGTGGAATATGGTGTAAAATAAAATCTAATATTAAAGAGGTTAATCATAGTTATGGCAACGTTTTAAAAGTTTTTAAAAGTGAATGACTGATTTGCGGTAAAGTACTACAGCCCCATGCAATCAGTGAGATCCATAAATTCATGAAATAAATGTCAGAGCTGTTTCATTTTGGGCTGTTTGCTCTGGGGAATATTTTCAAAGGCTTAATCAATAAACCTGTACTTTTAGAAACCTGTACTTGTTTACCGTTTTCAGATGCATAAAAAGTCTGGAAAGCGAAGCAAGCCACTCCATAAACATCCCGCAAAACCCACACAGACAGTTTGGATTCTTCGTCAGTTTTGGATTGTTAAATCGAATATTTAACAAGCATATCATTCTTCAGGTCTGTGTGTCCCTATTCTGTAGTGTTGTACCGTGTTCTGTCTCCGTTAATTCAAGCACCACTCAGATATCCACATTGTAATTGTGTTCACGGGCCTAGCTACACTGTGCCTGCAGCTCACCTTTTCATGGGAAATATGTAATTAAAAAGAAATAAATACACATAGATCACAGCTGTTTCCCGGATTTTAATGCAAGCAAAAGCGTGGGTGTGGATTGTGGCGCACGTCTCAGCCTATTGAAGTTATCAGAAAAGTGTGGGTGAGACACGTGCCACGACAAAAGAAATCCATATTGTATGGTGAAGAAATTATAACAGTTTGTCTGAATGGAACATTTTAATTTATGAGTTGTTGTGGCACCAATTGTCTGCATCCACATGTGAGCCCACCAAGAAATTAAAAAGACTTGTGGGAACATTTGGTCACATAACTCCCACTTTGTTGATCAAGCAAAAATATATTTGACTTTCTAAAAGTCCGTTTTGGCCTGTAGTGTTTTTAAAGACCCCCGCAGATGTTCATGAAACTCAAAAAGAAATCCACATGTTTAACTTTAGTGTTAAAGTTCCGAAAAGCTTTTATTAGCTTATTTGGGGTTCCCATTTTACACGGCCTACATATAATCATTGTACCTTCTGGAATTGTGTTTTAATGATACGATGATGACGTGTAAATAAATGAATAAAAAATGAAAAATAAATAAAAAGTTTATAGATTTGGAAATCTGGAGAATTAGAATATTATTTGGTACATAATTTGACATCCGTGAAATCTGTATATACTCATTAAATACTCTTTTTAGTTTTGTAAAACACAAGGGCACATGTTTTACTATTCTTATTATTATATACATTCCATAAGTTGTCTGCATCTTTTTTTAAAACGGGGCAGCAGTTTTTAAATACAGTATACTTGTCTGACCTACAGCAATATTCTGGTAAAATTGAAGGCACATTTTCTCTAAGCAGATAATCGTTGCAGCTGGGACTCTGTCATTCTGCTGTCCTTGCCACAGAAAAAGAGCCTGAAAACAAAGACAGACGGCTGAGGAGGGAGCTGGACTGATATATTGGGACTATCCAGTGCACCCAAATGGACCATTAGGAGCACATCAGCCTTACAGAGTGCAGCCTCACTGGCTAATAGGCTGTTTTCACACTCACGTTATAGAATAATAAGTGTAGTTGTAGCAGGACATCAGCAGTATTTTTTCCAGAAGTTGCTTGCAGCAATTCTTCAGTGCCCAACACCACTGGAAACTGGCACCTCATGCACGGCACCTGTAACAGCTGTAAATTAGAGTTCACTCAATATTTTGACCTTCCAGTGGAATGAAATGGGTTGCAGGTCCATTAGAAAAAGGATCTTGTGTCTTTCAAGGACCTGATCCCAGACTCATACCAAACATTTAAACACCCTAACTTTAGATTAACATCTTCCTCTAAATTGCAAAACAATAAAAAAAAAGATGTGTTTACTTTATTGAAATCATAATGTGTATAGGAAAAATTACAATTCCACACTTTGCCTGACAATTGTTACTTTGCAGTACTTATTCATCTGATTAAATGACTCATTATTGATCATCCCTGAGTTTACATCCTTCTTAGCAATTATCGATGAGAACTCAGACTGTTTCCAGCTATCAATTTAATAAAGGGCCATATGAAGGTGAACAGCCACATTCTATAACACCAATCACCACTGACTATGAATATGAACACTACATTACTGAGTTGAAGCCTGCCAGTAATCTCATAATGGAATGAATCAATGTGCTTCTTCATCACAGACATGGCTGCCGTGATGGATGTCACCAGCCAGGAGACAAACAGAGCAGCCCGAAACCTGATTTTGGTACAGAGTGAGTGGGTGTTCTGCAGTAATGAGGTTAAGCTCCTGTGTATGTGTGTGTGGTTTTGCATGTGGTATGCACGTAGAAGTGTATGTATGCGCGTGATTTTTTTTTAAATACGTACATAAATCTGTGTGACTGATCCGTTTTTTGTGTGTAAGGATGAAACGTTGCATCTATGATACTAAATGTATTTGTCATAAACTGCAGCCTGTGTGTTGTAGTGTTGTTAAATTACCAGTGAACTTCAAATTACTGTATCCATTAGTATCCATTCATTTCTACATAATGTGAAAATCAATTAGCAGACTCTTGAAACTTACTGCAAATAGAATACCACATCTAAGAATAATGTGGCTTTTAAAGAGATATGTACACAAAATATGTTTATTGTGATGAATTTTATAGATGCATCATATTTTCATATTTTACAGAAAGAAATAGCTTCCTAAAGGGTAAGAAACACTTAAAAAAGTCGTATGAATATCTAATTTTTGTTTGCTGTAAAGCTGTGTGCACAAGCGACCAAAAAAAAGTTAACATTGACCATCATCAGGCAGTCAGATTTCTAAATTACATTGTTTACTGTATTAAAAACAGTAATTGTCCAAAGCACAAGTTGATTACTGTTTTCTGTTCATGTTCTGTTAATGCTACCCAATTAGCACATGCAATTAACTCATTAAAATGATGTTTCATTATGACAAACAATAGAAATGCAGTGTTAAAGATACACAGTGGATGGCAAATAAACCATTAAGCAGATGGGAAGGAATGCTGCTCACATTTGGAAGGAGAGGATCAAACCATGAACTTGCGGTGTGTAGCAGCAGTTAGAACATAAAAATGAAAATGATCATGCCTTGTGTCGCATCCATGTGCTGTCTGCTTCCCTCTCCATTGCTGGCTTTTTGCTCTACTGTCTGTTTGTCTGTCTGTCTGACTCGCTCCCTCCCCAGTGGGATCCCCACATGCTGGGGTGGTCCTTTGTTTAATCTCCTTCCTCACTTTACCTCCCCTCCATATTTCCTCCACTTCCCATCCTCTCCTATCACGCTTCACCTCTCTTTTCTTCTCTGCCCCTTCCTCTCACCTTCTCCTCTTTTTTCCTTTAATTTGCTCTTATCACCTCTGAGACTGCCTTCTCATGCCTTCCTTTCTAGTTCTCCTCTCATCTCCTCCTCGCTGCATGTAGCCGCCCAGCTCGCTGCTATGCTGTGTGCCCATGCATCACCGTGACCACCCTGCCTGCTAGCGCTGTTAAAGTATTCCTAGGAGAGCTCACCTGCGAGTGGAGGGCTCCTTTGAAAAAGAAAGGAGAAAATTGCAGCGAGAGACTTGCAAAAATAAGTTCCACCCCCTTAACTGCTGGAAGTGACCAGATACTGTGTTTTGTGACAATGTAGTGTGCAAAAGCTAGCATATTCTATTGTGTCCGAATATATATAAATTGTCTTTTGCGAACTGTAGGTTGTAGCTTGTGAGTAATTGTATCGTATTAAGAAAGGAATCACAAAGGAGAGGAGGGTAGAAAAGCAGGAAAAGAAGAAAGGGATACATAAATAGAAAAGTTCTGTAGCCAAGTTGGTTGCTTCTGTAAACAAGAATGTGTTCTTAGCTAAGCTCCAGTGGGCAAGATGCAAATGGAAGGTTGTTGATGTCATGCTATATTTTTGTCCAGCTTTATTTTAATAGTTACCTCTTCTTGCCATTTGGGGCTGCCGGTGTGCAGTCTTGCCTAATGCAGCTTCCACCCTACCGCGGTATCTGATGATGTAAAAAAGGTAGGCTGGAGGTTGATGGCAAAGGATTGGACAAGTGTTGATGAGAGATGTGGATAACAATATTAAATCTATTATATTATGATTAAATGAGAGCACAGAGAAAGAGTCTGCTCATTTGATTGGAACCACATTTTTTGCATGTGGGTTATTGTATGTACATGTACATGTACATATGTTACATACTGTTCCATAAAGAGGCTGTGGCCCTATCCCAGCTGAACCACTACATGTGTATCCATGGGGTCTAACAAGCTGAGCAGCGAAGCTCCGGATGCTGAGGCAGCATCTATTCTCTATCCTCTCTAACACATGGTGCTGTCTGACTAACGCTGGATTTTTGCCGTGAGCCAAACGAGCTGAGTCTAATGAATTAAAATTAGAATTGTCAGCTCACAGCAACAACATGTATAGCATGCAAAGATTGCGTATTTAACGCTACATGTAAATGCATACACTTGTTGAAAGTATAGTCACCTAGCAGATTTTTGTGAAGCACATATTTAAGGCTACCCAATGGCGCAAAGGCCTCCTGCACCCAATGTACCTGCTTTATATTATTTGTAATGTAAAAACAAATACACTGTTCAAAGTTTACTGAGAACTCAGCACCACTGAATTTGACTTTGGTTAAAGGTCCTATGACATGCTGCTTTTTGGATGCTTTTATAACAAAAGTCAGCCTTGGTGCAGAATTACAGCCACTAGAGCCAGTCTCACGATGAGCTTTCCTTAGGATGTGCCATTTCCGGTCATTTTAAATGGTGCAAGATGTATATTTAGAGCTTAGCATTAATACCTGTCTTAGTAATGCATATTAAAGGATGGCATTTGCTTCACAGAAACTTGGCAACATGCTGGTAGGGTTGAACAGACAGATGGTGAGTATACCTGTTCAATTATTTAAACCTGAGAAGGCATGTTTCACACACATGTGGAGTATGGGCATGACATAAATAATATACCTTAAAACTTGTTACATTTGTTTCATGTTAAAAATGTCATAATGCACTTTTCAGACAGGATGTTTTGTGAGTCAGATACTGTGAACGTTGAAACGCAGCCTACCAATGCTTTCGGCTGCCTTGCAGGTCGTAGCAGCGTAGCATAGCAAGAGTCTCCTGCTCGGCATTAGACCTCCCTCTTTAACTGATCCACTCTCAATTAGTAACATGTCCTGTATGTTTTACTGATTTCCTGATGAAAAATAATCACACAAGGCGCTGTATTGAAACTGCTGCTGCTTATAAAATAACAAACTGTAACTGTAACATAAGTAAATTCCAACCATCTCATGTCCACTCCTGAGGATTAACTTTCCCATCCTGTCTGAATTTAAAAGACATGATGTACTGGTCCAGCTGTTCCACAGGAACCCTGCAAGGGCCCATGGGATTACACACCCAATGTCCTCCTCTTCTGTCCTCTCTTCCTCCTCCCTGTCTCTTACAAATTACCAACGGTGGAAGAAGTATTCAGATCCTTTACTTAAGTAAAAGTACTAATACCACACTGTAAAATACTCTGTTACAAGTAAAAGTCATGCATTGAAATTATTACTTCAGTAAAAGTATGTAGGTATCATCAGGAAAATGTACTTAAAATATTAAAAGTAAAAGCACTCAATGCAGAAAAATCCTCACATTTTAGAAACTGGAAATCAGCAAAACAGTTCTGTCATCGGTTAATCATTTCAGCTGGTCTTGTATGACTATTTAGTGTTGGGTAGTTTTGTTTATAATAAACATATTTTATAAACTATATGTGTTTGGTGTGAAAAAATCTTAATTTGTAAAGTAACTAGTAACTACAGCTGTCAAATTAATGTAGTGGAGTAAAAAGTATATTATTTCTCTCTGAAATGTAGCGGAGTAGAAGTAGAAAGTGGCATGAAAAGAAAAGACTCAATTAAAGTACAAGTACCTCAAATTAGTACTTAAGTACAGTACTGTAACTACCCCACAGGAATCCTGCAGGGCCCATGGGATAACACACCCAATGTCCTCCTCCTCTGTCTGAACACAACCCCACAACTCAACCTCAAACAGTATGTCTCTATGAGTCGTATACCGATAATCTTGACAATTGCGCAACATATTCAGCTTTTTACTGACAGCGTATTTCCAGCCTCTGTAAACCGTTCATTATTTACAAGGAGAGAATATTAACATGTTCATCTTATGAATGAATAAATCATGACTTAATGTTGCACTTTAGCTGTTCTGAAACATGCACACTCACACAATGTGTGGATTACACATACATACAAAGCGTTGTAGCACAAATTCCCTCCATGGTTGGCAGATTGGTACAAACTGAGTAAAGGTACAAGTAGTCTAGGCTTGAATAAAGTGTCCAAAAGTTGTCAAAGCCAAGTTAGGTCAATGAGAAATGCCTCCTAGCCAATGGAGAAATACTTGGAACTTACTGGATCAAAGGGAAGAGGAGGCAGAGAGAGAGAGAGAGAGAGAGAGAGAGAGAGAGAGAGAGAGAGAGAGAGAGAGAGAGAGAGAAAAGAAAAGTTGCAGAAAAGGAGGACCAAAGGTTTGGTAAGGAAAGAAGTGGAGCAGGGTTGGGAAAACGGAGGGGAGGGTGATGAAGATAGACCAGGAGATAAGAGAGGTGAACAGATGAGAGAGAGAAAAACAGAGGAGAGGAAAGGTAGAAAAGAAGAAAAGATGGCTGGACTTCAAAGGAGCAGCAGATTCAAAAGTGGACCACCTTTTCATGGAGACCGCCTACCGAGAGAAGGAATGTGAGAGACAGAGAGGGAGAAATGGTGGGAAATAAAGAAAGAGGGACAGGTGGATAGGGGGATAGGGCAGGTTGTGGGAAATGGAAGTAGAGTGAAACATGGAGGGGGACCATCAAAGCCCAGCAGAGGTAGACTAAATCTGTATTTTCATAACAAGCTTGACAACTTTGAGTCAGTTTTGTCCTCTGGTGATGACCCCGGAGTATCGCATGCATGCACCTGCACATCCTTTACCATTTGTTTCCTTGATGTAGACAGTTAGACAGAATATTTTACTGCTAAAGACAACCAACAAGAAATTGTGTTTTCCCATATTAGATGAGGGATATATTTATAATCTGTATAATCATGAACAGAAAGAATTTTAACATCACATTTTGGAGGGGGGTTTGCACAGTAAAATTGCTGTTTTGTGCTCCTATGATAGCAAGTAAAAGGGTGGTTATTTTGACTGTGATCGAAGCAGAGATTAAGCCGATTTTGGAAGCAGTTTAACTGCATACAAAATAAATCAAAATGCAAGTTGATGCCAAACTGTCCAAGTTGAAAATGTTTCATTTAAAGTGAAAAGTTTTGCACTAATCCAAAAGCTGTATGATTTAATTCAAAAATGGGGACGAATATAAGCTTAATCAAATGTTATGCTATTTTGCATGATACTAGTATTTTCCAATGACAAGGAAATTTATCAGGAAAATAAAAAGAGGTAAACTGAGGTGGTATTACCCTACTCTTCATTCCTCAATTTGCAACCTTGTTTCCTACAAATTACAGTATAATTATATATACATTTTTTATTTTATCAACACCCAAATGTGACCTTTATGTTGATTTTGTTGTTGTTGCAAAATTAGATTGTTGCCACAACTAAATGTTCATAACGTTTCACATGTTGTCATCTGTTCTCCCTACTGTATTTGCTCCTGGCGGTTAAAGCATCATAAAGGAAGGAACACTGCGCAGCAGGTGACTCATGATGCTCAACAAAACAAAAGAGAAACACTGCAAACTAAATATTAAGCATAGTTGGAATAATTCAGTGGAGTAACTGACTAATTTCATTGCCGTTGATTTGACAGGTTGTTTGGAGTTTCAGTGCAGGTTGACCCTGTCTGCCTTTTCGGCATCTAATGGCCGCTTTCATTAATGGCGGATAACCAGCTGTCCACTGCCCAGCACTTCATGTAAACAAAGCCCGGCTGTATCACTATTATCTGGTTTTAGGTGTTTGTGAGCTTTTATGTGTGTGTTCTAATAAGGTATTTGATTCTGTCTTATAGCTACCCATATTAATCAGAACTCGTTTAATTGTCCTTTACCTGTAGCTGACTGTCAGCTGGTGTGTGCAGGTATACGTATATAAGCTGGTTTGTGTGTCACAACTCCTGTTTCTCTCACCCTCTCAGAAATAATCAAAGATTAATTGTTTCCTTTTTGTTAAGGGCCAGGGTGTGTGTGTTTGTGTGAGTGTGTGTGTGTGTGTGTGTGTGTGTGTGTGTGTGTGTGCGCGCACGCGGGTGTTCACAGTACTTTAATTGTCCAGTTCCCAGGGTACTTGTAATACAGCCAAAGTCCATTTACTGTCTCTATCTGCCCCTATTAGAGAAGAGTAGAAAAGGATTTAGTCGCAACCTTTTATGATAACCACTCTAAAAGCTTCTGATCCAGAAGAAATAGTCTTCGTTATCTTTCTGTCTCTGTTGTTTTCTGCTCCCTCCTTTATTAGCTAATTGAAATACAAAATGCCAAAACTACTTATTATTTAACTGCACTTAAAATGAATGGCAGTGGCCTCGATGTGTTCATAGTTGAAGAACTGTATGGAGAACAACATCAAAAAGACGCCATATCCACAGCTCTACAATCCGCCCTCTCCGACTTGGACAACAACAACATCATATATGTAAGAAAGCTGTTTATCCACAGTTTAGCAAGCAACACCACCGCCCCCTCCAAACTGATCACCAAAAATTGGTGACCTGGGCATTAACATCTCCCTCTGCAACTGGATACTGGACTTCTTACCCAAAAAATTCCAGTCTGTTAGGGCTGTACACCACACCTCCTCAACCCTCAACCCAAACACCCAGTATCACTCAGGGCTGTGTGCTGAGCCCTATTCTCTACTCCCTCTTCACCTACGACTGCTTGCCTGTACACGGTTCCATTACCATTATCATGTTTGAAGACGATACAATGGTGGTGATGAGGGGGCTTACAGGGAAAAGGTCCAGCACTGTGTAGTGTGGTGCGACCCTGGTCAAACGGGCTCGCTAGTCTTTTTTCTTAAAGAGACTGAAGAAAGTCCATCCATCTCCTAAAATCCTGGTGAAGTTCTGACGCTGCACCATCGAGAGAATCCTCACCAACTGCATTACAGTATGGTATGGCACATCCTCTGTCTCAGAGAGGAAAAGCACTGCAGAGGGTGGTGAAAACTTCACAAAGCATCACCGGTTTCCCACTTCCCGTGTTGTAAGTGTTTAGGAATGCTATTTATATCCTATTCTATTGTACGCTATCAAAACGTAGGTGATTCTTGTGTGGGGTGTTTGCCCCTAAACTACACCAGATGCTCCATCCAACAACCAGGTTACGCCATAGCCATCATACAGTGAGTCATACTTAAACCCACAAAATCTTTTATAAATTACATTTAGTGAGGACAGTGCTCAGTAGATTGCGTGGCAGAGAGGTATTTCCTGAAAGTGGAAGTCCATTAGGATCACTCAGGGAAAGATTGTTGAAAATAATTTAATAAATACCTGTCCTCTGTGGAGCTGCTGCCGTTGTTGTTTGCAGGTGTGAGTGTAACTTGTACCTTCCAAAAGTGGCTTTTACACCCACAGGGATTGTACTCAACCATCCAACAACAGGCTTTAAAAAACCCTTAACACCCCCCAAAAGTCTACTTAAAGCTGCTTGTAAACCTCACAAGTCCTGTCTTTTAAAACTCTCATTCACATCACTAGTCCCTCGTTCTTCTCTCCTTTCTTGTCATCACTCGCCGCTCTTCTTTTCGTTTATTTCATACTCTCTTAGTCCTTTTCTCTGTCTTATTATCCCTGCTACATTCGTCTCTCGCATCTGTCCCCTCTCTCTCTTTGCGTGACCCTGGAACTTGTGCCTAATGAGCTCCGTCTGAGTGTGTGCGTGCATTTCAGATTGTATCTGTTTTATAGTGTGCTGTGAAGTAGAAGCTAATGATAGGGTAATTAGTGACAATGTCTCGGCCATTCTAACAGTCTTTCAAATGACACAATCAGCTATTTTTTCAGTTCAGTGACACAATTAATCAGGGCTCAATGATAATCTGACAGCATGGTATCAATTACCAATTTTCCCCAATGCGCACGCACGCAGACAAACACGCATGCATGCACGCGCGCACACACACACACACACACACACACACACACACACACACACACCTTATGTCTGCACACATTGTTAAACAGTGAGTTTAACCTTTTACATGCACTCTGGAGTTGACTTCACTTACTGTGAAACTGTACAAAAAGAGTGAGGTAAACAATAAAGCATTGATCAATATATACAAACAGGTGAATATAAAAATAGTTACTCAAGGCAAAAAGTTGTAAAATGCCAGGTGTAATGATTTGCTTAGACCTTCTAAGTATAGCCATAATGTCATCAATGACGATGTCCAGATCCAAACAGGAGAGTATCATTTTTACCAATGTATATGAATAATATTATTTCATAACAACCACTACATGATAAATCAAGGTAAGTAGTAAGAAAAAAGGGTAATGTAAACTCACTAATGTAACAATGTAGAGATAGAGTAGATGGACATAGCAGGGAGTTAGCATTTGCAGCAAGCCCCCAAGAACAGTGCTGGGCTGTGGGGTCATTTTGGTGTAGTGGCCAGATTGCAGGATCAAAATATCATAAATAATTTCCCCCAGGCACAATCATTACAAAAAGAACAGCTATAAAACAACCAATATATGTTTCTGAGCAACACCCTAAAATGACCAGGATTTGATCCATTAGGTCCAATAAAATGTAAAGCTTTTGAAAACTTTAAGAGCTGTAAAGTAAAATCAATGCTATACCATTCATGTGTGTAGTAAGCCAGAGAAAGGAAAAGAAGGAAACGTTCAGATAAGATGCATCCTCTATGGGCCACAAAATGTGGATGCCTGAGGATGCCTGAAACCTTTTTGGCATATATTTGTAGTGAGCAACTTTGAATATGAATGAAAGGGGGGGCCGTCTTGGAACGCCTAGTTGTCCTAATATAAATTATTTACAATACCAGGTCTTATAAGCTGGAGTTGGGGGAGCTTCTGTTTTACAATGTACTTTTTGATTTGAAAAAAAAAAAAAAAAATTTGAGAAGCAAAGTATTTCTTGTTTTATCCTAGATGTCCTGTCCTATCATTTTACCAATTTACCATTGTGTAGTTAGAGTGATCTATCCATGCTCGTGTAACTCTGGTTACACCTAAACAAACAGTTATTCTATCCTGAGTATCCTATCCTCAGAAAATACTTCTGTTGGTTTATAAAGCACTAAACTGTTTGGGGCCTCTCAGGTCGTCTGAGACAGGTCTGCTTGTTGTCCCCAGAGTCAGAACTAAACCGGGGTAAGCAGCGTTTAGTTTTTATGCTCCACATTTCTGGAACAAACTACCAGAAAACTGCAGGTCCGCTGCAACTCTCAGTTATTTTAAATCAGGGCTGAAGACCTTTCTTTTTGACGCTGCCCTTCTTTAAATCATTGTCTATTTCTTATACTGCACTGTAACTTTTATTCTCATATTTTATGTTTTTATATATATATATATATATTTTTTTTTTTTTAACTGCTCTTTAAAGGAGAACTCCGGGCAATTTTTACGTTAATCCTGATCGCTATAAGTATGTGAGTACTGTCGATAGGAAAAAAAACAAGCCAAATCGGTGCTAGCATCATGGAGCTACTGCAGCTAATGCCGAGAGCTCCCACTTAGCTAAAACGGCAGTTTTGGGGTCATATCATAAAGAGTGCCTTTGTGCCTCTTAACAGACACAAAATGCAACTAAAATGTCTGTGCAACATGAACAGGCCCCTTACATGACAACAAGAAGCGTTTTCAACTCAGACATTGTTTAAATTCACCTACCCTGTTAGCTGCTAGCTGCCGTCTGATGAGTGAGTGTGTTCAGCCAGGCTTCAGTAATAATCATCAAGCAGCAGTTCTGTGTGTATTTGTAGCATATATATATCCATTTTGTGTGCAATCCATCTGCCGTTGGTGAATAGTAGTCTCTGCAGTGGCGAACTGTGTGTTAGTTGCCTTAGCCAGGGTAGCAGGTTCGACCGGCATATCCTTCTACCTCCTTCCCGCCTTCCCCGCCTGCCGTGGCCGACAACAATCCACGGGCGCCCGCTGGTCTGGTGGATGTCCTCCAGAGGACAGTTCATGCTTTCGCGGCGAAATTTTTGCGGCGAAAAAAGTTTATTTCCCCCTCAAAAATAGGTAATTGAGTTGTAGCAGGAAAAGGTAAACATCAGATCGTAGCGTAGAAGAGTGGAGGTGTTCACAAGGGAAGAAGCTTGGGGTAACGTAACTATGGAGCTAGAGCCAGCCTTCAGTAACGCTATCACTGTATCACAAAATTTCGCCGCGAAAGCATGAACTGTCCTCTGGAGGACATCCACCAGACCAGCGGGCGCCCGTGGATTGTTGTCGGCCGCGACAGGCGGGGAGGGCGGGGAGAAAATAGAAGGATGCCAGTCGGGCCTGCTAGCCTGGCTAAGGCAACTAACACACAGTTCGCCACTGCAGAGACTACTATTCACCAACGGCAGATGGATTGCACACAAAATGGATATATATATATGCTACAAATACACACAGAACTGCTGCTTGATGATTATTACCGAAGCCTGGCTGAACACACTCACTCATCAGACGGCAGCTAGCAGCTAACAGGGTAGGTGAATTTAAACAATGTCTGAGTTGAAAACGCTTCTTGTTGTCATGTAAGGGCACTGTTCATGTTGCACAGACATTTTAGTTGCATTTTGTGTCTGTTAAGAGGCACAAAGGCACTCTTTATGATATGCCCCCAAAACTGCCGTTTTAGCTAAGTGGGAGCTCTCGGCCTTAGCTGCAGTAGCTCCATGATGCTAGCACCGATTCGGCTCGTTTTTTTTCCTATCGACAGTACTCACATACTTATAGCGATCAGGATTAACGTAAAAATTGCCCGGAGTTCTCCTTTAATGTTTTATGTAAAGCACTTTGAATTGCCATGTTGCTGAAATGTGCTATTCAAATAAAGCTGCCTTGCCCTGCCTTGAGTTGAGGAAGACAAAGCTCTGTTTTTCTCCTGTTACTGTAAAACCGAGTAGTGTTTTATACTGAAAAACCTAATTCCAAAGAACATTGATGCGTTGTACCCAAGTTTCACAGAGATTCATGCAGGTTGAAACTACTAGGAAGAATGTGATCTGTAACTGATTGGGTTTTGAACACAATGTCAAGTCGCCGTCCATCTCACTGGATAAACATGCCTTACTTTCAAAGTTTTGATTGCTTTTTCTGAGTTGTTGTCAAGGTAGAAATAATTACTTGATATTTGTATGATTTGATAATTACAGTTTACATTACCACATCCAATGGCAGCTGAAATAGATGTCTAACCCCACCATCTCACTTTCTCTCTGTACATTCTGGAAGCGCGAGAAAGAGAAAGAGGTCAGTGGCAGTGTTTCCTCTACTCTTGTCTTCCACCTGACCTGTCTGATAGGAGCTGACAGTAGATCACAGCTTACAACTAAAAGAAGGAAGGGAAGAGAGGACGGTGCTGCCTGTGCTGGGATACAGAGATAGAGAGCATCTGTCGGAGGGGAGGTTCTTACATAAAGAGGGAAACGTTCAATCCCTACTGGGCCAGCAGATTACAGTAAATGAGAGTTGGGGTGGATGGATCGGTAGGTGTGCAGAATTTGACAGGGCATCGCAGCTACTATCTCTACCCTGCCTTTCCCGATGGAGTAAAGACAGAAAAGATAGACAAAGATGAAAAAAGGTGTTTTGACTGGATACCCAGCTCTGGTTGGAGATTTTTATTTTTGATGGAGACAGACTTTAAAGGTTTTCAGCATCTGAAGTACCTCTTTTCCTCTGTGTCTTATAGCTTGAGGCAATTTGAGCAATGAAAGAACACAGTGATTCCCGGCACAAATTATCAAATGCATTTGCTTTTCCAAGTTTAAAGTTCAGGGTGAGTTTGGGCAGGTTTTAAGGTTTCAAGGTATCAATTTAGCTGCCCCAAAACAACAGTGAAGCTAAGAACCCAGTTTTGTCACAGAAGTTGAGTTGTGGCCAAGGCATTAATGTGGCTCAAGAATTCTTCAGGAAGTTTTGTAGTCATGGCAGATTTTAATGCCATTTAAATCCAATAAAGCTAATGTAATTAGTCTCAATGAAACATAACCATTACAGGCAGTAAACACTTTCCAAGGACCCAAAGTTTTCTGAAAATATAAGACTGGGGTTCTTCAAAGTTCAACAGCCTGTTCTATTTAAACACAATTTTAAAAACATGGTGATGTAGGCATTCAGTGAAAGGATACCAGTCTTTGACAATGTTCACAGTGAATCTGAATGTACGTTTCTTCCTCATTTTAGCTGCTTGTGAAGAATATGGACATCCTGAAAGAGTTGAACCACTGGTCTTTCACATAGAAAGTAGCCAGTTAAGGTGGTTCAGCATCTGATCAGGATCCATCCTGAAAATATTCTTGGCATATGCAACTGAGACCCCACGGCAGACCCAGAACCCCGTGGAGGTATTAGAAATCCCATCTGGCCTGGGAATACCTCAGGATCCCAGGGAATAAATGGAGGGTGTGGCTAGGGATAAGGAGGTATGGGCTTATTTGCTCAGCCTACAACCCAGTATTAGATGAGCAGCAGAAAATAGATGGATCGGATGTTTTACCCATAGAAATAAAATGGATAGAAAGGCCATTGAACTGTTTCCCGTCAGTTGGGTCGTAAACTGTGTCGCAGCTCACTGGACGGAGACGCCCGACGCAGATCGGGAGACATTCTCTGGAGTTGCAGGAAGTGAAGAGGGACAGTTAAACCCAGTGACAACAGGTCAGCGGACCGCTAACGTTAGACCCAGTCTGCTGTTCAGCTCATTCTCTGTAACCAATGCAGCATAAAAGCACGGCGGAACCAGCAAGCCAGCCAGCCGGTGTTAGTTGGCTAACGTTAGCTTGCTAACTTCGCTTCAACGTTACCCCTTCGCCACAGAAAACGAGCCGAATAAAGCTGTCGCTCGTGGTGACGATAGCAACGAGCTTTGTGTGGATGAAGCATGAAATTAAGTTGACTCATTTAGCGGCTGGCTCTCTGCCTCCTAAAGTTACTACTCCACTGCTTGTTTGTCCGTTACTGCAAAACCTCAGTTCCGCAAAACCTCAGTTCCGCAACTTGCCGAAAGTTGGCTTAGTATTGGAAGTTTAAAGGTTACCATGGCAATGGAACAAATAAAAATGGCTGCTGCTCTGACAATTCTGCTACGTTGATTTGAATGGAAATGGCCTTTCTATCCATTTTATTTCTTTGGTTTTACCACTCCATTTTGGCCCTCCACCCAAACTTAGCTGGTGATTTTTTTACACTTCAAAATGCTCTTGCCAAAGCCAAAGTTGGACATTTTGCACGTTGTGGCAACTCAGTAGCATTCATGACCTACTATCAAATCCCAGTTTTGTTGAACAACTAAATTGAGACATTAATGATATTATCACACAAATGTGACAACATAGAAGTTATATTTGCTGAGATTTGCAAAGGAACCGTTATGTTTAACTTTTCCCCAGTTGTTGGCTGTAATGCTTATTTTTGTTCTTGTGAACGTAAAGTGCAGGAATAATTTTCCTCATGTACACAGTGTTTATACATGTATCTACCTTAATGTGGAGATAGTTGTTATCACTCCTCTTTTCTCTGTTCTACCTTTGTTCTCTTTCCTAGTATCTCACAAAGGTGACACTGAAAGTTCAGCAGAGGGCAGATGCAACCCTCATGTTCTCAATCAGGTCACTTCATATTATTGCCACAACTCCACCCGTCACTCACCCTCTCTCTCTCCAACATACACTCACATTATACCTGTAATATGGTCCTGCTCAGGCCCAAGCTAACTTCATTACACACCATTGAAATAAAACCACATGACGTCTAACCCGACAAATGGGTATCAGCTGTGTGTGGACACCGTGTGTGTGTTTGCTGTGTGCATGACTGCGGTGTTTGTAAGGCCCAGGTTACGGAAGTTCATTTGGAAATCTAAACCATTTAAAAACATTACAGGCATATTATGTCTGGCTACTCTATACCTGTGAATCCCTCCTATTCAATTTGAGGTCAAGACCCCATAATTGGTCACCGTCTGTTGAACCTCCAGATGGGATAGATTTACCACTGCAGGCATACTGCATATAATATATTCAGTATGTTTTATATAGTATAATAATTATATTTGTTTACAACATAGCTGTAAGGAAGGACTTCATTCTCAGGAGTCTAAGTGGGATGGCAGTAAACCAAAAGGTCAAATGTTCCATGGTCGTCAAAGTAAGTAGGAGTTTTTTAAGTTTTCAATCTGTTTGGTATAATCTTTAGAAACAGATGGGCTTAGTAAGAGTGAAATTGAGGAATTGAGCAAAGCTAAAGCACCGTTTTAGCCAATTTAACACCTGTCGAAGGCCTAAGGATAGAGGGTGTAGTGTGCTCTACAGATTGTAAAACCCCTTGAGGCAAATTTGTGATTTGTGATATTGGCCTGTTTTTATAAAGTTGACTTGACTTAAATCACAGTGAAAACAGTGAAGATTAAAGTCAATATGTGTTACCTTGATGCGCCAGATGGTTTGTCAACCATCTAAGAAGCCGTGATTGGAAACTGTTTGAAAAAGTGCAGGCACTTTCAAAAATACTTGGCAAGTGATTGGATGAGCCATCCATCTATCATGTCCTCCATTGTAGTTTTGAACAAACAGTTGTGGCCGTCAAACACAGCTAAAACACGCCCGTAGTTCCTCACCGGACGCTGATTGGTTTGGTAAGCTAATAGTTCAGACACAAACGCATTACTTGAAGCCTAACAAGATAGATTTTTGTGTGATTTTGCAGGCATTTTAAGTTAAGTTAATTGTGGTTTGGATAAATCTGCATTTATGCATTGTTGTTCAAGCGGGCAGATACAATCCATCTGATTACAGCCCAGTTGTCCTGGATGCACATTAATGCCAGTGTGTAATGCTGCTCTCTGTTTCTGTCTGTCTCAGTATTTTCCATGGGAACATTATTAAATGGTTTCAGAGGGTGTGTGTATGGAGAAAAGATTGCTGTGTTGGCTGGATATGTTGATGTGAGCCCTGAAGCACAGCAGAAATAAAACCATCATCAATTTTGTACTTATTGTTTTTTTTTTCTAAACAAATGGTCACATTTAGGCACAAACGGATGTGAGAAGAGCAGTTTTAGGTTTGAAAACTCAGTTAATTCAGTAAGTAAGTATTAGTTTTTGGTTTGTGTCAGATCCAAAACTTTGTTTATTCTGGATCATAATTAGACAAAGCAAAACATATTTCAGTTGTTTTCCCAATAAACCATTTATTCTAATTCCCGTGTGGTCACATTCTCTAAATCTGTTAATACAAGTATGATTGTAATCTCTTAACTCTATTAACATATCATTCCTCTCCTTCTTTGTGTCTGTTCTTATCTCTTTGTGTCTTTAAAACGATATCACGGAATATCATGAAAGTGTAAAATTTAACCTGAGTTGGTTCCTATGTAAAGGAAAAAGATTCAGATTTTTTTGTTTATGTGTGTGCTGTGGTTCAATCCGTTGTAGGGCAGATCCCAATGCAGATGTACTAGATACACTGATAATAGAAAAATATATACATTTTTAGAATTTCACCGAAAACATTTTACTTTGCTTCGTGGCAATGGTAAATGGTAAATAGCTATTAGAATATACGACATCTGATGCATAAAACGCCAATGTCATTCTGTCAAAAATATTTTTTCACCAAACATGTTTCAGCTAGTATTATCAATATTAGTGTGTGTGTGTGTGTGTGTGTGTGTGTGTGTGTGTGTGTGTGTGTGTGTGTGTGTGTGTGTGTGTTGGTGAGTTAAAAATCAGTGAGCTGTGAGATGTCAAGCCAGTGCTGACAGGAGTTGAAACACACACACACACACACACACACACACACACACACACACACACACACAAGCACACACACGCATACACACGCAAACAAACACACACAGCAGAGCAGCTGTGGTGGTTTGACTTTAAACCACCTCTGAAGTGTCAAGTGAGACCCACCTCGTCAATCTCTTTCTCTCTCTTCCTGAGTCCATCTGTCTGTTTCTGTCCCAGTAGACCTGCAGACTCAACCCTGGTGCTACCCAGCCCTGCCAGTGAATCAATTTAGACCCTATTAGCTGTCTCTCTCTCTCTCTCTCTCTCACACACACACACACTCACACACACACACAAACACTCACACACAAACACACACACAGTGATGCCATCCTCTCTTACCCCAGTGTGCCAATGAGTCAGTTTAATCCCAATTAACATGCAGAGTCTCTCAATTTTTCCCTCTTTCTGTCTCGCACACACATACAGGTGCCACCCACCCTTGCCTCGATGTGCCAATAAATCAGTTTTAACCCAATTCCGAGTGAGAGTCTCTCTCTCTCTCTCTCTCTCTCTCTCTCTCTCTCACACACACACACACACACACACACGCACACACAGACACAGGTAACTAATTGAACACCTGGTGCTGCTTGGCCTGGCTAATCGAAGATTAATTGTTTCCTTGTTGTTAAGGGCCAATGTGTGTGTGTGTGTGTGTGTGTGTGTGTGTGTGTGTGTGTGTGTGTGTGTGTGCCCAGTAATCCTGTCTCTATCGGGACATAACAAAGCAAGGGTGCATGACACCTTTTTGAGTGCATGTGAGTGTGTTTGCACATGCACATGTTCACATTTGTGTATGAGTGATATGGTCACAGCCAGAAGTCAGATTTTGACAGTCAATAAATCACAACCTATTAGCCTCTCCTGGTGCTAGGTTATACTGAAGCACACAGGCACAGGCGCACACACACACACACACACACACACACACACACACACACACACACACACACACACACAGGTTTAAAACTCAGACTTCTTTTCTTCATCTGCAGATAAAGTTGGGACAGAGGTAAGCGAACCAAGCTTGTGGCCGAAAGTTTGCTGGTTCAACACCCAGAGTGTGGTGAGGTATAAAGTGTGAAGTGCCATGGAAACATGTAAACATACATTAGAACAATACATATGATAAAATGGAAAATGGAAAAGGAGTGAGCAAATGATGGGGGTAATATGTGTAAAGAGAGAGATGAGAAAGAAGTAGAAATATGGAAACAGTAAACATTTATAATATTTTATTAAAGGCTTTTTGGATGCTTTTATATAGGCCTTAGTGGTCCCCTTATACTGTATCTTAAGTCTCTTTTATATAGACCTTAGTGGTCCCCTAATACTGTATCTGAAGTCTCTTTTATATAGACATTAGTGGTCCCCTAATACTGTATCTGAAGTCTCTTTTATATAGACCTTAGTGGTCCCCTAATACTGTATCTGAAGTCTCTTTTATATAGGCCTTAGTGGTCCCCTAATACTGTATCTGAAGTCTCTTTTATATAGACCTTAGTGGTCCCCTAATACTGTATCTGAAGTCTCTTTTATATAGGCCTTAGTGGTCCCCTAATACTGTATCTGAAGTCTCTTTTATATAGGCCTTAGTGGTCCCCTAATACTGTATCTGAAGTCTCTTTTATATAGGCCTTAGTGGTCCCCTAATCCTGTATCTGAAGTCTCTTTTATATAGGCCTTAGTGGTCCCCTAATACTGTATCTGAAGTCTCTTTCCCGAAATTCAGCCTTGGTGTAGAATTACAGCCACTAGAGCCAGTCCCACAATGAGCTTTCCTTAGTATGTGCCATTTCTGTGTCTGTAGCTATTGAGGAGGAGAGAGGGGGGGCAAGGTGGAGGGTGGGGGTGTGGCCTTGACCAACTGCCACTTTGCTTGTTTGCAAGGCTGTCAGTACCCAATCCGTGCCGCCTGCACGATCCATTCTGCGCATGCGCTGTTGTACGAGGATTTACGCCACTGCCCGATCTGTTCCACGCTAGCCTCCACCGGGAAGCTAACGTTAGTTTAGCTAACAGCTAATTCAGCTAACAGCTAGATTCAGTTTAAAATAACGTTAAGTCAAACTTAATGGGAAAAGCAGGCTACAGCTAAATTAAGACTTCAGAGTAATAACAATAAAGACAAGTATTGAGTGATTGTATTTAAATGAGCACAAGTAAAGTAGAACTGACGTAACAGCAAGTTTTATTTTGAGGGTCTTTTAAAGTTTACATGCTGTCTCAGCTAGCGGTTAGCCGAATTAGCTGTTAGCTAAACTAACGTTAGCTTGCCCGTGGAGGCTAACAGCAGACTGCTACAATCAGCTAGCGGTTAGCTGAATTAGCCGTTAGCTAAACTAACGTTAGCTTGCCTATGGAGGCTAACGGCAGACTGCTATAATCACCTAGCGTTCAGCTGAATTAGCTGTTAGCTAAACTAATGTTAGCTTCCCGGTGGAGGCTAGCGTGGAACAGATCAGGCAGTGGCGTAAATCCTCGTACAACAGCGCATGCGCGAACTTCTTGCGCATGTGCATAACGGATCGTGCAGGCGGCACGGATCGGGTAGCCTACTGACAAAGCCATGATGTCTCTCTCTTTCTCATGGGCGGGCCAAATTCTCTGGGCGGGCAAAGCAGAGAAAGGTCCTTATGACATCATAAGGAGGAGATTCCAGATCGGCCCATCTGAGCTTTCATTTTCTCAAAGGCAGAGCAGGATACTCAGGGCTCGGTTTACACCTATCACCATTTCTGGCCACTGGGGGACCATAGGCAGGCTGAGGGAACTCATATTAATGTTAAAAAAAACTCATAAAGTGAAACTTTCATGCCATGGGACCTTTAATAATAATAATAATAATAATATAAAAGAAAAGAACAATACATTCTCTGCAATCAGTGCTAAAACTACACACACACACACACACACACACACACACACACACACACGCCACCACCATACATCAAGGTTAATGCATTCCTAATAGAGCATAATTTGTTCCATGTACGACAGGTAACGGACTTTAATGCTTTATTAAAGCAGCGCTGAACACTGAGTCTTTCACTTTAGCTACCGCTGCGGCGGAATAATCATTTTTATGGGGGAAACTTAATCTACCTATAAATTGCTTTGTTACAGCCTTCAGTGCATTTACACTGAAAGGCTCTCATAGTGCATGGACTATAGGTCTGAAACTGTTTCAGTCTGGGCGTCTCTGGCTGTATTTGCATTTACTTCAGGTTTTAACCTCAACCACTTGACCTTAACCTCCTGATGTTTAAACTCATTGTACGGTGCATGCATGATGAGAAAGGCTTGCGACCATGCTAATTGAATTTCTTAAATATGATTTTTTATGTTTGTTTGTTTTTCAGTTCATTTAACTGATCTTTAAGTCCGAAAGCCCAAGATGGGCAAATTGCTAGTTTTGTTTACAGTTACGGTAATATAAAACAAGGGGAATTTGTTACATTTGAGAAGCGGCAACAGAAAGACATTTTTCCTTTTTCCCTTGTGTTGTCTTCCCGTTGACCAGGAACTTTATTTTGTACTGCTTTTGACGATTTTTAAAAATGTTTTTGCCACTTTTTTCAACTCTTTTTTAAAAATGTTTCTTCATGATCAATAAACCTAATTTAAATGACATCATACCTATTTTTTTTTTAATTGTTTAAAAAAGCAAACATTATGAATTATTTTGACTAATAAATAAGATCAGAGGATGTTGAGTGAATCACACACTGGTTTATGTCGAAGTTTAATTACGATACTGTTTTAAAACCTCTTAAACATTTCTTTTTCAAATGCTATGCAATTAAACTATTAATTTTACCTGCAAGGCATCTTGTATGGGTTCCATCCAACGTACATGCATGCATCCAAGTTATTTTGGGGCAATTTGGTTGTAAGAAACCCATATTTCTGATATAAAAAATCTTTAACCCGAGGACAACACAAGGGTTAAAAATGACAGACAATTATAACAACGTTTCTAATTTTCTATTAATTGACTAATCGGTGATTACTGAGATTGCTAATCGTTTCAGTATAAAGGTTAGATACAATCTAATCTGGCGCTAAGGAAGTACATTGCCAGGATAAACGCCTGACATCCAGCGGGCAAGATAAAGACACGGACGGAAAAAAGCTGCTGGCCAGTTCTCCATCATTATATCATTAGAAGAGTTCACTGGCTACAATAGATGGAGAGCCTTCCTGCAAATGCCAACATTTCAGGATCAATTGGTGAGGATTGCTGTAAGGTGAAGTAAGGTGATAGACTGGTAAGAGCAAATTATATTTAACTATGTATCTAGCTAATTTAAAGTGCTCATATTATGCTTTTTGGGGTTTCCCCTTTCCTTTATTGTGTTATATTAATTTTTGTGCATGTTATAGGTTTACAAAGTGAAAAAGCCCAAAGTCCACCCCAAAGGGACTTACCATCTCCAACAGAAAACACTGTTCTCAAACTGCTCCAAACAGCTCTATTGTAGTCCAGCCTTTACTTCAGAGACAAACGTGGTCACTTTGTAACACACGTTATAATGCTCGCCTAGCTGCTAGCATGGCACGCCCTCATACTCTGCTTCTGACTGGCTAGTAGTCCTTACCTAGGTACTGTCAGGGCACGCCCTCATACTCTGCTTCTGACTGGCTAGTAGTCCTTACCTAGCTACTGTCAGGACACGCCCTCATACTCTGCTTCTGACTGGCTAGTAGTCCTTATCTAGTTACTGAGCATGTGTGACTCCCAACAAAGACGGTACAGAAGTGAGAGGTCTCACTCTGTAGCTAAAACAGAGAGCTCAACACACAGGGTGAAAAGAGGAGCTGAACAATGTGCACTACAAAAAAAATATGGTGTTTTCTGAAAATTAAATCACATAAACCTATTCTGGTACAACCTCTAAATACAATTATGAACCTGAAAATGAGCATAATATGAGCACTTTAAATAGCTCACCAAAACAAGTTCCTGCCTGAGAGGCTTTTGCAGAGCCACTGCCTTGGCTCTATCATATTGGATTTTTCTATTATTGGTTGTTTGTTTTTGTTTCTTGTCAGAGCAGAGTGTCAGTTTTGATTCAAACTTACCCCAGTCTTTAAAATTACTCCAGAGATCTCCACAGTAAAGACTTTTACGAGCAAATACAGTCCTGCTTCGCTGTGGTTTCTGTTATTGTTACCTGCTGTGCCACATTGTTTCACTAATAACAGGAAACCGCAATCTAATTTGGACAAATTGGACCTATCGTTGGGTTAGAAACTGGCAACTCTCAGCTGGAGTTGCAATGGTTGCTGGCAGAAAACCTGAACATTTGTTGTGTTTTGGAAGACTGAAGGGTAAAAACCTGGACTGGGGAAAAAAAATACATTTATGTTCTGGTGAACTACTTTTCTATTTTGGATGTGTTTTTGTTTGGCTATGCTTTATTACATTTGCATTGTTGACAGTTTTATTATCAGTTTAATCTGTGTATCTATTATCTGAGGTTAATTACTCCCCATGTCTCTATCTGTCCGAATCTTATTTTTAACACATTGCCTCATCTATTTTTTCCCCGTCTTAATTAGTCTCTGCTTTCCTTTCACTCTCAGCCCACTCTTCCTTAGCTCTTTTTCTTAAAGTCTTTTTCCCAACACTCCCCAGCTTTCTGGGATCCCCAAGTCTGTTTTCTTTGGACTTTCCCTAGTCCGTTTCCAGTCTCTCCTTTCCTTTTTCATCAATCTGGAGCATTTTCTTTGGACAGCGTCCATGCTGGATAACATTTTTCTTAATTTTTTTCCTTCCCTCACCTTCCATTTCAGTTGCTCTAATGTTCCCTTCTTTATATTTATTGCTGTTATTCCTTTATGCATAACTTATCTCTGTCTTACCTCTCCACCTTCCTAACCTCTTCTTGACCCCTCTCTCTCTCTTTCCTGCTACTTCTCCTTGTCAGCGCTCATCTGTCCTTTCTTACCTTCCTCTCCCTCCCTTAATCTTATCTTTTTGACATTGCCTTTTTTTAATTCATTGTACTGCATTGTGAATTATATTCCTGTATTCTTTTTAATTTCTATTAATTTCTAACTGCTTTTAATGTTTTATGAAATGCACTTTGAATTGCACTGTTGCAGAGATGTGCTATATAAATAAAATTGCCTTGCCTTGTCTTAGTCTGTCTCCCTTGGGATCATCTACATACTGTTAAATTGCCTTTTTGTGTCTCTCTTAAACAAATCTTCAAATACATGTGTACTGACCGAATACATTTTATTGTTCAGTATTACAAAATAAGTTGCTATTAGCTTCCAAAAAAAGAATTCTTAAGGACATATCATTGCTGCCACCTGATGAAATTGCTCTATTTAAAGTTGTCACACTTCGACTATATTTATAATATAATAATAATATTTATGCATACCACTAAGTTTAACCTGCAACCTACAATGAAGTCCCAACTGTCATTCCTTCCCATAATATAACCATTTCCTGGGTGAAAGTCTTGTGTTTTCTCTTACGCCAGCTTAAAAACATTGTGTTTTGGGACCCACCCATCCACATTGACCTTCTCCTACACAGATTTTCACAGTTTTAAACAGCGGCAGTCAATGTGGGGCTTAAAGTAACAAATACATGATATACTGTACATATGAATTACAGTGCATTACTTTTCGTAGTTATATGTACGAATGGTTCATGAGAACAGCCTGCGTACATATATGCAAAAGTAAATTTGCTAGGGTTGTCTAATGATCTATTTTGCGTGTGTATTCCTTTTAACTAATAGCCTCTTCTAAAACACTTCAGTACAAATAAATGCTCTGCAAATTACTTTGCAGTAGCTAACATGATGCAAATGTCAAAAGTGCCTCAACTCATAGAGAGCTGTGCAGCACCAGTGTTCAGCCATATATAATCCGGTGTTAAGAGGACTTTCCTGCAGTTGAAAAACAGACTGAATCCATGCATGTCTTACAGTAATGAGAGAGCAGAGAGCAAAGAGGGAAGCTGGGAGGAGAGCAAAAGAAGCTGTTGAACAACATATAATGCCACATCCAAGTGGCCTAAGGGTTAACTTTCTAAGTGAAAAGTCTGGGTCATGCTAAAAGTGAGGGCAATTTGCTGAGGTTAATGGTCTCAGCAATTAGTGTTAAGCTGTATGCATTCAGAGAGTTATGTGGGTGTTTGTGTGTGTGTGTGTGTGTGTGTGTGTGTGTGTGTGTGTTGGAAGAATTCTGAGCAGTGGTGTGAAGTGTGAATAAAGACAAGAAACATGCAGAAAATAAATGCTGTGAGGTACAAGAGAACATTCATATGTTGAAGAAATGTATTCACAGACTTTGACATTAAAAGGAAAGAACGGAACTGTTGGAAGGTTGTCAGAGGAAAGTCCGCCATTCACGTCAAACATGACATAATTGATTCTCCTTGGACTTAACTATGCATCAGAAAATATAGGTTACATGAAAAGAGAAGAATAAGGAACAATTGTATTAGCAAAAACAAACTACAACCGAGCTAAATGCATGAAATATTTATGATATAAAGAAGATCGTCACCAAAGAACGTTGACTGAAAATACTGATTAATAATGTCTGGTGGTGCAGCCAACAATCCCCCAATAACGGCATGAGCAAGCTCCATCCAAACCTGGGCGTAAATGCTCGCTGCTGCTACATTCAAACTACAAAGCTTAAAGGGAGCTTTCCTTGTCTGTAAAAGGTAAAGTAAGAAAGCAGACAAGCGTCATGAAAGTGACTTCTACACACATTCAAGAAAACTGTTCTCTTCAAAAAGATTCTTTTGAGTATCAAATACAGAAGTTTGTAGCTCACATTTAATAGACGTGCAACTATTCTCTTTAAAAAAAGATTGTTTTGAGTTTGTAGCTCAGTTGTAGACAGTTGTAGACAGCTTGGATTCACAACTGTAACAATAGATTCCACTGGCCACCATCACTGTTGAAAAAAAAGTATTAAAACGTCTAGAAACCTCTCAAACCTGTAGCGTGAGAGGTGTCTATGAACGTTATTATAGTTTTTTCCTGAAACTATGTCATCTTTTGTTAGTGCTGTTTTGTAAAAGCTGACTATAGCAAGGTACAGACTCCTCATAGCCATCATCAAGCCACGAGGGGGTTGTGATATACTAGTAGTGGAGTATTTCTTTAAGTAGTAAATTAAGTGACTTGATAAAGAATTCAAAGTTCCCAATAGAAAATGGGAGGTTATGTGGTGGAAGTTCTACCAGCTCTTGGCAGCAGATTGAAGTCGCTCAGTGTCTTTTCTTTTAAACTGTGTCTGAAACGTTTCAAATTTTTATACTTAACATAGATAGACTATTCCTGCAAGTTGGGAAGAGAAGCCTAAACGTTTTCCATCGATTTCTAACTGACAGAAGGTAGTGCAGAGTGGTTATGTTGAGCGGACCACCCTTTCATTGAAACAAAAAGGCTGTGCAGCCGTCAGGCAGCATCTCGACTCAGTGCTGCAGCGATATGTGCAGAGCAATCATCCAGATGTGTCAGTGATCCACTTCTTTACAGATGGACCATGTACTCGGTAAAGACAGATATGTAATTACGTCTTGTTGTTCAGCAAGTTGAGAAATAGAAGCTTTCAGGTACATTCAATTTCTTTGAGGCCAGCCCGTGGCAAGGCGTTGAAGTGGGGTTGTTAAAAAGACAGGCTGATCTGTTGGTGACTCAGTGCTGTGACCCAGCACATGAATGAACTCTCTATGACGTTCTCCTGAAGAGGAGTGCCACACCAAAGCTTTTCCTTTGACAATACAAAAAAAGCCAGAGCTGGCAAACATCCCAGCCAGCATCTGTTCCTTGAGCAATGAGGATTCACCAGCTGGGTGCAGTGGGGAGAAGCTAAGTCATCAGGAAGGATGCTGGATGTGAATGTGCCACAGGTAAGAATGTAAGCAAACTGCTACAGTATCCACATATTTACTGTACTTTCTCTCAGGCCTACTTTCCCTCCTGAGGGATTCAGGGAGTACTGGTTCTACTGAAGCGGCTCCTACAACTGCTGGAACGGTTGATGCCGGTTAGGAAGTGCCTTGAGATACAGTTACTCTAATGGTAGCTAGATGCTGACTCTACAAAACCTCAGACTATATTGAAGTTGATAAAATACTCCTTACATGTCTTGTAGAAATACAGTATTTTTAATTTTCTCTTTTTATTTGCTAACAAAGTGCAGCAAACTTTAATTTGACCCACTTCCCATTGAATTAATATAGTTCATCACAAAATCACTGTATTTATGAGGAAAAGATCACAGTTTAGTGGCAAATTATCTTCTTGTTTTTTTTAGCTTATGTGTATCTAATCCCAGATTCTCTTCCCTAAACGAATGAAAGATCCATTGTGTGGCAATAAAAGTATCAAATTGGAGTGCTTTCCTAGTACCTTTATCTATGATTATTCACTTTTAGGATCCAGCACCCAAAAACTTTCTGAGTGTCTATGTGAGTTGTGCACATCCACATCCTATTTCCTAGTTTATAATACTAAACACAGTTGTCACAAGTAAATAACAATTATCAAAGAAAAAAATAAAATTCTGTTGATTTTTATCTGGAAAATTACAAAAAAAGGAATATGAATGAACATATATGTTGTGTTATTGGGCTATTTGAATCAGAAAACTAAAAAGTGCTCACATACAGAGAATGCCATTTATGAAAAGCAAAGTATTTCTTTTTTTCCTCCAAAAGTCAGAAGTCCTTAGAATGACCCCTTCTGTCTATTCTCCCTCTACACTCGCCACTCTGACTTCTCAGTAATTCCACAGTGTTTCTGTTGGACCATTATTTCTCCCTCTGCTTCACTTTCCTCCACCTCCTCCTTTTCCATTCCTCCTCAGCTCACTCTCTTCTGTTTTTACTGGACTGCTTCCCGGTGGGACAACATTCTGATGGAGCTCCTGACAGGAAAAAACCCTACAGCTGACTTCCATTAAGAGAAAACTGGAAACCAAGACAATCCCATATTGTCAGGTAGAGTGCCATATAGCGGGTCAGGCTAGAGCCCTTTGTCTCAAAATCCTCAGGCCAGCATCTGTCCTGTCAACGCTGTTAACATTCATTGCAGCTTATGTATTAAATGTGTTATTTCTTTGTCAACTGAGTATGATTCATATTATAGGAATTTTACTACAGTTAGACTCAGTTAGATGCCAAATATCCCAGAGCCCAGCGTGTCACTGACATCTATAATTTTCAGCACTTTCAAACCTGATGTTGCTTGGCAACAAATACGATCACAGCCAGGAAGTAGACTTTTGGCACAGCTTATTTGAAAGACCTTTGTTTTTATTAATAAATCAGACATTTGCCAGAGCTGACCCAGCTGCTTTGGCAACATTTCCCTGGCAACATAATCAATTAAAGTGAGTCATTAATATATTACAGCAGACAGACAAATGTTCCAAACTATTTTTTTTTTCTTTTGAAATTGACATATTGTGAGTATTTGTATGGAAAAGCCAGACAGAGACAAAAGATTGTCTCAACCAGACATATGAGAGACTTGGCAATCCTGCATCTCTGCAGGAAATTCCATATCCATTCAAGAACATTTTCTCAAACCAAATCAAACTTTTGTCTCTTAATAAAATAACTGATTTGATCATGGCAAAATATATAATGAAAATAACACCAGATTGGTTGTAGATTGATATTGTCGCTGTCTGGTGAAAATACGCCAAATTTGGTTGATCAGTAACATTGTTTAAGAGGTCCAGGTTACATTAAACAATTCTTTCAACTGTATATACTGACTTTATGTCCACATGTTGTTCAGACCTACTTCACAATACAATACATGTATAAATATTGAAGAAACAAAAGTAAGATGTGATGTGTCTGAAAAACTGATAGTTCCAATCAAATTTTGTCTAGTGGCAACCCAGATATCTAAATGCAAATCAAGTCGATGCTTAACTGATCCATATGGGATGACAAATCAGTGTTTAGTCTGTTTCTGGTACATATTGTTGTGAATACTGGAGGTACATAGACCTGCCCCATGATATTTTCTAGATCATAAATGTAAAGTGTAAAAATTGCTTTAAATTGCTCTAATGTGTACAATTTGTATGAATAGACCAAAATGCGTCGTCGTAGCAAAACTGAAAACAGATTAGAATTCAAGCCAAAGTTAGTTAACCAGATAGCTAGCATGTACATGAACCCCCCCCCCCCCTCCCCGCTACAACATGCCAAACTCTTTCTGAACCAAGGCTTTTAGGGGCACCTCTAAGGTCTGAGCAGGCTGATTAAGATGGAGTAGAGTCCCTATGCTGAGTGACCATAGATGCCAAGTTCTCACTTTCCTGCTGCTGCTGTGTGTTACTGTGTGTTGAAGCGAGGGTTTCACTTTACCATGGGGTTCAGGAAGTCAAGAAAGCAGGGGGGGGACTGTCTGAGACTGTCAAGACTGGCTTATAAAAAAAGACCCCAAGAGAGACGGAGAGAGTGATTGAACGAGGGAGGGTAAGAGAAAAAAGAAGGAGGGATGACTGAGGGACAGGGAGAAGGAGGTGAAGGGAACGAGAGGAGGAGGACAATGAGGCTTTTGATGAGGCCTTTCTGGGGAGCATATGTGGGTCACTGCATGGATAAACAGACTTTCACTACCCTAAATTGATGATTTACACACACACACACACACACACACACACACACACACACACACACACACACACAGCTACACAGACAGAGCCACGTTGTGTTGTTTATGTTCCCCATTTTGCCATTTATGCACAGGCTTTCACATATCACTCTTGAACAGGCAAAAGCACACACACACACACACACAGACACACACACACACACACACACACACACACACACACACACACACACATGCACACACATATAGACAGAGCCACGTTGTCTTGTATTCATTGTTTATGCCTCTCCATTTCACTCGTTTATGGATGTGGCCCCTTCATGCCCTCTCTTTAAATCAGTTGGCTTACGGGTACACATAAAAGTTGGCCATGTTACTCTCTTTAGCACACACACACACACACACACACGCACACACACAGAGTCTTGCCCTCTGGCTCACTTTCTTACTCACTGGCAGTGAAAAGGTGCATAACAGAAGGGCTCAGCTCTTAAGTTCGAGTCAACAGGGAGATGATACTTCAGTCTTGTCACACTACCGAAGTACCCTTAAGCAAAACACTCAATTCCCACCAGCCTTGTGACTGCTCCTCTGCACAGCTGACCTACACCAGACCTGCAGGCAGCAGTATCTGATCCACTGACAACATAACATAAAAATGAGCTCGACTGTGGGTGAGTTTTCTCAAGAACTCAATCTAAATGCTAAAATTGGTTTCATCTTATAATCATGATTTCACACGCCATACTGTAATTGTCAAGAGATTGGTCATTGTATAGTCAGAATATTAGAAGATTAATATTGTAAAGGGTCCTGAGGCAATTACCATTTCTATTCAGTAGCTGTTGCTTCCCATCACTTGATCATTCACAATCATGTTCCCTCTACTGGGGCTATATTGTTTTATGGCTTTCATTAATTCTGCATGTTGTTTTTCTGCAGTTCTTCATGTTGGTAATGTACGATCTTGTTTGTTTTCTAGGTTGTTTTTTTATTGTTTCTACTGTCTCTCCCTTAGCCCTTGGGAGTGTAAACAAATCTTAACCTAAACAAATGTATTCAGCTGCCTTAAGAGAGGAGACACACCAGCCCGATAATCGGCCGTCGGACCGTCTGGCGAGGTCGGTGACTCGAGTCTGTTCGGTGTGTTCCGTGCCGTCGTCCGTCCGAGGAGCCGTCAGCCTTCATTTGGGCCGACCCAACATGTTCAGTCGGAGACAGGGCAGTCGGAGACAGAGCAGTCAGAGACAGGACAGTCGGGACTCGCCCGGAAATGGGGAGCGGATAAGCCTCTCAAAATCTGACGAAAATCTTTTAAACTGACCTTTGTTGATCTGAAATGAAGACAGATTCAGCAACTGCACGGCCTATTTCTCTCTTAAAATGTTTTCAGAAACACGTTCCTGTGATCTATTTTAGTATAATATGAGCTCGTATTCTGAACAAGCCGCCATGACAGTCTGGCTGTGAATTTCTGGAGAAAAAAAGAACCACGTGACGCGTTCGTCCAATCAGCTGCCGGTTTTCATTTTCTGGGAAATAATCAGACTGTTAATGGAAACAATACAGAGCAGCGCCGCCTGCTGCTATGGAGACGCATTACGTTTCGTGCACGCGCAGCGCGTACGCTCAAGTCGGCGTAGCCTCAGTGTGTTCTGAGGTATTTTTTGGACCTCGGGGACCCGACTGATCAGTCCGACTGCCTTTTCTGCCGACGGTCGGTGTGTCAGGGCCTTAAAAAGGATAGTGTGTCACTGTACCATTGTATCATACCAGTCACTATACAGTACAGACAGAGGCTGTGTAGTTACTTTCACACTGTGAGCAACACAAGTTACTCTATTTTTAGACGGAAACGATCTGACGAGAAAACGCAAAAGTGGCGTTGCGTTCTCAGTTTTTACTCTACGTTTAGACGAGAGTTTAGGGGGGGGAATCTGCGTGCATATGATGACGCAAAGTGTGTGAAATTCGTATGCAAACGTAGTATACACACCGGGCGGCTAGGTGGTAGTGTGAAGCACTGACACACAATACCACCCAGTCCGCACGCCTGACAATTTTGTCTAGACAGACGAGGAGGTGGAATTATTGCTCCAAACAATGCAGACACACGGCACACACACACACGCACACACACACACACATTCGCACATTGCGTTTTTACCCTTTAGACTGGAAAGCGACGGTGGAGCGTTTTTAAGATTTCTACTCTGGAGGGTGGTTTTTAAGCCTCAAAAACGCTGTCGCTGTCTAAATGAAAGGCACATCTGATAAAATATTTTGTCGGTTTCACCCGCGAGCGTATTCGTTTAAACAGGGCCTCAGTCAAGGTCTATTTATTCTTGTATAACTGGGCAACTCTTTCAGTGACTGGATGCTAAACAAACCAAGGTTAATGTTGTTGAACTTTTCACGGCAATCTTGTCACATATCTATGCAATCGTGTTTTCCTACTGAGTGATTAGGCTTACAGTAATGGAGAACAGTTGTTGCTGCAGATTACAGCCATTCACAGCTTTGAAGCAATCGACAAAACGTTTATTTGAAAGACTAAATCGGTGAACCTACCAAAAAGTGATATTCAGAGAACAGTGGCTTCCATTTCTGGTGAGAGTTCTAATGCAATACGTTTTGAAATAACAGCGCTTTGAATTCATTTGAATTGATTAACAGAATTTAGCATCAGCTATCAATTTGTGTTATTAATGCAGCATGAAACGTCTTCCTAAGTGTAATTTAACCAAAGTGGCAATAGTTACAATGGGTTACTAGTCCTTATTTCCACCTTTTTACATACATACCAAACTATTACACTAATTGCATTAGCTATTTGAGTACATAGTGAGTTCACATTGTCGAAGTGTGGTCAATGCAGTGCACTACGAGTACCCGGATGGTGCACTTATGACGGTCAAAATGTTGAGAATGGAACACAATGGACACTTTCCACTCTCAGCGGTCATATATGTCAGTTGGACACAATTTTAATTGCTCAACTTTTGCTAAAGGAACTCATAATGGCCATTTTGGGGTATTTCTTTAAATGAATTAACAGCAAAAGTATGAATATCAACATACCGGTACGTTTTCAGCTAATAGGAGTTGGATGATATGACCGCGTCATCGCAATCTTCTTATCCTTGCGTGAGACAGGGGGCAAATATATGGGATTAGTTTTGTGTCTTTAATTCCAAGCCAAACTTCTCAAGTGTCAATGAAAAAAACACTAACTCAAGCAAAAAAATTGTCACCTCAAATGTAAAACTTAAATCTTGCAAACAAAACATTTGTGTAGTTGTAAACTATTGGTCTTTTATTCTTTTGATAATATGTCCTTTTGTTTCCAGTTCCCTCTGTTTCTTTCTCAATGGTCAGTATTTTGCTCTCTCCAGCACATTTGCAGTTTTGCTCCCAGCTTTCTCGTTTGCACTTCCCAAGTCTTTGCTTGCGATTCTGCCACAAACATCTCGCGTGGGCGGGTCTTACAGGGGTGCATCCCCATTGGCCAATGAGTTTTTGAGTGACAGCTCAGCTCAGTGCCTGCCTGCCCCCTGACGTTTCAGTGCAGCCAACGTTAGACACACAAACCACTCCACAGCTGATTCCTACAAGATTAATAAAGTGTAAGTATTGATCATATATATTGTCTGTGATCTACGTTAAAAACATGGTTACTAGACGTTTGTTGTTTCAAGTTACTAGCTAGCTAGTAACTTGATAGTAAGATATAGCTAGGCTTAGTGAGGCCTTACTCAATGGAGCTGTATTAATGATCGTCTTCTCTCTGTAGAACAAGTAAACATTGTGGGACGTGCAGGACCCGAGCAGAGCTATGATGCTGTCCCAGGTAACGTTAGCTAGATCAGTAACGTAGCTATATGGTCTATTATGACAAATTATTATCCAGCTACCTAGAAATTGGTGTGGTTGCTATTGGTCTGATAATACACAATGCTAGGGTATTGGTTAAGTTGTACAATGTAGAAGCTGTGGATATAATGTATTATATCTAGAGGTTGACACATACATTACATATGCAGTGTTAGCCCTGCTTAACTGGTTCATCTTCATAGTTATTTGCATTATTATAGCATAGAGGATGACATCACAAGATCAGAACAAGAATGACAGAATGTTAATCTGTACTTTCCTAGTTATGATAAAGACTGGCTATCCTAACTCTAATTACATGTATTCTGCATGTGCAAGCAGGTCAGCAGAAGGAAAGTGTTCATAGTGTTTTTAAACCTACACTTTAATGGTAATATCTACTTAAAAGCAAGTTATTTTAATTGTAAATTACCCAACCTTGGAAGCCTCAGTTATCAATAAGAACTTTGTTACCATTTGATTTGTCTAAGGAACTTTGTTATAATTTTCTATTACAGCTCACATCAGGAAGTCCAACCATGAGGACGTGGTAGCAGCAGAGGGAGAGGAGCCTTCAGTCTCTCTGTGGAGGAAACACTTGGTTTGGTAAGGCTTCAAACAGCTAGGGTATAGACCAATAGAGTATGTACTGATCATATTTTACCGAGATACTCAATTAACACCTTTTTCTTAAGTTTATTTTCATGTGTACTTGTAGTTTCTAAGCCCATTGTATGTCAACATATCCTACTACAGTATACTGTCCTGTAATCTTATTTGTGTTTACATTGTTTTACTGTAATATTTTAAAATGCACATAATATATTAAAACACTTTTTTACATTCACCCTTGTCTGTTTGGTTAATTATATGATGCAGGAAATAAGGTTGAGACTATTATAATGCTTTATTTTTAGTACACTATAAAACTTTACATACACGATGGATATTTGAAAATATTTTGCTGGGGCCTCGGTGGTAGAAGAAGCTGGAAATCATTATTTGCAGTACATCACAGGTCAGGATTAGTTTTTCCATCACCAACAATACACAAACATACTGAGTAATTGGGTTATGTATATATTTCACATATTCAGTTTCACATAAGGCACGCTGTATTTCTCAACTGACTTGTGTCTACAACAACACTTCTGAGGGTGGTGCAGGAATATCACAGACAACTCCTGGACGCCTGGGATCATCTGGTCTCCTGAGCTCACTGATGGCACACCACGCCAGTCTGGACGACAGCCTTTTCTGCAGGACAGCTCTTTACAGGGCTGGGATGTGGCTGTAGTCTTTCACTTCCTTGACTTCTTATTGTAAAGCTTGAAGTACCTTATTAGATGATAACAACTGTTTGAATTGACCTCGATAATAAATAATTTTAATTAAGCCTTTGCACTCTAGGAACACTTTTCTAGCTTCATAATCACTACTGGAACACTTAATTCTGGAATATTATTGATCACACTTTCTAGATTCCTACCTCCATGTTGACTACATGTGTAAAGTACAATATGGCTTCATGTTGAATTTACTCAAATGATCCTTCTGCTTTTTCCTTGGGTAATCTGCCAAGGTGGTCCATGGCAGCCCCCAGGACCTGAGCTCCATCAGCCATGCACATCACTAAAACACTTACTCCATTGAGTAAGGCCTCACTAAGCCTAGCTATATCTTATATACAGTCTATGATTCCCATGGCAAATTAGCTAGCTCAATAACGTAGCTACAAGTTTTAGATAACGTTAGCAGTTAGCTAACATTAAATGCTAACTTAAACAGCTTTACTAGCTAGCTAGTAACTTGAAACAACAAACGTCTAGTAACCATGTTTTTAACGTAGATCACAGACAATATATATGATCAATACTTACACTTTATTAATCTTGTAGGAATCAGCTGTGGAGTGGTTTGTGTGTCTAACGTTGGCTGCACTGAAACGTTATGGGGGCAGGCAGGCACTGAGCTGAGCTGTCACTCAAAAACTCATTGGCCAATGGGGATGCACCCCTGTAAGACCCGCCCACGCGAGATGTTTGTGGCAGAATCACAAGCAAAGAATTGGGAAGCGCAAACAAGAAAGCTGGGAGCGAAACTGCAAACGTGTTGGAGAGAGCAAAATACTGACCATTGAGAAAGAAACAGAGGGAACTGTAAACAAAAGGTCATCTTATCAAACAAATAAAAGACCAATAGTTTACGACTACACAAATGTTTTATTTGCAAGATTTAAGTTTTACCTTTGAGGTGACAATTTTTTTGCTTGAGTTAGTGTTTTTTGTTTGATACTTGAGAAGTTTTGCTTGGTATTAAAGACACAAAAATAATTCCATACAAATACAAGCAATAATAAATATAATCACATTTATTTTGATAAAAAAATAACTAGAATGAATCAGAAATGTATTTTACAATAGGTGGCGGGAATGCTCTGCCCGGGTGCAATTCACAATTTCACAGAAGAAGAAGAAGAAGAAGAAGAAGAAGATGAAGGAGGGATGAGATATTGTGATCGTCATTTCCGGTAAGTACATTACTGCTGTTTGCAATTTGAGACAACACTCCCCCGTCAAATTTTACACACTATGAAAGTCAGTACATAGCGTACAAAGTGTACTGTCTGTTAGTGCACTAATGGAAGTGCGCAATTTGAGACACACTAAACCTGCAATTGTCGGTCTTTCCCTTATCAAAATTAATTATTTACTGTGATGAGAGTCAATATTGCAACACATAACTTGCATCGTCATTTATGCAAAAGCACCAGAAGGAAGTCTCGAATGAATTTAAAACTTTTGAAAACTGTTTGCATTTATTGCAAAAATGATTTAACAAGTGTTGAACAGGGTTATTAAGGTTGGTTTGATTTAGCAACTTTTGTCCTTGGGGCTCTTGCTGATTTTAAGCCCTCCCATCAGTTGTGGTTATATTTATTTTGAGTACACTTTACTGCTCGTTCTTATGTGATTACTTTTTTACTTTCCTACTATCCTACTATCCCTGCTGCTTTCACCTTCCCTTTGCCGTAAAATGGGAAAGAATGTCTTGTTGTTAACTGATCCACTGATGTAATTTGTCCAAATTATCATGGTTCTTTATACTGCTATTGCTACCTGATGGTCACTGGACTGGACCGGTGGCCCTGAGAAAAAAAAACACCCTCTGGCTGTCGGGAAATGTAAACCATTTGGAACTGTTTAAGCGGGAAAAGGTTTAAAACCTTGAAAACAACCTCTTGTCTGACTGAGATGTCACTCGACTTTAACCAAAGAAAGTTTCTCAGTAGTTGCCATGATGATGAGAGAACCATCATTTCAGGCTGACTGGTTGTCTCCTCCATTATAAAACATGGGGAGCTACTGTTTATTTCTTTTAATCCTTCTCTACCAAAGTCTCTCCGCCTTGCCTCTATTTCTCTTTCTGACCTCTATCATTTCCAATAACACCATCTGAGCTCCATTTCTAGTTCAGTTTATTTTAGAAATGTAATAAGTCTGGCGTTGTGTGAAAGCGGCTTATTGGAGCTTTTTTAACTGGTCTGTATGTTGATCCTTTGTAGTTAAATCCTCACATCAAATCCAAGACAAGCTTCAGACGGGCAGAGAAGTGTTTTTGCTAATCATTAGCTGAACCTCTGACATTTCTAAAGCATTACATAGCTGGTGTTTTGGTTTAATTTGTGGCCTCATTCATATTTGTTTTCTCTCTGTCCCCCACACACCCACTCCCCCTCCCCCCTCCCCCCCCCCCTCAGTTGTAATGTTAATCTGAGGTCAATGTCTCATTCTAATTAATCATTTAATTAGAATGAGACATTGACCTCAGCCATTGGTTGATTGATCAACAAATGAACTGATTGATTGCTTAATTGATTGTTTGTTTGATTGATTGATTGATTGATTGATTGATTGATTGCAGCAATACCTGACCAGCAACAATACCATCAAATTATCTTTAGCGATGGTAATTTTAAAGTTGTCAGCAATTGCTCTTGTACTTGATGAAATGTTAAAAGATAATTAGATGGAAAGAATGTATTTGACATATATCTAGCAAGCGCCCATGTAAATTCAAAGCACACATGCTTTTTAGACACATGTTGGATATTATGTGGTCAAATTTATAAGTGTCAACATATGTGAGGTGGAACTACAACACACATAAGCTGATATTTTCACACCTGAAGAGAAAATGTATGAGATGTAATTACATTGCAAAAAAGTTCAAATGAAAACCAGTAGGAGCTCTGAATTCACATGTGGGTTTCCACAGGGGGCATTTCTGTAATGGTTGGTTTACTTAGAAGTTAGAAAAGGCAAGAGAAAATCCAAAGATGAAAAAAGCTGCCATACTGTATTAACATCATTTATTGGCTCTTGACCTATCACCCTGTGTCTTGGAGATCCCCGAGACTCTGGAGGAACTCTGTTACACCCGAGTCGGGTTAGCTCATCCCTTATCACTGATTGCCGATCCCAGTGGCCCAAATGGACATACAATACCTAAAAAGGTCGACTCCGTGGTGATTCCAAGTCTTTGATCTGACAGCCAAGACAGCTTTGATATGTGCTTCTCAGTGAAAACAAGCTTCGTCCTTCTTCTCCCGACTCGTCCTCATTTTCTCAGTTTCATCCCTTCCTGGCATCTTCTCTCTCTTCACCTTCTTGTCCTCTCCATTCCTTTCTTCTTCTCACCCTCCTCCCTTACCCTTCCTGTGCTCTTTCTCTCTCCATCACTTCATCCTTCTCTTCTCTCTTATGTCTCCCTCCTTCCTGGCTCTCTTGAACTGAGATGTGCTTTCTCCTCTGCTAGCGTCTCTCTTGCGCTAGACCTCCTTATCTCCCCATGGCCTCTGAGTTGTACTGTGGTGCGGCACGCACACACACACGCACATGCACACACACACACACACACACACACACACACACACACACACACACACACTTAGTGCATTTCACTATCTTTGTGGGGACCCGTCATTGACATTATGCATTCCTTAGCCGCTTACCCTAACCTTAACCATCACAATTAAATGTCTAACCTTAACCCTTACCCTAACCCTAACCTAATTATAACCCTAATCTAAAACTAAGTCTTAACCCTCAAACAGCCCTTTAAAGTTGTGGGGTCCCAGAAGTATACTGTATTCCCAGTTTTTGGACCCCACGAATATAGTTAAACAAGAACACACACACACACACACACACACACACACACACACACACACACACACACACACACACACAATCACATTAGGATTTAACTGAAGTTGATTATCTATTCAACCAGAGAGTTAGACGATGGGCAGAGGGAGCAACTCTGTTTGTATCTGTCTTGCCCAGTCTGTATTTGTATGTGCATGTCCCTTCCTCTCTACATTAAATCTCTTTCAAATCAATTCTTTCTGCCTCTCTTTAACCCACACCCTCCACTCAGTCTTCATTAACTCTAAAATCATAACAGTAATAATATGACATGCAGCAGACCTTTATGATTGGCAATTTGTCTCTCTATCTTTTCCGTGTCAAACTGTAAGAGAAGGCAAAGCTGTTTTTAGTTCACGTCATATATATTTCAGACACAAAGGCAATTAAAAGTGCTTTTCATGAGACATAAAAACTGGCAATCACACTGTTTGCAGTCAAGGGCCTCTTTTCTAGTAAGAAGTTTTCTGCATTGCTTGTACACTGTAGTTTAATTGGTTTCTCTTGGTTGCCATTGTATCCACCCACTAAGCTCCTTGAGTTAAAAAATAAATAAATTCAAAGTTCTGCTGCCATTCAGAAGAGAGCCGAGACCAGCCTGAACTGAACCATTAACAACAAAAATAAAGAAAAAAACCTAGTTGTTTCTGTTGCTGATCGCCAGTGTACTTGATCCGACAGACAGCTTTGGGGAACATTAGAGGGGCAGTTGAAGTTTGAGTACATTTATATGTTACAATGTTTTTGATCACCTGAACAAAGTCGATGCAGATGTAGGTATTGTTGTAGCTTGCAGTAATTGACAGGTTAGTGCATGTTGGCTAGCAATAGCAGGATGCAAAAAGAAAAAAACTCATCAGTGTGATTAGGATCAGAGCCGCTGGGAAAAAGAATTGTGTTGCACCAAGCTTTTTAGTTTACCACAGTGCTCTCTTAACAAAACAAATATGTATGTATTCCAACAGATAAAAGAGTGTGTTTTTAAAGTATGTTGAAACATAGCTCAAAGTCATCTACAGACCGGCATTTCTATAGGTTTAGGAGTTTGGACACATCTTATTTATCATCCAGTAAATTGAATTGCTGGGTTTAAATATGAGGTTAATAATGATGCTACATGTATTGTTGTCCTGTATCTTAGTAGCTGTAATGACAGGTCTTCAGCTGAAGAATGGATCTGTCACCGCTGAAATGTGCCTCTTAGATCTATTTTACACTTCCACATAGTAGTAGAAAGTCAGCTTGCTATGTATGAGTCCTTTGTGTGAAAAAAACAGCCCAAAGACTCTCTTCTGTTTGGCCGGTATTTCAGACATCAGAGGGAGCCGAGTTAGGAAATAATGCATTATGATATGATATGATAGAAGGCGGCTCACATTGGTTACAGTACAAAATGTTCCCTGTGCTTTTCACATGCTGTACTCACATCTGAGGACTCATCTATCTGGAGGGTCGGACTTCCACTGGCATTAAAGCAGGATCCTAAATGGCTTTAACGGCTGCTTCGTGTTTCATCTGTCTCTCTCTGTGCCCCTATCTCTCCTGCTGTGCCTTGGTATATTTCAGTTAACGGCTTGTACTTGAAACGGCTGCTGCTTTTAATACAATAAATAAAAACTGGATGAAATGTCTGATTAAAACAGTTAGTGTTGTTATAATTTGTCAGTGCTATCTAGGCAGCCACAATCATCATTTAGCTTGCGGCTGAGGAAAACATAGTTTTCAATAGTTTGTCATTCAGAATGGCCAAATATCCCTTGAAGCTAAATCATTTGTATTTACTTTGCACTCTTTGTACTTTATTTTCAGACTGAAGGGACCAGAGGTGTGATTACATTACACATCCCCCCTAAATCTGAGGCTTCCTTTTAGTTAGAGACTTATTCAGGATAACAGATTTAGCATCAAAACAAAAATAGCAATAAAAACTGTGCAAACAACATGAGATAATCCTTTGTCCTGCACTACACGTATGGATGAGTTCCTTTTGTTTACACACTTCTCACAAGAAGTTCTGTGCTAATTGAGTGGGTTGTCAATGTGACTGGCAGAACCCGAGAGATGGCAGTAAATATATACAATATAAGGCTCTATATTGCTTCCACAATCTATTAGTTATCTTAAGTTTTATACCTTAATGGACGTTTCACACCTACCTTTACTCATCCAGACGTCCCTTATGTTACCAACTCCTTCTACATCTCCTTCTTCATCTCTGTCCACCATTATATTTACTTGAATACATTTGATTGGCATTTGTAAAGGTTGTTAGCCAAGTCAGAACCAAGTTTGAAACATAACAAACTGTGGGCAAGATAAATCATCCAAAATCAAATCTAATATAAAATGCTTGATGTTGTAAAATGACTTGCAAACGTGTAAGATATGTGTTATCTAATCATTTTACACATAATTAAACAGACCACTCAGAGAACAACCGTTTAGATACAGTAGATTGTGCAAAAAGCTTATAATATAAGCCTATATTTAAGTTTTTTTACTAACCCTAACTATGTTTGTTGCCTTAACTTAACTAGTTCCATTTCACAATGTTACATGTTTAAAAGTGTTACCTTAAATATAAATGTCACATGATAAAAACTGCCACAGTGACACTGGCAATAAACCTATTCTGTTGTTTAGGTATGAGGGTCGGGTTGCATATAAATTAGTGCATTGGACTTTTAAGATTTACAAGTCATGGTAAAAAGTCTAGTGCTGCATATGTTGTAGTGTGTCTCACATTTAAAGGGAACATCTATCCTCGAGTCCTCAAGCTAAAGCACATCTGGTGCCATGTGTAGCTGCAGACATGGCACCCCTTCTCTTCTCTGCTTCTCTTCATAGTCGTCAGATTTATCTACCAACCCTTGTAATGCTGGCTCAGGTTTGCCTTGGACCAGTTCTTAATTATGCTGTTATAGTTTTAGACTGACGGGGGACACACTGAGCTCCTCTCTCTTCTCTCTTTCAATCTGTGTGCATCCATGTCCCAGAAATGCTTGTTATTAACTTAACTCTGGGGAGCTTATTCCCCAGAGTCCTTATGTTTTTTTCGCCCCGCAGTTTTCCGTGGATTAGGGTGGCACCTAAATCATGGTTGCAGCTGTCGCTGTGGTCCTGCTACGCTCTGCAGTGCCCTGCTACGCCCTGCTATATCCTGCTATGTCCTCCTATGTCCTGCTATGTCCTGCTATGCCCTGCAGTGCCCTTCTACGCCCTGCAGTGCCCTGCTACGCCCTGCTACGCCCTGCAGTGCCCTGCTACGCCTTGCTATGTCCTGCTATGCCCTGCAGTGCCCTGCTACGCCTTGCTATGTCCTGCTATGCCCTGCAGTGCCCTGCTACGCCCTGTAGTGCACTGTAATGCCCTGTTACGTCCTGCTATGCCCTGCAGCGCCCTGCTACTCCCTGTAACACCCTGCAGTGCCCTGTTAAGCCCTGCTACGTCCTGCAGTGCCTTGCAGTGCCCTGCTTCACCCTACTACACCCTGTAACGCCCTGCAGTGCCCTGCTACGTCCTGCTATGCCCTGCAGTGCCCTGCTACACCCTGTAATGCTCTGCAGTGCCCTGCTAAGCCATTAACTACTACAACTATTTCTAGACATAGTTCCATTATCTTTATTGTGACTATTATTGCCACTGTTCATCACACCCCCAACTGGCACCGTTAGCCACGCCACCAAGAGCTGGGTCTGTCCCAGGTTTCTCCCTAAAAGGAAGTTTTCCTCACCACTCGAGGTTTCTGCCTAAAAGGAAGTTTTTCCTCGCCACTGTCACACTAAATGCTTGCTCTTGGGGGAATAACTGGAGTTGTTGGGTCTTTGTAAATTATAGAATGTGGTCAAGACCTACTCTATCTGTGAAGTTCCTTGAGATAACTGTTGTTATGATTTGATACTATAAATAAAATTGAATTGAATTGAAATTTGGTAGACAGGCAGCAATGTGGCAGTGGGAGAATTTGACATGAGAATGTACGTATGTTCCCAGTCATAAAATGTTAGAGGCCCAACCACAACAACACTTTTGAATTTATCCATACTTAATCCAAGAAGTTGGGTTGATAGAGGATTTATGGTAGTTTCTTTAGGATTAGCGACATTTTTTGTCCATCTACCAATCAAGTGGTTGTCATGAATACAATGAAGATGTGACCACTTCATATATTATTTTTTTCCATTTTCCTCCTTTCTGCCTCAATCTGTCAAGCTCCTATTTTCTTCACTCTTCCTCTCCAATTCCACTTCTTGCCTGTACATCTGTCCTCCCATTTCTCTCATTTTTTTGTGCTCTCCCTCATATATTTTTATTTATAATATGTCTTTCCTTCTTTCTTTTACCCTTCTCACCCTGAAAGGACGGAAAAAACAGCACATCGAATTTCCAAAGGCTTCACAACGATCCCCAATTACTGTACCTGTTCTGACATGCTGAACACTGTGGGTGTAGATGCACTGTACTTGCCAGTCAGTATGCTGATTCACTATACCAAATTTCAAAAAACGCTGTATACTATGGCCACAGATTAGCTGGGAGGTGTCTATAAAGCATGTACAGGCTTGAGAATCTCCTCATAATCTTATATGGACCTACTTGAATCACCAGCATCAATATTAAAACTGTCAGATTAAAAACATCAAAAAACAAATCCAGAAATTAGGTTAAACTGCTATTTTTAGATGGGCAACCAAATCTTTGAAATCACACGCTGAGGTTTAAATGTTTAATGGTGCTTTTCATCAGAAGCTTGCTCACGTCACATCATTTTACTGTATTAATTTTTTAAATGTTTGAATGTGACATCAATGAATATGCAGTGAATGCAGCATTTTACACAATTACTTCAGTAAATGTCATTTAAAAACCACCTTTCACCACTTGTGTTCTAATTATAGTGCGTTAAGGGAGACATAGCCAACAATAATGAAAGAAATGCAGTTTGTTCTGTTCATAGTTCTTGAGATTAAAGCCCTAGTCGTGCATCTACTATTAATAAAGTATTTACAGCACAGCCAAACATGCTGTTTTTAGACTAATGAATACTGTCAACAGTAATGTCCAACACAGTGATATTAAGATATAGAGTTATTATATAGAGTTTCCCAAATTGCAGGAAGCAACTCATTCCAAAAAAGTAAGAAAAAACTGTCCAATTGCAACATTTCATCTGATGTTTGACTTTGTGGAGATTTCGAAGATTAGGACATCAGGATGAATTGGCTGGAGTCCACTTCTTTGCTTAAATTTGAATTTTCTGTCCCCAAATCATTTCTATGGTGGCAATACGCTTCTATGCATATATTTTATAGCTTTGGTCATGTTTTATGTTGCCTTCAAATGTCACACATGACATCAGATGTTAAACGTGGAAAGCTGGATGGATACACATAATGCTTGGTGTATACTGTAGGTGCTTTAAATTGTGTTTGCAACAAACACTGTTGTTAGTATACTGTACACTTTAAAGCAAAGGAAATTATTTAAGATAACGTAACTGCCATTAATAACAACTTGTGAACTTTTGTAACTTGAAATTTCAAAGTTACTGTTACCAGTGGGTTGTTCAAATGGACTTGTTCATGGTAAACACGACTCCACTTGAAGGCCCTATTAGTCTCAGATTCTGTAAGTTATGGTAACTGATAGATGCCGGTGAATTAAAGTGGCTTGTCAGTTAGCAAGCCAGTATGATATATTTAACTCATGTAATAATAAAAGATACTTTATAGCACTAGTGTTAATGGAAAGCAATTAACTGTACAATGTTGTTAAATAATAATGCCATGATATAATTATTCTTCCTGACTTTTGCTTTTGTTTTCCATTCTGAGCTGGCTCACTGACAGTGTTCATGGTATTTACTTTAATCAAAGATTAAGTGTTTTCAGTGATATAGGCCTAATTAATTCTTTTCAGGTGACAACCATTAAATAGGGATTAAATACAGATGATGTTAATTCTGGACTTGTATCCGTGAAATACAGTAATCTTGAATATGCATGAATGGGATCAGACACACACACACACACACACACACACACACACACACACATACACACTCAGCCCTTCACCCGGCTCCCAGAAGCAGATTTATGAAGCAATAAAAGCTCATCTCTCGGAAATAGTCACACATACACACACACACAGACACACACACACGCACACACACACATACACACACACACACACACACACACACTCACACACACACACACACACACACACACACACACACACACACACACACACACACACACACACACACACACACACACATTCACACACACATAACCCCGCCAAGTGCGGAGCTTTGCATATCCTTTTCCCCCTTCAACACACTAGAGACAGATGTTTTCTGTGATTTTACATCTGTTTCTGCAACAGACAAATCACAAACACACACACTAAACCTCCTAGTATTGAGAAGGACACTAACACATTTTCTCATTGGAACGAGAGGAGGGTTCTTAGTCCAAAACTGTACAACAGATCCTAACTGCTGGCTCTGTCAGAGCTGGGAGAAGAGAAATATAGAGTGAGGATGAAACAAAGACAGACAATGAAAAAGAGCAAAACCGAGAGGGAGTGTGTGCCTGTATGTGCGTGTTTGCCATTTAGGCCTCTTACATGAGAGGTTCAATTACTTTTTGGAGCTGTGGCCAAAATGGATGGCGGGATAGAGGGATGACTAGTTGGCCAGCTGGTTCAAGGACTCCTTGGCTCTTTGGCTGGCAGGCTGCGTGGAGGGATGGCTAGATGGATGGACGGATGAGCGCCCTTGAGCAATGCACTTAATCTCCTCAGTGTCCCTGTTTTGTAGCTTCAGCTCTTACAAAATAAATGTATTGTTTTGAATATGAAAGATGGATTTCTTAATTCAATTAACACCATACAATAATGGGCGAACAATTACTGTACTGAAGTACTAAATGTTAGGAAAAGTTAATTGTAAAGCATTAAGTTGATTACTCGGGTAGGTGCCTCATTTAAAATCGTTAGTCCCTGCTTTATTTGCTATGATTCACACAGCAGTTTAAGTATCATTATGTGCTACCTTTATTGCTACCAGTATTGTGGACCATTGCACTACATTTATTTTTTAATGAAATAATGTTGACACTTAAGTTAATTTCGGGAATGCACAAATAGTCCAAGCCCATCAAACTGAACCACAACTCGTTACCACAACGTTTGAGGCTGTCATGCCTTTTTCAGGATGGATTCTGGGGTTGTTTCCCAAAAGTTATTTGATTATTTTTCAAAAGCTTCCTTGCAGGGTGAGTAATTCTGCAACTCTGAAAATAGTCAAAGACAAAAGTTGTTGGGAGAAGAAAATTATATGCACTTTTTATATCTTCTATGGTTTGAATCAGGCTTGGCAATCAAGCCATCACTCTCGCAATTTTTAAATTTGCTTCCTCTTCCACTCCCTCGGCCCACCACCTGTCACTCTTAGCATGCGTCACATACACACACAAATGTACATACAGAGACACACACATTGACTCATCGACACAAAGACCCCCCCCCCCACTCTGCCCCCCCACCCCGCTTGACAAGCACCCCACAATTCAACTTCAAAATGGGTCTTTTTTGTGGAGTTGTCACAAAGTCATCACACCCCAGATTAGTCAGAGAAAGAGAAATAGATTGAGAGAGGAGGGTGAATTGACACAGAGAATGAGTGAGAGTGAAAGAGTGTGACAGAGAGAGATGTCACCCACGCTCCTTTGCTCCTTAACAAGTCGCACAGTACCAACTGACTGACACCACTTTCACATTCAACTTTAAAAAAAAACAGATGTTAGACTTTCTGCCTTTATTCACTTGTTAAAAGGCTTTCAGGGTCTTTGTAGACTTTGGTGAAAGGCAGCCAAAGAGCAGAGGTGTGTGCTTCCCAGTGGAGAAAGAAACAGCATTTCAGGTGTCTTAGGTGCCGTTGCTTGATTGAAGAAAAGTCTTGTCAGCGTAGCACCGTGTGAACTGCGGCAGTTTGCATTGCAGAGTTTGAACAGTTACCGTTCGCAGTGGATTTGGGTGGGAAAAGTATAATGTCAGAAACAAGTTCCCTGTACTATTTTAACTGTAACTACATGTATTTTACAATTGTTGTTCTACAACATCTATGTGTATTGTGAAAACATTATTATTGGCCCACGGTGTCTTTTGATGGAGGAAGACAAAGAAACAAGTTCTGAATCAGGTTTCAAATTTAATCCAATACGTTCTGCTTGGAGGATTTAAAATAACTTGACTTTCAACAAGTACTGTAAAATTAGGATTAATCGCAAGGCATTGTTCCCTCAGGAGAGATATCTCTGTTGGACTCTTAATTAGGCAGATGTTCCTATCTAACACCCATAACAGCTATTGATGGTGGTGGTCTCCAGAAATCTGAATGACTCAAATTTAAACTTTTTTTTCCAGGAGCACATGAGAAATCAGTCGTCATCTGAATGGTGTTCATCCCCAGGTCGTTCAGCCTAACAGAATGCAGTGAGGCAAACTTTTCTTTTCCAGTAGAAATTGTGTGTTGTACGCTACCATAGTATCCTCGTTCATTTGCATCACTCAAGCTGCATTGATCTACAGTACACTGTGAAAATGAAATTGTCATCAAAACTCAAAATTTCAAGCCAACGATTTTTGAGTTTTGAGGCCAATTTAAACTCCTAAGTTTTGAAAAAAGTTGTGCCAACTAATTATGTTTTGTTCAAATAATTTATCTTTCTTATGTATAAAAACTTAAACTATTTAGTTCTATGTACTTAACATTCCAAACAAATATCTACTGAGGAGCAGAGGAACTCCAGAACAAGCTGAAAGACACACAGCCATGAGATATTATGGCTTTATAAAGCCGAAATGGCTTTTGTGTTCGCAAACAGTCGGCTGCAGCTGCTGGAAACTGGTTTGATTAGAGTGACGAGACTGGATTGTACAGTAAATGTGCTATGAAACAAAACAATACGTTTAAACAGACAAACAGGCTCTGTAGAATTGGTGAGTTGTTGATAAATTGTAATAATCTGAAATGACAGATTCTTGTAAATCTATAATTTTGGCAGTCAGATTTACTATTATTGTACTTATTTAAGCCAGTTTCAGTTCCAGTGAGAGTTAACTGGTGACTCAGCATCAGTGCTATTGCTTTGGTTACCTGCAGTCAACCTTTATAGTGTAGCTATAATGTTGATTCAGAGAGGTGTCCTCTTACACAGTTAAAAAGGACTCCTGTCAGTCAATCAGAAGTAAGTATTTTCTGTTGTTGTGGTTTATAAAAACAAAATATCTATATATAAATAATATCAAACTAATGTATTTCATTTGTCTTCATATTTAAATGAAGCAGTGATATTGTACTGTAATGTTGTGATATAGCAAGTCAGGAATAAAACATTTACTCTGGGTCATGCAGTTTAGGTGGCGACTAAACTGTGTTTTCTCCTCTTGGTTGAATGCAGCCTTTATGAGGAGGAGGAGTAGCTGTGTTTAAGATTCAGCACATCTCTGCTGACTGTCACCCACACTCACATGTTATATATGAGCGTTCTGCACTGAAAACCTGGTTTACGCTATCACCCACAATTTCATCCATCATGGACAAGGTGCTCTAAAATGAAAACCTAGATTTCAGGTCGACCGAAATGCACACACAAAGCACTTATTCGAAGACAAACGATCTTGTTTGTAAATGAGCATAGAATGGTGAAATCTTGGTTTCAACAGTCAGCAAATCACTTAGGACTATGTTTAGAAGGCATGTTAATTCCACCAGCGTGTGAAACTTAACAAGCAGCTTACCCCAGTTCAGTGCCTGATTTATTAGACCACTTATGTAAATCAAGTTAGTTGCTATTTTCCAATAAGAACACTTGAGGCACAATTCAGTGTAAATACTGAATAAAATATGAGTGCCAGGTTAGTGGGGAGGCTGTTTCATAGCATCATACAGGAGAGAGAAGCCTATGATTACACACATTTTTGTTATATTAGGTTAAGCTGAATTCTTCTAAAATGTTATGTTTCTTCTCTCACTTTGTATTTTAAATTCCACCAACAAGTAATTCATAATGATGGCTAAAGCACTATTTTGATTAGAAACACTTTGCCAGAGGAGATTTTGTAATTCAAATTTTTACTTCATCACACTCCACCTTTTGAATTCTGACAAATTGATTCCCTAATGACTGACCCACTGTGTCCCTGGAGGAAATAGAAATTATTAACCTTGTCTTGGATGTAGATGGCCTGAAGAACTGAGATTGCGCTTCTTGCAACTGTTTTTCCACCTTTTCTCCATTATAGGGGTCTATGCTGGGGTGGCTGGCCTATTGGATCCTGCAAACTGTCCTGATTTTAGGACAAGTCTTACTTCCTAATTTACTAGCATATTGTATTCATACATGTTTTGCATTATCAGAAGTTTCTCAATAAAGTTACTCAAAGGTCCCATATTGTAAAAAGTTAGATGGCCTGTCTTGTTTGATTACAAAGCAGGTTAAGGTGCTACATAAATACTGCGAAAGTATCAAAATGCTTAATCCACAAAGAAATGCACACAGCCTGTATTCAGAAAATGTGCCAACCGCCAGAGCCGACGCCATTGAGTGTTGTGATTCACAGATGTAAATTATTCCGTTATTGGTATTGCTGTTTCCCTCCGCTCTGACTTTTCCTACCTTTTCTGCACAGCACATGCCTAAATAGATGATAGAATAATGTTCAGAAAGACAAATATATGGGATTGTGGTGTTGCGCTTTACAAAAACACCCCCTTTCGGCCGCCTGAAGCAGCACCGATTAACTTTGGTACTTTCCTCTGCCCTCTCCTCCACAGACAAATGGATGCATGATGGCTGCACAGTACATTGAGACAATGAATGGAACACTTTGTTCGACAGTACAATATTACTGACTTCAAATTTGATTTCTTCTGTGAAAAGTGTGACTACTTTACCTGCTAAAAGAATGTAGATCGTCGGGAAAAGTTTCCCGACGATCTACAAAGTTTATTGGGTAACACTTTACTTGAAGGTATCTACATAAAGTAGATAAAGTAGATAAAGTAGATACCTTCAAGTAAAGTGTTACCCAATAAACTTTGTAGATCGTCGGGAAACTTTTCCCGTCATCTGTGTTCTTTCTGCAGTTCTCCAGCCCCCCCAAATCACTGGTTGTTTGAGTATTAAACCCTTGTTTTACTACTCAGTCAAGCAGCCAGTCAACCTGGCAGTTGCCCCCACACTTGACTATTACAGATTTGTATTCAACCTATAGATTCACCCACTGAAGACGAGAGCTCTACACTGAAAACCTGGTTTAGACAATCAGCTACTGCTTTGTCTGCCTGCCAGTCTGCCACACACTTAGCCATCTCTACCGCCTGCTGCCCACACACTCACCTGTCATGCATAGACAATGAACAAGAGAGCTCTACACTCAAGAGCTGGATTTTAACCCTACCACGCTTTTCATATTCCCAGCCTCTGGCTATCTGTGTACCTGCCTGGGAGTAGGCCCAAGGCACCTTTTCACAATGCACCAAGTAGCTTTGGGGCCTATAACTAAATCTGCAAAGTTGAGACTAACACTACTCTTGCCTTAGCCTGATGCCAGGTAAAGCCATTGAAAATGTTCCAGTGAGCAGGATTATTTAGCCCAAGGCAGAGTGGAATGGGCGCCCAGGGTTAATGGGATAGGAAGCGTCGGACTAACTCAAAGAAAAATGCGAAAGACCTAATTTTTGCAATGAATCCTAATCAAATATTACGATGAATAGGATGAATATGCAGAACATCACCTCTGTCTGTAAAGGCTGTCACCCACACATTCACCTGTTGTAGATGCAAGATGCCTGCAGTTCTTGTACATTGTTCCCTGTCACTTCTCTATCCATCTCTAGTCTTGCTATTCTTTTGTTCATAACCAGAACCATATGTACATACAGCACATGTACAAATAACAAAATATATAACCAATTAAAAATAAATACATTTAAAATTGTATATTATGTGCAACTATGTAGTTATACCCCTACAATACATGACAACTTATTGGTTTATTGTAACGGTCATGATTGTTTGTTCTTTTTTAAAGCACCTTGTGTTGTTATTACCTCCGCCAAAGGGGGATGTGTTTTCGCCTCAGTTAGGTTTTTATTTGTCCGTCTGTCAGCAAGATTATGAAAAAACTACTGGCCGGATTTTCCGGAAACTTGGTGGTAGAGTGTAGCCTGGGCCAAGGAAGAACCCATTAAATGTTGGAGCGGTTCCAAACCACCGGGTGGGTACACAAATTATTTTTCACTTTTGTTAATATTGCGAGATAGGACTTGTATGCTGCATTTATGTGGTGTCGGAATAATCTAAGAAATACCGTTCCCGAGTAGGAAAATTAAACTACAGTACAGCACATCTGTACATCACTGCAGCAAGGTGAGACGTTAAACCACTGGAGATCATCAAAAAAAAAGATTTTATGGGGGTTAACATACTCGGTAGTAATGCAAATTCTTCCTAAGAATATACTGGTATCAAATGTATTTACAGCTGTATTCTTTCACTGACTCTTATATTTGTCCCGATAGACCCATTATATGCACCAGCTTAGCTAGACAGTCGAAACCAGATCAAAGAGCTGCACGACGCAACCAAACAGCCCCATAAAAAGTCAGGCAGTCAGCCAGCTAACCATTTCACCTTTTCCAGTTAGTCAAGCAACCATCCAACCAGCTAGTCAGCCACACTGTCCTTAAGTTGAATTTTGAAGGTCTGTTATCAGCAAGGACACGGACAGTTAATCACATTAATTAATCTGACAGGCCTTATCAAAGACATTATGAGCACAGAAGAATAGAGGGGAGGAGAGAGAGGAGGAATGAAAATGAAGGGAAGAGAATGGGAGACGTGGCAGGGAGGGAAGACCAGAGAGAGGCGAAGATGACAGGTTTATAAATTCGTCATCACAGGAGGAGAGGGACCGAGAGGGTGAGGAGGAGAGGAAATTAAAGAAGGACAAAGGAGGAGAGGAGGCAGATGTTATGACAATAGATCTGAATAGGGTTACTTTGTGGTTAATCCTCTATAATTCTGCCCCATTTCACAGGCAGAGAGTTTCCATAAGAGCTCATTATAGGCTTATGATTCCGCAGGGGTCATTTCTACAGTGCCTGCTTTGGTATATGTGTGATTCAACAACTGTTTGAAGCATTTTGTACATAATACTATTTCATAATGTGGAAAATATAACATAGCTGCCCAGTCTCAGTTTGTCTCTCTGTTGTTTAGTTGGACTCCTCAGTTTAACGATTATAGGACAATACAGAGAAAATAATGAGAACGAGAGCAAAAAGGTAACTACTGACCACTGAGGCAGGAATTATGTTATTACATAGCACTGTATGTTATGAGGAATCATTACTGTATTGTACAGAATTGGAGGCTGACGCAATGTCTGGAGCATCTTGACTTTAATACAACAGACCGTTCTCTCAGACATTTTGACTTTTCAAACACAGGTGTAATATATTGTATTAACAATAGTTGTACTGCATTTAGGTCTTCCAAACGCATAGCCCTTTGTGCTGCACATCTAAATGAAACAAAGCTATCAGTAATGTTATTAGATAAGCCATTAATTTACTTGTCTGATGAGCAGTGTTGGTCATGTTACTTGGAAATAGTAATTAGTTACTGATTACTGATTACTTATCCAAGAAAGTAATCCAGTTACTTTACTGATTACTTATTTTCAAAAGTAATTAGTTACTTTACAGTGGAAATTGGCAGCATGTCCTCGACAATATAGCCAGCGACGAGCTTCTTCAGCTCCGCGGCACTAAGTCCTGTCGCTTTAAGTCTATTTCCACCTGTTTAGCAGGAGAGGGGCCCTGGGAGGTTCGCCCGGTGGGATTGGATGTAGCCGCAGCGGTCATGTCAGCTCGGGGTTCAGGGATTTTTTCAGTGAGTTTCACATTCCTGTGCCGGCTTGCTAGGTGCTTGCTTAGATTGGAGGCAGAATTTTTCGCTGTAGATAAGTTTTCTTCCCACGCAGAGCGTACAGCGGACGCTGATGTTTTTGTCACCTTTAACCGAGTCAAACTCAAAGTAATGTCGGTACTTCCAAGCATTAAATGCTGCGTAGTCCTGCTCTCTCCCCCGCTCCATGCTCTTCTTATATACTGTCTATGGCTCCACGTTGTCTCTTGTTCAACACTACACATGTCGGTGTTTACCACTGACGTCGCGGCGCTCATACGTCATTGTCACTCAAGAGACTCACGAAACAAAATCACGGTTAAGTAACGCAGTAACGCAGCCTGCTTACGGGGAAGTAACAGTAATCTAATTACTGTTTTTGCAATTGTAATCCCTTACTTTACTCGTTACTTGAAAAAAGTAATCGGACTACAGTAACGCGTTACTGCCCATCAGTGCCATGTTCTTTTCAGAACATAAGCCAATGATGAAGAGTTTGTACCCTTGTCTGTCTTGGGCTATTTTCTCCAGCCGTTGCCACGTCAGTCTATTCTTCTTAAAGTCTTGCTCATGCTCCTTCTCCAAGTGTTCGGTCTTCCTCTCTCTGTTTGCCTTGTGGGTTCCATGTCGGTGTGTGCTTGGTTATTAATGTGTTGCTTCATCTTAGGGTATGACAGATCCATCTCTACTTTCACCTTTTCAGCTGTAGTTCTATTGTTTCTCGAAAACGAGATGCTTCATCTCAAGGAGTTATCCTCCTAACAATAAATTTCAATTCTTGTTTGGTGCGTTACCACGTGTTGGTGTTGTTGATTGTGTTCGGTCAGTAGATCCCCAGGAGGTGTCCTAAAGAGTGATGAAGTTAATTATTGCAGCTTATTGATGATGTTAGTGGTTGTCTTCCAGGTTTCTGATCCATACAGCAGTATGGTATTAACATTGGAGTTGAAGATTTTGAGTTTTGTCTTGAGTGAAATATTTTTGGGATTTCCAGATCTTGTTTAAGATCTCAAATGCTGCCACAGCGAGAAAGGAAGCCATGAATAATTAGTACATGGAGTATTGTGTCAGTGAGTTGTGATCCTTTTACGCAGTAGCTTGTGGTGTTGTGGCCTTTGCAAAATATGTTTGTAGGATACTGTGTAATAGCATCACAAACTACAGTGTCAAAATGTATGAGTATAAGAGTGCATGCACACTTGAATTTTCTGGAAAACTACTAAGGGTGCTTTTTGCGCGGAATGACCAGCATAACTAAAAAGAACAACATATAGAGTATATCACATATATTCAAATAACCCAACATATCTTTGTATTATACCAAATTAAATTACTGTTCTGTCCTTAACTAACAGCACATTGGCTTACATTTAAGACTTGATACCTCAGTGTCTAAAAAAGTGGGCTTCAACATAATGCTTTGAAAAGAAATGGATCCATTTATTTTCAAAGCAGGATGTTGAGGCCCTGTTGAGGTAATTTTCCTTTAATTTTTTGTACAAAACAATTACAGAGCGTTTTGGGTCTTTCCTAACTTAACTGATTGTCAAGTGTTAGCCATTGCTGATGTCATTCTTCACAATATATTCTGACCAAAATCACACAGCAGAAAATCTGTGCAACATCCTCTCTTATCTTTAAACTGGAAAAAGAAATGGCAATGTTAAAAAAGCACAGCAGTAGTTTAGTAAATATAAAGTGAAAAATGGGCAACTATTGTCTCTACTTCTGTAATTTCAATAAAATCAATGTTTTTTTTAAATGTTCTCAGAACACTGAGAAATAAAACATAATTTTTTTAAACATATATTTGATGCATTACTTGATCTCTCAGGGTGAGGTTTAGGTGTCCTGTTCAAGGACACTCACAGACCGATGGATATTATAGGGATCCAACATCTACACTTGATATGAGCCAGTCACTTTGACCAGTCAGCTGCTGTCTATCAGCTCTCTGTCAGTCAGTATCAGTGTCAGCAGCCAAGACTTGGGTCACGTGCAAACAAAAGGGCTGGTTTGCCAATAATGCAGGCAGGAACTATGTCATTATATCCTAGGCTTAAACAGGGTATTAATGAGCAGACGTCATTATGTCATTATACAAGGGATCATCATAATGAGGACATAACGAGGTCAACAGAGTTTCACCGTACACGGGGCATGAGAGGGTGTCACAATAATGGGGACATAATGGCAAGGTGTCACAACGAGGTGTCTACATACTGAGCTGTCCCTAATAACCTGCTCTGAGTGTTTACCCCGATTAGACATAAGAGAGACAGACAGGAGGAATATGGGAAAAACTGGAGGACATAAAAAAGAGGAGAGGAGGAGAGCAAAAAGAGTGGGAGAGGAGACATATGTGGGGAGACAAAGATGAGGAGACAGGGAGTGGCAAAGTAAAAAAGAAAGATGAGGAGAAAGAGAGATTGAAGGGGCAGGGTGCAGTGATTAGAATGTGATGGCCTGTGTAGAGGCTTGTGTGTGTGTGTGTGTGTGTGTGTGTGTGTGTGTGTGTGTGCGTGCATGCGTGTGTGCTCTCGCAGGTCTTTGAATTAATGAGAATCTCAGATGAGAGGAGAGGGTCATCATGACCTGCATGTAAATGACACCAAACACACGCCTGCACATCAACGAGAACACACTCATACGTGCACACACACTGATACACCCTCAGTCTCTTGCTCACAAATGCAAGGAAAACACTCCCTCTGTCTAATACACACACACACACACACACACACACACACACACACACACACACACACACACACCTCACTGCTCTTGTGTTTAGTCTTTAGGCATGGAATACACAATGTGCTGCTGTGTGAGTGGCATCGGGCGACACAGCTGCTCTGCCTGCTGTGCTACATGACACAATGTCATTCATATGTGAATGTCAGGAATATGTGGAGAACTTTAGTCTGCCTCCCATCACTCAGGAGTCACCTAGACAAACAGCCCCCTAACGATCTTTCGAGGGAGGGTTGACTTTCCACACGTCCTCCTTAGTGGAGGAATGTCAAGAATCAGATTCATATGAAAGCACAGATCCACCTAAGAAATAATAAGGAAAGGGTAGGAGTAAGATGGGATTGAATTAATCAAAGACAACACATACATTGGCTATGACTGTATATGGCAGTATGATAAGCGTGTCATTGCCAGATAACATTATACTGTTCAGGGCAAACCAGCCATAATTAAACTTATTTTGCCATATGAGCCTGAATTGTTTGCCAGAAACCTCTGCATTGGGTCTCATTGTGCCAACACCATGGCCTCTTTTCTCATTTAGTCAACACTAAGACGACATGTGTTCAATATTGACATACTGACGTATTTGTTAATGTATAAACACAGTTAATATAACATGGTGATTCACAACAATGTTGGTAGGTAATCAAACCACAGGCACGTCAGATACAAAATGTAAACTACAAGTTCTCCAAACCATAGGACAACATAGGTCATGTGTTCCTACCCTCTAATACGACCCATAGAAGCGTTTCATAAATTAGCATCCCTAACGGCGGCAAGAAAACATTTCCTGTCCTTCTATCCAGACATATAAACACGTAAACATTGTGAGACGATCACAGTTTGGTTACATTTAGATACAAACACTACTTAAGTTTAGAAAAAGATCGTGGTTTGGGTTAAAATCAGTACATTTGTTACGTTACTTTACTTCCGTGTAATTACGCACGTAACGCAGAATGTGACGTACTTTCGTATTCTATAGTTAAAATAACCGGTCTCCTTGGTGAAAGTCCTGTGTTTATTTGACACATCCACCTCAGCCCCCCGCCCGCCTGCCCACTCTTAACGGACTTTTCTGGGTCTTAATACCACATTACATATCAATATGGGTTGTAATTGCTGTTATTACAAACAACCTATGGGGTTGTTTTTCATGAGAGGACAGTCACAAAATGTAAACGTTAGCTAATACATAGCCTACAAACACAGGTGGCACACATTGTAGCTGCCTGCTAATTATTTTCACTATATAAAGAAATGCTACATAGACACCACCTAGCATTGCAGGTGTAGAGAGAAACAATGATAGTGACTTATCTTGTGGCTATAAAAAAACACACCAAACAAATCCAAGCATCATGAAAAGCTGCTAACCATAACAAAGCATTGGCTGATTTGATGTGATCAAATCTGATTTGATTTTGATGTGTCAAGCAGCATCTGGCGAACTTTTCTTTCCTTATTGGTTTTCTTTAATAAGAAGACCTAAACAAAATCAATTCTTCATGCTTCTGTTTCACTATTTATTAGAGCTTTTATTGACATGTCAGACATTAAAAGGGATCCAGGAAAACATTTTCTTTAAATTATTATCATGTTGTCAAATGATCTGCGATTGAGCTGCTCCTCTTTGGTGTATTTCATTATTTATTCTCTTCACTGCTTTTGATGTGCACCTTATACTGCTACACACACACACACACACACACACACACACACACACACACACACACACACACACAGCTGGGTAAAATTAAAAAGGCTGGGCGGCACATTTTTGTGGTCAGGCCATGTCAAATCCAAGCCACACACGCTTGCACGCACGCACACACACACCGCTCTGCTGTTAATACAGCAGGTTGAGCTAAATAATCCTTAGTAGAAGACACTACAATTTTAAAGCCTCATGCTACCGCATCATCACACACAGACAGGAAAACATGAACACCTGTTGCTCACTGACACACCCACTGGTTGCAGTAGTAGGACTCTAAACTAAACTGTTTTGCTCCCTCTCCGTTTTCTTTTCCTCTCTTCGCTAGAATGATCATTGAAGTATTCCAGGTATCAGGGAATTGATGAATTCTCGGAATTATCAAGAATGTTCAACCAACAGCATATCTGCAACTGTGATATTAAACTATTTATGGCTCTTTTCAACACAATTTAAATTAACAAAAAACACGTTTTGACCAATAGTTTAAGTAATACAATTGCATTTTTGTACTGCACTTTCCAGGATTTAACTATGTTGGTAATACAGTGAATTTATTTTACTGTACAGTATAGTGATGCAGTTTAAGTTTCTCTAGGTAGCAACTTTTTTCCCTTTGCTGAGCCATGGGTGACAAATTGCAGACTACATGTCACGTTATTTTTGTGCATAACATATGTTAGGAATCCCCCACACAGTCAAACCCTGATTTGGAGTTCATAAAGGTGTAGAGAAATTGGAGTGAAGCAATTAGTTGTAAATGAGTAACACAGGTCAGAAGAACTCTACGACAAGGATATAGAGTCTGACATTTCAACGTGATATAAAGTTGTTTTGGCTGACAGGTTAGCAAACATTTACCTATCTAGCAGACATAGAGCAACATTATCATCCCATTGGAGTCACGCTTCTGGCCACCGGATAAATGTAAGTCTAATATTTTATATAACAATACTTTTCCTTTATATCTCCATACATCCAGTCTACCTGTGTGTCTGTTAGCAATACAAAGTTATGATATCTCCCCATCAGCCAGGTGACAGTGAAGAGTGTCAAATAGGGTGGCTGCTGCCAATGTTGCGACCGTCTGTCAAATCCCAAATGTGACATTCTAGATATACATAGCTGGGACGATGATCTGCAAAAGGGGATGAGGGTATGTACATAGTTAACACATTTTCCCACTTCATCACACATCTCCTTCAGCATCTATGGAAAGCTCTCTGCTTGCGTCTATAACTGTTCATCCATTATGCATGACCAATTTACACTGTCGAGATAGAGAGGGAGGGAGTGGGGAAGGAAGGGAGGGAGGGAGGGAGGAGGAAAGAAAGAGGGCGAAAATGGCAATTTATTAAAGCTGCAAATTGATCGAATCTATATCTATATTAGCAAGGATTATCAGGATATTGGAAATGTGGCCACATCTGTATGTAGATTCATAACGGATGCCCCATTTACACTTTTTTTTGCACAAGAGGAGAGAGAGACAGCAGAAGAGAAGCAGTATTGCCACTCTCTACCCGGAGGCAATCCTAGTCTGGAGCATCATTGGCAAGAGTCTGCTGTTATTGCTTACCTCATACACTTTAGTGTATATCTGTGTGTTTGTATGTGTGCATTTGGGAGTAATGGCCCTCTCTCCTTGGAACAGATGCCTTTAACAGATGTCATTCAGCTATCGACAGAGAAAGTCAATAAGACAATGAATTGTAGCACACCAACCCCACCCATCCATCCATTAGGGCTTCACAATTGATTGAAAAAAACAAAATCGTAGCACTGACTGTTGCACTTTTTAAACTGCAGGAGGCGAAAATGTTTTTTTTATTGGGGAAAAGTGTAATTCAGTAATGTATTTCTGTGCCGTGCAGAATGTCAGGCAAATTTTAATGTTCCCATTTTATTCAGCCCAAGCAAATCTGAGCACCATTCAGTGAAACATATCTGGATGGATTCTCACACTGCTTTGGTTGGGCTTTTAATGCCAAAACCTGTCCAGCAACAAAATAATAAGTTGTTGTCAAATATAAAAAGGTTTAGTAAAAATCCCTTCTCTCTGTGGGGAGAATCAAATGGAAAATCTGTAGGTGAGTACTAACAACATATGCTCATGTGAAATATGCCAGAGCATTAATATATTGCAATGATTTAAGTTTGAGAATTTGGTAAATTGGGAATTACTAGAATTGTTGGGGCTTTGTAAATTATAGAGTGTGGTCTAGACCTAATCTATCTGTAAAGTGTCTCGAGATAACTCTTGTTATGATTTGATACTTTAATTGAAGTTGTTATTGTGTTCATTACTGTATTTTTGTGTGGGTATTTCCACTGTTACCATTATTCTTTATACCAGATCCCACTGTGGCTGAAGGCAGGGGTGGATTGGCCATCTGGCAACTCTGGCAAATGCCAGAGGTGCCGGCCCATTTTTTTTTTATGTGGGCCGGTCAGATTTTTTGTATATATATATATATATATATATATATATATATATATATATATATATATACAAATAAATTGTCTTTACAGGCCGACAGCGCATAGGATGGGTTTTTATCGCTTGCACGATTTCACTATGGTTATAATAATAATAATAATAATAATAATAATAATAATAATAATAATAATAATAATAATAATAAATATTAAGCATTTGGTCAGTCAGCAATGGCCGGCCTGGTCCCAAGATGGGCCGACCGACCAAATCAGAAGTTACTCAAACTGGGACATTCATTCAAAATTAAGCACGTCACCTTCAAACGGGATCTCCATTTGCAGGGTTCAGGCTGTACCGGGCCCTCCCGGTGATCATGCTGCTCTGGGGGACCGGCTGCAGCAGTGAGAAGCCACTGCTGATGGGCGCAGAGCTTCGCCGGAGCTCCGACTGTTGTCTGTCCGTGCGGCCCTCTGACGTCATCAGTATTCAATTGACAGTTTCATTAACGGTTAAAAACGTCTCGTTGCGTTAAATAGTAGTCCAATTCAGTGTTTTGGTACAGTTGGTTTTAACACCTGATGCGAAGTGTAGGCCGATAGGAGTACACAACCCTGGAAAACCGTGAACAAGCAGCGTCATTCTGCGCCATATTTCTGCTGTGCCCCATTCACGTAGTGTCACGGTTTACACTATGAAGGTTAAACTCTGCAATTAATCAGCGGTTCACATGTATGCATGAACTGTGGTGGTCCATTACACTGTAGTCTCAACATCACTGATCATTTTTGATCAATAGAATATAGAAAACATTACACTTCATAACGTTTTGTATCCATAACATGATTGTGTTATTGTACAATTTAGCAGTAAAAGCAGTCAATCCTACATTTTTCAATTTGGGAGCAAAATGTGCTGTTTGGGGAAAAAAAGTTACCATGAAGCCCTTCATGCTATTTTAAACAACTGGACTTCGGGATCAAGTGTTGTCGTATCCGGCCCATGTCCCGGATGTGAAAGCCCCCTTACTGGACTACTGAATATAATATTCCATTATATTTTGTGTTTTAAATTGTTACCTGCCACCAGAATTTTGTGATTTCCTTGCCATAAATATAGATGTTTTTACCATGAATTGGTGCCCAAAAATGTATCAGAATGCAGGAATTGAAGTCTTTTACCCTCAACATTTCCTGGGGGAGACCAGACCCCCCCCCCCCCCCCCCGCTTTATGTGTTCCCCCAAAGGCCAATTCTGAGCAAGGAAAAACCCTGAAGTATAATCACAGACAGCCATAAAAACATATTAAAATTGCAGAGTTAGAGAGTTACAAACAGATGAAAAGATGGAGAACCAGACGGACAATATGTACAGTGTCAACAGAGAGAAACACGGACAATCAAACAGACAGACAGTGACAACAAAGAACAACATACTGTAGAGAATGACAGCATACAAACGGCATAAACAGACAGACAGTATGTGTACATTTGTTATAAACGTGTGCTCTTTAAAAAGTAGTAAACATTGTTTTCCAGTTACTTACATTACATTTTTTTAAATCTGTTACATAAGGTACTGCTTATATTATTTTACCATCTGTACACAAATGTAATTTGTGAATGCAAGTGTCCGTGGGTGGGGCTGCATGGTAATGTGGGCTGTTGTGACTACAGTGCCAGGGCTGAATGTTTGTCCCAGTCCGCCCCTGGCTGAAGGAGCAATACATCCAGGATGTGTCTGAATCACCACAGACTTGTGTAAAAACAATTGCTGCTACTATTTACTCCTCTCTACCAAAAGACAATGCAAAAGCTGTTCGCTGCCGCTGTTAACATGTACATCACAAGTGCAGTGTGAGTGTTTGAGCTGCGCCTCGAGAGGATATAACTGATATGAAAATGCAATACCGTAAAGACTGCGAGTGAATAAGATATCATGAACACAAAGCGCTCTTGTTGAAGCAAAGGAGCACTGATACCTGAAATGCTGCACACCCACACAGGTGTAATTGAGATTAAATGTCTTCTCATGTTGAAGTTGGGAAAAGCTCTGCTGGGAGTTTGCAGAGGTCTCCACACTATTGCTCAAAGACTCCAAACAATAAAACTAACGGGGAAGACAAAGAGATGCCAATCAAGAATCGTCTGTAAACACCAACGCTGTCCTGACGAGAGGTCTAATCAGCCAAAAAATGAAAACCTGAGGGGTATGTAGAGGCTTGAAATCTGGCATCTGCAGGCTAACATTGATACAGTAGAAATATAGCATAGTAATGAAAAACACAACATGAAAGTACAATATAAACACAACAATACCTGTAAAGATGTATACAAACAACGAATGGCCTAGATGAGCTAGAGCAGTGTTTCTCAACGGGGGTGGTACAGCCCCCCAGGGGGCGTTCAGAGGATGACAGAGGACTGCCCATTTCTCCGGCGATCCATTGTTACGACCTCTCAATAACCCGAAAAATTCCTTTTGGTCCTACAGCCCACTAGTCCGACGTCCCTTTGTTTTCGAAAAAATAAACCCTTTGCTCCGATATCCCATTGTTCCGACCATAGGGTTATGGTTAGAGACAATTATTTATAATATTTCTTTAGGATTTTTGCCTTGTTTAACATGTCGGGAATCCCGAAGTTTCCTGTTTGTTAGAGCCACGATGAGGCATCTTCTCACTGATCAAGTTAGTTTCACATTGGTTATTGCAGAGATATGCCCCATTCCTATTCATTATCATTGCAGGCTTGTGGAAATATAAATACATATCCAACCCAAAACTAACTTTACCCTGTTGGACTTTGGACTTAGCCTACATTTTTATTTCCGTTTTTCAAAGATAGGCTAAACATTTAAATGTATTAATAAGCTAGAGTAATTTCACTTGTTATTTTTTATTCAGATTTTAGATTATGGGAGCCTATATGGGCGGAACAATGGGATGTCTGAGAAGGGGGTTTATTTCTCTCGAAACAAAGAGACTTCGGACTAGTGGGCTGTAGGACCAAAGGGAATTTTTCGGTTTATTGAGAGGTCGGAACAGTGGAGCGTTGAAGAAATGACATGGCACCGTTGAGGTTCCCTTGGGAGCGTTTGTTTTAAAGTGAATTTACACCAAAGATCACAACAATATGAGTTTACTTCCAAGTAAAGCAGTGGTCTGCAACATTAAAACCTGCCAGTTTACGCCACTGTACTCTACATCCATGATGTTCCACTTCCGGGACTCTATTGCCGTCGGAAAATCAGGCGGATTTCACTCTTTTCAGCCGGATGTCTGTTAACTTCCATTTTGTTTGTGTTGAATTTTAAACTCTGGTGGATTGATGGGGACTATGGTTAACTGCTCCTCAGATCTCTGCAGGGTAAATCCAGACAGCTAGCTAGCCTATCTGTCCAATCTGGACAGAATCAGCCAAAATGAGACTAACGCCACTGTGACTGAACAGGTGGTGTATCATAACTCTTCTTCTCTTTAGTGTTTCTGTCAGCTTCGTGTGGCGCAGCTCCGTGCTGCCTTCACGGGAACGGGACATTACATATAAAGATAAAAAAACTAAAACAAAGCAACCTCCTATTAGCTGTCTCCCACACACACACACACACACACACACACACACACACACACACACACACACACACACATAAGCAGAGCAGCACATGAGTATACAACAAAACACATGAAATAAAATAAACAACCTAGAACAAAAAAAAAAGAACTGACATGGAATCAATGAAACTGGCACTGATAAAATCTGAACTTGAGTAAACGCTATCAGAGAATACATATACAGTACATCCTCCTTCTCTGGCCCATATATCCTCCAGCTGTCCAAACCCATGGTAGCAGCGATGATGACACCCGTATATCTTGGTTAGTGAATGGATGTGAGACAAGCAGATAATGGTGGTGTTTCTGCAAGCAGTGTGAGTTAGAGCTGTTCGTAATAAGGCCTGTGTGATATGAATTATTGAACGGTGTTGATGCTCGCCAGGTCCTCCCTGCCTGCCGGCTGTATCACGGCGATGGCATGTTAGCACAGCCTCAGCTCTTACCAGCGTCATACTTCACATACTGTACACACATTTAGATGCACACGCAGTGAGAGCTATCAAGTGCTCTCCGTATATACATGCTCTCATGTGAATATAGACACAACTAACCCATAGACCATAAACCATTTAACTAGGTGTCAACATTTAAAACAAACTGCATCAACTTTTTCTTTAAATAAATACTATTTAAAAAAGTGTTTAGATCATAAAAAACTTTTCCAGCCAGTTCAGCTAAAGCGAGGATGTAAACTTAGGCTGAACATTTCAAAAAGTTTGAAGTGCTTTAAGGAAGGAGTGTTAAAGTAAGGGTGAAAAACATGGGATTTTAGTTGCATGTTCTCACCCAAATGCTGCGGTACAGATCATTAGTTCATCTAATTAAAACATTTAAAAATCATCAATTCTGATTGGCCTGTCTGCACTTTGAAAATGTCAACAGGAGCATTACTGACCGTAACTAATAAATGATCATAAAATGCTTTGATAAATGAATATTTGTAATTGCTAGCAGCAATCACATGGCAGGTAGTTTGCCAACTGATCCCTGATATTTTAGCAAAGCAGAACAATAGATGAGTGTCTCAACAGCTTGGACATAGTCTTCAGAGAAAAAAGCATAACTTGGACCTAAACTAATCTAACTAAAGTACACACCTAGTTTGATGTTATTCGAAGTATCCAAGTACAATTCATGATCTGTCCACCTAAACACTGTCTAACAGATACTGTAACAATATAACGTTCATAGATACATGGAAAATTATGGAGACTGTCCTCCCTGAAAAATGGCTCCATAAGTTGTTGGTTCAAGCAGCAAATGTGACCCATATTTACGTTTATAGTGGTGGCGACCTCTAGTGGGCCAAGGAATTTTGACTGTAGCAAAGCAGATGGTAAGGCATCAAAGTATAACCGGCAATTTCCACTGGATGCGGAACGTCTGCGGACCGGCTCCGCTGCGGAATGGCTGCATGCTTCACCGTCCGTCAATACCCACCAGGTCCGGATTTGTTGCGGCACGGCTGCGGCCACGACTGCTGCAATCACGAGGACCCACAATATCTCGCAAATTCACGTAGAATAGAACCACAAAACCAACAACAGTTTGTTTCCATCCAGAGGAGTAGAGGGGAAATAACTCTGTGCTGTGTTTTCAAGGTGTAGTGCAGGGAAATATGATCCGCCGTGAGCACGGTGGATTTTACTTTGAAAATTAACCAGATTTTTATTTTGTTTCTGTGCTCGACTTCCTGTCCCGCACTATCTGCCGTGTGCTGAATTGCTGCGGAGCTCTCCGTCGTCCGTCAAAAATAGAAGCTCTGCATATCTGTTCCGGAGGGCTGTGGACCACCGGAGCTGGGATGGAGTAGGGACTCAGACAATCAAAATACACACATTGACTTTAATGGAAATCTAATGACTCCGTCGACGTTCCGGAGACGTTCCGCATCCAGTGGAAATTGCCAGTAAGAGCGCCAAACTCTGCATCAGGAGGTAGGTGGGGGTGGTGGATGGCTCAAACAAACACAGGACTTTAACCCAGGAGAACGTGCTCCGTGTCCCGTTTGAAAATACAAGGAAACAGATATTTATTTTTTTATTTTTTTTACTTTACTGAAGATAATGAACTTTGTCACGTTCTGCGTCACGTGTGTAACAGGAAGTGAAGTAACAAACGCACTGATGTGAACCCAAACCACATTCTTTTTCTAAACTTAACTAAGTCGTGTTTGTGCCTAAACTTCAATTAACTTAAGTTTGACCGTTTCACAATGCTAACGGCATGTTTAAAACCAATCAATGAACGATTGTGTTGATCATTTTCACTGTGCTATCTGAACTTTATTTCAACATTAGCACAATTAGATGTCAATAGTCACTTTGGAATGATCTAATATAAACATATTTTATTGGGAACTGGGATAACATTACATCTGCACTTAGTATTTTCAGCCTTGCTTAATTGTTTCTTCACACATGCAGGTTGTTTTCTGTGTTTTCTAAATAACACTGCAGATTTCATCATATCAGCTGGGGCAATTTCATCATTATTTGCTGCCAGGAAGGATGCTTTCAACTCCGTCTAATAAAACCAAGCCTCAGCACTTCAGTATCCCTGTCTTTCATCTTCCTCTTTCTTTGCCTCTCTTTCTTCCTGCCTGTTGATGGCCACCTCTGAAGGCAGAGAGCTAAATATGAAGAGAGAATGTGTTTTTGTTGTTTTCAATGACAAAATGAAAGAGCAATGGCCGTTGGCTTCACTGTCAAATGTCCCTGTCGTCCTGTGAGTGTGTGTGTGTGTGTGTGTGTGTGTGTGTGTGTGTGTGTGTGTGTGTGTGTGTGTGTGTGTTTCTCAACAGTTCAAATATTCACACATACATCATCTCCACGTGACAGAACACACCCACTCACAGAAGGTAACACAACACATTCAAAGACCCTGTTTACAATTAGTTTTAAAAAAGGGTTTCGTTGATCCCAACACAAGTGGACAGCCAGGACACATCGCCATTCACACCTGCGTCTCCAGCTGACCACTTGTGTTATTACGGCCACACTCTTGCCAGTCACGTTAGCAGTTGTGCCTGTACATCTGGAGCAGAATCCAACACACTCCATGCATAGAGCAAACCGATGGACGCTCACGCAACACTTTGTCCAACTCAAAATGGGCAAGTTATAGAGCATTAACACCGTCTCACCAAAACATCTACCGCGCCCTGCATTAATGACGTATTTTCCTGTTACTGTACGTCCTTGTCAGGGACGCATCAAGACGCATTAGTGTTTACACCACAAAAGATACTGTATGTGGCAAGATCACCTCGGCAAGTGGTTTGAGTGATCGGATCACATCACATGCGTCTTGGTGGTCGTTTATAATTGTATTTAGCTATGTCAACTTGTGAATTGATCGCCAAAGACACATTTTAAAACCAAATGTAAACAGGGTCTAAAGATGGGGGGACTCACCAGGTTCAGGTCTCAGGTTAATGCTCTCGCAGACCTTTAGTCCCTATTATAAAATAACTCCTGCAAAGACTAATCATATGCAAAGTTGTATGTACTGCATGCAATGGAGCATTGGTACTTGTTTTCATTGTACATTATAAAGTGAGATAGGAGTAAGACAGACAGAGCGACTTTTTGTGGGACTGTTTATTTTATGCTTCAGACTGCAGGCTGTATAGGCTACGTGCCTTTGAAACTTTTATTTACATAACACAGAGAGTGAGAAACAGAGAGAACTAAGAATCACTGAGAAAAGTGGATTCTGTTTGTGTGTTTCCTTCAGGCTCGAGGCTTGGTTGTATTCACTTCACACAGAATAACATGAAATATGCAATACAATTTTTCTACTGTGAGGTTGGGTGACTCTACACATGAAACAGGAAGCATGCTAATATTACAGTATATTTTGCTATTAAAGCATGTCAGAGGATAAGGGTATAGCTAATCTGCAGATATTTTTGTTTGCACGAAACCAGCAGCTGGAAGTAACAACAACTAAACAACTGTACTTTAGTCAGGAATACATGCCTCCTTAACTACTATCAGCTGTCTAAATAACTACTCAAAAGCAACTTGCCAATTTTTTTTTATCTGAAAGATTTAAATACATTTATTTCTGTAAGTCTTTTTTTCATTGCATAAATATCCTCAGGACTGCTAGTAGTGAAAAACATTTCAATAGCGACTTTATGAAAGAGATTGATCTATTTTTCCTCCATTGACTACCAGAATGAAAGTATGTCACAAAGAGTGCTTTTAAAAGCTGGCATACCTATGAGTATAAAGGTCCCCAAACCTTAACAAAGTACTTTTTTAAACCTATAAATTTCATAAAAAACTAAACCTTAACCACATTGTTATCACATCATAAAACAGATTTCAACTGTGATGTGTTACAGTTTTGGAAGGATTAGACAAATTGTGTTTTCCTGCAGATAGGGGTGTCACAAAGATGCTTCTATGAGTCGTTCCAGAGGGCCAGGACAAATTATGTAGTTTGTCGATTAATTTGGAAGATTTGTTGGATAGAATTCCCAATTTGGATGTGGTACCATGGCAACTCTATTTCAATTCACTTTTCAATTCAATTTCATTTTTGATAGTGTCAAATCACTACAGGAGTTATCTCAGGACACCTTACAGATAGGTCTAGACCACATTCTATAATTTACAAAGACCAAATAATCCCATCCCCCCACCTTTTTTACAGGCAGAAACCTTGGTGGGCGCATATCTCAGCACCTGGCCGTATCTGCACTGGCTGGATGCCATTAGTGAGAACATATCTATTTGTGGGAAATTATCCATTAAAGGTGGACTGAGGTCTAGTTTTTACCTATTAATCTGTTTTGACAAATAACTGGATGGGTCAGTCAGGGCTGCAAAGTCCAATAACCTCTCCCCCCTCACTTCCTAACAGATTGTGTCTGACGGTCGTATGGGTCTGTCGCCTCGGCTCTCTGCTCATTAACGTGACCTTTGCAAACAAAAAATGTGCTTTAGACACTAACCATCTAATTACATGAATGCTTCCCTTAGCTTTAACCTTTTCCATTAAGAAACCAAAAATATATTCTCCTCCTTTTTCAGGAAAAATAGACAATAAACTGATAAAAGTTTATTTCCAACTTTGTCTAGTAAGAGAAACTGATGTCTTTTTGTGTTACAATTAAAATGAAGTGATGTTGTGTTCATTTTTCAAGCAGTAAAGGATGAGGTTGTTTATTTAAAGCCACTCGGTGTAGAATTAAAAAAAAATAATTATCTTGACATTGGCACTAGTATAAGATAAGCCACTGTGGCACCAAACCAATACTTTGAAGTCCCTATATGTGGATTTTTCACACATTCTAAAATTCTCCAGTGGTAGCTTTTGAAAGTGTGTCACATTTCCATCACGATTTGATTGCATCTCCGCCGGGTACCTGGCCAGCTAATGGATACTGTGTGCTTACTTGCACACAGTATCCACACAAAGTATCCATTAGCTGTCAGAGTACAGACAGCACAGTCAGATACAGTAACAAAAACAATCACAGCGACAGGGTGTCACTAAAACACTAACACTCTATAAACTAGCTTTACTCTGTGCATGTAGCCTGGACTCTTTAAAGTGCCCATATTATGAAAAAAACTCTTTTTCTGGGATTTGGGGTGTTATTTTGTGTCTCTGGTGCTCCCACACGCATACAAACTTGGGAAAAAAAACATCCATGTTGTTTTGAGTGAGATATGGGTTTCTGAATGTATCCTGCCTTGAGTCTCTAGGTGAGCTGGTCAAAATCGGCAGGGCCGTCTACGTCATTGGCCAAAACATTTGGTGTGTGCTAACCACTTTAGCTAATACCAGATCAGCTGGCTGTTTCTCCAACTTCGGTCAGTACAAGGCAGGATTAGCCGGGAGACTTCTTCTAAACGAGGGCGCACTTCCAACTTTGCGTGGAATACCTGCAGACGAAGGACATGTAAGTAGTTATATACAATTTATTTTGTAGATTAGGGTGAACTTGTGTGTGTTGTAGCAGTGTTTTGCCATTGAGAAAGAGGTGGCTAACCGCTAGCAGCGCTAGCTTCTAGCTAGTAGTCCTTACCCAGCTACTGCGCATGTGTGACTCCCAACAAAGATGGGACAGAAGTGAGATGTCTCACTCTGTAGCTAAAACAGAGAGCTCAACACACAGGGTGAAAAGAGGAGCTGCAGCAATGTGCAGAACAACAAAAATATGGTGTTTTTTTAAATTAAACCATGTAAACCTGTTCTGGTACAACCTCTAAATACAATAATGAACCTGAAAATTAGCATAATATGGCCACTTTAACAGCTTGTGTTTTCGTTTCTTGGTAAACTGGTTGTCTCCCCAAAAAACAACATGTTGATCATTTGCTCACACCTCTGCAAAGTCTGTTCTACTTTTCCACTGCAAATCAATGTGGATAATTTTGTTGGTATAAGATCGTCAAAAAATAATACAGGAACCAATTAAACAAACTCTAAACTCAGTAAATGATGACCTGAGTGCCATTATCTTTGAACTTGTTACACATTTCTGTACCTTTTTCTGTCTGTCTCTCTCTCTCTCTCGCAACCGGTCGGGTCAGATAGCCGCCCACCAAGAGTCCTGAGATAACTTCTGTTATAATTGAATGTAATGTGTCACAAGGCTCTTTAAAACATATGTATACTTAGCCAACATTGGTATCCACCAGACATGTCCACTCTGTCTGTCCCTAGCCAAAGAGATACAGAAGAGATGACCTGAATGATATTTGACGGCAGAGTTTGTCTTTAGTCCACTGTAATGAGACATTTATTTTATGGCATTGAGAGTTGTATGTTTTAATCATCCTGCTCCTCCAAACTGTGTTGTCAAATATTGCAATGTGAGATAAACTTCAAACACATCAGATCTGGTTTAAATAGGGATAACTATATTTCCAGAGCTCAGAGATATTCAAATGAGAGTTTGTGTTATGATTCAAATGTCAATGCTTGAAACACATGGAGAATGCTTTTGAACTTGCTCTCAGAGAAGTGTGTGTGCATGTATTTCTTGTTGATTGTGTGTGTGCCATTTGATATTTTCCAATCGAGCCGATGCTGTAAATATTGTTCCACCTTTTTTGAATCACTGCGTATTCAGATGTTAACACACAGCTTGAAAACCGTGACTTAAATACAAAACAAATCTGACGAGGGGATAAAGTGCAGCTGGGCAGAGAAACTCAGGTGAGGGGAATAAGGTGATTGTGCATGAGCACGAGAGTAGTGGTAAATAGGCAGTAAAACACAAAGGCAGGAAGTAAAACAAGACATGACACACAAGGAGAGTGACGTTACAAAATAATAGAGGAAACAGACTAAAGCAGGACCCCAAGACCATAACATGTACGTAGCCTGGTAGCGTGGAACCTTTCTGTTTGTGCACTAGTACGTGATGTGTATTGTGTGTATTGTGTAAGATGGAACCATTGCAGATTTGTGTGTGTGTGTGTGTGTGTGTGTGTGCTTGTGTGTGGACAAGTCTGTGTGTGTCTCAGGGACTTTGGATTGTGATTGGTAATTGATTTTCCAATCTGTCAGTCTGTGCAGACTGCGGCTCGGTCACAGAGCTGGATACAGCACAGGTTGGCTTCCTGTTAGCATCAACCACTAATGCTGGACTGTCGAGACAGCTGGGGGTGGCAGAGACAGAAGGAGAAAGTAAAACACATTGTCTAGTTTTAGAATCTTTTGTTCTCGAGACGCTTACCATAAAATGCAGACCGTTCTACCTACCAAGGGATTTCTCTTCCATCATACTGGTCGCTGTTTATATACCTCCTCAAGCTACTGAGTCTGAAGCAGCCCAGAAACTTTCTGCTCAAATTACGAACATTGAAAACTCTTATCCGGATGCTACTGTGTTGGTTCTAGGGGACTTTAACCATGTCAACTTGAAGCGGTCTCTGCCCAGGTTTAAACAGCAGATTTGGGTGCCCACCAGGTATGATAAAGTATTGCATCAGTGTTACTGTGCCATTGCTAATGTCTTTCATGCAGTAGCCTGGGCTCCCCTAGGGCAGTCAGACCTTAACACTGTCCTTCTGATCCCCGTCTATCCTCAGAAACTAAAATCTGTTAAACCAACGACTAAGGTAGTAAAACAATGGTCTTCTCAAGCAATTTGTGCACTCAGGGACTGCTTTGATAACACAGACTGGTCTGTTTTTAAAGAGTCATGTTATGATCTCAATGAATTTGCTGAGGTGGTTAATGCATATATACATTTTTCTGAAAATGTATGTGTGCCTACTAAGTCTGTGACTGTGTACAGTAATAATAACCCATGGTTTAGCAGAGAGATAAAACATCTATGGAAAAACAAACATAACGCCTACTAGAGTGGGGACAGAGATCTAAACAAGGCGGCTATATATGACTTTAAGAGAGCTGTTAGTAAGGCCAAGGCTGACTACAGGCACAAGCTGGAAAGCAAACCTGAGGCTAATGACAGTAGAGGGATATGGGAGGGCCTGAGGCAGATTACTAACTACAGAAGGACAGCGCCAGTGGTCAGTGACGATCCTAAGCTGCCTGACAGGCTCAATGAGTTTTATTGTCGCTTTGACAGATACCATGTTAATGACATCACACAACCGTTGACATTACACAACCCCAGCCCTCCTTTTGTAATAGAGGATGATGAGGTTAGGCTCCTACTACCCAAGCAGAACTGCAGGAAAGCTGCAGGTCCTGACCTCGTATCCTCCGCTTCTATCAAGCTCACTCCTCACAAACATATTTAACTGGTCTTTGAGGGAATGCATTGTCCCTCAATGTTTTAAGTCCGTTCTCATATTCCTGTGCTCAAGAAAAAACAGCATTAGTTGCCTGAATGATTACAAACCTGTAACACTAACATCTGTTATAATGAAAATCTTTGAGAAAATAGTATGTAAACATATGTCCAGTGTGGTCAGGCTAGACCCCTTCCAGTTTGCATACAGGGCAAACAGGTCCGTTGAGGATGCTGTATCCCTATGTCTCCACTCCATTCTACAGCACCTGGAGGCCCCGGGCAACTATGCAAAGGTCCTCTTTATAGATTATAGCTCTGCTTTTAATACAATTTTAGAAACTTCAACAAATTGGGGTCCATAATTCCTTATGTCACTGGATCTTGGATTTCCTATTGCAGAGAACACAAGTGGTCAAAATCAGTAATAACATCGCTAATGTCAAGCACATTAACATTGGTGCTCCCCAAGGGTGTGTTTTATCACCTCTTCTACATTCGCTGTATACAAATGACTGCACATCACATACTGATTTGGTTAAAATGTTTAAATTAGCAGATGATACAACAGTAGTGGGGCTGATTTCTGGGGATGATGATGTTGCCTATAGAAATAAGGTCCTCTCACTGATTGAATGGTGTTCCAACGACAACTTAAGAGTTAAATGTCTCCAAAACTAAGGAGCTAGTGGTCAACTTCCGCAGAAGTGGGAAGCCATCCCAGCACTCGTACATCAATGGAGAAGTGGTGGAGCGGGTGGACAGTTTTAGGTTTCTAGGCACAACAATATCATCATCTTTAAAATGGGAGGATATTATAACCAACATTACCAAAAAAGCCCATCAGAGGCATTTTTTTTCCTTCGCCAGTTGAGGAAATTTGGGATGTGTTGCAGTTCTACCGAGCCGCCATCGAGAGTGTCCTCAGTTTTTCTGTTACTGTCTGGTATTGCAACTCTACTGTCCAGCAGAGGTTGCAGCTGGTCAGGATAATCAACACAGCCTCCAAAATCATTGGCTGCAAACTCTCCCCCATTTGTGAAATCTATGAGGCCCGTAAGGCCTAAAGATCCTACAAGATGAGACTCACCCTGCCAACTCATTTTTCACCATCCTTCCATCGGGGAGAAGGTTGAGAGCTATAAGGCAAGAACCTCCCACTTTCTCAACAGCACATACTGTAGAGCCACTAAATCTCTAAACAACTCTCCATCTCTGTACCAGCACCTCGGTTCCCCTAACGAGCCTGTATAAATTGACCATCTCTTTACACCGGTTTTCTAATACTTTTCTATATGTTTTTTTTATGCCACCCATACTAGCGGTATTTTATCTATTTATTGTAAAGTTGTGGATTTGCGCTCTGCATCCCTATGCAACATGCCACTTTAAACTTGACTTGAATCTGTCACTCTAGCCTCCAGGGGTCTCATTTATAAAACTGTGTGTAGGATCCTTACTATAAGTGTGCGTACGCCCAAAAACCCAAAATGGCGTACGTCAAAAAAAAGTCAGATTTATAAAACCATGTGTACACACACCTTTAAGCAATTTTGCCCTTATAAATCAGAGATTACCTACAAGTGTGCGTACGTGAATCAGCCTCTTATCCCGCCCTGCACACGCCCATTTTTAACCATAAATAGTCAATGCAAAGCACCTCGTGAATGCTGATCAGTATGTTAATGACCCTGGCAGTTGTTACATCGAATCATGATGACTGGTGGAGAAAAAGCAAAAAACCTCTCAGACGTTCAGGAATTGCTGCAAATTGAATTATAATTTAAGCCTGTTCTTTCACAGTGTAGGGAAACCTGATGTATTAACTACATGTATTAATAATACGTCCAACACGGCAGGCATTACAGCACTCGGAGACAGCTTCGATATACCAGACGTATATAATAAGATTTAACAGAACTATATATTATATCCAAACAAGCCTTACTGATAAAGTTGAAGATTATATATGATATTTATTTAAAAGAAAAAAAAAACACTTAGCAGTCTGACATTTCCCTCTGGAAATGGCCAGCAGCTCCCAGAGTGGCGAGGACCTGTATTTGGATCGGGATGGCACGGTTCCAGCGCGTTGCCCTCTCTACTGGACCCAATTCAATACATAGATCCAAGAGCTCAGCTTTACGGAATCTATATCGGCATGTCAGCCAGTCATCGTCATGGTCCCTAGTCTCTTTTTCTCCTGATTCTTCCATTAGCGTAGTACTCCTTCCTGCAGGGCCAGTAGTGCCATCATGCAGCATTATGCACGGGGGTCATCGCAGTATTTATGTTTACAACAATTTGTGATTGTTAACACCTTGCCAACACAGCATCAACTAGTGGTATCCCCCAACCCGAGATACAATTTGAAGACGAAATAAAGTCTAATAGCCAAACACACTTTTCTTCATGCAGGTTTTGTCACAAACAGTATTAAAGTTGGACTGATAACGAGGACATTAAGGGTAACGATTGCGCGCGAGCTTAACGGCTGTATTTTCAGACTTTGACATTTGATTATATATGCACAGTATTAAAGACAGATATTTCGTTATTTACACTGTGTTCTGCAGTTATCTAATGCTAGGGTATTTAAATGTTATCATGTATTCCATGCAGTCGGGCCTTCTCCTCCTCCTGCGCTCCGTAGCGGACAATGTGATGTGCACATTACACATTTTTATTTAAGATTTGAGTTGGAGGTGTTTATGGAACAATTATCACTCAGTACAAGCGCAAATAACACTGCTGGATTTAATCTTCATGGTAAGGTGGATGATATGGAGTGAAAAAAATGTGCGTGATTATGAGTAATCGTTATTCCCATTTACTTTCTGCAGTCTGACTTCAGTTCACCACCTCACCATCTGCGTCGCCAATTCCTATTTTGTCTCCAAAATGTGCGTACGCATGGGTCAGAGTTTGCGTGGAGGACCGCACATTCTCCCGTCAAGTTTGTTTTTTATAAATCACAACCTTTGCGTGGGAAGTGGCGTACGCACATTTTCAGCCCCGTTTTGTGCGTACGCCACGTTTATAAATGAGACCCCAGGATTGTCATTCAGGTATGTGTAGTGAGAGGTGTACCCTTTTTTATCTGCCTGTGTCAAGTGTGATCCTGTGTAGGATACCATATGTGTATATATTAGCTCTATGTTTTTGTTGTATATTGTTGATGTCCTGTCATGAGCACACTGAAGCAAATTCCTAGCAACTTGCACCGAGTTGTATGGCAATAAAGTATTGAATCTTGAATCTTGTTATGGAAGAGCAAGCCTTCTAACATCTATCATTTGAATCGGGTTGTGATAACGGAAGTTCAGGAGAAAAGAAGACCACTGATCATGCTACTCTAACTTCTAAATTCTCAACTATGAGTTCAAATCTGACAGAATCTACTGCCATTCTCACTTTGTTTTTCACAATCCTCCATACCTGCCAATTTTTATGTCAGTTTCCACTGTATTTAAACGTCACCTATAACGATGTGGACAGTTTCCCTACTGGCAATTTGAAGGTTTTCTTTTAAGAAGGACCTCTATTTGCCTCAACATTGAAAATAGGACTTTTTTTATACAATTATATATGATGGTTATAAAGGTTGTAACTTTCTTTTCTCATGAATCACATTGTACTTTTCCCATCAGTATGGTATGTCAGAGCTTAATACCACATAATCCATGAGTCTTAGCAGGTGTTGCTGTAGAACAGTCAGCAGACAGAGGAAAAACTGGTTGCAGCTTAAAAGAAAAATGTATATAACGTAAAATAATATAATACATGTTTTTATTGGCCCAAATTCTTTTCTTCTAAATGTTTCCTATGGTTGCCGTGGGCACAAGCGACATGCTGAAGAAGGTCAACAATCTTCAACTGGTAATTGGCAACAAGCTATGCACATGAAAGCACAATAGATATTTTTAACTAAGAAGCACTACAGTATATGAAGTTAGGAAGTTACCATTTGTATTTACAAGATGTGCCTTTGTGTTGCTGCCTGATTAACGGCTTGGAAGAAAAACTATTGAAAAAAACGCACAGAGGGGATGTTGAACTACACTCTATTAGCCTCATCTTTAGTTTTCTAACTTGCTCTCAATTTTCCTCTTCTGCACCAGTGGGACTTGGAATGCCAGCTCTTCTGGGAGCAGCTGATGGTGGGAAATACTTTCTTATGCATATCATTTTATGTCTTTTATGATGATCGATGTTATTGTAGAGATAATGGCAATGTGCTGTATGTGCAAGTAAAGACTAGTGAGAAAGGATGACAGCTGGACGTGTGTGTGCTAGACAGAGGCGCCAATATTATTTCAAGTTCATCTGTTCACCTCTGACCTCGGACTACAGTAAGGGACCGCTCGCTATTTATGGAATGGACCACCGGAAATAGGGGAGGGTCATGTCTTTTTATTCTTTGTTTATGGGAGGGTCATCCAATTTTTTTTAGTCTAGGGGGGAGGTTCACCCAACTTTTGTATTCAAACAGTAACATTTCAAAGTGGCTTGTTTGGTGCATATTTATCCATGTAGATCCATAGCTCTCTCAGTCTCGGCCCTTATTGCTAGCAGATGGGTCCCTCCCTGTTTAGTCAGCCAGACAATTTGAACTGTAGCTTTAGAGACCGTGGGATTTCCCAAACTGAATAAATCCCGCTCGCACATATAAACACAAAACTGCTTTGCTAGCTCCATCGTGTTGTAACTAAGACATCTGCTAAAAAAATAATTTAATTCATTAGCATGGTTGTCGTACTGTTTAGTTAAAAAACATCCAAAACACTGTATGAAAACATACCAGACGCGAGCTTTTATTTTGAAAAGTCGAAGCTTGCGCCGCGGACTGCACCAAGCCGGGAGGGCATGAGACGGGAGGTCTGCTGGCTACAACCATAACCGATTCAAATATCCTTTTGGTCCCGGTAATTATTTGTGAAATTGTGCAAACGACAGCCTTTTCAAGACATTTGAGAAGGAAGGAGTGGTAGCATGCAAGCTTAGTGCCTAGTGACGAGTCCATAGCAACCAGTGTTGAATTTGTTATTTCCCAGTGTCCTTTGCTGAATGGTCTCAATGTTTTATTGTTTTATTTCATTTGAATACTAGTTTACTAGAGGAGTCACTTAGTATTTGAAGCATTGAAGTAATGCAGGAAGTGTGCATTTAGTTTCCATGCTTATTGTGTTTCCACAACAGTGAGTAAATCTACTGAAATGGCCACCACACCATAACAGAGGAGTATGGTGTATAAGATGAGAATGCAGAGGTTTAGTCATGGTTGTTGTGGCTGTAAAAAAAAAAAAGTATATCTTTGCCAAGCGCAAACCAGTACAGAAGGCATCAATACGTTGTTGGGGAGGGTCATCTCTTTTTTTCCATATAATTTTGGAGGGCCATCCAAAAGGCATTGCTGGTGAAGGGAGGGTCAGGTCTTTTTTGATTAAAGATCCCAAAACTCCTCCGGTGACCCCTGAAATAAATAACGAACAGTCCCTAAGATAATGGAGATGGACGCTAATGTGGCTATGTCAGCTACATTGTTTCCACTATATTAGGACAAAGTTGTTATGTTCACGTGATATCATGCTTATCTACAATATTTGTGTTGTATTCTGTGTGTTTCCAACCATATATAAGACCTTTGCATCGTGCTGCTTAGAAAGAGAGAAACGGTCACCACGTTGCAGCACTCTCTCACCCAGTATACTGAGTAAATTGTCCTTAATAGAAGATCATGAGTCTGTCTCATCATGCCTCTCATCATCACTATCATTTTCCTTATTTCAACAGCCTTTACGGGTTAATGTCTCGAGCTGAGCAGTCAGGATCGGTAGTGGCTCTCTCTTCTTGAAGGGTGTGGAGACTTTGGTTGCAGTGCCTTTGAAGCAGATTGCTGCATTACAGATTTCGGTAGCACTTCAAATTACAGCTTGGTAATAAGATGGTAATAGTGGGGTAAAAATGTGATAATTAAGAGGTAATATATAGGTAATAGCATGTAATTACCAAAGTAATAACTGGGTAATACATCACAGTATTAAGATGTAATACTGGGGTAATAAGGTGATGAGGAGGTAACAGATGTAATAACATGCAATTACCAATGTAATAAGTAGGAAAGGGTTCAATAATAACCATATGTATATCTGGGTAATGGTAATATAGTTATATTAATATTGTAATAACATGGTAATAATGGGGTAACATATGTTGATGTTTTCACAGTATTATAGGCTACTATCAGCGTAATACCTTCCAAATTAGATAAAACTTCTTGGAATTTAAAATTGATAATTACCATATTATAATGCTGAAATTCATCCACACTTTATGTTCCAAACATTTCGCTTTTGTTTCAAGGTAATACTTACTTACAAAGTATATGTTACCCCATTATTACCATGTTATTACAATATTAATATAACTATACTACCATTACCCAGATATACATATGGTTATTATCGAACCGTTTCCTACTTATTACATTGTAATTGCATGTTATTACATCTGTTACCTTCTTATCACCTTATTACCCCAGTATTACATCTTATTACTGTGATGTATTACCCAGTTATTACTTTGGTAATTACATGCTATTACCTATATATTACCTCTTTATTATCACACTTTTACCCCACTATTACCATCTTATTACCAAGCTGTAATTTGAAGTGCTACCCAGGTTTCTTTGAGGCTTCCTGTCTTCTCTTGAGCCTGACTGTGTCCTCCTCTTTCTCATTGACCTCTGCTAGTGAAACAAACTCTGTCTTCGTATGTTAGATACTTTCCTCGGGAAACTTCTAGCTGGCACAACAACAGCAGGAGATAGCTGTGTTTTTTCCTTGCTGAACTCCTCAGAGTTGTGGCAGCAGAGAACAGGCCCAGCAGGGATAGGGGCAGCATTTGTCAACTGCTGATTATCCGGCCTGTTCATGTCATCTTTAACAGACTGCCGTATGGATCTAAAATTACTTCAAATTGTGGCTCGAGCCTCATGTCCTAAGCACAAGATGTCCAAACTCAATGATCCTTATGCCCTTTTCTAACCAAAAACAAATAATTTTCCAAACAGGCATTGCTTTCCACATTTCCAGCTGGATGTGTGATGGCAAAATAAGATAGATGCCCCTGACAACCATAGAGCCACAGTATGTCACCACTGTCCTGCGAACTGCTGAAAAACATCTGAAGTGTTTGTGTATGTGAGGCTGGTGGTGACAAAGAGCCAGGGGAAATGTGTGCGTGTGTGTATAAGGAACCATGTCTTCTCACTGAAAAGTTAAAAAGCGCCTAAAACTCAAACTTGAAGATTAAGATGGGATAAATACAATAATCTTGGGAATTACCTTAGATCCTGTGTTTTAGCTAAGATGATATTTACATTTATAACCACGCCTGTGCATGTATTTGTGTGTTCACATCTGGGGTTGAATGCCAATGATAAAACTCCAACAGATTAGTTTGATGACCCTTCTTTGTATGTTTATATTAAACACACTATTCATAAATAATTTCCTCTGTTTCTCTCCCATTTCTTCCTTCTTTTGTATTCATTTAAAAATCCATTCATACTAATTATTTCACCATTCTGAGCCTTTCCATATGTGTATGTTTTGGACCATGAGTCACTATACCCTGTACAGTTCGACAGCGATCCGTATGTGAAGAGCTCTTTGGAGTAAAACAATAAAAACTGTATACCAGAAACACTGTATTGTTGTTCTTTACACATGGACAGGTAGGTTGTATAGACACATGGAGTATATATTAAGCAACATTTTACACTTATTCTGACTGTTTCAGACTTTCAGTGGAGTGTCATGGTAATCCCTGCATTTCCATTCCTGTAATAAAGTGATATTTATTCAGGCTGCGTAGCTGCTACTCCAGCTCATTTAGCAAAGAGGGTGTGCTGCTTCTAGCATCATTTCCAGCCAGATACTATGAGATCAAGCCGTGCTCTAGCTCTGTATTCAGCTTTTGCAGCATCAAAATATCAGGTTTAGTTGCAGTCTGCAAGTACCAGCCTGCTTTTTTTAAGTTGTTATGCATCTTGCTATTGCTTTTTTTATGTTTTAATATTTCACATTTAAGGATCAAGTGTCATTAGGCCAGATTAGATCCAGGACCAGAACAGAAATCATACACAATATTCCAGATAGAGGCCACCCTTTTATACCAATATTGAAGAACACTATCCTTCCCTCAAATATATATCTCTTAATTTCCTGCAGCAGATACCAGTGTGGTGTCTGCTGTTATCTGAATGCGGCAGATGTGCTTGCAAAAACTAGATAGTGGTTTGTTTGAACTATTGTGGCCAGCTAAAGACACATAAACTTCAAAATGGAAAGAAGCCAAAAACAACCACAAGCAATGGGAGAATAATGCTTTCATTGATTAATAAACTCCTCATTATACTTGAATTAAAGAATGTTGGAGATAAAAAGAAGAAGCACTTAACTTGCACCAAGGCACAGGATACAGACTCAAAACTGGAGCATTAGATAGACTTTTGAAGGCCAGTTTACATATTTTTGTTCAATGAAATGTGACGCTGATGTTGATCAGGAAAGTTCAGATGCCAACTAAAATACAAGACCTGTGACATCTGTCATGGCCAAGAAACATTTTAAGCTCTTGTCCAAAGAAGGGAGCAGAAAGCAATGGTCATTCGCACCAGCTACAAACATGTCGCCTGTCAAATCTCACACTTGTTCAGCATCAAGTTTAAAGTGAGTAAAGTCTGCTAAACAGCTGCCACTTTGGCGACAAGTCTCAATTACATTATAACGGTAAAAAACAATGAAATGTAGGCCTAACAAAAGTAGAGAAGAGTCATAAAGTCAGCAAAGTGACTTAGTTTTTGTCAGTATCTATTTAAAGCATTAGCCAACATTAGCCACCCAATTATTAGCTAAGTGAGGTTGCAGCAGCACGCTGCAATATATACGCAATTGCGTACAAACTCATTGGCAAGATGTGAGTGGACAAAGATTCTCTGTTGGTGTCATGAATTAAGGCAAAAACCTGTCCGGTATGTAAACCTCAGCAAAATATACATGCTAATCCTGAAGCGCTATGACACTTAATGAACATGTAGCACCAATCAAAAAAAGGAGCGATGTCTGGTGAAAAACAGTGAGTGAGCAAAGGCATTTTCCCCACATTTTGTCTAAGGGTTGCTTGCTGTATTTTTTTGTATAATATCTTTATTTTACATTATTTTTAATTAAATTAATAAAAATAAAATAACGTCAAAGATTTTTAGTAAACAGACAACAGACATCACAACGTTGTTCTGATGGTGCCTTTGGCTGCTAGACACGTTTTCTTGATGTAGGAAAACATTGGATGAAGTGGAGGTGATGTATGCTGTATATCCGTTCTGTTTTATTTTCTTTCTGCATCTCTCTCCCATTCTCTTGATCATCTCTCTGCCTCCCCCTCACTCTGTCTCCATTATAGTAATAATTGTGTTTATTTGAGGCTAATAGAGTGATAGTTATGCATGCTACGCTGCTGCTGCTCGAGCCAGCTAAGTCATTTAGCTGAGAGGACCACTTGACCAATGCAGACAGCGCACAAGCTTCAATTAAAGCAAGGGCAGATGCCCCCCCCCCCCCCCCCACACACTCTCTCTCTGACACACACACACACATACACACACACACACACACACACAAATGCATACACAACAGACGCACATCAGAAATACTTGTATTTTCACATGAACACACTGATACCTGTTACATCTAACTCCTGAATAAAAAGGAACACACGCACGCACACACACTCACATACACATGCTATTATCAGAGTGCTGCCTCTTGACAAGGAGTAGTATTACTAAAAGGTTTTCCCTCCCACACACTCATAGAGGGAAGGGCAAAGTGTGTGTGAGAGCTCTTGTACCTCTGAAGTCATGTGTTTGCGTACACACTTTGCATGGATGTGTGTGCCCAAGTGTGTGAGAGTATAGGAGGGAGTCACAGACATTCTGGAAGGCTCAGACAAAAAGTAATGCGTATGAACAATGAAGAGCAGAAGGGTTGCACTCTCTATATGCAAACTGTAAAGTCCACATACATGAACGCGATAAATTCATGGCCACATCTGTGGGGGGGCACGTGGCACATTAAAGGGAAACTGAGCATGTTTTGTGTTCAGCATTGAATTTAGAAAGAGTCAAAGAGTCTAAGCTTAGTATCACACTTGATATATACACAAAATATATGTCTGAACTTTACTGAAGTCAAAGTGTTACCGGGTCTGATAATTTAAATGTGTGTTAAGGGAATTCTCCATCCATTTCATGGTTTAAAAGCTTAACAGGCACCTGACTTTTTTGCTGGACAAAGCGACTTGCAATTGTCCCTTTTGCATTACTTATTTTAGTGCTAAAATGTCTAACAGAAAGTGTAGTAACACCGCAGACTGTGTCTGAACTGATGCTTACTCATTTTTGTTAGTAGACAGTATTTTACTCGTGATTAAAAGACAAAAGCGACCACACTCTGCCGTGTTCTGAAAAAGAAACATAAATTATGTCGGGGGTTTCCCTGATGGAAACTGTATTTAGTTCTGGGATTTGTTTGTTTTTTCCTCTTAATGTTATGCTCTTTCTTTTGTGAGCTACGGTGTTTTCATTTAGCTTTAGTGTGGCTACATAGTGTTAGTGTTCCACACAGGGCCATTTAGAAGGGGCTATGTAATTAGCTTTTCTATGGTCATTGAGTGCTTGTGTGGGCTGTGTGTTTGTATGTGTTTGTTTGATTAAAGCAATGTAGCATATGAGAGCAGTGCAGATGCGTGTGTGTGTGTGTGTGTGTGTGTGTGTGTGTGTGTGTGTGTGAGTTGCATTATATAAGAATAAGGCACTGTGGCTGTATGTATCGTGTTTGTGAGTTCTGACAATTTGTGTGTGTTTCCTTGCATGTATTTTGTGGGTGTGTGTTTATATATCTTCTGTGTGAGGACATTTGTGCATGTGTGATTGCAGCATTTTCACAGAAATGCATGCGCAGAGGATATTAGGTCAGCTGAGTCAGTGATCTCTTTTAAGTCCCTTCTTAAACATACTTTTATCAGAGAGTTTTTTTTTTCTACACTGTACAGTTTTTTTGTTTTAAAAATCCTGATGTTTTTATGCCTGGCTTGTTTTGTTTGTTTTGTGAAGCACTTTGTAACTTTGAGTTTGAAAAGTGCAGTATAAATAGATTATTATTATTATTATTATTTTTATTATTATTATTATTTTTATTATTATTATGTTTGTCTTTAAAAACCTACAATTTCGCATATCACTTTTTTTCCTGAGTTCAATTGTTTCATAGTTAGGTAAACTCAGGGATAAGGCTATCAAGGCTATTTTTAAAATACAAGAACATTCGGTAACACTTTACTCAAAGGTATCAACATAAGAGCGACATGAACCCTAACCCTAACTCTAACCCTAACCCTAACCCTAACTCTAACCCTAACCCTAACCCTAACTCTAACCCTAACCCTAACCCTAACCTTAACCCTAACCCTAACTTGTCATGACGACAACCAAATGACACCTAATGACAGAAGCTTTATGTCATACACGTTTATGACTTGTTTATAATGTTTATGACACGTTCATGACAGTGTCGTGTCACTCTCATGTAGATACCTTCAAGTGTAACCGAACATTCTTTTAATAGCATGAGCTGTGACTTTGACGAACCTTGGTTATGAAATTCTCCTTCAGCTGATAAACATTACATCACACTGAACATGGAGGACACAATGTTGCCTTTCCACAGTGAAACAGTCCTTGGTAGCACAAGGTGAACAACAACTTTACCTCAACACTTAACTACATGTCAGACTACATGGATGCAATGTCAATGATTCATTCTAACTATATACTATACCATATCTGAAATAATGATATGCCATCAACCTTCAAACAATGCCACAAGCTGATCTTACCTTAGCTGTATGTTTAAAGGTACAAGCACAGGTATAATTATGCATTTTGTGTGAATATTACAACACCATACACTATAACATAGTGTTAAAATAAAGTAATGACCCACACACCCACTCTAACACTATGCCACTTTGCACACATATATTGTAAGCTTTATCCTGTGTAAATTATTTTTAAAAGCTATTGTATCAGTCCTTCCAGAAAAATGTGGAGTTTTTTTGTGATTGTTGCAGGCAAAAATCCATGATTATGTGGCACGTTTTCTTAAAAAATGCGATGGAATATGCGGGACATTCATGCAATATAATGCAATGAAATTGCAGTAACTTGCAAAAACTGCGGTTTCATCATGGCTTCGTCACGGTGTTTGCAGCTTTTCAATGATGTTCACGTCGTGTAATTACGTCACTTCATAACGTTTCCATGGCAACAGGGGAAAATGGCTAATTTTGTCTTCAGTTAGTTTGAGTGACAGCTCAGTGCCTGCCGGCCCCCTGACGTTTCAGTGCAGCTAGCTAACGTTAGAGACTTTGGAGGACACACACATACCACTCACAGCGGATTCCTACAAGATTAATAAAGTGTAAGTATTAATCATATATATTGTCTGTGGTCTACTTTGCTAGCATGGTTACTAGACGTTTGTTGTTTTCGTTGTGTTAGTAGCTAGCTAGTAAAGCTGTTTAACTTAGCATTTAACGTTAGCTAACTGCTAACGTTATCTCAAACTTGTAGCTATGTTAGGCTACTGAGCTAATTTGCCATGGGAATCATGTAGGCTTAGTGTCTTACTCAAGGAGCTGTATTAATGATCGTCTTCTCTCTGTAGAACAATGAAACATTGTGGGACGTGCAGGACCCCGAGCAGAGCTACGATGCTGTCCCAGGTAACATTAGCTAATACACAATGCTAGGGTATATGTTAAGTTGTACAATGTAGAAGCTGTGAATATAATGTATTATATCTAGAGGTTAACACATACTGTGCACATGCAGTGTTAGCCCTGCTTAACTGGTTCTTCTTTATAGTTATGTGCATTATTATAGCATAGCATAAAAACAAACTCAGTAATGATAGCTACATTTACACCAATAGGATGACAGTACAAGACAACAAGAATGACAGAATGTCCATCTGTACTTTCCTAGTTATGACAAGGACTGGCTATCCTAACTCTAATTACATGTATTCTGTTGCATTTGCAAGCAGGTCAGCATAATGAAAGTGTTCATAGTGTTTTTAAAGCCTGTTGCTAATGGCTACTTAAAACCAAGTTATTTTTAATTGTAAATCATCCAATCTTGGAAGCCTCAGTTATCAATAAGAACTTTGTTACCATTTGATTTGTCTAAGGAACTTTGTTATAATTTTCTATTACAGCTCACATCAGGCAGTCCAACCATAAGGACGTGGTAGCAGCAGAGGGAGAGGAGCCTTCAGTCTCTCTGTGGAGGAAACACTTGGTTTGGTAAGGCTTCAAACAGCCAGGGTAGACCCATAGAGTATGTACTGATCATATTTTACCGAGATACTCAATTAACACTTAAAATAACCTTTTTCTTAGTTTATTTTCGTTTGTGTACTTATAGTTTCTAAGCCCATGGTATGTCAATATATCCTACTACAGTATACTGTCCTGTAATTGAATGTCTTTACATTGTTTTACTGTAATTATATTTTAAAATGCACATAATATATTAAATACATATATTAAAAATATTCACCCTTGTCTGTTTGGTTCATTATGTAATACAGGACATAAGGTTGAGACTATTATATTGCTTTATTTTTATTCCAATATAAAACTTTACATACATAATGGATATTTGAAAATATTTTGCTGGGGCCTCGGTGGTAGAAGAAGCTGGAACTCATTATTTGAAGTACATCACAGGTCAGGATCAGTTTTTCATCACCAACAATACACAAACATACTGAGTAATTGGGTTATGTATATATTTCACATTCAGTTTCACATAAGGCAAGCTGTATTTCTCAACTGACTTGTGTCTACAACAACACTTCTGAGGGTGGTGCAGGAATATCACAGACAACTCCTGGACGCCTGGGATCATCTGGTCTCCTGAGCTCACTGATGGCACACCACGCCAGTCTGGACGACAGCCTTTTCTGCAGGACAGCTCTTTACAGGGATGGGATGTGGCTGTAGTCTTTCACTTCCTTGACTTCTTATTGTAAAGCTTGAAGTACCTTATTAGATGATAAAAAGTGTATCATTGTAATAAAGCCTTTGCACTCTGGGAGCATTTTTCTAGCTTTCATAATCACTACTGGAACACTTATTTCTGGAATATTATTGATCACACTTTCTAGATTCCTACCTCCATGTTGACTACATGTGTAAAGTACAATATGGCTTCATGTTGAATTTACTGAAATGATCCTTCTGCTTTTCCCTTGGGTAATCTGCCAAGGTGGTCCATGGCAGCCCCCAGGACCCGAGCTCCATCAGCCATGCACATCACTAAAAAACAATAATGATTACTTTGCAAAGTGTGTTAGTTAAAGTAAATTGTTTGGATAATAGTAACAATATGTATTCATTCTAAATATTGTTGAAATTTACAGCATTAAAATACACAAAAATATGTCAGTTATCTGCCATCTTGCAGCAGTGCAATACAAGAAGAAACAGTGTGTACAGAATCAGAATCAGAATCAGAAATACTTTAATAATCCCAGGGGGAAATTATTAATAATTATTTAAAATGGAACATTATCTAATGTGTGTGTCAATCTTAGAATACATTATATATATATATATATATATATATATATATATATATATATATATATATATATATATATATATATATATATGCACAGCATCTACATTGTACAACTTAACAAATACCCTAGCATTGTGTATTAGCTAACGTTACCTGGGACAGCATCGTAGCTCTGCTCGGGGTCCTGCACGTCCCACAATGTTTCATTGTTCTACAGAGAGAAGACGATCATTAATACAGCTCCTTGAGTAAGACACTAAGCCTACATGATTCCCATGGCAAATTAGCTCAGTAGCCTAACATAGCTACAAGTTTGAGATAACGTTAGCAGTTAGCTAACGTTAAATGCTAAGTTAAACAGCTTTACTAGCTAGCTACTAACTTAACACAACGAAACAACAAACGTCTAGTAACCATGCTAGCAAAGTAGACCACAGACAATATATATGATTAATACTTACACTTTATTAATCTTGTAGGAATCCGCTGTGAGTGGTATGTGTGTGTCCTCCAAAGTCTCTAACGTTAGCTAGCTGCACTGAAACGTCAGGGGGCCGGCAGGCACTGAGCTGTCACTCAAACTAACTAAGACAAAATTAGCCAATGGGGACGCACCCCTGTAAGACCCGCCCACGCGATAGCTTTGTGTCAGAATCACAAGCAAAGACTTGGGAAGCGCAAACGAGAAAGCTGGGAGCGAAACTGCAAACGTGTTGGAGAGAGCAAAAGACTGATCATTGAGAAAGAAACAGAGGGAACTGGAAACAAAAGGTCATCTTATCAAACGAATAAAAGAGCAATAGTTTATGACTACACAAATGTTTTGTTTGCAAGATTTAAGTTGTACCTTTGAGGTGGTAATTATTTTGCTTGAGTTAGTGTTTTTTGTTTGATTCTTGAGAAGTTTTGTTTGGAATTAAAGACACAAAAATAATCCCATATGCTTGCCATCCGACAAACCGCAAAAAGGAATCAAGTCTTTTGAAGGCTGCTCTTTCAGCTGCTACAGCAAGGCAAAACTGTCACTTCAGTTCCTTTAAGTGGTTCCCCAGTAAGTCAATTCTTTTAGGATATTTGGGCTCTTTAAAATGTCTTCCTATATGTGAGCACACATACTGTATTTGACATTTCTAGTTATTTTGGTCATGCTGAGATCTCAGACTATTTTTCTATTTTTGCCTAGAAGACCAACACAGCCTGTTACAAATAGTTTAAATATTGAAGATGCAGCAGACAATGGTGGGGAAACGGAGAAATATGAGTTAGAGTGGTAGAAAAATTCAAGAGGGAGAAGAAAGAGCCGGGGAACATATAAAATGAGACACTGGAATATATTAAAAGAAACTGACAGAGAAGGAGGTAAAATCATAAAATATTTCTCATATATACATTAAATATTATAAAACACCAGTGAGAATCAGACCAGTGAATGGAAAAGCGACCATTTTTACTTGAACAGAACATCAACAGGGAAATTATCACTCATGATACTTATGTTTTTAATACTTGGTAGTTTCGAAGCATTCCATAGTACCATAAAAATACAGAATTTCAGTACACAACGCTTATTCAACAAGTGTTTACCTTTACTGCTAAATTTGCTTTAAACTTGCATTAGCATAACACACATTATTTTCTGTGGAACCTCTTTATGTGACTGTGATATAGTATTTTTTTTTATACAGTGCCTGCTGCTATAGCCCCCTGCTTGAAATATGAATGTAAATACGCACAGGCCTTGGTCATACTTCTCAGCTTGTTAAATGGTATGTAAGTGTGTGACAGAGAGTGCATTGTCACACTCTAAAAGCTACTATTTGCACAAACAGACATAAATTAGAGAAGAAAAAAAAACACAAGAGCCAGAATCACACCTTCAATAGTGGTTTTAACACACACACACACACACACACACACACACACACACACACACAGCAGCCAACCCCTCTCTTGCTCTTCTCTGCTTTTCTCTCCTACCCACTCTTCATCTCCTCTCATCCTCTACTCTTATTCTCCCATCCTCTCCTCCCACTCTCCTCTTTTCTCTCCCCCCTCCTCTTCTTCATGCTGCTTTTTCATGTTTACATTGTTTTACTCTCTGCTTCCCGCACAAGTGTGCCTTCTCTTCATACATGTTAAACAGCACATGAATAAAGCATGCTATTATTGCAGAAAGCCTTGTCGTGTGTGTGTGTGTTGTGTGTGTTTGTGTGTGTGTGTGTGTGTGTGTGTGTATGTGTGTGTGTGTGTGTGTGTGTGTAGTCCAAGATGTGTGCACATAGTCAAGTGTGCGCATGTGTACACTCTCATCCTTGTCAAATGAGATAAAAGCTAGCTCAGTATGACTGCAACCTCCTAATAGCAGCAGTGACCTTCATCCATACATCAATAGTCCTGTAAAAGCAAGCACGTGCTGTTTTCATAGATGTTAACAGCCACATGGGGCCCTTACAGATGAGTGTCTTCTTATCAGAGGAATGTATGTACAGCTCTAACTGGTTGCCTTTGGTATTTTCTGAAGTGTATAAGTGCAGGCTGTACATCCCTGCCTCAAGGTGATCTGCATTCATAGACAGAGCCAGGACATGAGATAATTCCCCCACCCCCTAAGTTAACTTGTGTTAGGGTGACCACATTTCCAAAAGTTAACCTTGCCAGCCAGGAAAAAGCAGTCATTTTGAGATGTTGTAGAGAGTTCAAGACACATTTACTGATTTCAGCAAACTCAAATGACCAAGTTTCCTCCCTGTGCACTTTTGATGTTTTAAAATGTAAACATTCTGCAGCATTTTCACATAAATGTTTCTTCCTCTCTCTCTCGCTCTATTACTGATTGACCATAACGAGAGCTAAATCCTGAACCCAGTGCCTTTCCGTGAGTTATTAAATCAGCTCCTTCTGTTCACAAACCAGAGCCTCCTTTTTATTTAAATTAAAGGGGCGCTATGCAGTTTCGGCCATTTCTTCGCTTTTGCTCACAGGTTTCTGTATAGAGCTCTGCCTACAGCTTCAGAATAGATATTTGGCAGCTCCTATATTTACTTCTGTCTGACTCCTCACTCGGTCAGTCTACCGTTTCCTCTTTCTCTGTTCCTCCGACAATGCTTTCCTAGCTTTCTGCTTCTTTTTTGCAGGCTCAGCCGTGACGATAGTGTGAAAAACTCCATTGCTACCTTGTTAGCTGGTCCCTGAATGGGCGTATCTGTGCAGTGCTGTGAAGCAATTTGTTGCATCGCGAGACCGGATATCACGCGACACTTCCTGACGCTGAGGCCGGCGACTCACCGGCCAAAAGTTGCAAGGGTGGTTTTTCAGCTCACAGGCACTAGGGGGGAGCGAGATGACCACCATTCAACTCAAAAAAAGTCACATAATCATTCCAGTGATTCTGAAGCTGATCAGTTAAGGTAAATTAAGCTAAAAAAACGGCATAGTTCCCCTTTAAACTAACAACCATATAAATGCATTCTGTCCCTTAAAGGCAAGATACTCTAGAATCATCCTCTGCAACTTCAAGAATCTTGTCAAGTAGTCAACATAACTTTCATAAAAAAGGTAGAAATTGGAGTTTTGGTTTAAAAAAAAAGGGTTGCTATAGCGAATTGAGTTAAAGCAGATGTTAAATATGAACAACTTCCACGCTTGGCTTTCTGTAGAAAAGTAGGAGACGTGTGTTACCATTCAACCAATGTTTTTTGATTGACAGGTGATCTCTGGGACGTGTAGTGACCCACTTACTGCTCATCAAATAATTTACTGCTGAATAGCGGGCTGAAAGCCAGTTTAAATACAAAACATGCACACACACACACACACACACACCAACCCTTATCTTGTTAATAAAACATCCTAAAGACTAAAATACATTATGAAAAAATATTAATTGCACAATGAAAACATAATTTGTCTCAGTCAGTCCTTGAAAACAACATACCTTTCATGACAACACACGCACGTCTACACACACACATCACACAGAGCCGTATATCTGCGCTACACAGGCTGGTTTACAAAGGAGAGAAAAATAGTAGCGCTAGAGGCAAACCAACATAAAAGGAGGTGCTCAGTCAACAGCTTAATGCAGAAATATGTATGCAGACATAATCAAGCAAAGTGATGTAAATCAGGATTACCAACATGTGTGTTTGTGTGTGTCTCTGCGTGTGTGCACTGTAAATGATTTGAACCAGCAGCAGTTACTCCACCAACTTACTTAGCATTGCCTTAGGTGCACCATCAAACACACACACACACACACACACACACACACACACACACACACACACACACACACACACACACACACACACACACACACTCACTCACTCACTCACTCACTCACTCACTCACTCACTCACTCACTCACTCACTCACTCACTCACACACACACACACACACACACACACACACACACACAGTGTTATTAGTAGGCAACTCACATTTTTAACAGGAACCACCTACTCTACATCAACAGAAAATTCTCTTTTTCTCTCCTGTAATCCATCTTAATTTCCCCTCCTCTGCCATCCTTCCCCCCCATTCTTCTCATATTCTTTACCTGTCTCTCCACCCTTCTTTACCTTCAGTGCTGTCTCCTCTCCTAATTTCTTCTCCTGCCCTCATTTCGTCTTCAGAGAGGAAAGAAGAGAGAGTGACAGCGATCCAGTGCAACAGAGACTGTCAACAGGAAGGACAATGAGCTCATGATATCCATCAAAATGCAAAATTTAGTAGGAATAGTATAGTCAAATACATCCACATAAAGTGTGCACACACACACACACACACACACACACGCACACACACACACACACACACACACACATAAAGTCAAGTATTGTTTTTTTGATTACTTGGCATCCTGTCGAGTTTGCATACTTACCCCCAGCAGCTGAACAAAACCTTTTGTTGCATTTTAAAACAGTGTAATGACCCTTTACCTCACTTTGACAAAGTGAAAATGTTAAATCATCTGTGTGTGTGTGTGTGTGTGTGTGTGTGTGTGTGTGTGTGTGTGTGTGTGTGTGTGTTCTTGTTTAACTATATTCGTGGGGTCCAAAAACCGGGAATACAGTATTCTTGTGGGGTCCGGACAGCTTTGTGGTCCCAAAATGCTGGACCCCACAAGGTTAAAGGTCTGTTTGAGGGTGAAGACTTGGTTTTAGGATTAGGGTTAGAATTAGGTTATGGTTAGGGTGAGGGTAAGGGTTAAGGTTAGGCATTTAGTTGTGATGGTTAAGGCTAGGGTAAGGGGCTAGGGAATGCATTAAGTCAATGTCAGGTCCCCACAAAGATAGTGAAACGCACGTGTGTGTGTGTGTGTGTGTGTGTGTGTGTGTGTGTGTGTGTGTGTGTGTTCTTGCTGCTTTTCCACTGAAATGTCAGCGCGACGGGCTTAATGTGACAATTTACATAAAGTACCAGCGGTGTAATGTTGCATAGAAAACAAATGAACTGATGTATCGTACACACTGTGTGTTTAGGAGCAGTTTCTATATGCCAGTGGTTTAAAATTACCTGACACTGAGAGAAAAAGAGTGAGGAGGTGTCTGACAAGAACACTAAGGACATGGAAAGACAGAAAATGTCTTTCACATGCAGGGAAAGAGAGAGAAATGGCAGAGAGACAAATTTTAAAAGACAGTGTCTGTGCTCCTCAACACCCTTGCTACATAGGATTTTCTTTGAAAATGTGAGAAAAAGAGACAGCAAGAGAAAGTCAGTGAGAGGTGGTGAGAAGCCGATAATGACTGAGACAGTCAGAAAAGTCCACAAATCCTGACTGACTGTCTCTCTGTATTTGTTCCATGTGTCACTCATGCCGATCAGGACTATATAGCATGCTTTCATGGTTAGTCGCTGTCTTGTCTCACCATCTTTTCTCAGCTGCAGTAGACCTTGAAACAGTTGGCAGTGCAACTGATTGAATACAGTTGCACATTGTTTGTAGGAGAAAAATAAATGTCCCAAGGTTTCCCATAAAAACCACAAAACTGAGATTTAGACGGCTCCAAAGAGTTCGGGATGAATACAAACAAATAACAAGGTCACATGAGACACAGCCATCTTCTAACTGGGAACTATATTCTCAGAAGGCAAAGTATTGCAACTTCTGCTACTTGGGCGGAGTGATTTGTTTGCAGCACACGAGGAGCTCCGTGGTGAGGAGCAGAGCGTACCAACGGTGCTTTTCAGGTGTTGCACTAATCACTCCGCCCAAGCAGCAGTGCTTCACCTTCAGAGAATATAGTTCCCAGTATGTATACGGTTAGACGGCTGTGTCTCATGTGACCTTGTTATTTGTACACGCTGTGACTATACAAATCACAACATGTAAATAGGAAAATGTTGGCGTTATTTTGTTACTTATTGGGAGCAGTAGGCTAGATGGAGCCAGTTACCTCAAGGATCTGTGCTAAGCTAGGCTAGCGGTGGGTGCATCAGACAGAGTTACAACACGCACAGAGATGAGAAGGGTATGTATGGACTTATCTAACTCTGTGGGATACAGTGAATAAGCTAAAGTCCCAATAAGTCGGTGTGCTCCTTTAAACCATAATGTGTCTGTTTAACCGAAATGTTGTAAGGCACTGTTGGCAAACCTGGCCTTTATCTTATTTGTACTTATTACTTATTTTTTTTAATCTTTATTTATATATATGTCTTATCTTTTATATTATACTTGTTGTAAGTGTCCTTATTGCACCGTGGGTCGGAGAGAAACGTATTTTCCATTGCTCTGTATGTCTGGCACATATTGCAGAATTGATAATAAAGTTTACTTGACTTGACTAGACTTGACTTGAGTAACAGAAAGTAATGTAACTAATAATACTATTGAGCAATGAATAATCCAAGCTAACACTGATCCAAAACATATTTCGCAAATGAAGCACAGCAAAGCATGATGCTAAATGCCTATTGTGGTACTTGGAGATAAGCCATGTAAATATTGTTAGCATTTTGACTGTACACATCCAGTAATTCCTTACAGGGGGTAGAGAGTGGTACATGTTTGTAACATAGACTGTATATAGATGGACGACGCATCCCCAGTTCCTCCCACTGTACAAAAGTCAAAATAAATAATAACACAAAATATTCGGGATACAGGTGCTGCCATCTTGTAATTTCTGTCTATACACCCGCCTGACCAATCGCAAGTCAATAACAGTTGTTAATCATGAGGTTTCACCTCGTTTTAATAGCATCAAATAACTAATGTAAACAAAACTTGTTAGTAAAAATGAACACTTGGACAAATATCAGCGTGATAAGAGATACCTAAAAAAATGATTTGACATGTACTTTAATTTGGCCCATGTCCTATCTGCTAACTACTGAGGGTTGCCTGTTGTCTTCTTGTTGGCCACTGAGCATCTTGGCCAAAGCTGCTGGTCTTGCTCAACTGGGGACATGCCTTGCTCAAGGGCACCTTGCTGGTAATTGCAGAGCGACAGCATGTCCGGTTCACTTTGTCTGCCATGGTTTTTATCAGCTGGTTCTGAAATGCAGCCGATTCTCTGTTTGCAAGCTCTCCTTTGCAGTCATTAGACTTTCACCCCCTCCAAGACTTCCTGAAAAATCAACTCAACAACTTCACAGCTCTGTTCTCCCCTGCACATTTCTCCTTTTATACTTGTCACCTTATAGTGGGTATTGCAGTCAGTAGTCAGTTGGATTGGCAGTTAAGATTGTTGTCTGCTTGCTGGGTACTAAAGGCATTAGCATTTAAATTCAACTGCCTGAAGGTATCATGGATCAGAGTGTTGGATCTGTCTGTTTCCAAGTCTGGAAGAAACTTGTTAATTTTACATTGAGTGTGTCCAAGGCCATTGGAATAACACATCAGTTCTACATAAGGCTGAAGCATTTGGGTTCATAATGACATAAGTTAATGCAACACATATTGGATAATGGGGGACTTTGCTTCAAGCTATCTTCTGTATGTACATATGGTCATTTTAGGGGATACGTTAACCTTTAGATTAGTGCTGTCAAACCATTAAAATATTTTATCGCGATTAATCACATTAATGTCATAGTTAACTCACAATTAATCGCATATTTGTATCTATTCCAAATGTCCCTAGATTTCTTTTTGTCCATTTATTTTTTTCTCATTTGAATGCTCTTATTAACATGGAAAAGTGGATCGGCTTGCTTTGTGCTTTTGTCGCCTGGTTTTGACGAGGGGGCGGAGAATTTGCATCAGCTGTGTGCTTGGCCATTAAGTGGTATTTCAGACTGGACGTGCTGCGATGATAGCTCAGTTCACAACGACAAAACACACAGATCACTTTGGTCTTGTCAATGGAACCATTTGGCAACTTTTTAAAAGTAAATTTTCCATTCAGAATCTTATTGGCATTCATTTCGGCATCTCGCACTCGCCATCCACTCAAAATGTAACGGTAGTCTACTATTCTTTGGCTGGCCCGCAAGCCCTAACAAGTGTGTGTGCCTGTTGTTCTGTTTCCGGTCTAGCTAGATCCGGTGTGGTGTTGTAGTTTTTCTAACGTTACTAGTTGTTGCAACAGCATGTGAAAAAACGACAAAGTTTGCTAGGCCAAAAAGAACGTTAATCTTGCGATAAAAAAATTGACGCCGTTAAAATGGGTTTGCATTAACGCCGTTAATAACGCGTTTAACTGACAGCACTCCTTTAGATCAATGTTTATATCTCTATAGGGTGTCTTTGATCAAAGTGCTGGGGTCATTAATATTTGGTGGATATCCCATTTTGAAACAACACTTCTTTCTGTGTTAGGCTTTCAAAGATTCTAATACAGAAAAGCAGCAGCACTGAGGTAATGTAACATTTTTCTGACTCCTAATATTCTATTACCCTAGAGACTGCTGTTTACTGTGATCATGTGGAAGAAAACAGCATTGAAGTAGGTACATGATAAGAGTCCTGAACAATGTATAATCACAGTGAAAAAAGGTCCTCGGGGGTATTATAATTGTTACACAATAGTTACCAGTGTGCATGAACTGTCTGGCATTTTTTCATCAAAGAAACTACAGGAGAAAACAAGCAGGATCACTAACTAGCTCCCAAGTTACCAAAAGACATGGATGCAAGGTTGAAGCCCATCTTTGATCAGGGTGACGTCTTGGCGGAGAACTGTTGCAGAATTTCAACGGATCTGGCAAGAGTGATTGTTTGAGTCGCCCTGGCAGACAGTATTAATTTAGGTCAGAAAGTCATAATGTTTGTTCAGAGCAATCAAAGTTTGGACTAATAATAGATGCAAGGAGATGAGAGAAAACACACTTTGTTATCTGTACTATCAACATCTGATATTTTAGTTCCCTTTTAAGCTGGAATTCTGGTCTTTAGTCAAGCACCATTGAGCTGTCACAGATAGGTCTCAAGTCTTTTGTGTCAAACTCATTCATTTTCACACAGAGCTAAACTAAACTGTCCAAGGTTATCACGGTAACATATGTGGGTTTTGTTTTAAGGTGTGGAATCAGGGCTCTGTTTTGAGTTATTCCTATTGGCAGCCTGTCTCCTCGCCTGCTGAGTCAATCAATCTGGGTCTGTCCCTTTGTTAACAAGTCCTGTTTCTGTATGTGCTGAGAGGGGGGGGGGGGGGGGGGGTGGAGAGATGTGGGTTTCGGAGAGACAGTGAGGGGTGAGAAAGGAAAAGAGAAAAAAGGTTATGAGGAACAAAAGCCTTTTTATTTGTTTTGGCAGTCTTGACAGCAACTGGGCTGTACACGATCAAGATGAAAGTACAAAGTGAAATTATTTTCTTATACTATGTCTACACAGAGCCACATCTGATCAATTCTGACTTGTGAAGGAATTGTATCCACAACTAAATATCTTCCTTATACTTCTTAAATTGCTATTGTTGAGTTCTTCAGCCTGTTCTCATGAATCATGCGTTCGAAAAGCTACGATAAGATAAGCACTGTAATTCTTATGGTTTCCATGTTTTTGTTGTTGTTGCTGTGTGCACCACATTGACTGCTGCTGTATAAGAACGCTGCTGGCTGGTTAACACACAGGACTTTCAAGCCAGGGAGCAGAGTTTTATTCCTGGGAAAAACAAATTACTTTCACCCAGGAAATACGTTCTCCTTGGGAGTGTTTTAATAAAAATTTTAATACGATCTTTTTCCTAAACTTAACTAGTCGTTTTGGTGCCTAAAACTTAACTTTCGTCACCGCATAACGCTCACTTTTTCTTGTCTAAATTTAACCGTAATCTCCCCATAATCTGACCGGCAGCTCTCGGTGCTCTGTACCCGGTGCACAGTCACCTATTCTCGAATAACTGAACCACCAACTATCGCTGACCCGACGGAGCACCATGCGGACTCCTTAGTGGCTTAAACAACTAGCAACTGCCGCTCTGTAGCACGGAGCTCTGTAGCCGATGTCACGTGACCAGCCGGCTGTCTCCTAGTTTTCCTATGATATCAGACGTTTGAGTGTGCATACCTTTTTGTGCGATACCCTATGAACCTGTTCATGAGAATGCATTGTTATTTGAATGTAAATGCTGCAGATTACCCTAAGTACAAACACAACAACCAATGAGCTCTTTCCTCCAAGTGTTCTTTTGTTACTTACGGTATGGGAAGAAGTTTCTATAGATTACTGTGATTGTCTCATCCAGTTAATCCAACCTTTTTTTTTCATTCTGTTTTAGTCTGATCTGTTCTTCGTGGCTATCACAGTGGAAGCAAAAACCACCATTTCCTGTTATCTAAAGAAAAAGTTTAACAAGATACGGTCTAGACAGGAAATTAACATGTCAGGAAAGTGGTTAAGCTTTGAATATTGTTATATTACTTTGTTAATGGAAAAGTGGGTTCATGGTTCCTTTGGAACAAAGCAGTGGGGCTTCAAAATGCAATGATACACACAGTATTAAAGACAATGCAGTCATTAAACAGACACTTTAAGGGAAGATAAGCAGTGAAAAGGCCCTGCATATGACATAGTGGTAACACTGCTTAGTATGTGCCATGAAAAACCTAGCGTGTGCATCCAAACCCAGTCAATTACCAGTCTATGGGCTAATACTTAATGGGATACAAAGTCAGTAAATCAGATATTGTGGTAATACAGTAGGAAGCCATTGTCAGTTGCCTTATTTGTTCCATTATAGGATGTATGAACAACCATAAAATAAAGCTGTTTACTACTGTAAATGGATTTTGGGCCCAGGGGCATGCTATTTTTCTTTGGCAGGATCTGAGATGCCTGCCACTCTGCATACCCTTATAGGGTTCAGCGACCAAAACTAACAAGCCATTTTATAATTAATAATAATAAAACATTTTATTTATACAGCGCTTTTCACAGTATTCAAAGACACTTTACGGTAAAACCATGGTAAGTACAATAAAAGCAGGTGAAGCAATCAAACAACACAAAACAATAAGTAAGTAGGTACACCTTTTTAAAAGTCACTTTGTCTCAAGAAAACACAAAATGAATAAATAAAAATATCCCAGTAACATGATATTGAAAGATACTTTTCTGGGTTTTATACAGTTTTCAGAAAGAAACAGTCTTTAAAACTACCCCTGCCAGTAGCACTCACATTCAACACTGTTAAATGCCTCATCTCTCCGTAACACACACTCACGCATTCAACACTGTCAAATGTCCTGTCACCCTCCTCTACAGACGCACATAAACACACACTCACATGCATGCTTGACAACTCTTTGTCATGCACCCACACATTAAAAATGCATACACACACACACACACACACACACACACACAGCTGACACTGTCAAAAGCCTTGTCATACACACCCCCACAGACGGTCTCCGTCACAGACCCACACTGACACAGACGTGTGTGTAGACAGTGACTTCCAACTGTCAACATGGTGTCCATGTTCTTGATGTGCTCCGTTATTGATAGAGTTTCATAACCACGCCAGACCTGGAAGCATCCACCCTTCAAGACTATTACCAATACTATTCATCTACTTAGTCATGATAGAAAAACGCGAAGGCTAATACGTCGTTAGCTTCATTAAGAGACTTCAATTTATTTAGAGTCCTAATGGCACAAATTAAAAGTGCAACGAACATTCTTCGCAATAGAGGGCAAAACTTTGGTGTCTGAATTGCAAGAACATTGACCAAACGTTGATAAAACACATCTAAGCGTCACATTCTTTGATTTCATACTTAGTGATAATCCAAACTACAGTGTGAACAGAGAGGAAACACTCCTCTTTCCAAGTAGCCCACCTCCTTGTAGTACTGTTCTAATTTTTACTGAATTTCAGAGTAGCCAACGGTGTATTTTACATGCAGTCTGCATCTGGCTGTGTGAGTCCTACCCACAGTATTTAAATTCCTGTGCTTCAGGGAACTAGGAGGGAAGCTGAACATTTACTCAATGCATCAAGCTCTCGGATTTAAGTCACAAAGTCATCAATAAGAGGGTGGCTATCAGTGAGTGAAACGATTGGCCTGTAGGTAAAACAGATAGTGAATTTTGAATTTCAAAACAAAACTTGAGCAACGTCAATAAATAAAACCTGTGTTTCAGGGAGCTAGATTCAGGCAGAGGTTTGACCTGGATCTAATATATTTCAAATGCCTTTTAGTTCTCTTTCAACCAACTCTGGCTGTTATCAATGAGGTAGAAAAAATGTGGAATATTTCAACTTTATAGACCTCAGCTTTTTTTCAGTCCACAGACTTATTCATTGATAGCATATTGTAGTTACATTCTGGAAATTACATCGGAAGGTATGTTAAATGGCATTTGGTCTTGCGGCTTATGAGCTATTTCATTGCACACATTTGTTCTTCTATTATAGGTTTGCTCTTAGAGTGAAATTTGACAATGATAGATTGATCTGCAATTTCACCCTTTTATTTTCCACTAGCTGCCAGGGCTTTATGAGTAATTGGTTGGTAAATTGTATGATGCAATCAGGGCTAGTTGATACACAGGGCCCATTAACTGGGTTGACAGAACCGATCAATATAAGGAAACATGGCTCACAACTGTGCAGTTTAAAACAAGTTCTTCTATCAAAATACAGCAACTTTCTGCTGTGAGGTCATTTGCATAAAAGTACCCAAGACACAGTAAGCAAGTGCTAGATTATTTTACACTAAACTCTCAAAGTGTCCTATACCCGACGCAGGCACTCTTTTGCTTATTTTATTCCACTTTTCTTCTCCGAACAAAGAACACATAAAACGTCTCACATCATCTTTAGTCTATATCAACGACGTTTCACTTCTAGGATTGTTTAGGTGCTGCCGGAAATTCTGTCAGATGTCCCTCATTTCCGCCGGATGTCCGTTACCTTCCGCTTTCTTTGTGTTGGCCTTTTAAACTCCGGTGGATTTCTGAGGACTATGGTTAACTGCTCCTCAGATCTCTGCAGGCTAAATCCAGACAGCTAGCTAGACTATCTGTCCAATCTGAGCTTTCTGTTGCACGACTAAAACAACTTTTATACACATGTTCCACCAAAACAAGTTCCTTTCCGAAGCTATTTTTGCAGAGGCAACGTTGCTCCATCCAATGCTTAGTGTTGCCCGTTACGATTGTGATTGGTTTAAAGAAATGCCAATAAAGCACTTTTTTCTTCCATCCAGGAATGCTGTGTGGACTAACCAGACTCTCCTCCGCAGCGCTGTGGAGTAAGTTCTGGCAATGCGAGACTACATCATCTTGGACTCATTTGAGGGACTTTTGCTATTCTGAGACCCTTCAAAACACCCCTTTTGGTAAAAGTTACTTCAGCATTGCTGTTAGGTTCTTTTAGGGGGTGGTAAAGTCATCAGTTGTTGGGCATTTGGCATTTTTTGAGAGAAACACTTCAGATATTGACCTTAAAATTAGATAGTTAGCCAGAATGTAGTCTGGTTCGACGAAAGTACATTTCCAGGATAAAGGCTGTCAGGCTTTGACCCTCACCTCCCGCTCTCTGTGTGCTGCTGTTCCTAAAAACCCTTTGCTGGGTGCCTTGATAGCTCAGTTGGTAGAGTGGGCGCCCATATATAGAGGTTTACTCCTCGACGCAGAGGCTGCAGGTTTGACTCCAACCTGCGGCCCTTTGCTGCATGTCATTCCCTCTCTCTCTTCCCTTTCATGTTTTCAGCTGTCCTGTCTGTTAAAGGTCTAAAATGCCCAAAATATAATCTTTAAAATTCCTTTGCTATGTGAAACAAGAACAAACTAGGAAGCCACATGCTGAAAACGGCAACTTTTGAAGAAAATTTGGATCTTGCAATAAGGCAGACCTGCTTGGTTCTTTTGTGGAGTAATTGTAAAGATTTACAAAGAATATGTTTACGGCATTTACTCTCTAACTGGGACATTTTGGGAACGATTGCGATGGATGAAGTACACACAGTGATAGACTGGTAATATCAAATTACGTTTAACCATGTACCCAGCTAATTTAAATAGCTCACATTACTATATTGTGTTCATTTAATACCGTATGTAGCGTTTTCTTTTGCAGGGTGCAAATGTTCCACCTAAACATGTTCCTTTCTGAGAGTATTTTGCAAAGCCACCGTCGCTGCGTCCGGAACTTTTGCGCCGCCCACGATTGTGATTGGTTTGAAGAAATGCAAACAACCCGGAGCGTTTTTTCTACTATATTAGAATGTATGTATCTCCACAGCACTACCTCCACAGCGCTGTGGAGATACAGTAGGTCTGGCAATGCGAGACTAGCCAGAATGAGACCGTATTAGCCCAGCTATTTTCTTCTCCGTTCTTCTTCTGCAGTCTTTATCTTTTCATCACCTCACTTTTGCTCTTTCACTCATCTCTTTCTCATCTCCATGGCTCTTTTCTAACCTTCTATTTATATTGCCCATCCCATTTCTCTCTCGTATCTTTTTTCAGCCATTATTTTGTCTTTTTTCTACCTTCTCTCATGTGCCCTTTGCTGTGTTGTCTAAATGTTTTGTGGTGAAAAAAGGAGAAAGGACAAAAGTTTAGGCTTGGGATTCTTTTGGTTCAGTGCCAAACAAGAAAAATGCTCAGACAGCCAGACTATTGTGTCGTGCCAGAAGAAGCCATGAAGGAGGGGTCAGGCAGCTTTATAATAGCCGGCGCTTTCGAATTAAACACATTCATAGCTCTAGTGAATGCTCTGATGTGGGTGATTAAGAAGTAGACCAATTCCAAGCAGTCTAGAAATTAAGTGTTATGGTGGCTATGTGTTTCTGAACCATGTCAAATATCTGATCAGTCGTAAAAGAAAAGACATTTTTTGTAAATTGGCTTGCTGATAACTCATCACATTAATTTCATGCTTTTAATGTCAGGCCACTGACTTGCATTTCTTCTGAAGGCAATCCAGGTGCTCTATTAGCCAACACCATCTGCATAATATACACAGCACCAGTGGTTATGTGCTGTAACTGTAGTTCTGTAATCACAGGCAGAGGTAATGGAGCTGTGAAGGCTTGACCTTCAATCTTCAAATTTATAAACATGTACATGTAGAGGCAGACAGGATGACTTCCAATACTGTGTGGTTGTATGCTGGATGTATCTTATAAATAAATCTTCCGTTTTCAGAAAGTACATGATATGCAGGAACACATTAAACGCACCAAAGACCAATACACACTTTCAACATTTTCAACGTTTAATGTTATACACTTCTAATGTTTTCACAGTCAATTGACTGTTTATTTCGCTGTTACTGAACTGAATTATAATACATTTATGACAAAAAAGTGATTTTAAATTTTTCCCTGCGGCGAAAATTAAATATACCAGGGGCTAGTGGAGCTCATTATGATGTTAAAGCCTGTTTTCGTAGTGTCCTTCGTTAATAATGACTACCAAGTGTGTTTTTTTATACTGTATTTGCGTTTTCTACTCTCCACACTTTTTCTCTAGTGATCTGAAATCTGAAAAACAGGTCATCAAAAATGATTGAGAGCACAGTATTAAAACAAATGTTGCCACAAAAACATTGTGAGTCATCTGAGTGCCAACACTTTACCTGACTAGATACATTTATAATGATCTTCAGGAAAGGATTTCACTCCAGAATGGGTGTAAATCACAGTCAGCGCTTAAAGCTAACAACCCCCTCTTTCCTGTTCTTTTCTTCAATCTTGAATTCTCCCTCTCAGCTAAACTAGCCACTAAGCCCTTTCCCTTTTTTTTTTCAATCAACCAAACATTATTCCTGGCCAACAGCCCATTAATCGAACAGTTTAACTAATCATTATGAAAGAAAAATAAATGCTCCCTTATTATTATTTTCCTGGTTCTTGGAAATTTGAATCAGCTCACAAAAAACAATAGTATCTTCGTGAAGTTGAATCATGAATATATAAAGATTTTTCATCTATTAGTGTGTGTGTGTGTGTGTGTGTGTGTGTGTGTGTGTGTGTGTGAGTGTATCACTGCTTTTATGTGCTGGCGCCTGTGTGTCCTAAATTATTTCCCAACTTGATTATTGCAGTTTTTTTTTTTTTTTTTACTAAACTACATATTTCCCCACAGGCTATTTCTGATGCCCATAAAATGATAGTTGTTTTGAGCATTTGGGATATGGCTGTATGTAAAAGAGAGTACGCTGCTGCATGCTGGGATATGAATGGGTGTGATTTGGACAGAAGGCGGTGGGAGTTAGTGTTTAGTTGTTTTTCATGCTTCATTGCTTTGTTTGTGATGAGGCCTCTTAGTTCAGCATGCATGTGCACTTACATAACAGTGGCAGGGAATCATTCTGTAAAATTAGATGATTATCACTTCACATGTAAACTGGGGGTCATCACACTTTATTAACTCCGGATTCAACTCAACAAATCTGTTCTCCCAGTGAGCCCTCACATTGACAGCATTGTGTCTCTATATATGAACGCTATATTGTAGTCAGCTACATAACCCAGTTTAAAAGTTAAAATTCAATCCATTTCTAACTGAACAGCATATGTACTAATACAACAAAGATTATTGTAGCTGCCTGAACTAATGTATGTATATATATATATATATATATATATATATATATATATATATATATATATATATATATATATATATACACACATACAGGAATTAGAAATACATGCATGCTAGACTAGTAAAAATTTGGAAAAAAAACTGCAATGGAAACAGGCAAATAAGGAAGGTAGCCCTGACATCCCTCTCCCCAGCCATGTCCTCTAGCTCTTCCTCTGGGGACCCGTAGGTGCTCCCAGACGGGATTTGCAATCCCTTTAGTGTGTTCTGGATCTGCCCCGCGGCCCCCTCCCAGTTGGATGTGCCCAGAATCCCTTGCCAGGAAAGCCTCCGGCATCCTAATCCGATGTCCAAACCACTTAAACTCTTTTCAAAACTAACTGGCAATTGTTATACTTTGACCTCCTTCTAGCCCAGTCCAGGATCCCATACCTATCTCTAAAGTTGAGCCCATCCATCCAGTGATGGAAACTCATTTTGGTCACTTGTATTTCTAATGTCATCTCTCTGTCAGTCAGTACCCAAAGCTCACGGCCAAATCAGGCTTAATTCCCATCTTCACCATGACAGTCCAGTACAGAATCCACATTACTGCGGATACGGCACCAATCTGCCTGTTGGTATCATGTTCCATCTCACTCTCACTCTCACTTACTCACACAACAAGACATACCTGAACTCTTTCTCTTGCGGCAGAGAATGACTCCACCCATTAACCCTTTTTCCTGCAGAGAACTATGGTCTAAGTCATGGAGGTGCTGACTCTCATCCCTGCTGCTCAACACTCCACAGTGTGCACTGGAGGTCACAGTCTGATAAAGACAGCAGAAACACATTCAATTTCAATTCAAGTCTCCACAGATCAGTGTTGTCGGCTGTTGCCTGTGCTGCTTGCCCCCTTTTGGAAGCTCATAGGGGCTGTGTAGTACATGAACATTTCAGTGAAAATCATCTGCCACATGTGTTTATAGGCCTTACTTCTGCTGTGGTTTATATGTCTGCAGCTGCACGTGTACACTTTTTAAGTCCACATCAGAGACGGTTATATTTCAGCCATCATACTCAGCCCATAAAGTAGAACCAAGTAGCCATAATGTGACACTCTTGCCCGTCAATCACCTGTTTGGCAGACCAATGCACAGCGTGGCGGTGGTGACACAGATTAGCATGAAGCACCACTGCTCAGACTGGTGAGGTAACATTGATTTTCAGAAGTTTTCTAAATTGCGGTAAAATAAGTAAAACACTAAAAGTTTCATTATTGAGGTCACAGAAGTTTGAGTAGTACTTATATGAAGAAATCGATTTAAAGTTCATAGCTTATCACAAATATGAATCATTAATGCAGAAAATGAACTGCAATTTCAGTTGAATTACAGTTTAAATGAGAAATTTTGTCTCCAAATGAGAGGCCTATCAGAAGGACACCCATCTTTACAATAATTATATGAACAAGTACAACGAATTGTGTTGCTTGAAATGGCAGGGGAGCTTTTTAATGATAATAATTAAGAATTAGCCATGTACTGGAGTGTTATGTTGCTCATGCCAAAGAAATACCTGAACAAAGATAGATATGTAGGGCCACACATAATATGAACCCCTCAAATTAATGCTGCAGCATAGTGGCAGTACAGATGTTTTATAATGGAATTTAACATGTTCTGTTCAGTTTTCTGCAGTTTGCTCAATCTAAGAGAAAATGATTAAGGTCCTCCAATTAAAATAAATGGACAATCTATATAATTGCTTTTTTTACGCACAGCAGACAAAAGTGTTTAATGTTGTTTTGACTACAGCAGTTTGTAGAGAGTCGACATTGTATGACCTTTTGATTTGTTGTTGCTAGATTTGTTTTCAATAAGTGGGCTGTCACTTTAACTGGCACTGTTTCATACAGTGGCCCTAAAGTGCAAACTCCGACAGCAATTCACACAACACGACAGCAATTCACACAAAACGACAGCAATTCACACAAAACGACAGCAATTCACACAAAACGACAGCAATTCACACAAAACGACAGCAATTCGCCACAACACAGCAGCAAATCACACAACACAGCAGCAATTTCACCGTAGTTTCACTCAAAAAATTAAAAAAACTTCTTTTGTGTAGTTTGGTTGCAATTAACAAAATATTTGATCAACAACAGGTTTGACAAATTCAGCTTATTTACCTCATGAAGCAATGTGTGTTTCAGTGTGCGAGTAAAAAAGATGTCAAAATTAAATAAATTTGTATTTGGGCACATTAAGAATATGTATGATGGTCATAGTATGACTATTCAGATAGCAAAGTAAGCCTTGAGATTGACCACACCTCATCCTTTTTTTCCTTTTTTCCCCTTTTAGTAAATAATTATATTTTTCAAAATGGTAATAAAGAATTATCAAGAAGATTAGGTAATATTTTCACATGATACGATTAATCAAGTTTAACTGCAGGATGTTTCTGAATTAAACTGTGAAGTTTGCATGATTTAAACGAGTTCTGCAGAGCATCACTTCTGTGCTTCCGAAGACTTCAGTGGGTCCCACACACACTGTACATCCAAGAAACATCACCTGGCAGACTCTTGTTTTTGTTTTTAATAACGCTTCAACAACCAGACTCTTGCGTGGGCAGGAGTTCCCAAAAGTGCAGTAGTACTCATCTTTTTCACTCCCCTCGTCAAGGGACAAACATGATCCTAGTGCTGAAACACATTCTAAGAAGGGGGGCAAGCCAGGTGGTGTTATAATGGGATTTATAAAGACTAAATACACTCACAAATAATACCCTTGTAATGCAGTAGAGATATGGTTGTCAAAGAATGCGTTATCCAAAACACAGTCTAAGCCCACTGAACTATGTCCCACCGATCAGGTTTTGTTTTTATTTCAGCTCTTTTCTTATAATGTGACACCTCTCAGCTTACTCTCTTTGAAACAGAAGAAGAGGGAGTGAGGTACACACACTTGGTTAAGTCTGGACACACACATTTGATCTCTTTGAAATGCACACACAGTCCACGCACGCAGCTAAGCCTGGTTGGGTTGCGATATAGCCAGCTTTATCCAATTCCAGCATTATCTTAAAAGTGTGTCTGAGTGAGTGTGACTGTGTTTATGACTGATACAGTTGTCTTTTTATGTGCCAGTTCATTTGGTTGTGTACATGCCTGCATACTGTACACATTTCTGTGTTCATGTGTAGTTTGTATTTGCAGTTGTTTGCTGAGTCCTGTGAACGGTAGTACATGTGATTAACACAATGTTCCATACACAATTCTCTCGTGGACCTGTTCTGTTCAGCACAGTAATAATTTAGAGCTTAGTGGTTTCAAAATAGGACCTCATTGTCAGCCATAACGTAAAAATGTGAACTGTCAATAGAAGGTGAAGAGTGCGAGAGTCAAATCAATAGTCCAATTACATCAGTAAATGTCACACTTTTACTCTGTCTAGACTAGACAAAAGGTTTCTCTTCTCCATATAAAGAGATATTTTTCTCAAAATATCTAAATGATTAAGTTGTGTTAATAAAGAGTAAATAAAAAACTTCTGAAAAAATCTTGTTTTTGCTAACTTCCAGTGGTTAAACTTCTCACAATGCTGTAGTGACTGTGACATCACTGCTCTCAACTACAGAGCTTACAACTTGATTGCCAAAAAAATGAATAAATACGGTGTTTCCGTTTGTCACTGGCATAGTCAACTGGATACCTTTGTTTCACGTGAACAACCCTAACCATGGCAAAAAATCTCTGTCAGTTGTCCAATAGCTCTCCATTATGGCGACAACTGTGATCACTAGTGGATGTGTAACTGCAAAGCCTCTGAATGCTTCTAACCCAGAGAGAGTATGGAAGGAGGGGAGGATGGTAGGAAAGAGGAGAGGGGAGAAGGAAGAGAGGGAAAGAGAAAGGGGGATTTGAAAAGGGGGGAATATAAACCTGGTCACCAGCTGTGCACCCGGTGTTTATTTAGCCAGAGCTGCTGGGTCGTGGTGAAGACGGAGGGAAAGAAAGAGAAAGAAACGTGTGACTGGAGGGAGGACAAGAGAGAGGCAGGGTTTATTAAGGTACTGTGGGATGAATGGGCCTCAAGGGAGGAGAGGGATAGGATGGAGGGAGGGGGGGTTAAAGAAAATGAACATGACTGGGACAGAGAAGGATAAAAAAAGCACATGCAGGGAAGAATGACGGGGGTGGGAGAAAGGAAAACAAGAAAAGGAGACTAAGGGAGGAGGAAAGAAAATGGGAGGCAGGGAGGCCAGACTGGGCATGTGAAAGGCAGTCTTTGTTTGGCTCACGTTTGAGGAAAGATAAAAATACTGCTAATACCGTCTGGACACCCTACTGCTTCCTCTACACCCGCCACCAGTGTGTGTGTGTGTGTGTGTGTGTGTGTGTATGTGTGTGTGTTATGGATCACATTTCTCCATAGTTAAGATTTAGGATTAACCTCGGGGGTCAAGTCCTCACCTCTCTGCACAACACACCCAAACACCGTCAATTGACACATTTTAACACCCCCACAGATGCACACCCATTATAGCAAAGAATGTGCGCACACACACACACACACACACACACACACACATACACACAAACTTACATAAACACTGCCCCTGACACCCGAACACCCCTCTGGGCTCATTCTCTAGTTTTTAACCGTCTCTTTGAAGTGTGTCTAAATGGAAAGGATTAGTGTAATAGTCTAATGTTACAATGGCATACTTCTCTCTATGACTTGCCACTGTATATCATGGTGTGCTCCCCCCTTTCCTCTCCAACCCATACAACCCAGATGTCCCAGCTGCTTTAGTTTCTGGAAGTTACTGCCCCTCTGCATCACTAAAATGGTCAAACAGATGGAGGTATTACAATTTTGGCCATCAGTTATCAAGATTTTTAACACTAAAATCTTATTTTGAACCACACCAGATGTCATAGCTATACTCCAAGCTTACTGGATTTCTTTGCTAATCTACTGTATGTCTGATTAATCAATCTATTTCTGTTCATTCCTGAAATGCCTGCATGGTTTGTTCCTTTTTTTTCCCATCTCATTGCCCCGATCTGCATTCTGTGGGCTCTGTCTTATAATGAAGTCTCTTCAAAATGGCATAAGGGAGAAACGTTTTAACCAAACAAGTTGAAAATGATTGATTTATTATGGACAACGCACATCAGTTCATTATTATTAGCATCATCATTGAATCGGGTGAGATTAAATCTATGCCAGATTTAGACAGACAGCTACTTTTCATCTGTAGGTATTTTGAAGTGAAAAGTTAAAAACAAGTCCAATGAAGTTTAGGGAGCTGAAGTCTAGTGTTTGAATACTTTAAGATAGTCTATTCAGACATTCTCTGCCACTTTAAATCATGCTTGACCCCCTCCCACCCCCTTTGCCCGGTTAACTGGACTCTTTGGATCATTTTTCACCATGTCATTTCTCTTTAGTGTAAAAAGATCAAGCTTCTTCGTTTCTACAGATTTTAACTCCCAACTGCTTCTGTGCCTTTTCATAGTGTAGATGGCCCCTTTTTTCTGTACTCTATGCATGTTTTGCATTTATAAATTCTGAAATTCTGAAAAATTAAGAAAACTTGTCCATGGATTTTCTGTTACACATGGCGAGCGTTAAAGATATCGTAAAACTACATTGATTTGTGAAAAATATGTGTTTTAAATTCTAATTTTAGTTACAGACTTGAAACCAAGATCAGTTACTACAGTATCCAATCACTTCTAAAGTACAGATACTCAGGCTGTAGACTTGTCTGTACACATTGCTTTCACTTTTTTTTATTTATGACTTCTTCATAATAGACCATAGTGTTTTTCTGCAAAGTAAGTTACCATTTCAGCCACTAAATCTAAAACAGATTGCATTTCAAACGAGCCCTTTGCAGTCCTCTTGTGGACAGTTTGACCTGTCTTACAACCACAGTTTAGTCTCTGTCAGTGTTTCATGTTTCCAGCGATTATTTAAGGTTCTACACACATCACACAGACCTGTTTGATATCCCATGGTGACCCAAAGGGAATTGAGCCCTTCTCTGTGAGTCATGTTGTTCTGTCTGATCCGACAACTGCAAGAGACCGTGAGGAGAGAAGGAGAACAGAGCGGAGAGGGGAAACAAAAACAGCCAGAGATGTGCAGTAAATGGCTGGCAATGGAGGAGAAGGGCAAATGGGGATGAAAAAAGGAGACAAATGGGAGGGATGGCGAGAGGATAACAGCTGAAAGGACCGCGAGGAAGGGGTTTGAGCAAAGAGGAGGGAGGGATTTATTGTAGGGGATAGGATAACTAAAAAGGAGAGGAATAAAGGAAAACTAAGGGCTTGAAACTGTGTAAAGGTCTTAGAAATATAAGATTTAGCTCTGCAGGGGGGTGCTCTGTCTCTCTGCCCAGAAAATCAGCTATCCAGGGGAGAAGCCCTGAAAATCAATAATGCACGCACACACATACAGAGACAAACACACACATGGTCGAACAAAATCTCTTTCACTCGCGCATACACACACACACACACAAATCCAGTCATTATCATTCCACGCATTTTCAAAGTTGACCCTTTAACTGCAGCAAAATGGTTCATTATGTAGAGCACCTATCTCAGAAATCCCAGCGGGACCCGTTTATGAATTACATGGAAACTGTCAGTCAGTCGGTCATCATAGGGTTTGATTTAAATATAATAAATAGTGCACATAAGTATGGTAGAAAAGCTCTCAGAGAAGGAGGGGCAGAGAAAGAGCGAGCGTTTCACAAATATCCGCTCTGCAATACTGAAACTATGTAATTAGCCTTAAGTGACAAGATCCTTTTATCCATTTTTTAAAATGTTCAGCCTCAGTAGCTCCGCTGCTCTGATGACTGTGTTTTTAAGATAATCATTGAACCAACACAGTTCACATGCAGTCTGATGCATAGGGTTATTGTAATGGGAGAATTATACATGTTTCTCAAGTTGTTTGAAGTGTCAGACAAGCCGAACCTTCTTGCAAGGTTGCAACACTTCTTGCAAGTCACCTTAAAATACCATTTGATCTGACTATTTGGATTGTAAAGCTCCGGGAATCAAAACACTCCAGGTGAGGTAAGTGCAATGCTCTAAACGGTTTAGGTGCTACACAATTTAATAACTGTCTCTGTAGTTCAAAACACATTTTTTCTTACCTGGAGCATTTCTTCACAGACCACCAACATTCAATAAGCTCCTTTTTCTTCTGTTTTAACTACAAGATGCATTATTTAGTTCAGATGTATATTTACAATGAACATCAATTAAATAACAATCAAGGTGTTAGTGTGTTACAAAACAAGTCATCTAGTAAGACGGAAAAGTAAGAGAACACTGGCAACCAGCTGTTAACAAGATGTGCTACATATGAATACAATCAAATAAGTTGATATTAGCATATCGTTGGAATCATGGAAGGAGCAATGGCGCCTCTGCAAAATAGCCTCGGGAAGGAACGTGTTTTGATGGAACATGTGAACGTTCCAAAGTTGTTTTAGTCGTGCAACAGAAAACTCGGATTGGACAGATAGTCTAGCTAGCTGTCTGGATTTACCCTGCAGAGATCTGAGGAGCAGTTAACCATAGTCCTCAGAAATCAACCGGAGTTTAGAATGCCATCACAAAGGAAGCAGAAGGTGCAGACATAAAAAGAGTGACATCCGGTGGAATTTCCGGCAGCACCGGAACAATCCCGGAAGTGGATATCCTTAACAGCAGTATACACTAGTGGTGTATGTGTGTGAAAATCATGAAACCGGCTGCATTTGTTAAACATGTTAACACAATGCAAAATGCTGCATCCAGTTTATTCAAGTTATCCAGGCCTCTAGAGAGAGCACTAAGTGGAACAGCTTGATTTTCGATCCCAGAGAAAGAGAGAGAGAGAGAGAGAGAGAGAGAGAGAGAGAGAGAGAGAGAGAGAGAGACAGAGAGAGAGAGAGAGAGTTCCGGGGCACGTTCAAACGCAGAACAGTGTGCACCGTTAGGAAACGGTGTGCAACTGCTCTGAGATCATAGACTGTAAATATCAAGTCTATTTTTGAGATATGTTTTCTCTCGTTTGGTGGGTGTATCTCTAGTTTATTGGCTCAGGTCACAGGTGATACCCAATCAGCAGAGACGTGTCTGTAAACTCGTGGTAATAAAAAGGCAGAGCACTCTCTCCCCGTGTGGTCGAAAATCAAGCTGTTCCACTTAGCGCTCCCCCTAGAGGCCTGGATAACTTCCGTTGTGTAAACTGGATGCAGCGTTTTTCTGGTGCATTTGTTTTTGGGGATTGTGTGCTTTTCTTTTTGCATCGTTTGTGTATTTGCAGCGCGTTTGTGTATTTGGTTGTGTTGTGTGTGTATATGCAGCGTGTTTGCTAAATGTTGCGCATGTGTTGTCAAATTAGTTAAGATGTTTTCTTAATTTGCTTGTGTTTTGTCTATTTGCATGTGTTTCATAAAGTTTGTTTGCCCTTGTCGGCCACCGTACGAAAAGGACTCAGGAAATTGGCATTCATGGTCCTTCACATGCCATTTGGTGATTCCAGGCTGGTTCTCAGGAACAGCAGGTGGCTTTTCCAGCAAACTAGCTCTGGCTGCTGTTTGCTGCTATACGGCAAAATACAAAACCAACAACTAACTAGTGAAGAAAGTCACAAATCTGGCAACTGCATACCCAGATATTATCTAAAGAGCCAGGAGTTGGAAACTAAATCAGAGCTAAAAGAAGCACCGACTTACATGTGTCACATAGCCACACAACTTCTAATGAACACTAATGTTGCTCTGTATCTGCTTGGATTGTAAATAGGCAATCGTTTGCTAACATGGTCAGCCTATTCAATTGAACCGTATGTTTGAAAAGCTACAAAAAGATAAGCACTGTAATTTGTATGACTTCCACATTTTTGTTTTTGCTGAGCGCACCACATTGACTGCTGCTGTATAAGAACGCGGCTGGCCACGTAGGGAGGTGGGTGGGCATTAACACACAGGACTTTTTAAGCCAGGGAGCGGAGTTCGCTTCCCAGGGAAAACTAAAGACTTTCACCAAGGAAATGTATGTTCTTTGGGAGTGTTTTAATACAAACAACAATCTTTTTCCTAAACTTAACTAGTCGTTTTGGTGCCTAAAACTTAATTTCGTCGCCACATAACGGTCACCTATTCACGAGTAACTGAACCACCACCAACGACCGGCAGCTTGCGGTGTTCTGTAGCCGGCACACAGTAACTATTTTTGGGTAACTGAACCAGCAACTACCGCTGACCTGACACCACAACCGGCAGCTCGCGGTGCTCTGTACTCGGCTCACAGTCCCCTATTCTCGGGTAACTGAACCGCCAACTACCGCTGACCTGCCACAACCCTATGTGTAGCCCCGTAGCAACTGCTGCTTTGTAGCACGGAGCTCTGTAGCTGATGTCACGTGAGCAGCTGGCGATGTCCTAGTTTTTGTTTAATATCATACGTTTTAGTGTGAATAACTTTTTTTCCTACGAACCCATTCATGAGAATGCGTTGACATGGTAGCCAAAACACCTTATCGAGATGATAATGTGTTGAGACTGTGTCCATCGGCTTGGTTTGGAGTTCTTTTGCCATGAAATAAAAACAAAGAATGCAGCTTTACCAAAAAGAGTAAGCACATTAACAACTAACAACATGTAAAGCCTGAACAAAAAAAAGGAAAACCCTAAATAATATCTGTTTTAGGCACAACAATGGTTGCTTTTCTGGCAAGCTTGAGAACATCCTCTTGAATATTGATTTGACAGCTGTCACAACAATACTGGTATGAATTTGGACACATCCATATTAAATATATATAGATAAATAAAGAAAAAGCTTTCTTTCCCTATGGGACATTCCAAACTGCCGTCCTGCTGGGTCGCAGAATTGAGAGGGCTCTTTTCATATTCCATAAGCTCTGAAATAGGAAGGATTGGATTATGTTTATGTCTTCATAGAGAGAAAAAAATGTTGTTTTACTGGAATAAGAATAGTGAGAAACAGACAAATGACTGAAATTAAGTGGAAGTAAAAGAGCGGCAAACATTGGAGAGAAAAAAGGATGGAAAATGAAGAGCTTTGATGGCCGAAATGAGGAGACATATCGTGAAGAGAGATGAAGAATGTCTCATTCAAACTGAATCAGTTCTACAGTACCCACCAATGATCTCGCTCTCTTTCTTTCTCTCTTCCTCCACATGTGCCACTTGTGTATGTCTTTCTGCATCCTCTCCTTGTTTGTCTTTTATTCCTCTCCTTCATTCATCACACACACACACACACACACACACACACACACACACACACACACACACACACACACACACACGCACACGCACACACACACGCACATGCACACGCACACGCACACACACACACACACACACACACACACAGTTACATTTCATTCTGTCCATACGTTTACCAACAGAAGTGTGCCACTTCCTCAGATGAATACATTTTGGCAGAATATTACTGCTTCTCCTGCTTTCATTATTTCTCCCTCCATCCTTCTCTTTTCACGCCAAGCGCTTTTCAGAAGTAATGAATGCCATAATCTGGAGGGAGAGATGATCAAGCATGAAAGCCTCAGTCTGTACTTCCAGCATGGCGTTCCCTTTTGGGACACTGTTAGCAACACAACTGGCATCGCTAAGCAAATTATTAAATTGAGGGCTTCTTTTCTGACCATCAAAATCGCTGTTTTAAGATTAGTTTGCGAGGGACTTCAGCTAGCTGAGATTCGTAACAACTGCAAATATCTGTTAGTTATTTAGTCCATACAAATCTGCTGTGCATGTGGACTGTCTCTGTATTGTGTCTTTGTCTATGAGTTTGATCATTTAACATGAATTGGTTGTGAAAAGTGAACATTTTTGTCATTTGATATGGAAAGCAGTTCCATTTTTGAGTGCTCTGGATAAAGACTTTGTACTTTAAAAGGGAACTCCACCGATTTTAAACATCAAAGTTTGTTTCTGAGTCCTGAGCCTGATTCTTTTGTGGCTTCAGAGGGAGCTTGCCAAAGTCTGATTAAATTGCCTCTAGTGATGTCAATTGAGCCAGTGTCGGTTTGAAAATTGAAATAAATCTGATGGTGTGGAGTTAGAAAGAAGTGAGCTTACCAGACCTCTGTAGCCCGTTTATCATCTATGCTGCAGACTAGCGGCTAGAGGCTACATTAGCCCCCACTAGCATAACACACCCAAATCTCCGACCAGACTGTTGTGGTTGAGTTGCATTGTGGGTTATGTAGGCACCATGTTCTTAACAGTCCCTCCAGAAAAACGCGATTATGCGATCGCATAATTCAATGCATAATCAGCCAAAGTTCGCATATTTCTGCTGAGGCTGCATAAATTGCCGATTTCCGCGCAAAATATCCAGGGCTTGCATGATTTCATAATGCAGCATTTTCGTTGCAAAAAAGTCACATATATTTTAGCAGAAAGTTGAAAAATGTTGCGTTTACTTCCCGCAAGTTACCGCATTTTTGCAAGTTCCTGCAATTTCATCGCATAAAATTGCATAAATATCCCGCATATTCCATTGCATTTTTTAAGAAAACGTGCCGCATAATCAAGGATTTTTGCCCGCAACAATCACAAAAAAACTTTGCATTTTTCTGGAAGGACTGTCTTAACAAGAAAGAAGAATGCCTGGTATATGAGATAATATCTTTGATTATGCTGAATTCATTTTGATTTTTTTAACTGTTCATCATGAGTCCGACAACCTTTGTGAAATGCTAAATTAGTGGAGTACTCTTTTATTCCCCAATGAAGAGAGTATCTAACTTTCCTGTATTCAACTCATACATTCTTACAAAAAACATCAGATACTCTATTGTAAATATTTAGCTTCTGAATAAAAATTAAAAACAAAGATCTGGACATACTATCATAACTTTGAGCCTACTTCTTCCTCTTCAGTCTCTCCTTTTACCTATGAATATATCTCACGTTCATATAGATTTGGTGGCTAAATAACGAATTGTATCTTTAACCCACATTGATTTTGGTGTCACAGTGTTGAAACAGGAAATCGCAGCCCACGTTATTTAACTAAAATGTCAAAGCTCTACAGAGGTCAAGGGATTGTGAATGGAGAGACACAGACACATGCAAGGTTTGAATATAAATTCCAGTAGGACTTAAAAATGGCTGCAGAAACTGAATCTGTAAAACAAAGAGCAGCATGAAACAGCCCTGAGGCCTTTGAAGTCTCTTTTGTAGCTTCATCAGTTTGCGGGATGGAGCACTTCAACCATGACTGCCATTGTGGTGAAAATGCAGGTTGGGTAACTTCTATCACAGCAACCACTGTATTTCAAACACGGGGTGGGGCTGGATATCATTTAGTAAAACGTGTATGTATGATACCTGAGTTTTAGTATAAAAACATATACGTATTTTTAACACCTTACTTTAAAGAATCTAAACATGTGTTTCTACAAAACTAACAGTGGTTGCTAATATGCTGATATAGATCAGTAAATATCTCATCAAAGAACAAGTAGGAAAGAGGAAGAATCTGGTAAAGATTTAAATGGCACATCCTTATATCCAATGCTTAGGACATATACCAGATAGAGTCAATACCCATTCCAAACAGGAGGAAGGACTTTTTGTGGTGCCAACTAGGCATTCGTGACATGCCAAACCAAAGGTGTAGAAATGATTTAAGTCCAGGTTTGACATTGTTCTTGGAGACATAGCCTCTCTAAATGACAGCTTTACGTTGACACTATCAGTGTTACTCATGGGATAAACAGTACTACTATTAGCGTTGAACCGCTGAAACAAGCAGCCCTCCAGCTATCACTATTAATTTAGAACCGTTATGAGGCCACTATGTCAGAGCCACACAGTTGTCTGAAAATAATGCACACCCTCCGGCCAATCAGAATCAAATATCCTGTGCTTATTAGTTGTAATTTAGACATTGCTGTACTGCTAAATAACTTTTGTTTTATTATTTATTGTGTTTTATTATTAATGATTCTTCTCATTCTTTTCCATGAAAAGTAATGTTTTTATTTTTTTATTTTTAAATGACTGCTGTTACTGTGTTTGTTTAAGTATAAAGTATGAATCTGTCCACACAAGTGACATTTATTAAGTGACACACCACTGAAAAAGGGTTCACAGAGTAGAAGGACACGAGTCCAGATGCTACCGAAAATAGCTGGGACATGTCAGTGTGACTTTTGTATGATCTGTATATGAAGGTTGATGTGTGGGTTGGTAAATATGGCTGCGGCCGTCATGCTATTGATTTGATACGGCTGACCCACTCGACCCCTCACCGCCAGCCACACACACACAACCAAGCATAATCTAATAGAGATGTCTTATCCACACAGAGAAGAGACATATGCGCAAACACAGTAAACACATAGAGAGACACACAGTAAAACAATAAAAATAGAACATTTGACTATAGGGGTGAGGAATCTGTCTATGTGTGTCTGTCATTCGATTATCTTGAGCAACGTTCATCCAATCTACTTTACACTTGGCTATTATGTACAGTGTCGAATTTGGTGCAATTTATGAACACGATACGTTTAATAATAATAAACTTGATAAAAACTAAAATTAATAAAACTGCAGCATTGGGGACAGGCTACATGGCTCTGCAGACTGAGTCAAGCGGGGTACAGGCGATTAATACACCCATTTGGAAATTCATACCTCTGCTAAGAGTATTTCACCATGTGTGTTTCTAACTGCGGGTGTTGGCTATATTAACGTTACAACCAAACTCTTCTTAATTTCTTTGGAGACAACGAGCACAGGCATATTCTACAGGAATAACGGCATTCTGCCATAGCAACTCAAATTGTGTAAGTTTCCCAAACTAACTGAAAACACTAATAACATTACTTTAAATTGACTATTAAACTTCTTTAAATACTGTAATTGTTTGAAAAACTGGGAATCTTTACCTGTAACGACATCCTTCACAAGAAAGTTTGGACATAATATCTATCCAATGACACAAATACTAATTTTTAAATAATCCCATTCTTCTCCTTAACTGATATTCCATAAATTGACACTACGATGATGATATTAACTCAGTTTCACTTCTGTTCTTTTCTCAATCCTTGCAACGCATTCTCATGAACGGGTATGTATGATATCTTACGAAAATGTATGCACACCAAAACATATGATATCCTACGAAACTAGATGACCGTCGGCTGGTCACGTGACGCCAGCTACAGAGGCTGGCTACGAGCTCCATGACGCCGAGCGTCATATGCTAGCTGAGCAGCAGTTGCTAGCTGTTTAAGCCGCTACAGAGCTCTGCGACACTGGCTACAGTGCTCCTCATGGTGCTCCACATGGTGCTCCGTCAGGTCAGCGATAGTTGGTGGTTCAGTTACCCTAGAATAGGTGACTTTGAGCCAGGTACAGAGCACTGCGAGCTGCCGGTCATTTCAGCGGAGATCACGATTAAGTTTAGGCGACTAAAAGTGACCGTTATACAGCGATGAAAGTTAAGTTTAGTCAGCAAAACGACTAGTTAAGTTTAGGATTTTGGTTTGGATTAAAACACTCCTAAGAAGACAAAAATCAAGGCTGCACAATTGCTCCATTAGGTTGCATTGCAGCTCGGTTCGCTCCAACCCATCACTGCAATCTTGCTCAATACTGGACCAATTTCAAAGATGTTTGGTCACATCAGTCTATTAAACACAAATGCATGGGGAAATAGGGTCCAGGTTGAAAAAAAAAAATTACCCTTTAAGGTGTCAGCCAAAATCTTTGATGACATAATACGAGCCCCTTTCTTCCATTTTTGCTCCAGCGTATAGTCCCACAGCAATTAATTTACCAAAAACCCTCTAAGCAAGCAATTAAACACATCCCTTAACCTTGCATTCAAAACTTGTGGATTATACACACAACCCTAATAAAAAAGACTCTCTTTTTCGCTCCTGCTGTTCATTATGCTAATGAAATTCCCCTCTTAGCTGCAGTATCTGCCTTTGTTTAAATACACAGAGAAAGAGAGAGACTGGTGGAGGAAAAACAATTGTTTGTTTTTGGTGATTCACTCTTCACCAGTGAACGTGTTCCAATAAATAATTCTGTGGCGAGATGAGAGGAGCAGGCGTGAAATTATTACACAGTGCACCTTGATTGTTAATGATGGTGTGCATCTTTTTTGCCTGAGAAAGAGGGAGACATCAGTAAAAAAACAATAGCCAACAGTGTGTGAAGTGCAATCCTAGTCACCCTAATGAAATTAAATATGCGAGGTGCATGCGTGGTTTGTGTGTGTGTGTGTGTGTGTGTCGGTGGTGGGGGGTTAGGGAAGGAAACGGGGGGATACACATTTTCCTTTGTGAATAATGCATGGCCTTGAAATCTATGAGAGGTTTCTGCTAAGTAGTAGTCTGGCTATCACCAGACCAAGCTCAATCTTTTAAGATTGAACATTAGTCTGGGGAGTCTGCTCTGTAAATTTTCTCTACACAAGAGGTGTGATCAACGGGTATAGTTCAAATGACTCTGTACGCAATTGGATAGTCCTTCAACCAATCAGACCAACGATCCGGGTGACGTAGCAGCGACAGCGGCATCAACGGGTTGCTACGCTTCGGTGGCCGGCTTGTTGAATGTAAACAAAAAAGCTGCTTGGTCGCTTCTCTATCGTCATCGTGTTAAACCTGTTAAATCCTTTGTGATTGGTTCCTGCAAACTTGTAACGGAAGCAGGATAGATAAACGTACAGGTTTCCAGCCTGAGCTGCAGGGCGAAATCAAATCGCCAGCAGATCGGGCTGGGTTTACCCAGTCTAGCTAAGTAGTCCTGCAGGGATGGAATTCACACACACACACACACACACACACACACACACACACACACACACACACACACACACACACACAAGGTGTCCTGTAATGTGGGAGAAGTTACCTACAGATACACACATTGCCTAAACATTCATATTTATTCAGACTGAAGAGTTTATGTGAGTCCCCTGACCACTAAATGCTTCATTCCTCACTCACTGACATATACACACACTCACACACTCCACAACACAGACACTCACACACTCCACAACACCCACACCCACACACTCCACAACACACACACTCTTGAGTGTCCCAATTGCTAAATACTTTACCCACCTGGCAACCCGAAGCTCTGCTAGTTAAAAGCTTTCCGATTGGATGTATATGTATCCGATTTCACTTTAAAGAGCCTGCGGGAAGCAGAGCCGCTCGCCATCGGCGGGAAAACATCACGCTTGTATTCCGGGAAAGTCGGAGAGAATGAGGCGATGACCGGCAGAAGAGATGGATAGATATAGACGGAGGCAGCGAGAGTGCAGGAAAAGGAAGGTCTGTTGTAATTAGTTTATCTAATATCACTCTGCTTCTATCTCTGTCATGTGCTCTCTCAGTCACTTTTTCATTCCTCCCTTATTCTCTTTGACTGGGTTCTTCTCACCTCACTTCACCTCACTGTTTTTGCTAAAACATGTCCATTCTCTGACATGTTTTTTTTATTTTTTATTTTCTAATTAATCTTACCTCAACTTTCAACAAATTATCTCTTTCTCCTCTTTCTCCTCAGTTAACCTTTCCTCTCACTTCATATCTTCTTAACAACTTATCCCCTTCCTTCCCCTCTGGTACCCCCTTTTCTCCCTCCTCCATCCCATTTACCCTCCCTCACTCTCCCAAACTCATCCATCTCTGTTTTCTTTCTTTCATCCTGCCTTCTCTCCTCAATCCATTCATCCGTCCATCCCTCCATTCATCCATCCAGCGTAATGTGTCTCTAAGTGAGTTACCCGCGGAAACAAAGTGGATCACATCACGTTAGTGATTACATCACCCCGTTGATTTTATGGGCACGATTGTTTATACTCTGGATGTGAAACAGAGCTCATGCATGAAGGTTCCTATTTTAAAATGACAGAGTGTTTAGTTTATAGGTTATCAATTTCACTACCTGATCTGAATCAGTGGTGCAGTAATAATCCATGTCATTTATAAATATATATATATGGTAGCTCACCTGGTAGAGCGTGCTATCCGTGTACTAAGGCTCAGCCCTTACCGCAGTGGCCCGGTTCCAGTCCGACTCATAACCCTTTGCTGCATGTCATCCCCCAGCTCTCTCCCGACTTTCCTGTCTTTAGCTGTCCTATGAGATAAAGGCCAAATAAGCCACTCAAAAAATATCTTTAAAACAAATGTCCATTTGGCTACATGATAGTCATTATTCTATGTGGCATGAAAAGAGCAATATCACTGGAGCAGTCTAAAGCAACTCATGTTAAAATCGTTACCAGATTAAGCCCATATTGTGAATATTGGCCATCATTTGTTCATTATGTTGATACAAATGTTTGATTCACATGGATCATTTGTGAATTGGCCCAACAAATACAACATGAATTTGCTGGAATGATGCTTAGCTCAGCAACATCAGATTCATCTTTCACAAGCAATCTCTAAACTGCAAGCCAACAATCTAATTGGTTATTGAAAGTTGCAGCAACAGTTACCAGCTTTCACATTAGTCTGTTGTTGGCGAATTTTGCAAGCCTGTTATAAGTGTGAGTGTGTTGATGTTTAGGGATATATTTCAACCTTTCAGCAGAACATTGATGGTAGAGACCTGAATAAAAGAGGGACTGTCGTTGGTCCCAGGGCATTTCAGAGCAGTGCAGGTGTAGAAATGTTTTTGGATATTTTGCCATTATTGGACAGTTTGACAGTTGAGAGTGACAGAAAACATGAGGAGAGAGAGAGAGAAAGAAAGAGAGATTGAGCAGGTCATGCATGAAAAGCCCCAAGCCAAAATCAAACCAGAGGTCTTGTGGCTGCATGGTCTGTGCCTTAGACTGCTGGGCTGCTATGGCTTTAATTGGCTTTTTACATAGCTATGCAGATGTCATGGGTGATTATATTTAAATGTTAAATGCTATAATTTAGAGTAGTGAACAAGGAGACCATTTAACTGCAGTGGAACCCAGTCAGCCATCAACTGCAGACAATGTGTGGAGGGGTTGGTGTGCACTCACATTTTAAAGCTCTTAAGTAAGTGATGATAAGTTCAAACCTGGAATTAGAAAAATAAAATATCCTATTTATAATTTTAATGCAAAAGCACATCCCAACCTCTGAAATAATGACAATGATATATATATATATATATAACGTGACATTTACACAAACTGCCATGAGACCGGGCTGGTTATGAAGTTCTACAAGTCCTACAGGTTTTTACACCAAACCAATCAACCCACTTCACTTGCTACCTCAATGAGGTACCTTTCTGCTGTTCAACCGATCAACAGCAAATCCGTCATACATTGTTATACAGTAACTGAAGTAACTTAAAGCAAAACTTAGCTGGGTGGTCCCACTTTACTTCCGGGTATGAATGTGTGAAAATGCATTAGCCTACTGGGAGGGAGAGCATTCCTGGAATAAAGGAGAAAGGCTCTTAAGTGACACTAACCAGAAACTAAAGGATGCCCCACAGTATCTCTATTCAAGTCATTGGCTGTAGTATTAAGTCAAAGGTGACTGGACATGCTGTTTGGTCTCGCAGAGGATTCAGCATCATTCAAAGGGCTTTTAATTTAATCAATACCGGTAAACCAAGAAACAGTAAAGAAAAGAGCTAAACAGTTCATGCTGTTTGTCCCAGGTTGTAATGTCTGCTGAATTCATGGATTCACACCCACTTTCCTTTAGCGCTGAGGCAGTTCAGTCAATGGTTTGCTGTTTAATTTGCTTTTAGTTTCAGGTGTATTGTATTTGCCGGTTGCAGTGTGTCGAAAAACATGCAAAACATGACTAAAAAAGGCTCCAAGCTGCGATGAACAAAGCACAAGCAGACTAAGATGAACACTTCTATCAAAGAAAAACTGAAAGTAAATATAGATATTGAAGCTCATACAACTGAAAATTGATTTGCGGTGTTTTAACCCTTGTGTTGTCTTCCCGTCGTCCCATGCAACTTTTTGTTTTTCTATGCTTTTCCTGAATTTTTTCCTGACTCTTTTCATGACTCTTTTCCTAACGTTTTTGTCACTTTTTCCGACGTTTTTGTTGAGGTGTTGCGCTTTTTAAAAACTTTTTGTCGCTTTTTGTCGCTTTTTTCAAGGTTTTTGAAGCTTTTTTAGACATTTTTGTCAATTTCTTTTCAACGTTCTTTTACCATTTTTTTTTTCAAGTGCTATAAAATTGAATAAAACACACAAATCCAATGAGAACAGTGAACTGACCATTTATACTACTTGTAAAGAGCGTTGTATGGAACCATCCACGTTATTTTTTTTGACAATTTGGTTGAAAGAAATACAAATTTCTGAAATATAGAAACTTTGAAAATGGGTCATATTTGACCCGAGGACAACAGGAGGTTTAAAAGTACCCTGTGGCGTGTTTGTCCTCTAGCAATGCTATGGAGCAATGCTTTTTATGAGTGGGTTCCTGTTTGTATTGTCTCGTGCACACTCATGAGGACACACACGGGTGATGCGATAAACAGTCCTGCCAGTAGTTTCACAGTATGTGAATGATTGACCCAAAAACCCAGCAATCAGAGGCAGGAAAAAAAGCAAATGGCCTTGCAAACGTTTTATGAAGAAAATGCAATCAACATGTTCGTTAGACCTCAATGATACACACAAGACCTCATGCTGTACATAGTTTGTTGTTTCCCCCGCACGTTATATGAAGAAGCACACAATAACGTTAAACTTTCTTGACACAAACTAAGATTGTTGTTGTGGATAATTATCTACCTACTGTAAAATATTCTGAACCTGCAGTCAAACAAGAGGTTAGGTCCACATCAGTGAATGAATGAATGCCATTTTAACAGAGGAAACTGCCGACTGACACACAGCAGATTAGGATAACGCAGAGAATCACTGGAATGCTAATGTTTACTCACCCAGGGGAGAACAGAGACAGTTTGAGAAGCCAATATGAATTTCACTGCTTTTATGTTTTTATCAGCTTCCCTCCTGAGGAAAAAAGCGCATTTGTCACAAAGCCGTGTGTTTGTGTGTGTTGGTGTGCATTTATTAAGACTGATCGTGACTGTCTGCATGTGACAAAAAACTGTAGTGTCCTACGACCAAATTGCAGAATTTCAATTAAGAGGTGTGTGTGTGTATGTATGGTGCAACTGTTTATTTTTTCTCTGTATATTTTCTATTCTCTCCCTCTTTCTCTCTTAAATTTAGCTTTATTTGTTACACAGTAAATTAGTTTACAGTCAAAAGCGGCTTAAGGTTATTACAGTGCCATGTTGTAAAATGGCTCACCAGGACTGTGGATAAATAGCAGTAAACATTACTTCAACAGGCAGAGGATTGTACGATGCTTAAAAATCACTTTCTTGCTTGTTCTATGTGTTGGACACAAGCCCACCCACAATTTTATAGTAGTTATTTTTATTCGGTTTGTCCAATAAGGGAACTGGCATCTTATATCCTTTGTTATAATAACTCATACTCTAAGAGTGCTTTTAAATTACCCAGCGACCGTTTAAAAAACATGACATGCCAAAGCTATATATAGTATCTGTGAAAAACTTAAACTGAGCTGCTGTTGCTCTGTTTATAGTGTCCAGTACATGAAGCAACAAAGCATCTGCAAGTCTCTGTGGTGCCAACTGTGTTTTTATTCCACTGTCTGGAAATAAAATAGGACAAACAAACACTTTGTGAGAGACTGGCACGAATAAGGCACAGGATGTATATCAACCCAGTCTCACGGCAGTTCGTGAAATGGTTACGTGGTTTTTTTCGTGGTGGCCAGCATGAAAATGTAAACTAATGTATTTCAGTAGGAAGCATATTTCATGATCACAACACGACTGCGGTAGCGAGTAGTATGAAATGCCGAAAATCCGTGTAATGAGGTTGGTTGGGTCAAACAACACAGGACTTTCACCCCGAAGACCGGGGATCGTAGCCCACGTGTGGCGTTTTGTTTCCCCGTTGTTGTGTTCCTAATCACAACCGTCACCTTATTGTTGCGCGTCCCCGCAGCCATCTCCCGGCGTGTTAGGCGTCCTTTCCCCATTGATCTTTTCCTAAACCCAACCTCCGCCTTCCCGTTGTTGTCGTCGCGTGTCCCCCAGAGGCCGCGGATTGTGTCCCGGAGTGTGACGTTTTCATCTTTTCCTAAACCCAATCTCCATATAGATGGTTCCCATTTCGTGCTGGCCACCATGAAAAAAACGTGTTCTTGTACACAACTCAATAGATTAAAAATAATGTGACAATTTCACGAACTGCCTTGAGACCGTGTTGTGTATATGAGTCATTTCTTGTCAAAGTTGTCCTCCTCAGCTATAGTCAATCAGACACTTCATTACAGAGAGAAATGGATTATTTGGTTGACTTGTTTTGTTGATGGCATCTGTGAGTCCTTGCACTAACATATTTTGTTAGCACCAGGCAATGATTGGCCATCGGGAGTACCGGGAGATTTCCTACGACCTCTTGTGTGGGCTGAATGGGCCGCACTCCGGTCGAAAACTTCGGCCCATAGAGAGAAGAGAGATCACATGATTGGCCCACTTGTGTGTCTTTCATGTGAACCCTGGCCATTCACATCCTTGGTCTTTGACTGACCAGCGTACAGAGAAGAGAGAGATCACATTATTGGCCCACTGGTTTGTCTCTCATCTATACATTGGCCAATCACATCCTACTATGGCCCACTTCTATCCTATCATAGAGAGAGAGAGAGAGAGAGTGCATGTAAGTCCCGCACCCACCGGCGGCCAAAATAAACACAAAGTGCCGCCGGGAAGCTAAAAACAAGAGATTTAAGCATGTGGAATGATTATTTTATAACCCTTGTGTACCAGAGAGGACAATCTAGCTGTTAGTAAGCTAATGTTAGTTATGTTTTAGCAAGCTAAGGCACTTGCAAACATAGTACTAGCTTTCTGATTTATCCACATTCCACAATAACACAAACGCATACTGTGTACAAAATGCAGCTTTAGCTTTATTTACAGACTTGTCACTTGTTTACTATACAAGACACCCAGGCTCTACCCTCAACCTTTAGCCATCTTGCCATCAGGAGCCAGGCAGCCTTTTTGACTCAGTGAGTACATTATCATACTATCTTACCACTCAGCTAAGTGACATTATGGGTTGCTATGCAGGGTTCAACATTAACTTTTTGTCCACCAGCCAAAAATTGTAGTGAATGTTAAAATTTTACTTATTTTTGGCTGGTGAATCAAGCAAATCTACCAGCCACTTACATATTTTACCAGCATTTGCAGGGCTCTCAAGTGTCACACATTGAGCGTGACAATTGCCAGCGTGCCACAACACCCAAAATTTCTCTGGCGCGACGCTCTCACTATAGAACCGGCAGGAATCAAGCGTGTCTCCCCTACAGTTCTTAGTTGAGCCTGCCACTTATCACCATCAAAAAGAAGAAAGGGGCTACACAATAGCCAATCAGAAAATAGCACTATTGTATATGGGTGCGATTTAACGCAACAGTCAATGAAAAAAAATCATAGAGCAGCGTACAGACACTTCACTAAACGTTCGCTCATTCAGAGACCAGAGACCCAAACGGGGCTCTCTGTCTGTCAGACGGTCTGAGATCTACCATATCAGCAGAGCAATCACGTAATGCACAGCAGACTATGGTGCAGGTAGATTATCCATCCATCCATCTTCGTCCGCTTATCCGGTATCGGGTCGCGGGGGTAGCAGCTCCAGCAGGGGACCCCAAACTTCCCTTTCCCGAGCCACATTAACCAGCTCCGACTGGGGGATCCCGAGGCGTTCCCAGGCCAGGTTAGAGATATAATCCCTCCACCTAGTCCTGTGTCTTCCCCGAGGCCTCCTCCCAGCTGGACGTGCCTGGAACACCTCCCTAGGGAGGCGCCCAGGGGGCATCCTTACCAGATGCCCGAACCACCTCAACTGGCTCCTTTCGACGTGAAGGAGCAGCGGCTCTACTCTGAGCTCCTCACGGATGACTGAGCTTCTCACCCTATCTCTAAGGGAGACGCCAGCCACCCTCCTGAGGAAACCCATTTCGGCCGCTTGTACCCTGGATCTTGTTCATGACCATAGGTGAGGGCAGGAACGAAAACTGACCGGCTTTGCCTTCTGGCTCAGCTCTCTTTTCGTCACAACTGTGCGATAAATTGAATGTAATACCGCACCCGCTGCGCCGATTCTCCGACCAATCTCCCGCTCCATTTTACCCTCACTCGCGAACAAGACCCCAAGTTATTTAAACTCCTTCACTTGGGGTAGGGACTCATCCGCTACCTGGAGAAGGCACTCCATCAGTTTCCTGCTGAGAACCATGGCCTCAGATTTAGAGGTGCTAATCCTCATCCCAGCCGCTTCACACAGAACACAGATATATTTTGAATGTGCACAAAGTTTTGAACATGAGCAGAAATCTTGCTCAAACTTAACAATATTACAGTCCAGGGGTTTATTAATAAATTAAAATTAATTAATCTATCATTGAGGTGAATATGGTCATATGCACATTTAAGGAGGTTACTTCCTCAACAAAAGATGCAAACGAGAAGGGAAGAGTAAATGATGCTAGGCTACATGTGTGCTGACTTGGATATAATTAGAAAAGTCAATCTACAGGAGAATAAATAGATAAAAGTAATACAGAATGCCTGAAAGCCTTATTGCAATATATTCCATTATGTTTTTATATTTGGATTATAATCTATGTTTCCCTTTACCTAAATATATTTCCAGCATAAATTGATTCAGAAAAAGGTAGAAATAGGTGCATACAAATTCACCAGAATGCAGGAAATTAAGTGTTTAATGCTCAACATTTTCTGGGGGAGGACCCCCTAGAAAATGTCACTCCTGCCTGTGTTCAAAACTTGAGAGCCCTGCATTTGACTGGTAAATAGTGCTAATGTTGAACCCTGCTGGTATGTACATGTGTTGCATGTACAAGTGCAAGGACTGTTGGTGTCCAGTCCAGCCCTGATTAGCACATTAGTGAAACTATGGGTTTGTATGATCCCTATTTGCTGTTACTTTAGCAACAAGTACTCTTCCTCGGGTTCATATTAAAAACTACAAACATAAGCAACATATGTTGACACTTACAGCAAGTATACAAAACATATGGTCACAGCACACATCTTCACCCAGAGCTGTTTCTGAATGTTTGGCGTCGAGTCTCAAGTCAGTCTGGGACAAGAACAAGTCATTTCTCAGTTGTTGTTTTTTTAATAGTTAAGTCTCAATTTAATGTCAAATCTCCTTCAGGAGAAGCCATGAAGTCAACTAAATGAAAAATTGCACAGCAACAGAAACATTTTCCTTTTCAAAGCTGTTATTAGGTTTGAAAATGCACATTTTGAGCCGTCCACATTGAGGTTCATTTTGCCTCTTCAGTAACCTATGGGTTACGTCACGGAGACTACATACATACTTTATAGTCTATGACTGAAACCAAGTTCTGTCAATATATATGCATCATAATTAGATTCTCAAGTTGTGTGGTTATGCAAGACCTGTCTGACTTCTTAATTTAAAGAGATCAGAACTTGAGACACAAATGTGTTTTCTCTCCTTCCAAGTCTCAAGACACACAGCACTCAAGTTAAAGTCAAGTCTCTAGTTCCACCGTAGTAAATCATTCTAAGGAAAAGAAAAAAAAAGTCACTTAACCACCCCTACTAAACGTGTGCGCACATACATGTATTGGTGTAGTATACTGCAGTGGTCAGACATGAGGCCATGTCTTTCAATATCTCTGAAAGAAACCGAGAAGACCTCGAGAGACTCTCATATCCAGACAAACCCACACACACCGCGGCCCAAACCAACCACACAGTTTAAACCACTTGTCTTTTTTCCTCTGACACATTTACGCACACATGCGCGCGCGCACGTAAAGCAGCATTAAAACCTTAATTTCATTCATTTATTTCTCATCAGCGAATGTCGGGAAGAGAAACAGTTGCGTCACATTACCGCACTCTGCTTCCAGGAAGCTCTATTAAAAAGGATGTTCACTTTTTTTTTTCACCCCCGCTGCCTCTATTTACCCATAAGTCTTTATTAATCTGTTTAGAGGGCTTATGGGTGCTCAGAAAGTGCTCTTTCCTCACAGCGCGGCTCATTTATCAAGCGAGATTAAGAAAAGTCCGGAAAGTGTTTGAATACGTGCTATCAGTTGCAAATTAAATTGTACTGAGTTATGTGTTTTGAATGCACATTTGAGCAGCATTTGATAAAAACTCAACAGCTTGCATTGACTGCGTTAAGTGTTATCCCTCATAGTCACAGACCTACTGTATGTGCTCTGTGTTTGAAATGAAGTAAACCAAGGTGAACAGCAACTTAAAGGGCCCAATCTTGCACCTGACACAGCGCACCGCAAAGCCCGACTCAAGTGTCATTACTAGTTTAAGACAGACGCAGATGTCAATTTCTTGTCCAGCGCCCGCGTCGTTTAAATAGCAAATACACCTGGGCCCATCTGTGCGCCCATGGGCGTGCTGGTCTTACAGGGAGGTGTGTTCAGGCACATTTTTCACGTATTGCTATCTTGAGGCAGTGTAAAGTGATCACGACATTGACCAACAAAAACCTGGTCTAAAGTCAATAACGCAGCATTTCATTGTTATTTTAACAACGCGCACACTATGCTTGTTGCACACACAGGGACGCGCAGCAGCACACAAACATGCAAAAGATTTAAAATATTACAATGTGAAATTGTATTATGGAGTTTTGGTGGCATAGTGCTCGTGCCATATATGATCTGCTCGCGCGCTTTCACTTCACGCATGAGCAGATCAGTTTCTTCTTCCTGTTTAGCAAATCCACCATCATAATATCAATGCGCCAAGGTACAAACGCGACGACACTCTGATTGGTTTATTGCATGTTACGCCCAAAACACACCAATGATTAATTAAGACACAAAGTACAACCCTTTTGAACCATGCGCCTGGCCCACGGACCCTTTTTCCACCATTAAACTAGCAAAAGTGGATTCGTACACGCCCTAAACGCACCAGCGCCAGGCGCTTCACTCCATGCACTTAGATCGTTAAAATAGGGACGTAAATGTTTTTTTTCTTTGTTTGTTCAGAGATGTTTTTTGCAGCCACAGAAAGCTGGATTCAAACACTGTATATTAAAATGCAATATATAATGTACAAAAACGTCTAAAGGTTGTAACACATCCAACACATTAAGCATCACACATACACAATGTTTTGAGATTCCCTTATTGAATTTATATGGCAGTAAAATTATAGTGTAGTGCAACAGCTCACCCTCAACACTTACATCCAATTCATGGAACAGAAACTGAATCGAGCTAAACATGTGGAGAGGGATATAATGATTAATTAGCTGAAACAAAACATGAATAAATATTTCCACACAATCCCGCCTTCCATAATGACCACACAAAAAACATATGTCCTGCATACAGGCTCGGTAACAGGATCTAACACACACACACACGGTGACAGACAACATGTTTATAGAGCTTCTATTACAAACACAAACTAAGTACAAACACATACACATTCTGGCCATCAACAGACAATCTAAAACAGACCAAAATAATAAGAAACTGGGCACTCTCACAAACAAGACTTTTTTTCCTACCACATAACCTCATTAAAAAAAATCCAAGCTTATTCACTACTCACCATACACAGAATTGGAAGTACTGTAGAACACTGGTTCCCCACAGCCCTGTCAGATAAACTCATGCATGTACTCATAATGTATAACACTATTCATTATATATGAGTGATATGAGTGGATATTGTGAATTTTTTATACAAGTGAACTGTCAATATTAAGGTTGATTTAGTCAGCAATCGTACTATTACTAGCCTACTACTACTTGGAGTGAAGATGAATGTTAAAGTTACTTTTAACTTTAGGGCAGTGGTGGCCACATGATAGAGCATGGGCGTGTACATAAAGACACACTAAGATGAAATATAGAAGCAATCTAAAGCCACATCTGAGGTTTATATCATTGAGGGGACTGAAATGTGCACACATTCGTGCACACACTTCAACAGCCTTTTATTTGATCCCTCTTGGGATTCAACTCCTGAATAATGAAATGGCTATTTTGAGTGTCGTACAGTAGGAGTTATTGTACGTGCGCGTGTGTGTGTGTGTGTGTGTGTGTGTGTGTGTGTGTGTGTGTGTGTGTGTGTGTGTGTGTGTGTGTGTGTGTGCGTGTGTGTGTCTGTGTGCTCTACTATTTGCGTTATGAGAAACAAATGTCCACATGAGAGGTTATTGAGTGACAAGGAAAATCCTCCAGTCAGGACATTTTACCGGCCTCCACATCTGCAACACGTTGTGGGACGGTTGGGATTAGGGTACAGGAAATAAGTGTGGTGTGTGTTTGCGTGCATACTGTATATGTGTATGATGGAGGGGGTCAGACTCAGCGGAGTCAGATTTATACCATAAATTGTGTATGAACTCGTTTATATGCACTCTTCACCCAGACCTCACCTCACACACATGGCTTACTAAGTTTAGAAGTGTAGAGTTTCTGTCCCCGCTGATGTTATTTGTTTCCCGTCGCTTGCCTTTCATTCTGTTTTGTTCTCATTTGTTTGTTTCTTTGAATAGTTTGTACAGCAATTTCTCAACTAACCTTCCAGTCAATCTCGCGGTTGTTCACAGATGTAATCCTCTGTGGTGTCTGCAAATTAGCATTTGGTTTGTGTCCCCTGTCACAACAAATATTTGTCTATGGATTGTCGCTCATATTTGACAGTAGATCATTAGTGGCTGTGTTTGGGTTGTACTGAACTGGGATTCTAAGTGTGTGTATGTGTGTACCAATAGTTTTGTCCAGTGGGATTGTATTTGAGTTGATTTAGAAGCTCCAGTTGACGGTAGTCCTCATAGCACTCCTTATGGGTGAAGACTCGCCTATTTTTATCTTGTTTGTTTCTTCTTATTTTTTTCATGATGTGTCACAAAGTTTTAGTGACATTTACTGTTACTGAACTACTGTTAAGGGAAAACTTTCAAACCATTTCTGCTCAATGTTAACTTCAAAAATTGCAGTCTGGAATCGGATATGGGTCTAAACATTAAATGTTTGTTCACCATGGGCTTGTGTTTACAAAGTTTTCCTAAGAAACATAATTTATTATCACATTCTGATATTTCTCTTCAGAATATTTGCAATATACAGTACTATTTTGGGTAAAACATGTAAACAGTTAGTAGATGGTAACCATGTTCCTTTACTAATGTAGGATAAACAAAAATCCAAAATCATGCAGATGCAGTGTGTAAACTAAACTTTTGACAAACAACAGAAAAAAATAGATTTCACTCATTTATTTTAAAGGTACACTGTGGAGTTTCTGACCAGTTGTAGCACCACAGAGCGATGTTTTTTAAAAGTCCCACATGTGTTATTATCTTATTCACACAAAGAAGCACACACCTGTCCTGCTGCCAGTTTCATGCTACTCCACTGATCAACAGTTGGTGGTAACACGCCAAGAAACGTAGCAATGCGCCAACAAAGGCAGAGAAGAAGACTGCTCAGCAAATACATAAACACTAGGACTAGTTTCAAAATTTCTCCAAAAATCGTCCCTGTAAATGTTTGTAAGAAAGATGTTTTTATGTTCTATTAGACCTCAAGAATACACACAATGTACTTTGGAGAGGAACCATGGATGTAATCAAAACATACGTTTATATGCACATAATATTCCGGTTTTTGCCCTAATTTCGAAAATGGCGATATTCTGACTAAGCTGTTTACATGGCTAATAAAAGTATGTATTCCACTAATATTCCCGTTTAAATGTAGTCGTGCAAAACAGGATTTTTTCAGAGTTTACCAGCGGCAGCGGACTTGTTGGACCGTGTGAACACAGCGTCCCTCTTTCATTCCTTCAACCAGCTTCTCTTAAAAAGGTCGGCATAGAGATGTGTGCGAATATCCACAAACCTGTTGCTATCCGAGTCTTTGATAATGTTTAAAAGTAGCTGTGTTTCTCCTTCTTATCGGGTCTGCAGCCTTGCAAACTGTTGGTTGGTTGGTTTGTGTACAGAAACCATAGCAACACACAGAGCTGACCATAAGCCGTAAACAAGCAAGAGGCCGTAAACTGGGGTTAAAAACCCAGATTGACACTCATATTCCGAATGCGCTGTATACATATCCAAAGAATGCATCTAAAACCCGAATAATACTGGAATATCCCACAAGTCTTAATTGGAAAATGCTATATTCGGAAAAAGGCCTTATTCGGAATATACAACCGGAATATGCTGTTTACATGACCTGTATCAAATTCGGAATATTGTCATATTAGGAATGATAGTGGAATATTGGTGTGCATGTAAATGTTCTCAGTGTTTCTTTAGCCAATGTGTAAACATGTATCATTTTTTTTTATCCTTTATCTTTTTTCTGAGACATCTTTACAGACCATTGTGTGAAAATATTCTGTTTCTTTTAAATATTATTACTTGCTTTCCCAAATTGTGCCGTCTTCGGTATTGCTCGATACACTGACAGCCAGCCAAACTCTCTCCTAACATCAATGCTCTGAAGACAGTCGTTCCCACGCCCACAGGTTTATTGATGTTGCAAGGAAAGTGTGAAACTGTAACATACAAAAACAGACTAATCAATTCTATGCTAGCTTTTAACATACAATATAGCCTATGTTCAGAATGTAATTTCATCAATTCAAATATTTCCTTACACAATATAATTCATAACTTTTAAAATGATAGTGATTATGCTGTACAAAGACATTTTTGACATGTAAACAATATTACGTTCATTCATAGGAGTGTAGCCCGTCCTGTGACTTATAGTTGCCTAGCAACCATGCAACGTTAGTCACAGCACCAACGCCAGCGATCACAGACAGTTCTAATATAGACTTAAGTGACAGCAACGTAAATAGAGAACTCATTAAGACTTGAGGCAAATTAACGTCTTACTTTTAACAGCTTATTTATAACAAAACACAAATACTTGGCAAAGCCCTTATTAACAGCTTATACACATTCTATCTGGGAGATGAGACTTTGGTTCTGTCTCTTTGTGTGCAAAGTTAGACTGCTCTCTTGCACAGTGCAACACAGATTAGATAATACCCTTTCTATCATTCTGCACTGTCATGTTTTTCTCTGGGTTCTTTTCAAATGTTTATTTGTACTCTCCTCCTTTTCTTCTTTATAGAAAGGATCGCATTTGGTCTGTCAGCATGTAAATGCGTGTGTATGAGTGTGTTTCGTTGCTATTGTGATGTGCTACTAAGGTGTGTCTGTTCTCTTTGTGTGAATTTAAGCTTTTTAATCCAGACTTTTCATTTCAGATTGGGGTTCACTGTGTCAATTTTAATCTCCTTAATTCTGTATGTAAACAAATCTTCAGGTCAAAGTGTCCATCTGTTTACACAGAAGGGTTTCACGTGCTTCCACATATTATTTACACCCACACACACACACAGGAGTCAGACATAATACCTTACATATCCACACGTCCAAGCTCACACTGAAAGGTGTTTTCATATTTACATTTGTTGGCCCTTGCTGGCTGCTTTAGGCTAGTACCAAACAAACATTTCAGTGTGTGTGTGTGTGTGTGTGTGTGTGTGTGTGTGTGTGTGTGTGTGTGTGTGTGTGTGTGTGTTTGTTTAACTGTATTCATGGGGTCCAAAAACCGACCAGCTTTGTGGGGCCCAAAATGCTGGACCCCACAAGTTTAAAGGTCTGTTTGAGGGTTAAGACTTGGTTTTAGGATTAGGGTTAGAATTAGGTTATGGTTAGGGTGAGGGTAAGGGTTAAGGTTATGCATTTAGTTGTGATGGTTAAGGTTAGGGTAAGGGGCTAGGGAATGCATTATGTCAATGACGGGTCCCCACAAAGATAGTGAGACGCACCTATGTGTGTGTTTGTGTCTGTGTGTGTGTGTGTGTGTGTGTGTGTGTGTGTGTGTGTGTGTGTGTGTTTTCACTTGTTATGGCCTGAACGTTTTGATTATTTTTTACACCTCTGAATCTCTGAGTGGGATCTAAGATCTTGAAGATTGTCTGTTTGTGTATGTTTTGTCTTTTTAATGTTTGTTCATCCAGTATGTTGTGATTTGTGTTAGTGATATTTTTTTACTCCTATACGTATCAGATTATATTGAACTGTCCATCACAAAGCCAAAGCCACAATGATCTTTGACAAAACAAATTACAATTTTACAATTTTCTCTAATTAAAAAAAAATCTTTCAGAGGACCAGTTAAGCAGTCAACTAGTAGTTGACCGCCTAGCTGGTCCAGAGGGCTCTGGATCTGACCACTTGTTCTACTATTGGGTATAACTTAAGCAATTCATTATATTTAGCTCAGGTTTGAAATACAATATCTTCAAAATTACTGTTAACTGCATTTGCCAGACAGATTGGAGACATTTGACCCCCAGCTAAGAAGCTGCTTTAGCTCAACTGCAGTTGGGAGATTTGGTATTTTAACCTCTTTAGCTGCCTTTTTAAAAGCTTGGACAATATATGTATAGGTTTAAAAAAAAAAAAAAAACGTTTGTCAAAGTTAAAAGCAGTAATGGAACAAAAGCATTATAGACTTTACTCCCAGCTGAATGAACATAAATAATAACCTTGAGAGTTATTTTTATCCTGGATTGTGTATTCTAGGCTTCTTTTCAGACAAACTTTACTGTGTGTGCCTGTGTGTGTGTGTGTGTGTGTGTGTGTGTGTGTGTGTGTGTGTGTGTGTGTGTGTGTGTGTGTGTGTGTGTGTGTGTGTGTAAATCAAGAAAAATAACAGAATTAAAGAAAATCAATAAACCCCAAGGGGACAAAGAAAGTACCTTATTATAAACATACGCATGTAGAAGGTTAATTTAAGTCAATTCATTTCTGAATCTCGTCTTTTTTCCTCTCCCCGTTAACATTAAATAGATTTTCATGAAACACTGTTTCATGATGTAATGATTTTATAAAGCTGAAAAAATGATAGTCAATTAAAAAAAACAATGTTCTCAGTAACGGAAAAGCAAAAAAAAACAATATTACGTATTGTAACTCCAGATTCTATGAGTATAGGCTATGCTCTCTAAGAGCTATTGCTATTGGGTTAATAAAAGGGAACCGTCTTCGGGGGATCGAGTCAGCGGACTCGTACCTGCCAAAAAGGTCCCCTTCCCGGCCGTCTGGGTGCCGCCGCAGGCGGTAACCTTACCTTACTCGACTGTCGGAGGCAAGATGTAGCCGGTTGTCGGTTGTCGGTACACGGCGGACACCGCTGTTCTTCGAAGTCTTCAAACTGCTTGTCGCTAAAGAAAAAATGGGAGCAGATCTCTGGTCGCGCCACTGTAATATACAGTATCTGCGGACTTAAGAGAGGCCCGTGCAGGGCACAAAGAGCGAAAGAAATCTTCACAACTGTGCATGCGCGAAGGGATTAACCCAATAGCAATAGCTCTTAGAGGGCGAAGCCTACACGAAATAGAACAAGACTGTCCTCGCCTTTGGTTGTTTGCTTTAAGGTGCTATACATGATATTCAGACAACTATATGAACAACTATTTTCTATGTAAAGATATAGTGAAGTAAAGGTGTCCTGAGTAGAGAATGTCACGCTAACTGTGTGTGTGTTGTAATCTGAGCTTCTCTGTTTTTTTTGGTTTTAGGATTTTGGTGGTCCAGACACAAGTGCATATGAGAGCATGTGAGTCCCTTCCTTTTGAAACTGCCCTCCCCGTTTCCACCTCCTTTCATGTTCATGTCGCTCTGGCTAGCTTGAACAGATTGCTTTTCTTGTTTTTGGGACCTGTTGAGAAAAACTTCTGTTAGAGATATTAAGGTAAACAGAACTGTAAGTTTAAGCTCATGAGGTATATAGCCTATACTTAAATGCTTAAATGACCACTCTCATATTTTATTTCCCACCTGCTGACTGAAGTTTTGTTCCTGTGTGTCCTGCTGTATGTGTGTGTATATGTGTGCACATGAGTGTGTGTGTGTGTGTCACCTTTGCTGACACTGTTCCCCGCACTTACCCATCTGACAGCTCGTGATTGATTGGCTGCTAAATGCTCCCTTCACACACACGCACGCACACACACACACACACAATAACTCCTACTATAGGAAAGTCCATTAAACATCTATCAGTGGGTCTATCCTAATCATAATGGGAGACAGATGTAAGGTTTTTGGGATTACCACTCTCACTCACACATATAAAGACATACATAAACGCAATCTGTTTTACACACATGTGAAAAAAGTCACTCTCTTCCACTCTGTTTCCTTCCTTTTAACACATGCACACATTTCTCTCCATCTAAAATTACACACATGCTCACACACCCTCGGACAGTGCGGTATCCATTTAATGTGCTTAGCTGTTGCTGACAACAATGATCAGAAGTCTCCTTGAGAAGGGTTGGTAAGAAGGTGAGCTGTCCCCTTCACTAAAACCACTCATTACTCAACTCACCGCCTGGATGAATGACCACGGTGTGCATGTTCCTAATATGTGTGTGTGTGTGTGTGTGTGTGTGTGTGTGTGTGTGTGTGTGTGTGTGTGTGTGTGTGTGTGTGTGTGTGTGTGTATGCGCTTGTGTGCGCTTGTGTGTGCTTATGTGCTTGTGTGCGCTTGTGTGTGTGTAGTTGCATACCTATCCAACAGTGGACCTATACATTTAGCAACAGTGGACCACCGAACCAACGGGACATTTAGAAAGTCCACTATTGGTCATGCTTTTAAATCCTGCCAAAAACATGTCCAAGACCCTCTGGGAGAATTTATGTTAATTTTAGCCAGCAGGATCTGCAGGTGTGTGAGTGTTAAGGTAGCTTTATGGTCGCCGTCACCACGTCTTTCGTGTCCAGCGCGAAGGCTCTGCAAGTTGTCGCGACATGTGGTCGTGCACCGCTGAATATTTGTAACTCGTCATGTGCTGCACGTTCTATTTCAACATGGTCTGCTGGGAAGACTGGCGGAGCAGGTTTGCCGGAACAAACATCTGGATGATTCTTCATGTACAGACCACAGGGAGTAAAATGATCTTAAATATGTGGTAAGAGAGCCAAAACACTGGAAAAAAGAACAGGCATTTTGCTGAAAGGTGTAGCAAAATATGACGGATCACTTTGTCAAGTCTATAAATGGTCTAATGGAAACAGTTTTATCAGTGTAACATCGAGAGATGACTTCAAGATAAGCGACAGTAACGTTAATAATTAGAGTACACAAATGTAATGTTTGGCGGTACGCTGGGGTTTTTCATGAATGTTTACTACCATTGCCAGGTAGCCTGCTTTCCTTTACTTCCAGTCTCTACTTCTTCTCTACTACTTATAGTAATTATACATTTTACACTTTACAATAAAACCAGTACATTGAGGACATTAAAAACAAGTGAGGGAATAAAACTGACATATAAACAAGCTCATTACAAGCAAGTGAAACAATGAAACTAGCAAGTAACAGCAGGTAAAATGTAATATTATGTAATGTTGAAGGCTAATCTAAAAAGGTAGGTTTTGGTGTGAATAGCTTGCAGCCCCAGACAGGCTTTCAGACTACAGGGGGCCATTTAACAGACCAGACACTCAAGGAATCAGCCTCCTGTTAAAATGGCATAACTTTTGGTACCAAAATATAAAGGCTCAACTTTTGTGAATGTCCTAACTGGCTTCAAGAAAAACAATTATAATACGGTCAACAGCAAGATCATTTCTTTTCATGTCAAATAATCATAAACACATTTTAACACTAGACTTACTGGAACTTTTGCATAAAAAACAAGTACAGGACCTCAATCGGTTTAAAAATGTATTTGCATTCCTAAAAAAATAGATTGAGGATACAATTTTTTTGATGACAATTACAGAAAAAAATGTTGATGCTTTTATTGTAAGGATTCACAGGAGGAGTCCACTTTTGGATAGTACATAATGACACGGGGGGGGGATTGACCTCAAGTGAGTACCTGAATGTCTTTCTGCGTGGCAACCATATAAATTCCATTTCATATTGCAGAAAGAAAAGGCCATGTTTGTAAGTTTGTCTTCCCCATATGTAAATAAACACTTCAAAAGATGACATTTTATAATCCTCAGATTTGAAATCATATTTATCACAGAGATGGTGCCGTTTACTTTGGTATTGAAGTTGATGCACCGACTTTGTCGGCATGTGAAAATAAAGTCAGGTCAACTGACACGCACTTAACCCGGCCGACTCTGTCTGCGCTCTGTTTTCAATGTTATTCTCTGTAAGCGGAGGATGTAGGTCACAGCAGCGAGAGTGAGAAACATTCTTGACACTACCATAGAAATATGATTTCAAAAAGCTACATACAAGGGATTGGGAATCCTGACTCTCTCTCTCTCTCTCTTACACACACACACACACACACACACACACACACACACACACACACAGACATATTTGAAAAAAGTAATGTCTAATGCAATAGATTTGTCTAGAGTAAATTACCATTACTACTACTGTGAAGCTTGTGATGTTCATTGTTTGATGCTGTGCCAGAGAGATATTGATTCTCTTCATTGCTTATTTTAGAGGGCATAATCTGCTGTTTTGTTGCATTACATTTTAAAGTGTTCATGTGCTGCTATTGTAGGTTGTGGTGGGAAGAATAAAGTATCCTTTACCTTTATCCTTTATGCCAATAAAACACACCTAAACACCTCTTTAACTCAGCTCAACAAAAGTTAAATATCCGAATGTTCCCAAAGGTAGAGTGAATTGCATCGCAGGGTTATTGTAGACCAGCTTTGCATAATCGTGGGGAGTTTTGGCTTAAATGAGCACAGACACTAGCCTGGATGCCAGCCGAACTTAGCCCCGCCCACAACATTTGAGGTCGGGGAGTTCCGATGACTAAAGCCATTCAATGTTTCATTAATGTGGTGTGTTGAATGACTAGGAAAACAAGAGAGTGGAACACAATGAAAGGCATAGCATTATCAGACAGTTGTTTTTAGATATGTTAAGACTTTTAATGAGGGTTTTGATGACCAAATGGATCACAGATTATCAATGTTGACAGACATAAGTTGAATAAGACCAACTGTTTAGTCAGGTTCTTTCCTGCGAACTCCTGTGCTACAACATTTTACTTTGTTGGCGTGATGGCATAGTCAACCATCCTATTGTTCCCTGTGTCATTGTTATTCAAAACGATTATTTTTGTAATTATTGATTGCTAAATTTAACATAATTTAGGTAACAATAGTTTATAAATCCAAGTCTTTTACTCTCAGACTCCACATGGAGACTTTAGCATTTTGCCAACAATCGCGATGACACAGCATGGAAACACTGCACACCTCAAAATCCAAGTTTTCACAATGTTCAGTTCTTCTTTGCTTTAGTCATCAAACTGTTCACGACAATGTTGGCGGCAATTACAGCCAGCCTTGTGCGGAGATACAAGCGTTGGCAAAGAAATAGTAAAAGTTGGAAGCCTACAATGTGTAACACAATACAAATCCAACAGTGTGAATTGTCAAAAATATAACAAATATCTGCAGTGAACTGCCACAGGCGTTTCGGACATGCACAGTTAAGCTCTAATGAAAATACTGGTCTGTTACCAACATCAGCACATCACCCAGCCTTATAATTCCCCTGTGGTATTGCCTTAACACACTGAGATACGGGACAACAGCAGCTATTTTAGAGTGTCTCTGTCCATAAATCCAGCTCTATTCTCCCATTCACTGTCACAAAGATGAATAACACTCAGGTGTGAAAATAATACTTCCCTATTGAATAAGGACAAAGAGCTGGGCTCTCTTAACGACCTGTCTTTGCATTAACGATCTGTCTGCGCACTAATGACTCAGCCTTCATAATGACTAACTGATGATGTGGGAGGAACAGAGAGAAAAATGTTAGCCTCCCAATGTGCTCAATATATGCACAATTAGAGGGGACATCCACCCAAAAAACACTATTCCAGGTCTTTGCTTCGTAATGACCAATTGATGATGTGGGAGGAACAAAGGAGAAGTTTGACAGTGAACTCAGTCAATACTTTCTGACACAGGGAGATTAAGACTCAATTTCAATCTCTAGTGCTTAAAATAGAATTGGGTGAATGCACTCTTGCCTGCACATAAGACAATAACACATTACTGAAGTTTTAGTTGAATTTTATGACAGATTTGAGGAGCTGTAGTTGAGAATCCAGCTTGAAGCACAACACTCCCAATAATAATAAACTTTTCTAATATAGATGATGAAGTCTTGTTTTTATTTTAGAGTGATGCAATTGTCCTAAAAACCCATCGAAATGTAGTCAATTAAAATGCAGTTGAACTAACGGTTACATTTAGTCTTTATCCTGGATTCAACTTAGAAATCTAGATGTCCTTTCACCTCAATTTTACTAAATCAATGCTAACTAGGTCTGGTTCGACATTCTTTTTGAAGTATCACAAATGCTATTCATTTTGTGCCATCAGTCACTGTGTAAAAGTAGCTGTCACTACTGCATGAGGGGCGGATATCGGATTTCCGTTTTCACTTCATCTCTTTCATCATTCAAGAAAAGGGAAGTTACTGTCTACTGTTGCCATTTTTGTTCATAATATGCTCAATAACCTGAAAAATGATGGAGGAGGAATTTATCTCAGGTCAGTCAATACCCTGAGTGATGGAGAGAGATAAAGATGTTTTAAATTTTGGTTTAATGAAATTTCTAAAGACATTAGTATGGCTAAGAGAGCGTCATCCTGACATATCATCACCACCCTCAGTTGTTGATTCTTAGACACTGAGGTGCACTTTAAATGAAACATGGGGCTTGCATTGTCCTGCAGACAACTTCTACCTTGTGGAGTCGTTAATCATTAATCGATGTTGGGGGCAATGCTTGCATAATGGGCAGATAATGATGTGGGCAGAACAGAGGAGAAAGACCTAACAGGCAACTTGGTCAATATGAGAATGATGGAGAGGGATTAAGACTTCTTCATAAAAAAAAACTCCTATACTCTATGTCAAAATGGTTATTTCCCAGTTTGTTTAACCCTCATTTGACCATTCAGGTTGATTGAGATTGTATTTGTGATAGCAGCCTGGGGGGAAAATGTAGTGTGTTATGTGTATGACATTGACTTGACAAACAAATTAAGTTGTTGTTTTTGTAATGACAGGGACTAATTTTCAGTCCCAACATCAGCATTATTATGGGCAAAAAAAACAAGTGCATATCCCTGATCCCTGGGAAATAAAAATAACAGTAACTCCACTTATACATCTTGCGTGAGAGGTAGGCAGATGCAAGAGCATAATGGTGAAATATATGAAAGGAAGGGTGAAGAGGGAAGAAACAATCATGCGGTACGTTAACCTTCCACTCAAAAGGAAAGAGCGTGATACTTCAAGTAGGCTTCATAACTAGTTGTGCTTCATGCGGCATTGGCATTAGAGAGTAAAACATATTTTAACACAACTAGAGGGCACTAAGACTCTGTGTGTACAGTACACACACACACACACACACACACACACACACACACACACACACACAAACGTGCAAATACAAAAACAGATCAGTTCTGTGCTTTTAAAAACAAGCAGTGTTTGTGAATGGATGGAATCTATTTCTGTGATCATACATGCCGGTCTGTAATATCCATATGCATGCTTTTGTGTATACTGTGAGTGTGTATAAAGGCCTAGTGTCTTATTCTGTCTCTCTCTCTCGCAACCTCCTAAAAGCACATAGAGAGCTGCTTCTGATTAAAGCAGCGTGATGACTTCTTGCCTGTGGTCCTGAGTCTAATGAGTTCTTATTGTGAGTGTGAGGCAGCTAAATACCTACTGCAGCGAGTTCTTAAGACAGATCAGTGCTTCACTTGGGTTTTAATGCTAAAACCTTCAGGTTCAGAACTGTGGATGTGTGTGTGTGTGTGTGTGTGTGTGTGTGTGTGTGTGTGTGTGTGTGTGTGTGTGTGTGTGTGTGTGTGTGTGAGTGTATTACTATGCTGTTTATGTGCCTTGTGCACACATCTGTGTGCCAAAATGTGTCTAAAATAAGTCATCAGGAGTTTAATAGCTTTCTGAATTTCTAATCCAGGCTCAAATTAAACCTGCTATTTTCCATTGCACTTGGATCCTTGCACTGCCTCAACCTTGTGTGTGTGTGTGTGTGTGTGTGTGTGTGTGTGTGTGCGCCAGATAGCTATCACTTTCTAACAGAGGGGTAGAAATTGTTCCCCATCCAAGGTAATAATAATGCTGCGAATCCACAATAATGTGCAGACTTTAACAGAGGCGAGTGAGATGCCATTGGCAGAAGAATGAGTTAATACAAATGCTAATGTCGGCTCCACTAGTCTCCTCATCCTCCTACTTCTTCACTTTCCTGTCATCTCCTGTCCTCTTCTTCCTTAGATTAGATTAGATTAAACCTCAATCGGCCCAAGGGGGGAAATCAGAAAATGAAAGCTCAAACCTAGGACACTGGTTTTACTAGCAGATTATATTGACAGTCCTCTCCTTTTCATTTACCTCTTTTCCTGTCATGTATTGTGTGTTTTCATTCCAAATCTCTCCTCATTTCACTTTCAATTTTGTAGTTGTTTAATCTCCTCTCCACCCCTTGGTTTTTATTTTCTTCATTCCTCCCTCTCGAGTTCCCCTAATTAACATCCACAGCTTACAGCCTAATGTGTCCAGTATACTCGCCGCAGCCGACCTGTCGCGCGCCAATGTGACCTCATGGGAGCGCCGTAAGTATTTATACTCACGCTTGGTGGTCGCGACACTAGTTGCAGTCTTCTCCTGAACAGAGGTGTCGCAACTAAGGAAAGGTTAAAGACTTCGCTATTTCTACGAACTAGAAGAAGAAGAAAAAGGTAAACAGCGAAAGAACTGGCAGCAGCACTGACGTCAATGTTTCGATTTGATTCAATGACCTACTTCGTCGGATCAAGCCTTTCATTCGCCATAAAAGATCTCATCTTAACCCAGTAAATTTACAAGAGAGACTTGCAGTCACTCTGAGAGTCCTGGCATCCGGTTGCCCTCGAACTCGTCCATGCTTCCTGTTCCCGCTTTGTCGTGCGCCGCTGAAAAAAACAGAGTTGCCATTCAACCTGAACGACTAAAATCCGGGCGCGCCAGCGAGATCTACATCATTTTGACATCACATTGGCGCGCGACAGGTTGGATGCAACAACTGTAAAAAGGCCTTAATATTACCTTACGTAACCTGTGTTTGCCTGAGTGTCCAACACATTCTCACTCCCATCGCGTAAAATACGCTTGGTCAGGTGGCTTTCGCGGTGTTATTGACGCTAAAAGTCTAATTTAGCGTCACATCTAAACACGCTTTATCTAAATGCGCTGGGTCAGAGGAATTAATAATAATAATAAATTGAATTTATATAGCGCTTTTCAAAGACTCAAAGTCGCTTTACAGGGGAGGTGAATTGGCATCTCTTTTGACACAGGTTAAGGAAAAGATCGTAGGTGGGCTTATAAAACATACGTTTCTGTGACACGCGGGACAAGAACGGGACAGGTGGGTTTAGGAAGAGAGACACGTGGGACACAGACCCCGGTCCTTGGGGTGAAAGTCCTGTGTTGTTTGACACATCCACCACCCCAAACATCCTCTCTACACAGAGTTTCGGCCTTTTATACTACTCACTACCGTTGTCGCTTTTAATACTACGTCATCTTCAAGCGCCGCGTAGCTGCTGCTCTGCCTGGTGCGTTCTACACACACGCTGAAGGGTGCTTTTTGCGTTGTATCTGACGCTGACAGCCACTGTCCAAGCGTCCGTATTTTACGAATTCAGAGTGAGAACGGGTTGGAATGTCTGCTCGACCTTTCCAAAGAGTCACATTGGTCCTTCCCGGCCACGAGGAGCTGCCATTCAACCTCAACGACTGCCGTTAGCATTGATGACAGGACCAGGGTCAGTTCACTTTTACCTTAGTCATTGTCAAACGTCAAAGGACATGTTGAATCATTTTTAATGATGGTGTTCATTCTGAATTATATCTCAATTTGGCAGATGTGACAACACATCAGATGTTTTAATCCCTGAATTGTGAAGGAGACCTGCTTCCCTGAAAGTTAATTGAAGCCGGCTCTCATTAATTTCATTACAGAGTTATAGTGCAGCATGGTCGAAATGCTGCAGCCTGAAAAAACGTTCATTAGTATTGGCTTCAGTGTGAGACTTTTAATGCCACATGTCGTTTAAGAAATATTCATCAGTATTGGTTTCAATGGAGAGTTTTAGTACTTCATGGTCTTCAATCCTTTTTTCAGAGGAATTTCTACTCCACGAAAAAGAAAAACAAGGCACGTTTTTGCTGCAGCAACAAAGCACCTACAAGAGTCTTACATATAAGCATGCACTTTAATTACCAAATAGCAATGCTTGGTTGAGACGGCAATTTAATAGTTTCATGGGGGGAAAAGACAAGTTAATGTAATTTTCACATTGGTAATAGGTTTCAGTCTGTGCCATATTGTGTGCTACACATTTTTATTTGACTAACATTAGTATTGAATGTTTTAAAAACCCCTTCACAGCCAATCCCAGTTATATTGCAGACTCTTTTCCTTGTATGGACTCTCTCTCCAAGTTCATGAATAATGCAGCCAAACAAAAACAAAGACACATTGGGAGTTAAGAGCTGATTGGTTTCATGGTTAGAAGAAACCGTGTTAAATGCTGGTAGGAGACCAGTGAACCATGGTTTTGGAAGTAAATGTTACAAACTTTCTACATGGGCATAGGAGCGTACAGTGTGCCACACACACATAACATTGAAACGTAATCTTTACTTTGCCACTGCCGAATGTTCACTAATGTTCATTAGCGCCCCTAAATGACACACCTCCACCTCATTTTTGTATGCCCAACCATTCACTATAACCTATAATCCTAACTAGGAATGGTTGCAGCATTATAACAATGTTATGTTTTGTCAACATGTTTTTCCTGAGAGAGGAGACTATTATTAACCACAGAAAAGCAAGAGATCACTAGGAAAACACTAAAATAACTGGCTTCCATCATTTAAACAAACCACCAATGCCGGCATTTTGGAGGACAGAATTATCTGGAACCCAAGAGAGATTAGCTCAAGTGTCTGTACCTAGCCAGGCCTTCTGAGCATGTCTATTGTGTGTGTGTGTGTGTGTGTGTGTGTGTGTGTGTGTGTGTGTGTGTGTGTGTGTGTGTGTGTGCACGTGCGCGTACGTGTCTGTGTGTCCAGGCCTGCTGGGAAATCATTAGCAGCCTTCTGAGGCACAGATGCCGAAACAGATTATTGTCCTTATGTGCCGCCATTAGTCCACGAAGACACACATATGCACAAAAGCACAACCTCCTACAGTCGGACACTATCAGCCAAAGATCACTTTCAAATCGGAGGAGCTGTACCGACCATTCAGTTACAGATTCACATAGATACACATATATACAAAATAGCTCTTGGGATGGTTAAGCAGATAAGGGGATAGAGGTGAAAACGGTTCAGAGAAGAAAAGAATAAGAAGTTGAAAAGAAGGTGATCAATTAAGAGGAAAATGGAAGGAAAGGAAGATAATCCTAGGATGGGATGAGCAAGTTTCAGAGGCATTAGAAAGGTTGCTGTTTGATAAGAGGAATTTAAAAGAGGAGAGAAGAAAGGGATGAGGAGGAGTAGAGAGAGAATTAGGTTGAGGAAAGAAGAGGAGGCGAGGACAGGATGGGAGGAAAGCAAATTCCATATCAGCTTCTGACCTCCTTTTTAGCTCTACTAAATGAGATGTTAGATTAAAGACAGAGACAGAACGTAGTGATCAGAATTACTAGCACAAGAGAGAGTCTAAAAGGGAAAGAGAGATCAAATCAGTGTATTTGTGTGTGTGTGTGTGTGTGTGTGTGTGTGTGTGTGTGTGCGTGTGCGTGTGCGCGTGTGTGAGAAAGAGAGAGAGAGCGGATGTGGCAGAAATAAATGTTTTTACGCTAATCTGAACAGCACTACCAATTTATTTTTGTAACTGATGCATTAGGCAGATATTCTGGCTTCTTAATGAATGCTTAATGAGATGTCAGGAGAGACATGTTTACGTCCATGCATACTCACACGCAGACACACACACATGCATACACAGACAGACATGCGTGCACGCACACAAAAGCAATGAATAAAGAGGGAAGGGGGAGATTTGTCATGAGACCGATTTAAATTTCCCATTAAGGCACAAATAATTGGCCAAATTTGCAAAAGCAGTAGGATGCTACTGCAGCAGAGTTTTATTACGGCTGCCTGACTTCAAATTTGTATCTTAAATCAGCAATCAACTTGGTGGAGATACTGTAAATCTGAAGAGGTTTTACACATCAAATAGTTAAAATACCCTTGTTTTAGCCTATTGAGAAGGCTGATATACGACACTGCAATTAGTACTAGACAACAATCACAAGGAAGGAGGATTTAAAAAGTTATTGAACATGACTTATATATGTCTAATAAACTCTCCATTTTACTTTATAATAATAAAAAAAAAAAAAAAACGGGAAAGAGGGGACAAGTCATGAAATTCAGAAGCCATTATTTTGGGCTCTGAAATCTAGTTTTGAGCACAGTGTCCTGATGCCGTTTTGGACATAAATAATTTGCTTTGAAAGGAATATGTGACTGTAACACAACAATAGAAGGTTGAGACTGTCCTCTAGGTGCCTCAAAAGGACACCTGTTTACTCTCAGGTGAAAAAAAGCCCTCTAGTTGCTGTGGTAATTACAGTATATCGTAGTAATTCTAATAAAACATTGGACTTCAGCACAGGAGACCACTGTTCATTTCCCGTTTGCAGGTTTTAGTTTTTTTAAAGCAAGCCCGCACCCGTTTTGCAACCTTATGTGTTTATTGAGGGCGGCAGTAGCTCAGTCAGTGGTGTGGACTGGTAGATGGAGAAGTGCCAGCTCACCTCCTGGGCACTGCTGAAGTGCCCTTGAGCAAGGCACTGAACCACCAACTGCTTGGAGCACCGGCTCTGTGACAGCCACACCACTCGGACATAACAATAATGCCTGTCTATCAGTCCTGTGTGTGTGTGTGTGTGTGTGTGTGTGTGTGTGTGTGTGTGTGTGTGTAGTCTGTTGGATTTCTTATGCCACTAGGGAGTGAACTATGGCTGTTTGAGCTACTTGTAAATATGTGTTTCCATTGTGATAAAATGCCACCTGTCTGTAAAATTATGTTCTTAAAAGTGTTGTGGTCAAACCCTTTGCTGTAAAATTCATACCAGTAGTCCCAATTTATCAAACCCCTCCCATCTGGGACAGTACTGCTACACCTGGTCTTGCAGCACGTTTCAACTAAATTATGTGTGAATTCTTCAAGCCTCAACTCTGGTATGGAGTCATTCAGTAAAAACCTGCCTGGAGAGCAGCCCATGGCAATGAAACGCAAGTGTGTTGAATCACTTCTAAAGCTTGAACGGCATAACACTATAGTGACAGTTTCTCCCATTTTACCTTGTTGGCTCACAGCAACTTAGTCAAGGTGGTAAAACAAAGTATTTCTTTGTGTAGAGAAATGAGAGCAGTAAAATCCCGGCCTGTGCAGTGTGGGTGGACTAATCTGCTTTCATAGAGCTGCATTGGCATAATATGAATCATTTTGTAAGACAATATTTGCACCACATTGTGTATCTGTATGTTTAGGTTACACAACATTGTATGCACACGTGGAGGCAAAATCACATGAATATGATTTAAAACACGTTTCATAACTTTCTAGCAGCAATATGACTTTTGAATGCAGATAGTGTATGTAGAATTAAGAAAATAACAAAGAAGGTGATAAAACAAGATGGCAGGAAAACCAGTTTTGTGTCCCACAATGTTGTCACGGCCCTGCTTTGTGGCCAGTGTGACTTTTTGTGTCAGTGTGATGGTTAGTCAGTCCCTCCAGGATTTCACGATCGCGCCAATTCACGCAAATTCACGAAAATTCAACCAATCAATTTGGTGGGGCTCGCATTTTGACCAATCACCGCAACCTTTCCGCAAATTTGACCAATAACCTGAAGTTTCCCGCGACTTCAACCAATCCCAGCAGTCCCACGTGCCATCAGTATGTGACTCTGAGAGCCAATGACCAAGCGGGAGTGAGAACGTCCACGGGTTGATCAGTTCCTTGTGTCTGATGAAGACGAGACGTGTGTGACTGACTCGAACATCTCACATTTACCAACAAAACGTACAGCGAAAGACCGTGCAAAAGATTTCAGACCGTCCTGCCAACCTGTATACAATTTAACATTAATGTTCGCTGCTGTTTCAATCCTGTTGGCTCTCTGCAGTGGCCGGGGCTGCTCAGTTCCCCCAGCGACTGACGCGCGCACACACACACACACAAACACACGCAATCACACACAGTGGATGCAGGAAAAACTGGAGATCAGACGACACGATGACCTAAATTGAGGACAGCTTTGCTCGTTATTGTAAGTGCAATCATAAGTTAAAGTCCAATAAGTAACGTTACTTTATCAAACCGTATGAATGTGTGTCCCAGGCCAGGCCATGATAGGAAATTAACTAACAATGTAAAGATCAACAAGCCACTGACACATATGTTCAGATTTGATTCGTTTAATAAATTATTATTTTTTGTCTTAAATCCACCAGCCATTTTCATATTATACTGCAGCATCCTGTGTCTTTTTGGTAAGGTTACAGAGTCATTGTATTCTCCCCAAAACAAGTTTCCTTTTTATTTTTAAAGAACTATACAAAAATTTTTTTTTGCAACTTTCACTGTCTCCCGCAACTTCATTGCAACAAACATATAAAGACATCGCAACTTTTATCGCAACTTCTACAAAAGCTCCCGTGAAATCAGGCATTTTGGGCCGCAACAATCTCAAAAAAAGGCTGCGAAATCCTGGAGGGACAGGTAAGTCTAGCTGCTTTTATTCCAGTGTCTATTTCTCAACATAATCTCCAAACCATATGACGGTATAGGTTGTTTATTCCTACCCTCTAATACAACCAATAGGAGCGTTTTATAAATGAATGGCCCTAGAGGTGGCAGGAAATACAACAAACAGAGCGTTTTCCATCCTATTATCCACAGTTTTGGTTTTAAACATGTTGGTAACTTTGTGTAACGGTCACAGTTTGGTTATGTTTGGATGGAGGTTATGTGCCTTGTTTTATTCTTTGTAATTTTGAGTTTTCCTTGCTTGCCCTGTGTGTTCCTTATGTGTTTCTGTAGCCCTGCATGTCTTCCCTTGTACACCTGTTTTGTGCCGAGCCTCGTCAGCCTGCCTTTGTTTTACCATTCCTGGTAAGTCTTGTTACCCAATCAGTATTTTTCTATTTATTCCTGTTCCCTGCCCACTCCAGCTGTGCCTTGCCTTTTGATTAGCTGATTAGATGTGTATTTTTACCTGTCTGTTCTTTGAGTTCTTTGTCGGTTTCTTTGTCGTGATTCCCTATGTTGCTCGCCGTGTTCTGTCTATCTTAGTTTTCCAGTTTGTTTCTGTGTTTGGAGAATACATTGTTTGCTCTCCAGTGCCCGTTTCCTGCCTGTTGCTCTCCTGACTGCTTTTGGGTTCAAACCTGCACCAACCGTAGGCGCTGATTTATGTTTTCCTCTGTGGGTGCTCACGGGCGCACACTTTTTTTGCAAAATTTTTGCATTTCAGAACCATAGGAAATGGACAGCGGCCGACACGAACACACAAGCCTATTGACTCAATACATACTCAAATACAGATAGGTTTGGAGATGTAAAGTTTAACTGACACGTAACCCTGCCCGAGCTCCGGAGCACCCACAGTACCGGCGCCTATGGCACCAACCGTGACAAATGTTACTGTTACCATACCATATGTCACCAAAGTAAATCAGTTTCATTCAACTAGAAGGACTTTTTTTTTTTAATGTTTTTACTTTGTTAATTCAATACACTTCCACTGCTTTGTCACACACAAATGAAAAATAACATCAATATATAATAAATGTGACATAAGCATGACATTACCATGTATATGACGATGCACAGTTAATATTATTTTTCACCACTAAGGACAACATGCAATGTGATGGGGTCGCTCATCGTGACAAAACTATTTCTCAGCACGTATGTGTGTTAATGCAGAGGTCATATGTGTTAGCTGTGTATGTTAGTATTTGAGAGCATGTGTGTGTGACTGTGTGTTTGCAAATGTGCACGCATATGAATGGCTGCACTCCTCTGTATGTGAGTGTGAGCTTCATTAACGATGCACGTATGTCTGTGTGTGTGTGTGTGTGTGTGTGTGTGTGTGTGTGTGTGTGTGTGTGTGTTGGGGGGGGGGAATACTAGGGTAAAACAGATGACTTATCACGTCTGTCTCCCAGGAAGTGCATCTTCATTAGTAACCAATCAAAATCCAATTACAGCCAGTATCTTGGCATATTAGGGCCCTGGCATTAAAATGATATGGTGCGCGGATATATTTCCAATCACTGCAGACTTTAATTACCATCGTGTACCACACAGGCCACTCTTAAAAGGCAGTGGGGGGGAGAGATAGGGGAGAGGGGAAGCGGAAAATGAGCATGAGTGAGAGAAAAGGCGCAAGAGGAGGAGTGTCTTTCAGAGAGAGGAGGAGTGTTTAAGAGAGTGATGGTGTGGGTGATTGTGCATTTTGTTCTCATGTGTGTGTGCGTGTGTGTGTCTCTGTTGAGGGGATTATGCCACACTTGTCTCATTTCAGCAGTGCAGTAGAAGAGCATTAGATTTGGATTGTGGATATTTTTGCTAGCATCTTTGCCTCAGGCCTGTTACCATTAAAGGCTGGTTGAACATGGCACCCCACAGGGCGTAGTGAATACACAAATAAGCCACTTATCTTGAGTGACAGTTGTGGAGACGGTTTATCAGTCAGGCAGCAAGTAAGCAGGGTTGTCAGTCTGTTACTTTAATCAGTTGATAAGACAGATAGCTGAATTAGTTAAAATTCAGTCAGTGAAGTAATCACTCAGCTCAGGCAGCCAATCAGCTAACAGATGAGCCCAACTGCCAGTCAGTCAGTTTTTTTGTATTAATCACTCTGTTAGTGAGTCAGGCATCCAGCTAGTCACCTATTAAGAAAGTAAACTAATAATTAGTCTCCCACCAACACAACAAGTTATTTCTCATCTTGCCAGTCTGTCTGTTAATCAGTTGATATGATCAGATAGGCAGCAGTTCCTGAAGTCAGTCAGTCACACAACCAGTGAACCAATACAAACAAGTATGACTAGTAGTAAACTAGTCATACTTTTTTTTATCACCAAGTGTGATGTTTTGGTAAAGTCATACTTATTTGCATAATAAAATTAGTCCTCTTTTGGTATATATATTTTGATTTTGATCATATTCGTCAGTAGATAAAGATTGCTCACTGTCATGGGATTGTAAATGTTCAAATTTATTTTTCTTTCTTCTCGTACATGTTGGCAATATTGGCCATGATCGTATTTATATAACTTTTGTTTCCAACATTAAGAATACAAACGTATGTTTGGTTAATTGCTCTTAAACACATCTAGAGAGGAGTTGAATTGCTATTTTTATTCTCAATTCTTGTCATTTTGGTGCTGGTGAATTTCCTTTGGGGCTGGCTAAAAACTTTTTCGGGGGTCACCAAAAATTCCTCTATAAGTGCTTCCAAAAAATGGAAATTTAACATCTAAAATTCTACAACAACTGGGCAATTCCATCTGCTGATGAAGCTCATTTGATATGATCAAAAGCTCTAGAGCAGCTGCTTAAATGGACTTTGAGGTGACGTACAGTAGTTTTGTCAGCTGATTACAAGGTCAAGAATGAGCTTTGAAACTAAAATATAATTGATATAGTCTACTAAACTTGTAGTTGTTAATGTGCCATTCTCTAGCAGGAGGATTATTTCTCTGGTAGAATGTTGATCTCTCTTTCTCTGACGTTGCCCTTAAAAAAAAAGCTGTGCTCATGTAACAGTGTTGTTGTAAAATTACTGTGTTGGCGGACAGAGGACAACATTGAGCATGCAGTGCAGGGGTGTAGTGGCAGATGTAGAGATGGCTTTATAATGATCCCACCATCCTCCTCCTGAACAATTACATAAAAACATCAAAGAGAGAAATAGACAGAATGAGGAAGAGACAGAGACTGCATTGACATTTGACATATATTAATTATTGCCTATATTTCAAGATGCCCAAGTGTGTAGTTTGAATCACGGCATGTGAATACCTCATCGACACTCAGACTTGATAGAAAAGTTACGCATTCTACGGGACGTTTTCCTGCTCTGCAACTTTTATTTCCACTGCAACCTCCAAAACTTGTTGTCTATACAGTATTCAGGAACATTTTGTGATTGAAAGTTAAGGATGCATATCAATTCTTCTGCCTGAATATGACCCAGGTTATGAGCTAGCGCTTTGCAATACCCCGGCATTCAGATTTGTGACTGTAAGTCATCAATTTAGTGAGAGATTCACTTCCCATCTCTCTCCATAAGCCACTGATCAGTTTTCAGAGGATATACTTTCAGTCTATATAAAGACTTACTGTCTGTAACGTGTGTGCATTATGTTGATACTACTTACCAGCTACTGATGTTAGAGCGCACATTTGGATTCAGAGTGATGATCAATTCACTAGCAACAAATGATAAAAGCATAACTAGTGGAAATGGATCAATATTGGATCCTTCTTCATGTTGATTGGTTATTTCTGGTACCAGGAAGCCACAGCCACCCAGTAAATCTTGCCCCCGAGGCAGACTAAATGAAACACCCAGGCATTCATCCAAACTATGGCTTGCCGCATGAATCAAAAATAACAGTGAGGTCGTGAGTCTGTTGCCAAAATATTGCAGGCTTTCAGTGTTTTTGCAAAAATGTCAGCTAATAACTGTGGATATGTTTAACAGCCTATTTTAATAGTAAAATTATTAATTAGTAATACAATATTACCATGCAAAGCCCTCTGAGAGCATTGTTTGCCATCATCATGGAAATGATGTGTTAAAAATCACAGATTAGCTCCCTGCTTTCAATAAGCATTGGCATAGCTATTGACAGCGCTCTTGGAGCAGCAGATAACACGATTGGCTTGTTTGATATGAATTTGAGCATCGGCAGATGCACCAACGCTCAACAACTGTACAGCTAAAGCTCACTATTCTCACTATTTAGAAATCTTGGTCAGATTGTTTGGAGGTACTGAAGGACAGCAGCTGCTTTTCTCAGAGCTGGGTTGTTGTTTAATCACTAAAATTGTACTTAATCTGCACACAATTCTACATTAGAAGGTTTTTTTGTTTTTTTACTTTAGGGAATTTTTTTTTACCCATGTGAAAGCATCGTTACATGGTCACCTCTGCAGTGTTGGAGGTTCGAAAGGATAAACAAGTCAAAACAAAACTCCTTTACAGTGTTTTTTTTGTGTGTGTAAAGCATCAAACATGTCATCAAAATCCCATAAAAAAGGCCCAAAACCTAAATTATGGTCATGGGATTTGTTAACACTAAGAAAATATATAATTTTTTTTCCAGCCACATAGTTTCTTTACATTCCTTTAATCAATAACTTACACTTCATTTCAAATATTTTCATCACTTATACCTTCTCTGACACTTCAACTGCTTTCATTTTTATTTATTTTTTTTGTTTTAACTATTTTCTTACTAAATGGCAAATTGATATATTGTAAAAAAATAAAAATAAAAATAAAATAAAAACCTATACACAATTATGCAACTGCCCTGATGTAGATATACTCTAGTTGGGTGGATGTGTTGCCTTGCAGTCTCGATGCCAAGAGTACAATCAAACTAATGGAGCTCAGCGCAAATTCTTTCAGGAAGACTTCTAATAATCACTTTCTCTCTCCTCTAAACGGATCAGCTGTAGAGGTGTTCACTTTTATCTTAACCAATCAGAAGCGGCCATGAAAATCACAAACCAATCACTGCATGACATCCCTGTTTTAAACCTGTCTCTCTCTGCTGCTCAGTTGTCATTTCAGGATAAGAGCACAACCCTCCTCCTCCTCCCCTTGCTCCTCCGGTCTTCATCACACACAGCTCCTGGGTCCTCATCCGGCAGGCCACTACCGACGGCTCTTCGGTTTTGGTTTCCAGGCTCCCCGCGCCACCATCAGTGTCTAGACTCCATTGGGGGATTATCTTTCGGCTTTCTACACCTTTAAAAAAAAAAAATAATAACGATGGAGTCTAATCTCATACAATAAATCTGTGCATATCTGCAACAAAGTCTCTCCTGATTGAAATATATATTCGATGTACTGAATTGTACATTCAATGCAAGCTAGACTAATGAATTCATAATTGGTTCATGCTGAAGTGATGTTGAATAGAAAAGAATCTTGACTGGATAGTAAAAATAATATATGTATGATGAGCGCTGAATAACCTTTTAATAACATCACTGCGGACCACTTAATTTAGTGAAGACCTTGAGTGTCGGCAAGGCTACGAGAGAGCCAGAATCCTTGAAATATTAAGGAAGAGAGAGAGAGACAGAGGGAGGGGATGATAAATATGTCCCTCGTTCACACACTCTGGACCCATATTACCTTCTTATTCTAAACGGGTCATTGGCAAAATTACTTAACCCAAGGATGGTGGAATGGTCAGAAATAAAAAGAACAGTATTTATTACATTTCAATATCATTCAGTGCACACCAAGGCCTTACACCAAGTCATTTAAAGCTACTGGAGAATTTCACACTATGGAGTCCTTGAATGGCCGCACAAAATCTCTTCATAATGTCACATCTATAAACTTTGTAGCCTTCAAACACACTTTTTTTCAGTTTAGGTGGAGCCACTATGTATTTGGCTGTATTTCAAATTCCAGTTTACATGGGCTATGCCTTGATGCATTTTTAATAACGTCTTGTCTGTGTCAAGAAGTGCAGATAATGATGCTGATTTAACTCCAGTGAGAGTAAGATAATGTTAGGAAGATGTATCAGTTCAAAGCAAAGCTTGATTAAATGTTTCTTTACATTAAAAATTACGGTTTAGATCGCTGTGTAAAATAAAAGTAAAAGATTGAATAGTCAACTTTGCATACAAGAACACTTAAATGTAGATTTGGAAGGAAAGACCCAATATGTTTTCTAGTTTAAAGAGATACGGAATAAATATAATGTTTGCTAATAAAAATGGCTCCAGAAAACAATTTTCAAGAACTGAGGAAACAATTTGGAAAAATTTGAAATAACTTACTTAAGCAGAGTTACTTAGACAATTTTGAGCCTCTCCTTAACACAGCATTGGTTTTTAGCAGCTGAGTGAGATCTTGGTCCTGCTCAAAAACCTCTGCGGCCTGGACTTGCACTGATCAAAAGCTCCTTTCCGCAAACATATATGCAGAGACGCAGTGCACCAGGCGTATTGCTCTCTCTCTCACACACACACACACACACACACACACACACACACACACACACACATTAAGTTCACATTAAGTTCAGCCGCAACTGTCCTAACTGATGGAAAAAAGGATGAAAGGCAGAGAAAAAGAGGTCTGGGATAAATGGTTGCAATCTCATTCCAATTAGGTCTTTTAAGAATATTTTTTTTTCTTTACAAGTTCAGATGACATAATGAACACAATGTGGCAGAACATTCAAGGGCAAGCATGAGCACTGACACACACCCACACCCACACACACACAGTAGATAAAGATAGCATTATTGTGCAGAACATCACAACCTTGCAGATGCAGATATATTCTGTGTGTGTGTGTGTGTGTGTGTGTGTGTGTGTGTGTGTGTGTGTGCACTTAGACCACAGTAAGCACAGCGTTCACAGTCTGATCACCATTTGCAGATAGTTATAATGAGCAGTTCGAATTACTGTGTATTTGTGTGTATGTGGGTCTGAAGTCCTCAAAATTTCACAATATTTTGTCATCCAAGATTCCCTGGCAAAATGGATTACATCAAACATCTAGCACATACACACACAAGCACACACACACACACACACACACACACACACACACACACACACACACACACACACACACACACACACACACACACACACACACACAGACAGACAGTGGCTCAGATACTTCAGGCATACAATTTCTGGCTTTCTTTTAAAGTTATTCATATGTCACAGTGTATCAGTCAGTATATTGCTTTATCCTCTTATTGTTGCTATTTCTTCCTTATTGTTAATTAACATCATTTAAAGATTAAATCAAATCTGCACACTGTTGACCCTCCTAAATGCTGAGAGGCAATGCCAGTCGAACTACAGCAAAGATGGCTGACTTGTGAAGAGTTATGTGGAAACCTGCTGTTTTTATAGAATCAGTCATGAAACTGCTCACAAAGTATGATATTCACTGCAGTTCTTCTGCTGTTGATTTTGACATGTGAAAATTCTGTTTCCTCCAGTTCACTGCCTCTGTTTGAACATCCTTAATTGGCTTTGCTAACATCCTGACAGGCTGATCAACGCTTCCAAAAGCAGAGGAGAGCATCTCCAAGAACAGTAAATGTGCCTTTTTTAGCCACATTGGTGACAGGGCTCTAGTGATGCCAATGTTGGTGTGTCCACCTCCTTGGTTCAGACTGAAATATCTCAACAATTGGATGGATTGTCACGACATTTAGTACAAACATGCATGGATACTAGATGCCATTGGAGATACCCTTACCTTTCATCTAGCGCCATTACTTTGGTTCATGATCCAATATCTGCAAAAACTGACATTTCCACCCATCAGGCTCAGCTGTACTTTGTGTTAAGTGCTCATTAGCATGCTTACATGCTATACTAAGATAAGGAACATTGTAAACATTAGCTTTTAGCAGAGTTGCTCACCTCACAGCACTGTTTTCAGCTTAGCTGTGATCTGCATTATGTTACTGCATGGTTAAAAAATCTTTAAACTCTCCATTTTCATCCTTTCCATCTCTAATATGGTAAATATTGTATGTCCACCGTACTATGGTCTACACCGTCACATTACTGTACTGTACACTGATGCAAAAGTGAAACAATTAGCAACCTTTTCTTGGTGTTTAACAAGTTGATCAAAGAGTGGATACATCAGGAATTCTGTGTATGTCTTCGCTGTTATTTGCAGAATTCCATCAAACTGACTTTTAGCTTTTGGCAATTCATTTGTTTTCTTCACACAGAGAAGACAAAGAGTCTTTTGGGTGATTAGGAGGGATTATGGGTCTTGGTCAAGGTTACTCTGACAATACTTAATGAAGAAAGAGAGAGTATTTCACATTGACAGATCATACCCAGACTGCTTCAGCTGGGGAGTTGAACCTGCAAAATAAGTTATGGTATGAGAGTAGACTTTGAGCATATAAAAGTGGGGTCCTTATCTGTTTGAGCTCGGAGAGATTATTACTACTAGTTCATTATCTCTCCTTTCAGGCTTATACCGCTGCAGCTGCTATTACTGCCACAACGGCCTTCAGAAAGATGCTGAGAATAGACTCATTTACTTCAGTTTTATTACTTTTCAGATAGCAGATAGCTGTATCTCTGCATCTGTCCATTTGTCTTTATGAGTGCATGTGTGTGTGTGCATTGAACCAGCCAACAGATTACTTTATCATCTTTGACTTTCATTTTCGATAGCCACAACATTATTATTGCTCGATCTCACTCCTTCTTCTTAAAAGTTCCCAATTTGTGTCTCCTGTAACTATCTGTGTTTCTCTCTCTCTCTCCATCCCCTTTTAAAAAGATGTAACATTAGTGGGGCTTTAATTGTCCCCTGGCGACAGCAGAGATGAATAGACAAAAAAACTTAGAGGGGCATTGTCTGGGAGACTGAGAAAAACTGAAGAATGATAAGAAAGGTTGCCAGACAGACAGGACAAAATCAGATGGGCAATCACAGGAATAACCATTAAGACTGGAGATACATAGGCTGTGTCCAGAATCATTCACCCATTCACTACTCCCTGTCCCTACTCACTATACCGGGGAGTTCTACGTAGAGGACTAGTAAGCTCATCGGCAAAATGAAAAAACACTATCAGACACTACATGGTCATTTTCTCTGCACCAATAGTTGTGTCATTGCTGATACAAATTAAACATCCAGGAAGCTGAGTTTACCTCTAATATCATGGTTCGCCTGAAATAGTTTCACGTTACCTTATTCTTCCAGAACAATAATAATAGTAATAATTATAACTTTAATGTATATAGTGTCATGAAACCCAAGGACACTTTACAGAATTACTAAGGGAGGTTGTAGGCTGTAGGGAACAAGTGGTGTTTCAGGAGTCTTTCTGCAGGGAGGGTGTTCCAGAGGGATGGGGCTGCAACACTAAAGGCTCTGTCTCCAAAGGTACAGTCTGGTGTGGGGAATGGAGAGCAGGCCAGCGTCTAAGGACCAGAGGTTTCGGGGTGGGGTGTATGGATGAAGGAGGTCGGAGAGGTACTGTGGGGCCAGGGCGTGGAGGGATTTGTAGGTGAGAAGGAGGATTTTATATTTGATGCAGGACTTAATTGGGAGCAAGTGAAGGTGGAAGAGGGTTGGGATGATGTTCTCAGGGGCATCAGACTGTGGAGAAAAAGGAGACTGAGTACCCAGGGCCCTCATGTGAGGAGGGCCCAAAAATATGCTAGAATGAATACCTGTGGATGTGGGGAGGGGCCCATAGAAAATGCCTTTCTACAGGGCCCAGAATGTTGTGCTACACCCCTGGATGTGCTGCCAGGTCTTGGTGTGGGTGAGGACTCTTTTGGACATACTGGAGCCTGTCTCGGGTTTTGCTGGGGACCCCAGACAGGACTCCATTGCAGTAGTCCAAACGGGAGGTAATGAAAGCATGTATGAGGGTTTCTGCCACAGAGTCAGAGAGTGATGTCTGGAGTCTGGAAATGTTTATAAGAGGAAAAAAAATCGAATGTGGTGGTCTATTTGATGTGAGTATGGAAAGAGAGGGTGGAGTCTAGGTTTACACCAAGGTTGTGGACCTCAGAGGATGAGCAGATGGCGCACCCTTCAACCTTCAGGATGAGATCTCCAACCTTCTGGAGCAGCACCTTGGGGGCCACAACCAAGAGCTCTGTTTTATTGTTGTTCAGTTTGAGTAGGTTGGTTGACATCCAGGCTTTGATGTCATGCAGACAGTTGACCAGGAAGAGGGGGGGAAGCTGAGCAGATGGTTTGGTGCTGATATAGATCTGTGTATCATCGGCAATACAGCAAAAGCCAGCTAACACATATTTAGTTCGCTATTTGACATCCCCTTACCTACAAAATTGTTTGCGAGCTGTAATCTTCATGATTTTACATTACTTGTTGGTTGCTAGGTGACACAAATTAATATGGTAGTGAGCATCAATAGTCACTAGATATTACAGTGCATTGTGGGAAACAATAAGTGCCCTCAAATGTATTCCACAAATTTCAATTACAATTTGGACACTATAGAAAAAATAGCAGACCACGTAATAGCACCCTAAAACGAGAATAGTGACTCATTCCGAACACTGGTACTAAAAGTACTGCAGAATGCCAAATGTTATATTAATATGCATCTGACAAGTAGTCTAATGTAGTGCCGAAAAAAGCACAAGGCACCAATAAGATATGACTTCTACTCATGAATGTCTCCAAAATGTCTTTACCTTTAGGCAATTACTTATTATTCAGTGCTGATAAAACGACCTGACTTAGGTAGCGTTACACATATTGACACTATAAATGGAATGCTAGATAGCTTTACTGAAAATGGGTTTTGGCTGTGACTCAGATTTAGTGGAAGAGAACCAGTGAAGTGATAGATGAGTGATGCGGCCAGGGAGCTGGGAGGAGAGACAAGGCAATCAGTGAAAGGTGCAAAACAAAGTTCAGTCTTATCCTTTAACCCTAGTGTCAAATCACAGTGGATAGTTGCAGACAGTCTTAGTAGTTCTTCCAGACATGTTTTGGTAATCATATTTAGCATGTGTTATACATATAGTTAGCATGCAACATAAGCAGCTGTAAATGGAAATGTCACTTTAAACCCTCACATTTATTGGCGTAGCCATTTATCAAATTAAACTTTTGAACCTAGTCTTAAAAGTCTGCTCTTTTCTATTTTTCTTTACACGAAATACAGACAAAATCGCAACATGATTGTGGGTGCCAGCAGACCCATAGCAAAAGCTTCTATCTCACACTTTTTGGTTCTAGAGTATAGTCCAATTGTGCCAAAATCATCTGTATATATTAAACCCAAATGATTAAACCCAGGGGAAATAAAAGCTGAATCTCATCGACTTTTGAGTGGACCGAACGGCTCCAAATTCTTCATACCTTCACATCTCTGATGACGCAACCAAAACAGAATGATGGAAAATTTGTCTTTATAAAAACACATTTTAGAACAGTGACATTTTAATATAGAGACACAGAAACTGCAGACGGGGCTGAATCTTACTGATGTACACACACATATACAGTATATATATATATATATATATATATATATATATATATATAAACCACACACAGTTTTATATACTTTACCCAAAGTGGTAAACAATGCACACACACAAAGATACTGAAGTCTCGTGAAGCCTGGCAGCTTTGACATCCAGTCAAATTTCAAGATCAAGTTGTCAGTCTGTTGTCTGTAGACACCGGTTTGTAAAAATAGTTTTAAGTTGTGCTTTATTAAGAAAAGCTTGTTCAAGAATACAATTTGATATACAGCCCCTCACTTTACGTTGCTTCTCTAGTCTTTGGTCTTCCACACTGCTCCCTATATTCTCTCTGTATGTGATCCGGGTGCATGATGGCGTATGCTGCATTTTTTATGCTGTAACTTTAAATAACCGATCTCACTACTAGGCAGTGTGGACTCATCTTCCTCAATTTGTGACAAATTATACTTTTAAGTGCAAATGAAACAATATGTTAAAAAATAGTTTGCAACTAGCATCATCCCATGAGACCTGAGAAAATTAGGACCTTAAAGCAGCTCTGGTACTGGAGCATTAATCTTAATGATACATGGAAGGTGTGTTAAGAGAAATTATGAAAGAAGCAAAAAGAAAACTTTTCAGCATTGAATCTTTGTTTCCATGAGACTGGTTTTGAATTATAACTTTAATAGTCCTTGTTTCAAAATCTCAATTTGTAGAGTAATGGGCAAAGAGATGTCAAATCACAACAATGTCCCCATTCCAAATGATTAACTTTTAAAGTCAGAGGGAAAGAAGCAAAATAAGACATTAAATAAACCAATAGCAGTTTCTCCACGAACCAAACATTTTCTCACACTGACAAAAAATATAGTATGAACTGACAATGCAGACAGATTTGTCTTTATGAAAGCTTTGTGCCCTTTTGCTCAGTGTTCATTGCTGCTTAACATTGTATTCGTTTTTGGATCGGTTCTTTTCACCACCTATTTCCTCTGTCTCTTTCACTGCCTCTTCACTCCTCTCTCCCTCCTCTGCCACTCTCCCTCTGTGCCACACTGTGTCTCTGTCAATGCCTTGCAAAGACAGTTCAGTTTGTTGTTTTATCTAGCCTGGCTTGAACTTTTCCATGACTCAACATGAGACTGCATTAGCAATCTAAAAACTGCATATTAACCTTAAAAAAAAGACCAAACGAGTTTTGTTTGTTTTGCGGTTTTAGTCAGTGTGGTGTTCACTAAGAATTCTCCAAAAGAGATACATGCTCACAGTCCTGCATGTGTGTGTGTGTGTGTGTGTGTGTGTGTGTGTGTGTGTGTGTGTGTGTGTGTGTGCATCAAGTTTTGCAAATCATCTTTAAATCACATTTTCAAGAAGATACATGGTGCTGTTTGTTAGCGCAGCCTGTTCATTTTTTAAAAAAGACACTTAATGCACACAAAACCATCTATGCAAATCCGCCCAGACTGAGTGTTCGTGTATGTGTGCATGAATCTGTGACTGTGTGTATGAGTGTGTGATGTCTTCATCTCGCTGACATCGGCAGTAAACAAAAACAGACATTTCTGGAGCATCTTATTAGTCAGTGAAAACAGATGAAAGCGCAAACAACCTCCTTTAGGATGTTGCCGCTCAAAATTAATTACATACAAATAACTAGATTTGATTTTATTAAATGCTAACCAGGACCAAGTAGCTAATTACTGAAACTATCCACATGGGGATCTGTGTGTGTGTCTGTGTGTGTGTGTGTGTGTGTGTGTGTGTGTGTGTGTGTGTGTGTGTGTGTGTGTGTGTGTGTGTGTGTGTGTGTATGTATGTGTGTGTGTGTGTCCTGATTAAAGAAAAAAAACATTTCATCAACTATAAAAAGAAGTTGTGAGTAATGCTCCAAGACATCTGAAAAGGACATAAACAATGATGGACAAAAAGACTCCACTACATTTATTTGACACTCATGGTTAATATGCTTATTTGATTAGTGCAGGACTGTACTACTAATCTACCCAGTAGTAAACATTTTTAAATGTGTACATTTTAGTGGCAAAACCAGAACGTCTGAATATTACAATGTGAAAGTAGCCATTCTGCGTGATGAGTACTCTTTTGTACATTTTGCTTAATCTGTTGAGCTGCCTCTTGTGGCATACAGTAGTTGTGATGGTCTCTGAAGCTCTTATTTAGTTTTTAGTATTTGGACAGATATTTGGGTCCTCGTGAATTTATTTTATTTGAATCTTTAGAAGATTGCTTCAACTTTTACCTTTCATTTTAAGTTAGCGCTTTGGCATTAACCGGAAATTACATGGTGACCATAGGAAACATTTTGTGAGGAAAATACAACTACATCTCACAATGGAAAGTCTGCGATTATACATCACAGTTTGAAAGTATTACACTGCGGTTGGTTGAATTAAATAAGGGTCTGTAAGAGATGGGCCTCCATTGCCTCCAGAGAGAGAGAGATAGAGAGAGCGAGAGAGAAAGAGAGAGAAAGAAAGAGATACAAAGGGTAGATAGTGATTTCATGTGTGCATGACATGTGCGTGATGAACTCCGGGACACAAGAAATTGGAAATAATATGATTATGCCTTAGGCCCAAGTAGTGGAAGTTCCCTTTGATAAATTCTATTTAATTATCTCGTAATTAACTAGTCCATTAAAAGTCTATTGGACAAGATGGCAGTGAGCACTTATTGTATTTCCTTCCATATAGGAAATGAGGGAGAGGAGGGGCAAATGGGCCGCTCATTTGTCAGATAGTGTGTGTGTGTGTGTGTGTGTGTGTGTGTGTGTGTGTGTGTGTGTGTGTGTGTGTGTGTGTGTGTGTGTGTGTGTGTGTGTGACAGACATTACGTGTGAAGTCTGGGTGGTGGTGGGTTATATTAAGCATGTAGACACAAAGACAGGCCAGAAGGCTAACAGCTGTATGTGCCTAAGGCTTACAGCTCTTACAGTCTCTCAAAGTGTATGAATCTGTCTTCCTGATTGTGTGTGTGTGTGTGTGTGTGTGTGTGTTTAACTGCTTGTATGCAATAGCTCTGAGCAGATAACGTAGAGAAGATGAACAGGGACATTTTCATTATTAAAAGCTAAGTTCGCTTCTCTTTATTCCGACTCATTAAGTATGAATAGTGTTAATATTTCCATTTGTCTTTGTTAATGTCATCTCCATGTCTTGGCTTCTTCATTCTCTCTCCCCCTGAGTCATTACAAATTTCTACCAAAGCACTTTACCACACTGTAAAGTCATTATACTGTACTCTTATTGTACTTCACTTCCTGACTATCTTGGTAGTGGAAGCTAGTAGCACTGTGGCCTGACAATCATTTAAAACAAGATACTAGTGGTGTTATTCAAGATAAAATAAAAATCTACGACAACCATCTAGTTCTATATCAACGCGCTATTATTTTTTGTGTATTGTTCAATTGTTATTCTATTGCTGTTTATATTTATTAATTACAGTATGCTCTGCTAACCACCTGATATGACTTTTACCCTGGAACAAGTTTCTGGTACTCCTCAGCCAATCACTGCCTTCTTTCTTGACATGGATTGGAAACTGGGAGGTTGTGTGCATGATACGGGCCTAAGCAGTAACACACACAGACGCTCTGTGTGGTTTTTAGTTGTCAGCAGTAACACACACCAGACATGCCACATAGACAGGAGGAATAGTTAAGTTAGGATAGTCAAGATGTGGAGACCTGGGCACCAAATGTCAAAGTGTTTCTGGTGTTTCAGAAAGGCTTTATACCACTAAGCCTTCAAGGCACAAGGATGATTTAAAGTGTAAGGGCTGATTACTGTTGGTTTGTAATTGTTTGTCCTTATTTGTTATGGTTTTATAGTCTATGATAGATCCTTATATACTTTAACATATCACAGCTGCAGACCCACTTAACGATCAAAAACCACAGAAGTGGATTTTTTAAGATTGCTTGGTAACAATTCATTGCAAACTCTGTACATATTATGCAGCGTACAGTATAACAGGCAGAGATGGCAAAAATGATGCTGTTGATTTAAGTCACATCAAGACGAGGAAGGCAAAACATAAACAGATTTGGCGTCATGATGAAATGAGTGATGACTAAAGGCAGAGTCGAGTGCAGATAAAGAAAGGCTTTCAGTGTGTCCAGGAACCAGCTACCAGGAAAGAAATTCATCCGACCTCCCGGCCCCTTTGTAATAAAAGGAGCAATAATTTGAAAAGAGGCCAGCTAGTCTGCCCTTCTACTGGGATTTGAAACATGGCCAAAGTTTGCCTGATAAAAGAGGGATAAACTATTAGGATTGAAACCTGGCCAAACTCTCCACTCCTCTCTGTGAGGAAACTAGCAGTCTGCTGCAACAGAAACTTGGCCAACCTATCGGCATTTCTCAGAGGGAGGGGGACAAAACTGGTAGAAATTAAACTCAGCCGACCTCTCTACCCCTTTCAGGTGGAGCCAATGGATCAATCTCAGTTTAACAGCTCTGCTGCTCACGCATGTGCACAGACACACATCCATGCATGCACAAAAACACCCAAACACACACACACACAGAGCAGAAGTGAGGTTGATTTAATTCTAACAGCTCTGACTTACCATCCAGAACACTCACTGAAGGAGAAAAACTCAAAAAGACTGCAGGCCAGAGAGAAAGAAAGATTTGAGCGGTGGAAAGCAAAAGACAAGAAAAGTTAAATGGAGAGTAGAGGGAAGAAAGGGACATGGAGATAAAGAAAGACATAAAGAGAAAAAGAATAATTGGTGGGGAAGGCCGTGGGTATAAGGGAGAATAAACTGATACCAAGCTCTGTGAATTCCCTCTACTGTTAGTGTTTAGTACAATTTTATTTTAAATTATCACTAAAGTCTGGAGGAGTCTTTGCAAACTCTGTTGGTTTTAGCTTCAAGAATTATGTGCATGCTCGGTAATGTTCATGACATATTTCACACCTTCCTTATTTTCAACACCACCACTACCACTCAATGCATGTAACACTGATGGCTGAATGCACATAGGATTGGGTCTATATATAACCTGCAGTCTGTGAAATCACATTAAGAGCTGTTGCTTGTATTTTGGGGGTCATAGGGTTTTTTGATAAATGGATGGATGGATAGATGCTTGTACAGTATGTGATGGATTTGGATATGCAGATAAATGGTTACATTGACACTGTAATGCTAATAACAAGCCTGTGTGTTATGATGGGATCACACAACACCCCCTGCTCGCAGCTATCAGTAGGAAGGTGCTAAGAGCTCAAAGATGTTCTCACCTCCTCTATGATGTGTTATGAATGATAAATAGTTGTCCGTGGCTGGCTGCCGAAGCAAACGATTAAGAGTGTCTTTATTGTATTTTAAACAATGTCTGATGGCCACAGTAGGGCGGGAATTTGTTGTTTTGATTTTTATTATTATATTATTATTATTATGATATTATTATATGTACATGTATTCTGCAATGTATTCTGCAATGCAGCAAGAACCTGGACATTTAAATAAATTTGTATGCATATTAAAGTCAGTAAAACATTTGTATCACTCCACATAAGTTAGAATCATGTCATGTTGTGCAGCTGTATAGGAGGAGAGTATGCAGCCGTGCAGTGCACCAGTGCACCATGGGACAGCTACACCAAGTAAGATTAAATACTAGATAGAAGCACTGTAAAGCGTGGAAACATAAATGATTCAGCAGATAAACACACATTAATGTGCAGACATCGCAAAATGGCACATTGGATAATACAAATCATTAACAGTGGGAGGATTACACTAATTGAATATCCATTTTTCTCTCTAGTATGGCCCAGGATGACTGGTTTTAAGGTTAACGTTAATGTTTCTGGCTATCAGGAGAAACTCACTGGTCCTGTATGGAGAGCATTAGCATTACATTACTAGAAATTAAGTATTTATGAATACACTCTTCCTTAATTCTTCATCTTTAAACATAATAGAGACTGAACATTCGGAACACTGTAATTCAAACCAGTTATCTAAACACCCCCACAGTAATTTATGGGTGTAAACTTAAACGTGCAATAACTGTTTTTATTTAAATGCTGCTATTCAATATGTACAATCATAATATTGTGCTGCTTTCAAACTATTTTTTTATTTTGTTTAATGTCATATTTAAATGTTAAAATAACACTCTGTAGCATTTGTATTTTTTTTAATTTTTTTTAATTTTTTTAGTTAAAGCAGTATTTATGAGCCGGTGGAATGGAATTTCGTTCATATGTGCACTCTGTGCGTACAGTTGAATGACAATAAAAAGATATATATCTAATAACGCGCTGCCTATATCATGCCCAGAAAATTGATTAAAAATCATAAGCCCCACTCGGACAAGGTGAATATTCCAGGGGGGTGTGGGTGATCAACCCCAGCCACGTTCCTTAGTAAATGGACTCATCCCTCTGAGTATTTCAACAGGGTCAGCCCTATGTTCCCACAGCCTTATGTTCCCACATTTCTAAGAATTTTCTTAAAATTAGGCCCTATTTTCCCACAGCCCTATGTTCCCACATTTCTAGGACATTTTCAAAATTAGGTCGTATGTTTCTACATTTCTTCTCCTTCTTTCTTCTTACTTCAAGGGTTAGGGTTAGGGTGGGTTAGGGGTTAGCCGAACATAGGGCCTAATTTTGGAAAAAAATCTTTGAAATGTGGGAATATAGGGCTGTGGGAACATGGGCACGCTCCCATTTCAACCATGATAGACATACACATAAAACCAGGTACATGAAGGCAGCCTACAGCTAATAAACCTTTACTGTAGCTGACAGTACAACATAACATTTTAGTGTCCTTATTTTCGCTTGGAATTGGCTTCCAATCAGGACTGTTATGTATAAATGGTATAAAGGGGTTGGCAATAACTGTTTCAAATTCTTCCATTGCACCCTTGACAGATCAAAATGTGTGCAAAGTTTATGAATTTCAGTAAGTGGAGCTCTTCATGAACAAATACTGACAGGTACGCCTACACTAACAGCTTAATATCTAGACAGAATCTAAATCATTGGAGGACCAATGAGTGTGCAAAAAACCCAGTAAATGTTTGAGGCTGTAATTTAATCTCAGGCTAGGATTAACATGATACACTGAACAATGATTGGAATATTAAAATCACCACAGTTCCCCGAAGAGACACAAATCCTGTCAGAATGGGGCTAAAGGCATGCTATGCAACAATTTTACATCACCACCAACTTTGCATAAGTAATCCCATCATGACAGGGCAGTGTTCATTACAGTAAAGACCACTGGGCAGAGCTCCCCTGTTAATGCCTGTGCCACACATGCAGGAGGAGATAGTGACATAGTGATCATCTCAGGACACTGCTGGATGTTTCTGTAACATTTGTCTCTTCACCTTCTCCAAAACGATAACATCATAGCCACTGACTGTAAATATGAATGGACAGAGCATGTGTGACCTCACCCATTGGTTTGTGGAGATCTGCTATGAGTCGTCGAGTTTGCCGTTACGGGCACAGCCATCTTAGTTGCGGATGTGACGATTTTAGATGAGAGGGAGGAGTGAGGGAAGAGCCATAGACTGTTGGGCGATATCTGACTGTGACATTAGCTGAGAGTTTGCAACGCTGCTTACACTCTACGTTACACACTTTCACTGGCAATCTGGATGCAACTGCTGCTGAAAGCTAGCCTACATAATTCGAGGTAAGATTTAGCTTCGCTAGGTTTTAAATATATCTTTGTACCATAATTATATTACATATAAGACAGGCCACATACTGTCAATCACATCATAGCCACGCCCTAAAACACCCCCTGCTTTATCATCGATTTTAAAATCAGCGAGACCAAAATTTAAAAAATTAACATCATTCTGTATTGCAGAAGACTTAAAACTAGCGATTGAGACCATAAACTCATTATGAAAATGTTTACTGAGTTAATAAATCAAGTGAGAAGTGGGTCACTTTCTCATAGACTTCTACAGAAACCGACCTCCTTTTGCAACCGCACGTGTCGCCCCCTGCTGGAATTCAGATAGATGCAGGTTTAACCCCCAACTGCGGATCCGCTCCGGAACGGCGGCGGAGTCAATAGGTTTCCATTAAAGTCAATGGCCCTCATTTATGAAATGTGCATACGACCTAAAACAGGCGTAGGACGGGCGTACGCCGATTCCTACGCAAAGCTCGGAATTTATCAATTTGAACGTGAGCACAGGCTGCGATAAAATCTCACGTCTGGTCTGAACTCGTGTACGCAAGTTTTCGAGTCAGTGTGGCCTTGCAGTGCAGCATATAATCAGTAGAAGTCATCAGTTGATCACTTATCAGCAATGACAGATCTGGTTCTTTGTGAAGACCTCTGTGTGTGCCGGTACAACAGTGCACATGTACGCGCACGGGCCACGGTGGAGCACTCCATCGGATTGATTAACAGGATGTTATTCAACACTTTTAAAAAGTATAGTGTTATGTTTGGCAATTATATTCAATACAGGAAACATGACGATGCACAACATTTTTATTTATTCTTCAGGTTTTTGTTTCTCTTTTAAAAGTTAATGATCACAAGTGAACGATTTATTTCTGCCATTGACCGAGTTATTTCGGCTTGTTTTTCCAGCCCCTCTGCTGTCAGGAGACGGGCTCGGGGTGGGGGTCCAGCACAGGGGGGGCGGAGGACACGCGCTCACGGTTGCCTGGCTCTGACTCATGAAAAAAACACGAGTAAAAAATAAAAGACACTGCATAAACTCTGTATGCTGTGTGTTTATTTAAATATAGGTACACCATGTAGGCCTAAGAGATTGCAACATAAGCCTGTATATTACTATTAGAACTATAGCGTACATGTGTCAAGGATGTTTAAATTAAATAAACTTCAGCTCAAGTCCGATTTACTACGGCAACTTTCCATTCCGCATTATTTCTACAGCCTTTAATACCAGTTTTCAGGCTGCCAAATACTACACATGTTAGTGCAAATGAACCTGAGATATCAGGGTTTCAAGCTCCACCTCTGAAAAGTGCCGGATTACGTCTCGCCATGTTGTAAATTGTAGGGGCGAGGCCTCAAAAGCGAGAATATATAGGAGCGTGATATTTAAATTACGATCGTTTCCAGCCGCTGCATTTATCAATGTACGACCATTCTCAGAAATTGGTGTGATACGAACGTTTCATGAATCACATGTGAAGCCTGTCATAAGATGATATCTGCGCTCATATCTGCGCTGGTTTCTACGATGGGTTGATAAATGAGGGCCAGTGTGTGTATTTTCACTGACTGCGGAACGGCTGCGTTCTGATTCCGTCCCAGACCGGTGATCCGCAGCCCTTCGGAGCAGATACGCAGAGCGTCTATTTTTGACGGATGCTGGAGAGCTCCGCAGCAATTAAGCACAGGGCAGATTGTGCAGGACAGGAAGTCGAGAACTGAAACAAAATAAAACATCCAGTTAATTTTCAAAATAAAACAGTTCCGCCGATCCGTGCTCACGGCAGATCATATTTCCCTGCACTACACCTTGAAAACATCATAATGGGTGGAGACAGGCCTGAAGTCAAGTTTGTGGTTCTGTTTATAGAAACTACATCCTGTTATATTGCGCGATCATATGTGAATTTGCGAGATCTCATGGGTCCTCGTGACTTCAGCTGTCATGGCCGCAGCCGTTTCGCAACAAATCCGCACCTGGTGGGTAATGAAGGACGGCGGAGCCAACACGCAGCGGAGCCGATCCGCAGCCGTTCCGCAGTTGGTGGAAATTTCGGGTAAGGCACTTCCGCATTTGTAGCAATTCGCCGAAACGGATGCTTTGTCCATTAATATTAACAGTCTATGATCCTAGCACAAATATAAGACCGTGTGTTTTTCTACTGCACATACAATGACTAAAATGTGATTGGGTTCATTGTGTCATTTTGACTCACTGTGTATCTCGCTGACTTTCACTGTGTCTCACTTTCTTTCATCCGTGTAGAGAAGAATAGCTGTTGTCAAGGGAGAAAGGAGCAGCTACCTGGATGTAACTCTTTCAAGAAAGTTCAGTGACATGTGATAAATGTTTAAATGCAGAACAGTCTGCCTTCAAAGTGTTTTCTATTCCTTGATAACGCAGGTACAAACGGGGCAGGAGCAAATCCATTAGTCGCGCAGTGCACAATAAATGTAGTTACTTTCTACAACTGTGCTTTTTGTTTTGTTTGCTTTGGCACTGGGTGTGTTGTGGGATGACTTTGCACGACCCAAGTCATATCGACCAAGGAGGCTGGCTTCTTTTTTTTTCTTTTTTTTACAGGATAATGGTAAATGCGTGTAACAGCAGTGAAGAATCGTCAACCCAGAAAATTGACTCAGTAATGTTGGATACACAGTAATATCTACCTAACGTTTGCTTACATAAACTACTGGTCATACTTGAATTGAGCAAGTGTGTGCTTCATTACTTAAGTATTAATCTTTTTGTTTGACGAAGAAAGAATGTGTTTTTTTTCTCAAATGTTACAACGTTTTGATTTAGTTTATCCGTTAGTAGCCTACACTCAGACGACCCAGTGTGCAGGCTCACTGTGATGTTCAAGTTACACAAGGAATGACATGCTGCAGTATGTGTGTGTTTGCGTGTGTGTTGCTGACAGAGACAGCAGGTGTGTGGCAGAGAGGAAATTGGTATATTAGTGTATGATAGAGAGAGAGAGTGAAAGAGATTGCTAGAAAGAGAGAGACAGGATGGAATCCCACCCGAGGGAGAAAACACTGCATCAGTTTTACTGAGAGAGAAAGTGGGAGAGGAAGGTATTAGTTTGGCTGCAGAGTGAAATGTCTTGTGTTAGGGGCACTTAAGCCTGAAGTCACAAAGCTCACTATGTGTGTGTGTGTGTGTGTGTGTGTGTGTGGGCGCGCGCACACGTTTGTGTTTGTTTCTGTATATAAGTGTGTATATCTGTGTGTTTGTGTACATGTGCACTGTTTTGTTCAACCTCTTTAACATTTCAAATCTCATGCAAATTCCTCTTTAGTTCGGTGGATTCAAATAAAAGGGCTTTAAAATGTGTGTGGGATGATGTGTGCGCCACATCTCCAGTATTTCTGAAGAGAGGAGAGCAGAGATTAAATCAACTGAGTTCCCCTGACAGCTCTCTCTCTCGCACACACACACACACACACACACACACACACACACACACACACACACACACACACACACACACACACACACACACACACTCATTCTCTACCTGGAGTGCCTCAATCTAATCTTCTCCAGGTCAGACAGATGTACACGGAGCTAGCGTGTGTGTGTCTCGTAGTTGGGGATTTCTGCCATGATAACCACCGCAGCATGATGGATGGCAGGGCACAGACACCGACATACACGCCCATTTTATGAAACCAATAACCTGCTCTAGGTTGTGCTGCATGGAAAATCTATCAGAGTTGAGGCGGGGGCGTCATAACTCGCCAGGTTTAGGAGACCGCACTGTAGCAAAACATCTTTTCGTTTCATAAACTGGTGAGCATGATGAGAAGTTTAGATAATATGCTGAAAGAGTGTTTCCGTTTTCTTCTGTCAAGCAGTCAGCACACTTTAACTGAAATATGATTTCCATATACTGCAGCCTGTTGTGGGTTATTACAGTAATAATACCTGAGAGGGCATTGTTTATTGTGATTATGGGTATGACAGTGATTTAGAGACGTAAGCGTACTGTCAGAACAGCAAAGTATCCACAACAGTACTAGAACATTTCCTCCTGGGTATCATGGCTTTTATGCAGCAGTTACCGGCACATGTGCTCAGTGAAAAGCTTCCTCAGGAGGACGCTTATGTGAACATGGCAATAAAAAGCAGGATAAAGCTAGGAAGATCATAAACTAGCACCCTGGTTGCTAAAAGCATCTAATGAAACACAGCACAGCACAGCAATAGTTTACGAGACCCATCACTATGGTTTGAATGCCTCTTTGACCTATCAGATTGCAAGGCTGAGAGCGCAGGGTGTTAAAAAAAAACCTGCGACGGTGGTTCTCAAAGTCGGGTTTTGAGCCAACATGGGCTCACTGGGGAGCTTTCAGTGGGTCCAAGCAAAATGATGAATGGTTTACAGCTGCACCAAGTTTTTATGTAAAAAAAAAAAAAAAAAAATATGCATCAGAGCCACTTACATCAATAAGGCCTGTTGCAAGAGAGAAGTGTCCCTGACTTATTTAAATACGAGAACAGTTTGAGGCATATTTATGGGCTTAATATCTGCAGGCACCGTGAGCAATGTGAGCTGAAGAAAAGGAATTTTCTCCATATTTTTTTATGGCGATGTGTAAAACTGGAGTCGCCCTAAAGAATCTTGTTCTTTCTTGTTCATCATCAATATCTTTGATATTGATGATGCGACATTAAACTCTCTCCCTCTGGTCGTTGCTCTGAGCATTACAACACCAAACCTAATTCAAAGCTTAAACAATTTAGCTGACACAAAAGTATATATATTTGAGCTTGTATCTGAAAATAACCTATACTGTAACTGCTACAAATAACCATTATTTTGCCCCGAAGACCTGGAAACACCCATTAAGCTTAATCATCTGTAATTCAATACTGAAACACAGTCTTCTTGTTTTGGCTGGAGTTGAACCTCGGGTCATAAGCAACGTAAACCACCGACATACCCATCATACCATGGGGCCCAGAGGCACAAGTTGCCTCCTTAAACAAATATGACCTTTAGCTTTCATTCCCAGAGGCAGCCAAAGGTGACTGCATTGGTTACATTTTTTATATACCTGTAATTTATAATGCATAAACAGCTACCGTCCTGCCCTACACACACTAACCACCATCAGTATCTTTCTCATCTCATCAGTAGCTTTCAATGTAGATTATCATGAATTTTATATTTAAATATTTGAGTCATCCTCTGATCAGCTATAGATTATGTTTTATGAAGAACAAGACTTTGGGTTAAGATTAAAATGTAATTGATTAGCAGATTTCTCTTACTGTACCACTTGTCTGTATACATGCATGCCATGTGTTGCAAGTAGATACACTATGCCTTATGGGAAAAGGGAGAGTGGACAGCGTGCATCCAAGACATTGCCATCAGCATGGCAAGCAAATGGTCAGTAATGGATGAAATATAACTAATATATAGCTTCAGTTCTAGGGTTGAGTTGTAAAGACGCAGTAGGACTTGTCAGCAATGAAACTGTGGTATAATATATATAATAATAAAGCTCTTTTGCAATACTATACTATCCATATACTGTACCTTTGTACATTAAGGGTTCCATGTCCTGACTGAATAACACATGTACTATCTTTTCATGTTCTTATTTGTCAGTGTGGCTCTATACTGAGCAGGCTGTGTTTATCTAGGTAACAAATACGTCTTCCTGTCACCCATCTGTTTGTGCATCTGTCACCTGCCCATCTACCCATCTGTGAGTGTATGCACGCATAATTTGTGAACTTAATGTGTGAATGAGGAGGATTTTTCACCCTACATATCTTAACATTCGGTTTTCACACCTTACTCTGCCAACCCCCCACTCCCTCTCTTTCTATATCAATTTCAGGCTCTGTCTTTTCTCTTTCACAATCTTTTTGCCTCTCTTTCTGCATTTAGGTCTTTCTCTTCTTTCTTCACTCTTTAATCCCTTCACCTATCTCCTTTATATTCCCTGCCCTCTGTTCTCCTTTCTGTATTTCCATGTGTTTGTCTCTCCTCATCAATGACAGCTGCCACTCACAGTCATACTGTACATGTGGGTTGCTATGACAACACACCCATGTGCTCAAATATTAAACACTCACTTACTTTCCCATGCACATAATTTATGTATTTATTAAAATGATGGTGGAGCCAGTTCCTATGCTGCTGCCCCGTGTTTTTAAGGCTCGGATTTGGTTGTTTGTCTTTTCCAAAATATTTTTCAGATTTTCTTATTAATTTTAATTTATTTTGATTTCATTCATCTATTTCAGCAACATCTCAAAAGATGACACTCAAAGAAATGTACAGCTTCAACATATATATATATATATATATATATATATATATATATATATATATATATATATATATATATATATATGCTCCCTGCATTGTGATGCAGTTTTTCTCTCTCTAAGAAATGATGGTCTTAAAAACCTAAATAAAATAAGTAGTTTGTGGCATAATTTGTCAAAACAGTACAATAAAACCCTGTGTTACGTGTCCAAGTATTTCATGTTTTGCTGCCTGTCTTGTGTTAGGGACATAACACACTGATTCAACAGTTTCTATTGTGTCCCAGATCAGCATGTTATAGAAATAAAAAGGTTTCCTGATGCAGACAAATAACTTGAGATGTTGGATGACTGCAGTTCTAGGTCGCAGTGAGCACGTCAGCTAATTTTAAATCCATGCAATTGTATTGGTGTCCCATTTTTCAAATTCATTAGCAATGATATGTCCTTATATCTCACTGCCACAGACTGTTGGTGAGGCAAATTAGACTAATCTCAGGTAGAGAACTGTAAATAAAGCAGTCACCTTTACAGTTATTTTTTGACCTTGCTAAATACTTCTTACTCATTGGTTGGGATGGCTCAGACAGCATTAAATTAAAATGTCATTTCATTTAGCTGACGCTTTTATCCGAAGCGACTTCCAATGAGTGCATTCAACCATGAAGGTATAAACTCAGTACAGCAAGAACCACATAGAAGTACATTAGCTTCAAGTGCAATATATATTTTTTTAACCATCTATCTTCTCAGCCAAGGTGCAGTGGGAAGAGATGTGTTTTTAGCCTGCGTTCTTTCAGCTGTCGATGGGGAACCATTTAGGAGCCAGGACAGCAAACAGTGGGGATTCTGTTGAGATGTGGAAAAAGTATGCAGATCCTCTACTTAAGTAAAAGTACTAATACCACACTGTAAAAACACTCTGTTACAAGTAAAAGTCCTGCATTGAAAATGTTAAGTAAAAGTATGTAACTATCATCAGGAAAATGTACTTTAATTAGTAAAAGTAAAAGTACTTAATGCAGAAAAATCCTCACATTTTAGAAACTGGAAATCAGCAAAAGTGTTTAATTGGCTAATCATTTTAGCTAGTTGTCGGCCTGTATATTGTTGGGTAGTTTAATTTAGAATACAACATTATACTGTATATATTACATGTGTTTTGTGTGCAGAAATCTTAATTTGTAAAGTAACTAGTAACTAAAGCTGTCCGATTAACGTAGTTGAGTAAAAAGTACAATATTTCCCTCTAAATGTAGTGGAGTAGAAGTAGAAAGTGGCATGAAAAGAAAAGACTCAAGAAAAGTACAAGTACCTCAAATTTGTACTTAAGTACAGAACTTGAATAAATGTACTTTGCTACTTTCCACAACTGCGTGTCCCTCGCAGTGATGGAGCAGCAAGCAGATTGGCCGATGCAGAGCGGAGAGGACGGGCTGGGGTGTAGGGTTTAACCATGTCCTGGATGTAAGCTGGGCCTGATTCGTTCGCACCAAGTATGAAAGTACTAGTGTCTTGAAGCGGATGCCGGCAGCAACTGGTAACCAGTGAAGGGAGCGGAGAAGCGGTGTAGTTTGAAAGTAGTTGGGTAGGCTGAAGACCAGTCGAGCTGCTGCATTCGGGATGAGCTGCAGAGGTCGGATGATGCTTCCAGGCAGACCAGCCAGGAGGGAGTTGCAGTAGTCATCATCACATTACTAAAACATTAGTCATTTTTATTCGTTATAATTAGGGATAGACCGATTATCGGCCCTGGACAATGGCCCTTTTTCACAGCAGACATGTTGACTTGTCATAGTAGGAAAAGCACAGCTGAAATTGATAACCTTAACGATGGCTCAATTCCATCAAGTGTCCCAGTAAGCTATTTCAGTGAGTCAGCATGCACAATACCAGGGCCTCTCCTAAGTGGAATGCAGCCATCATTAATGGGTTTGAATACACCTGCGCTTTTCCTACTATGACATGTCAACATGTCTGCCGTGAAAAAGGTCTATTATTGGGCTGTTTTTTGGCAGTTTGCATATTGTCTGTATCTGTGTTTTATTTGCCCGATAACCGATAAAGTTAATGAATTAAAAAGTGTGCTACTTTGGCTCGGCTACAGCTCAGTGTCTGTCCCTCTGCTTCGCTTTCACTCACCACTGAGTCTGACTTAATGTCCTGCCCACAACATCATATCTGACTTTTACTGTGAATTGTGATGAAAGTTTCAAATTTATTAAATAATTGCTTAAAGCATTTAAACAAAGTTTTGTGTTGGAGTGTGTAACATTCCAAAATCTTAATTTTCACTTAAAGATTTTCATTTTCACTGTAAATGCATATCGGTTCCATTAACTACTCATAATTGGTATCAGCCTTGAAAAACCAGTATCGGTTGATCCCTAGTCATAATGTACATGTAGCACAACTGATTCTTGTTTGCTTCGCTGGCAGTTGTTATGTTGTCTTCAAAGACTACAGTTTCATTCTAGGAGATAGAGACTATATTAGTCAGTTATATAAACTCACAGAGTAAAGAAGAAAGTGGCTGAAAGTTTTGATCTTGAATCAATTTTGGTGTCACGGACATCACAAATCTTTCTAGTCTGCACTAACTTTAAGCGTGGTATTAAACGCCTACTAGGGTTGGGTACCGAAACGCAAATTTCGGTTCCTCATTTCGGTTCCACTTAATGTGTCGACTGAAATATTTTCCCTGTGTTGCTCCGAAACAGACGTAAAAATATCACACTTTCTCTTTCTTATTATATATTGAAGTACTTTAAAACATTAATATATTGTTACATTTAAATCATTTACAATTAACCCTTGTGTTGACTTCGGGTCACATTGGCCCGTTTTAAATTTTTGTTTTATATCAGAAAATATTGGACGTAGAAATATGCGCTGAAAATGTGTAGAAGAAAAATAAAAAAATGTAAAATGTTGGAAAAAGCAAAAAAACAAATTGTGAAAAAAGGCGTCACAAATGTCAGAAAAAAAGTGTTTTTTCAAGGTTGAAACGAAGACAACACAAGGGTTAAAAAAACCTCTATAATTATAATAATATAATATTGATGTCATTTTTCAGCTTTTCAAGAATCAGTTTAGGAATGGGAATCGTTTTAAAAGTACTGGTTCGGCATCAGAATCGTAAAAATCCAAACCTTAGCTGCTCAACTGGGCAGCGGATGAGGGCCGAGGCTGGGCAGCTCACAAATACGCCTGTGTGCAACTTAATGAATATAAAGTAAGGTGATCCTAATAGCAGAATGCAAGCTCAGCAAAGCTTTCTTGGATCCGTACAACTGTAATAAGTAATGCTCTGTCCCTCTCATCCAATATTTTAATATTTTACCACAGTAATTAGTATGGGAGGTAGGTATACCACATCTTCTTTAAATGTTAATCAGGCCAAGCAGTGGGTGCATATACAATACTCAGAAGATGCAGCTGTGCTCTGCACACCTGCATATACAGATACATTAGCTTCATCTTTCCAATACCAGCCTCTCTGAGTCAGCTCCCACACACTCCTGCTTCATCATGAGGGCTTTTGTAAAGCCCAGAGGTCTGCCCCCTCACAGGGTTTGAACTGGATCCACTCCACCGTGTAACACTTTGTACTGCACAGTTCTCAGGTTGACATCCCAACAGATACTGCTCCTATTGTACGGCCACTCAAATGTTGTAATCATTGGCCCAATCCCAAAGTCCGGACTCACAGACTCAGGGACTTTGGTGCGCGTCCTCGCGGAATTCGTAAGGGCTTAGGGTTGTCCCAGTGTCGAATTTCAAAGGGCGTGAGGGTTTGAGGACACACTTACCGAGCCCTTTCCGTGAGTCTGCATCGATGCAGCCTTCACCAAAGGGAATTACCCACAGTTCAATGCGTTGTGACGTTTACTGTGGAGACCATAGGGAAATCCGGAAATTACAAAGGTAAACAACAGCACAACCACGACCACGGAGCACAGACCAACCTGTTGTCCAGCTTGTAAAACGAGTTTGAAAAAACATGCAATCAGCAGCCGTCTCCTGGGCCTTGGCCGTGTGGAAAGCAACAAACTTAAAATGAAAATTCCCAAACGGGCAAGTGTCAGCAACATCTTTGTTATTAAACATCGAGAAGGTAACATGTGATCTCATGAAGTGCTGTCCCAATCCCATTTTACCTATCTGAGCCCATGTGGCCTCACACACTCACTCACTCAGCACCTGAGATCAATTAAGTCTGTGAGTCTTTAGTCCTTAGTCCTCAGGGCTCACTTTGGGATTGGGTCACTGTCCGCTACTAGAAAGTCCACATACATTTTCTAAATTCCACAACAGCTGTTTGTTAGCAAAACCCTGGATTATATGCTGAAAACATATCTAAAGAACATGTGTATATTCCACTAAACTGAAGCAATAAATGTGTTTTGAAAGAACCCTCAAGCTTTCCAGAGATTCCATTATTGTAAAATTACAATTTGTATCTGCAAAATGTTCACTGGAAACATATTTCATTGGTTTTTCCTAGAACATCTGCTGATGGCAACTGAAGTTAAATTAACATTTCCATTGTTATTTTTAGGCAACTGAACACACTTGGTTAAGGTAAGGGTATGTTATGCTTTTTTTTGTCTGCATAATGACTATATCTCCACCATCCAAAAATTCTGAGAAACATTTGTAGTTCTTGATTATTTCTTTTTTTGCAGATCCCGACAGATATCCATCAGTAACTGAGAGGTATTGATTTAACAGATTTTTAGACACAGACACCTGTTCAATGTACCCTTGGGTCATAAACTACTTACTTTCTCACGTAGAGATATGAATGATTGATGTCCATAGGCTTGTCACTGGTGTTACATCAGCAGGAGTACTAACAGTTTACATACATTTCCATTCTTCTGCAGTGCAACAATCTGTCTCTGCATTTCTCTCTCTCTCTCTCTCTCTGCCAGTTCTGTGGCGTTCCAGTGACCACCTCTTGAATTTCTCTCTCTTTCACTTTAAAACTGCGAGTGTTGCCATTCCTGAGCACAATGTTGGAGGGCCAGCAGTCGCAGCATCCTCTGGGGTGCCGACCGTGGCTTGGAGGGCTGGCACATGCTGGATGACTTATTGGAAATGTTGCTTTTTTTGGACAGCCATGAGAAAGCACCACACTTTTATCTTTTATATATATTCAGAGCTCTTCTAACACATCTACTCTTTTGTGCTCTCCCTTTCTCATGCACACCAACACACACACACACACACACACACACACACACACACACACACACACACACACACACACATGCACACACACACATGCTCACACATAAAAACAGTGAAAGAGGGTGAGATGTTGGATCAAACAGACTCATTTGGCCTCGGTTAGAAAGAGTCCTCTTATCTTGAAACAGCCATTTAGTGTTAATTAATCCATTTGACTGAAACCTCCCCCTACAACATATTCTCTTTGGTTGTTAGGCTTTCATGCTTAAAGTGCTCACACTACCTCAGATAGCCAAGTTAATGAAAAATACCCAAATCTGATTAGGCCGGCACTGCCTTTTCTCTCTGTAGCTTTCTGGCACACATGCAACGCCAGCTAGTTAATATGCCATTTTGCTTTCATGCTTAAAAAAACCCATCAATGAAGTAGAGATTTCACTAACTGTCCATTTTCTCTTTAGCTTTGCAGCATTGAGCTTTAAACGGACAAGCTGTAAGGTTTTGAGATACTAAACCCACAAACACAAAATAAATGTTTTTACCATTGTTGCTGAGCCAAGCTGATATGACATGTATTCCCACTACTGCCTCGCACCGGGGGGCCGCAGACCGCTGTGGTCCTGCTTGATAGCAGCTGTGTTGCTTTCTTGCTGAACGTGCTGACTGCTCTTCAAATAGGTTTGTCTTTCTTTGATATCTTTGATGCTGAAATGGTTTACATTTGTACACCAAACCTCCCCATCCGAAAAGAGGAGTGTAGGGCCTCCCCTTTGTAAATTTGTGGCTTTGTTTCTGTAAATGCAATTCCAGCCTTCAACAAACACAGGCTTTCTTCTGCTGCATAGCTTTCATGTTGTGATGGCCAACTGATAAGCGATAGAAGGACTGTTGTACTCATGATAAAGCTCAATGGCCTGCACTGATAAAAAAGGAACTATTTCTTTTAGTATTTGGCTTTCAATGTCACACAGCTTGCACTTATCAAGCCTCAAATACAAATAGTATTGCTTTGTGTTTTAACAAGGGCTAACACATTGACAGTGTTCTCTCCTGTGTCTCTTTCAGGCATAAAAGGCCCTTTAGGGGTTAAAGCTAAATTACAAGAGAGATACTGTTTGAGTTGCTGCCTTGCAAATCACATGTTTGCTTGATAAAAGCTCATAAGATCTCTCTCCCCCCTCTTTTTCTCACACACGAACACAACCTTGTATGTTCTTCTAGTCTGGAGTTAATGTGAAGTGACAAAGTAATGATTTCTGAGTGTTCCCATGCTTCAGGAGTCTTGTACAAGTTCACCCAAAGACTCACCGGCTGCAGCTCTGTCAGTCAGAGAAAACACAAACACACAGTCATTTGGTTCCTTTGTCCCCCTGTCTTGACTCCTGCTAGAAAAACAGTCCTGGTACACATTCACTGTCTGTGTCTATCTGGCTAAACACCAGTCAAAGCTGTGTTGGTTTTACACAACAGAGACAAATTTGGCATTGAAGTAGAAAAAAACTGGAATGCCTTTCAAATGATTACGAACAACTCCTGGTACAAAAACCAGAAGAAAAGAGAGTAAAACCTAATTTCCTAGCAAAAATATATCTTTGGAGAACAGAGTAAATGAGCAACAGGTTAGGCGAGAGGTATAGAGTATGATGTGGCTGTACGACTGCACATAACTGATGAATTACTTTACAATTGTCAATAATGACCGCTGTATATTAGATCCAGGGACTTTACTACATTACTAGAATGCTAATAGCAAAGGTTGAATTTCACATCTTCCCCTGAACTCCTTTACTACATTTGACATTTTACTCATGTGAATTTTATTAATAACATCTGATGGATTGATGTATCACATTTACTGATTTGGTGCATTCGTCTGTAGCTTTCATAATAAAATTGCCTTTTGCCCTTTTGGAAAGGAAATACAATCTTTCTGATTGACATTTGAGAATATTCCTTCCGTTATTAGAAGATGAAATAAATCCCCAGCTTTCTTAAAAGAAATACTAAATTTGCCATACAATATGCTTTTGCTCAAATCAGTTTCACATTTATTTATTTTTTTATAAATACAAACAGCAAATTCAAGTGATGCTCACTCACAAGTTGAGTTAACTGGCTCTCGACATAAGGTGATACTTTCTCACGAGTGAAAGGGTTAATGTTCAGGGATTTGTGAAGGCTCCGGTACCTGGGAAGTATCTTGATGCCGTGAAGACATTTATAGAGTAACTGGGGACTGTGTGGGATCTGAGTTAGTGTTTTTGACATGTTTTATATTCCATGGGGACTAATTTGCTTCACACATAATGACAGCAACACACAATCTGTCTGCACTCCCTCTCTCTGCTTTCCCCTACCTCACTCGGCTTCTCTTTCCATGCCTCCCCAAGGACAGTCAAATGGCAGACTAACTAGTAGTGTCATGGGGTGAATTTGTCTACTTCACTGGTTCTTTAAATGTTTCAGCCATGAATGCAAAACTGAGTACAATTAGCCTCTCACCAACTGAGACCCAGTTTAATTGACCCATGAAAGGTTGATGACCCATTTCAGGGTCCTGATCCTTAGTTTCAGAAATGCAGGGTGTGTATGTAAAGCTTGAAATATGGTCTGGGAGCCAGTCTAATGAAAACATTCCCTGGCCATATTGTGACCCAACAGAAACAGACTTGCATCTTATTTTAGGTCCTGAACCTTAAACAAATGTAGGCGGTGTTTTGTCAAAGTCTGGTTTGAGACCAAAAGTGGGTCATGGGAAGATTAAAACTGGCCTTCGAATTACTCTCTACAAGTTTATGTCAGAACTCATTGGCTATGCTATGTTGCAAGACCCCTGGGTTAGTACTCGGAGTGCGAGCTAACGTTTTCCATACGAGTCTTCTCGGTGAGTCAGCATACCACAGTGAGCACATTGAAGAAATCAATTCATTTCAATTCCGCTTCATTGTCCTCAAGGGGAAATCCTTAAAGCCAAGAGTTAAAGAAAACATCAATACATTTATAAAAGCACATATGGAATCAGTGGACTGTAGTCTTCACTTATCGTACGTGCTATACGCTGTAGTTACTACTTAAATACATCAAATCACCACAAATCCAACAGTAACAAGTCACTACTTTTTCCATTATTCATTTTTAAATGCTTCGTTCTTCTCTTATTCTGGGAATTAACTGTGCTTATTTGAATATTGCGAAACAGGAAACACTTGTATACCTCAGCAGGAAATACAATACAACACGATGCATAACAATATCAAGCCAATTTAAATTGATCTGCTTCTTTTAACAAACACGATAGTACATGAAGGCCTTCGTTCCATGATGATAGAGGACATGTTTGCTGCTTGTATAATGCCTTTCATAACAGCAGTGTAAATATATTGCTTGGCTTTACAGTACCAACATTGATCCATGTGCCACTGAAGAACAAGAGAAATACAGGTTTTAGTTTTCACCAAACACAAATGACCACAACTTTAACCACAAGCAGAAAAACTAAAAAAGCATGATTAGCTGGTATAAACTTGGCTCTCCATGGCAACTTTATCAAGTCTGAAAATGAAACACAAAGCAGGAGGAGGTCAACACTTGCTGTGGCTTTACTCAAGAAATGAAAGATAGGGATTAGGTTTGGTAGCTAGCAGCAAATGTGGCGCATTGTGTATGTTCTTAAGGGCACAGACACCATACTTCATACACTGGTTGGTCGATCCCACACAGCTTTTAATGCATCTGTGCGTCTGTGTGCATGTGTATGTGTGTGTCCTTGGTGGAATGCTGTCGCAGAAATCACAGGAAGAGGTGGAAAGGACAGATATGGGGGTCTAAATGTGGCACTCAGGCACATATGGAGCCTATTACCTCTCTTACTGAGTTTCTTTCTCCAGCTCAGGGTCCAGTGTCAGCCTATCTGTCTCTGTCACTTCACTTCACTTTATGATAATTGGGGTGATTATGATGTGTTATGATGTGAGGCCGATGTGTCAAGCTTCTCTGGGTGAATGGCATCAGATTTTTTTGTACGGCCAAAAGCAGACAAATAAAACGCATAAGTCTTAAGTATCAAACATTAAATAACAGCCTACAATTTGTCAAGACAGTTTGCTTAAATGAGAAAACAACAGAGAGTCAATGACAGACCCTGTTGCCCTGTTTTTTCTTCCTTTAGGGCCATGGAGGTTTGATTTGGACAGAAAAAGTGCAATTTGATGATGCTTTTCACCTTTGATACATTTCTTCCTCCTCAGATGGGGATTTAGGGGGATACTTCTCTCATTTTCTATCATTTGTGCTCTTTTTTTCTTCTTTTTGCACATTTCTTGTTTATTGCTCCTCCTCTTCCTCAGACCAACAGTAAGTATAATTTCAAAGACCAAGATGATTCCTCAAGCCACAATCATTCTCATCGTGTCTTTTCTTAGACCCTTCTTCCTCAGAACTTCAATCTTTCCTTAACTCCTGTCCTCCCCACCTCCTCCCTATATGTTTCTCCCTCTTTCTTTCCCCCTTCCTTCCCTCCTGAGGACCTTGGACAGTGATGCCGGGTGTATTTAAGAAGGAAGCCGAGGATTTTCCACAAAGCTTCAATCTTGGTCTTTTACAGAGCGGCACCACATGAACACACACCGGGCTGCCAAACCAGGCTATATAATGGCTTAAAATGTCCAGGGGAGGCGGGAGTGGAGGGGGCTGTAAGAAGGAAAGTAAAATAAGTGGCTGTGAGCAAAAAAGTGGACTGACAGCATTGTAAGGGAGGGGGTAAAAGAGGTCATACTCTTTGTCCTTTGTTAGCTGTACTTTGAGATGAATTAATTTTAAAGTATTGACATAGATTGATTTTAATCTGCACATTTTCCTGTTATTTTGTGGGTTTTTTTACTATGGCAATCAGTACATCAATATTCCAAGATAATGAAGCGCCTTTGAATTGAGAGAAATGGAAAAGAGAAATAAGTTGAGAAAGGATGGAGGGTGAAGAGAATAGGAAATAGAAAATAAAGGTTAAAGGAAGGTGAAAGAGAAAAAAAGAAAGACTCAGGAGAAAGAAAGTCTCCCATTTCTTTCACCTCAGGCTGATCCAGCTGAGTCTAAAACCACACAGCCACGTGGACACCACAACCTTCCCCTATGTGTATGTGCATGAGACCTGCATTTATAGTGTGTCAAAGTGCAGTGTCTGTGTGTGTGTGTGTGTGTGTGTGTGTGTGTGTAGATATTAACAGGGTGTGTGGAGGGAATTTCTACATTTACAATGTGTCTAAGTGCACTGGTGTCGCATGCTTGTGTGAGTTTAATGAGTGTGTTTTTGTGTGTTTGCACATGTTGCAAATTCAACTGTTTATACATGCGTGAAGTATAAGTTCATGTGAATGTGTGTGTGAGTGTGTGTGTGTGTGTGTGTGTGTGTGTGTGTGTGTGTGAGCGAGAAATTCCCTTGTGTGGCAGGTGTGCAGAGATTGTGTGTCTGTGTGCAAGACATAGTGTGCATGTGGTTCCTAACTGTGTATGTGATAAGACAATGTGTGTACTGTATGTGTTTTCATTATTATTTTGTCTGCCTGTGAGAGCAACTATGTGAGTGCATTTACAAAGTGTGTGTTTTCTGTGTATATCTGTGTAGTCTTGCTTTGCCAGACCTTCCTCTACAGCGCTGTGGAGGAGGATCTGGGTAGTCCACACAACATTCCGGGATGGGAGAAAAACGTGCTCTGGTATTCTGGCATGTCTTTAAACCAATCACAATCGTCATGGGTGGTTCTAAGCGCTGTACGGAGCCCGGGTGCCGCTGCAAAATAGCCTTGGGAAGGAACTTGTTTTGGTGGGAAGTGTGGAGCAGTTAACCATAGTCCTCATGAATCCACCGGAGTTTAGAATTCCAACACAAAGAAAGAGGAGGGTAACGGACTTCCAGAAATCCAGCATCTATTTTAGCAGAACCACTGTCTCAGTGCTTCACATCTGTCTCCCTAGTTATCCTTCTTCTCTCTGTATGGAAATATGGCATCTAATCTAGCATGAAGAAGGGAATTAATGCAGAATTTCTCTCTGTATCAATCTTATTGATGTGGAAATACAACCTTCCTGTAACATAGGCTTGCTCAGTGTTTCATTTTTTTTCGTTTCTACTTAATGATTTATCAAAATAAAATAAATTATAGCACAATTCAATAAAAACATGTTGTTGTCCCCTCACATCAGTGATGTTTCTGTATGGAGTTTGCATGTTCTCCCTAAATTGCCCAAAGTTATGAATGCATTTGTCTGTGTTGGAGAGGAGTGAGCTGTATGGAGAGGTTTACTGCTTTTTGGCCAGTGCATGCTGAGATTGATTTTTGCGACATTGTGAACCTGAACAAAAGTAAACAGGTGTAGAAATGGCTGGATGCATAGAGACCATTTTGAGCATTACATACATATCTCCTTGACCATTATAGAACCAAAGAGGATTTGGGTTTACACACAAATCGATATTGTTGCTGTTCAGCAGTAACTAACTTTTAATTGTTGCTACATAAAACAATTATTCTTTTGCAAGTGTCTATCTTTGTTTGTTATCTAGACCTCTTCTCCAACGATGCATACTTAAATTCTACACCTAATTTGGCATAATGCCTGTCTCCAGAGTCTGTTTCGGTCAGTTTTAATCTCCCTCACCCTCACACTCATTGTTGGGTTAAATGTAATATCCAATTCTGTGTTTCTTTCTCCCCATCTCTGTCTTCATAATTCATATCAACATGTGTAGCGCACCACTGTCAATGAACAAACTATCCCTGTAATTGCACCATCCAATCTTCAAAAGCCCACTTTCTGATTGTCTGTTAAAAAATGTTTTCAGCGGACCATCAAAGCTGAGGTTTTGAGTCCAAAAACAAACATTCACAGGCTGATTATCAAAGAGTGGTGAATCACACATCTTTTGGGCCAATGAAAACAACAAACTAACATACCTTCACCGGAGATAGGGCGTTGGCATTATGGGGCAAAACTGGCATGGACTGAAATACACTAGCAAAGAAACACTAAACGTGTACACTAAAAGCACAGAATAACTGCATTACTGATTACTGGGTCTGTAATAAATATTCCACAAAATGCAAATGTAACTAAACCAATATGACAGCAAAATAAAACATGTCAAGTATTAACTTAACATCCCTCTTCGTCTGTATTTGCAGATACGTAGTTTACAAAAAATTGGCAAAATAAAGACATGGAGGAGTGAATGTGACATCCGCTTGTAATTCAGGGGCGTAATAATTTAGGAACTCAAGAACGCTCCAGGCCTGAAAAGTGAAGCGGCCAGCATGGGGCAATTCAAAAGGCTCCAAAAAGAAGTCTGATTGTATAGAAGTCTTTGAGAAAATGACCTTCGGTTTTCTCACTTGATAAGATAATCCCAATGAGTTTATGGTCTCAATCGCTAGTTTCAAGTCTTCTTCAATTCATTAGGGCTGGGCATCGTTTTGATTTTAACAATTCTAATTAAAATTCCGATTCTTTCTTTCCATTCCAGTTCTTATCGATTCTTGATTCTGATTATTTGAGGGTGGAGTTGAAACGGGTCACATGCTTATTTCAGAGAGGACATTTTTATTTTGATTCAATGGTGGTTTATAGTTTTACTGGGCTTTTTCAACGAAAAATAAAGCCACACTTTAGAGCTCCGCTTACTGTGCTCCATGGCTGCAACACAACAAGTGCCTCAAAGTACGCTGGCCACTACGAAACCAAAACTTGCGCATTGTTACGTCCCCGTGGCGGTGTCCAGGGGAAAAGGGGAGCAACAATAATAATAATAAGGCGGGTGCGTAAAAGGAAGAAAGGAAACAATTAAATGTACTAATGAACTATTTATTATTACGAAAATAAAGCCAACATTAACACAAAACAACTATCCTGAAAGAAAGGACGTTAACAAAAGTACTAGCCAACAACATTAAACGTAAATGACACGACGCAGAGCACCACTCTGCTCTGATTCACGACCAACAGCGACACAACTCTGTTCGGCTCTCCTCTCGCCCACCGCCCTCCTCTCTGCCCTAATCCCTGCAGCTTTACCACAATCCACATGATCGCTGAGGTGCTGCAGGTGTGCCTGCCCTATCAACCAGGGAGGGCGGTACCTGGGTCAGGACACAAGAGAGCAGAGAAAACACATACACACACACGTAACACGCATGTTAAATCTGGAACCGATGATCGGATTCGAAACCAAACTTTACAAACGACTCGTAATTTTTGAAACAATTCCAAGTTGGAACAGGTTCTCGATGCCCAATCCTATACAGCATGATGTTCATTTCGTAAATGACAGTCCCATTTAGAGTAAAATAGACAATGAAGTAGGGAATGCTTTAGGGCGTGGCTACCTTGTGATTGATAAGTTGCTTCGGCGACGTCGTGCATAGTGTCGCTCCTTCCCAGCTCCACCCTCTCATCCAAATATGGTCACTTTTGGCCCCAAAAAACAAGATGGCAACGCCAGATATGCCAAACTCGAAGCTTGAAAACAGTAGTCCACAAACCAATGGGTGATGTCACGGTGGCTATAGCCACTTCTTTTATACAGTCTATGTAACAGACATGCCAGACACGGTGTGAAATACAATAAACTCACAATTCACTGCTGCATAGTGGCCTTCTTTTTGCTTTTATGACAAATATCGACAAATATCTTGGCTAAAACCTGTGTGTGTGAGTGTGTGAGTGTGTGAGGGTGTGTGTGTGTGTGTGTGTGTGTGTGTGTCTGACTCCTGCAATGCAGAGTGTTTTATTGTCTTGTTTGTATGTCTCTGTGTGGTCGTCGACCTTCCTCTGATCAGTCTCTATGCGTCTCCCTCAATCTCTACCAGCGTCACTCTGTTCCATTTAGAATCAGTCAGACAGCCAGTCAGCCACCTTGCCGTCTGGCTGTTTACAGGCAGAAAGGTCAGGGCAAATTGAGCAGAAGTCAGCCCTTGAGGGATAGAGAGATGGCTGGTAAGACTGGTAAAAGTGAACAAGGGACAGGAGAAAGCCTGTGTGGGAGAAAATAGGTAAAAAAGAACTCTTGAATCTCCAATACGTCACCTTTTGAGCTATTGATTGTGAGCTCAGACTGTTTACACTTTGGATCTCGGTTACTTACCCTATGGATTTGGACCGTTTTTTCCAGTGGGCTTCTACATGACAAGAACACTAACTATATTGTTAATAAGCCTGGAACTAGAATGCTAAATTCCTTCATTTTAAAGCCTATGCCATTGTCAAATTAGTGTTGAGATCAACAGGTAGCCTCTATTTTACGGCAGTAGCCGTAGTTTAAGTAGATTCTTAAAATTAAAACCATATTTCCCATGAACTTTTCTGTTGCCAAAACAAGATGTTGCAACTCATCCCTCTCCCCTTCCCTGGCCTTGCTCTCTCTCAGTTTATCTAGTCATTGGGTGTGTTGGAGAAAGATGAAAATATATATAAAAAAAAAAATCTTCAGTTTGACTCTTGATTTAATGATTTTCTCGGTGCATAATAATATTTGAGCATGTCCAGAAATGAGAAATGAAGGGCAATCTCTTCTCCCTTTTTCTGTGCCATAAAGCAATTTTGCAGATTCCCCACAACCTGGTAGTAATATACATAAACTACAGTGTAGATACCAGCATAATTCAACTCTATGAAAGTATGACTCTCTAGAAGCTACCTGCCTTGGTCTTATAGTCCCGGCATCACAATAGCAATAGTATGTGAAAATGAGACAGATGAGCAGCATTTTTAACTACTGACCTAGAAACGCTCAATTCAACCTACACAGTTTACAAGTTGTGTGTGTGTGTGTGTGTGTGTGTGTGTGTGTGTATTTGTGTGTGTCCACCACGATGCAACACCAGGTATAGAAAGGTAAAACAAATGTTATTTTCAATCAGTCCACCTCAGCAAGCAGCAGTCAAACATACAGGAGGGGACCCCTGATGCGTAAAAGGACATTTTCACTGTGTGTGTGTGTGTGTGTGTGTGTGTGTGTGTGTGTGTGTGTGTGTGTGTGTGTGTGTGTTAAAATAGAACCAGCAGCCCAGCAGCCAGGTGTCTTGAAGGGTGAAGGAGTGAGGAGGAGAGGGAGAGATGAGGGGGGATGGATGTCGAAGTACTGCAGCAAAAGCACTCTGCAGTATCTGCGCGCACGTACACATCAGCATGCAGCTGGGCATGCATTGAAAATGGCAAGTACATATACAACAAACATATACAAGTTCTAACTCATATAGCATATGCTTGCTGCTGTGCTACCAAAGTTCAGATTTGAGTATCCATTAATAGGATTTGGTGAACAGTTAAACTTATTCAACTCAGAAAAAGGTTTGGTGCTGCTGGTGTGGAAGTGCCACATGCTGGGAGAGTATAAGATATTATTGATGATAAACCTCTTCAACCCTCTGGACTACATTAAAAACATATTTGAAATGTCAATCTTGTATATGGGAATTGTATGAGGAATGACAGGCTAATGAAACTGGCAACAATAACTCGTAATCTACTTGGTAGTCACATTAGCTAGCATGTTAGATACAGTTACAAGCATGTCCCTGTCCCAAACCGGCTAAATAATACACATATTTGGTTAAATGCCTGTTTCTTGAGAAAAACCCCCACTAGAGACAGAAGAATAGCCACATCAGAGTGCAGAGTTAAAACAAGACTGTAACACCAGCTAATAAGATAGGTAACTTAGCTTGTTAGGTAGCAAACTTTAGGCAGACAGCTTTACCCTGTTAGCTGTAATGATAACATGCTAGCTAGGTCGAGCAGATTGAGTAATTTCCTCAATTATCTGTAAACTTGCGTTTGCTAACTGCATGGTAGCTAACGTAGCCTCAGTGTGAATTAAAAATAACTGGTTGGAGCTGGATGTACCTAGTGACAGAAAATGGCTAAAATAAAGTCAGACTAAATGGTGGAATTCTAGTCTCCTGTGGTCTGAACTTCAGGCTACATGGAATTTTGTTGTTTGTTTTGTTCAGTAGATTCTCTCATCAGGAGCGATTTACAGGGAGTGTGAAAGTAGAACAAGTTTTAATTTCTGAATGATTAACATCACATTGAATCCAATAAGTAGCACCCATGCCTTTTTTTAATATGTAATAGCACTTTCATTATCTAAACAGCCAAATACGTTTCTCAACTCCTCTGTCTTGTTCTCTTTTATCTCACTCTTTTACCCACTCTATTTTCAGTATAGTAGGCAGAGTATGTGTTTGCATTCTCTCTCTCTCTCTCTCTCTCTCTCTCTCTCTCTCTCTCTCTCTCTCTTTCTCTCTCTGTCCATCTTGTCTTTGTCTCTCTGCTCTAAGTTTTCAGTCTCTATCCTCTTTCTCTCGCCTTCACCGCGTTCCTTCTAGGTGAAACAATCAGACGGCAGGCATTTGTCAGAGCGAGTTAGGACCAAGGGAAAAACTATCTAAGTATCTGCTTATAATCAACAAACAAAACTCTAACCCTTAGTATTGTGCCTGAATGTCACTGTGTGTGTGTGTGTGTGTGTGTGTGCGTGTGTGTGTGTGTGAAAACGGGCTGTTTTTTTTTTCTCCCTTTTATCAAGTCATGTTTTTTTCTTGCACATTCCTTGTATATTTTGTCTTTTTATCATGACTGATCTCATGTTATGGAAGATGCTAAATCAATACATAGAAAACCTATCAATGTGTCATCTTCTATTTTAAGATGAAAGGAGAAGATTGGCAGGAAAAAACGAGCTGTTGGACAAAACAGATCCATTCTTATTAGCCACTTATTCACTTTTTCACGGTAAATGAAGCAAATACAAACATCTAATTAGCATTTTTGTCAGATACAGTATGTAAAATGATCTATTGACAGTTAAAACAAACGTGGCCCTTCTGGTTAAAATTAGATTTTTTTTAACAGTTGTGTTGTGTAAAAACAAGAGATATTGGTACCTCTGGGGAAACCTTTATCAACTGCTCTACATACAGCTACCAGCTAACGCACAGCCATGGGAAATATACAGTGGAGAGGAAGAACATGGAACAATGAAATGAAAAGGCTCCAGCCACTGACAATGCCTGGTGCCAGTACTGTAAAGGACTCAAGGCAAAACTGTCCTCGAAATTGTGCTGGCATTGAAAATAAACTCAAAAGACCGCCAAAAACAGACTATTTAGATTCACCCATTTTCTCCCCTATTTGTCAAAAAGGAGGCTAAAGCAGGAGTGAAGTCCACACACATTATTTGAAGCATTAATTTATACTGATACACTGCCAGCAAGGGGAGATCATAATAAACCTTGCCAAAGTAAGAAAAGATCATCGATCAAGTACATTATAGTCTAACTGCACATTTTAGCCACAATAAATAGTTGTGCTTTTTCAATGTACATTGTTGTACATCCACATCATCATGTTGTCTGACTGATAATATGCTGCTATCAGTCGATTGTCTTATTTCATTAACGTTTATTTAGTCTACATCTGGATTTCACAAACTGCCTGTGAGGTAGGGGTGGGGCTTTGACACATGGTTTGGTTTTGTTGCAGACTTTATATTGTCTCTGATCTCTGCTTACTGAAATTATCTGCAAGTGCAATTCTTTTGCAAATTTCATTTTCAAAAGCCATTAAACATATTTTTTTCTTTCTGGCACGCTATCTTAATCAGGGGGTATTAACACTGCTTAGTTTGTTATTGTTTTGTTAGGCAGTGCGTGTCTGTGTCACTGTGAAATGTGTGAGCGGCTGTGAAGGGAGGCTCCAGCCTGTGCGTTCATGTGCTGTGCATGTTGGTGTGTCTCATACTCATATGGCCATAAGTTATAGTTATTTAAACACCACCAGAGGTAGTGACACCTGCACTGGGTGGAAGCCTGGAAACACATAATGGTTTTTACTGAGGCTCCATTTTATGCCAGATGTGGCCCCAATTATCACAGGAACAGAAGTCAGCCTCTTTAGTCTTCATCTGTCTGCCTGCCTGTAGCCCTTTAACTTCAGATATATTCATATGTAAGACTACATCTTCATTTCTTTTGTTTTGTCTCTTGATGTTCTTCACGCTTATCTCTTGACAACAAAAATGCCAAAAAGGGCTTATTTGTTGCTTGACAGAGCCAGAAGAGTGAAACCTGCCTAAAATACTGGGCCATACTCCTGGCCAGGCATGCCAAACACTTACAGTATATATGCACTTCAGTATTCAAAAGGTAAATACAGTGCTTTCAAGCCAGAGAGCAGAATTCACTTCGCAGCGAAAACAAAATACTTTCACTACATGGCCCCTGAAAGGACCGTCATCTGGCTGTGCCTGTACCCGGCTCGCAGTCACCTATTGGGGGCTAAACAACTGCCGCTGGTAGCTGGCGTCCCGCAGCTCTGTAGCAGCTAAATACAACCAACAACTGCTGCTCTAATTTTATCGTGCTATGGCACTAAGTCCTCATGTTACAGCACTTTACTTAGTTTAAAATACTTCTATTTTAGGTATATAATGGTCTATTGGTGAAGTAGCATTGATCACTTTGAGGGGAGATACATTTTGTCCCCACTGGGGATACAAATTATTCAGCAGAGGTCTTTAATGACTGTATGTTTATTATGGGGTGTAACCTTTGTCTGATACCAAAATGAAGCGACAGCTGTGTACAGTAACATGGGACAATACATCACATGTATTTTTGTACTTGTAAACAAGTGTGTGTGTGTACCTTTACGTTTAGCAGTTGAGGTGTAACCTTTTTTATGACCCTTCTGTGATGCCATGTTTTGGACACACTAACAGAAAAAACAGCATATTATTATATGTCTGTCTTAAAATATATATATATATATATATATATATATTTTTTTTTTTTTTTTTTTTTTTTTTTTAATGCTTATGGATTCTTTTCTCATAATGCTCCAGTAGGGATTTTAATCAAGTTCCATTCTTCACACATTTTCTTTCTGGACCAAATCCAGATGCAGCTTTGATTTATGTTGACAGTGGTTTTTACAACCCTGTTGTAAACAAAGTCTTGGGTGACTTATAATACATTGATAGATGTGCAAAGGGATAACGTAGCTTGGTGTATTTACAATGCAAACATCCACAACATAGAGAGCATTGCTGAATCCTGAAAGGATGCAGAGAGTGAACATTATCAGAGGCTCATAATGTAAAATAACTCATACATCCTTTAGCTACATGGGAGCTTTTAAAGCCAGGTGTAAATGTGATCATAAATGATTTTATTATGCAGACACATCTTAATGGGCCTTTTATCTACATTCGAAATATAACTGCCAAGTTAACTGTTAATTGTTCCTTACGGATTTTAAAGAAGCATGTCCGCTATCAAAACATGGTGCACCTGCAGTGGTTTTTATAATTCAAGTTGTAAAAAAATTACTGGAACAAACTGTCATCTTTTACGAAACATTTTACTGATCCCAATCCAAACAAAACGTATCTGTGCTCTCTATCGACTTTGGACTTTTACACCCGTTATTATTGGTGGCTCTCCAATCTCTGCAGCTGCAAACTGCAGATTAGAGCCATTCATTTGTCCCTCGTTACCCCGACAGCTATTTCCATGACAACTAGGCTCCAGAAGATGGGAGTCAAAGGTCATTTGAACCGATGACCTTAGCAGGCTCGTTGAAATACAGCAATTAAGTGTAATGAAGGCAGCCAGCATTCATTACTTCAGTCAATAGAGGGATCGATAGAGTGATTGATAGGAACTATGTATTGTTGAGGCTGAGATTAGAAAGCCATTAAAGGTGACTGCAACTGGCCGTCGGCATTAGAACACAGCAGACAGCTGTGACGTGACTGCAGCTGTATGGCCTCACGCCAGTTTGGCACCAACAGCATTAACAGCTTTTGATGGAAAATGTTCAACTGCTCAATCGTCAGACTACTGACACCGGAAAGAAGACGTGCCTTTATTTATCCCGCAAGATAAAATTCAATTAAATTCAATTGTATTTATAGTGTCAAATCACAACCGAAGTTATCTCACTCACACTTTACAGACAGAGTTGGTCTAGACCACACTCTATAATTTACAAAGACCTCAACAATTTTTACACACAGGCCTGAAATACACACACACATGCTCAGGACCGATACATGCACTAATGGAGAGATGTTAGAGGGTGGCACATGGATGAGCGCCCCGAGAAGTTGGTGGTTCAGTGCCTTGCTCAAGGGCAGTGAACTGGCACCTCTCCAGCGACCAGTCCACACGCCGTACTTTGGTCCGTACGGGGACTTGAACCGGCGACCCTCTGGTTCCCAAACCAACTCCTGAGCTACTGCCACCCCAATAAGCCTTCCATCATGACTTTTAAAGAACTTGCTCTGCCCAGCAATCTTTTTAGATCATTTGACACCGCCAAAACGATTTACGGTACGTGCAGTATTGACAAAATAACAGAAACTCTAGTACTGTGTAATGTGAATTTGGTAAAGGTCATAATGCTCATTTAATCTCAGATAATATGAGATGATAATTCAGTATTGAAGCTCAGTGTGTCCTCTTTTATTTCCTTTTATGTCCCCGCTTTTCTTTGCTCTGATGCAGTTTCCAGTGTTTGAAGTGCACAGTGTTGTCATAAATTCTGAGGCTTTTCCCTTGCCACATTTCCAACAAGAACCAGGCTAAGGGCCTAAGGCGGTATGGGCCAACGGCGAAATCATGAGACATATTCAAGGTATGGCAAGAGAGTCTGTTGTTAATGACCAAATTAAGATCTGGCTTTGTGACCGCGGTGTAATTTGCATAATGTGCTGTCTGCTGCACGCTCTACCCAGTGCCACCCCTCGCCTAAACCAAACAGTATTTCCAGTAAGTGAGAACGCGTCTGAGACGGACAATCTCCTGTTGTGTGCTATATGTGTGAAAAGGAAACTCCAGACCATGTCTGGACCTGATTCCTGGGACATTTTCCGGATATCAGATGTGAAAACAGCTATACTCACTTCATCATCACCCAATATAGCACCCAAGTCAAAGACATGAAGGTGAAAAAAAAATCTCTATTGGAAATGTGTCAACTTATGCACCTCATTCGTCATATATGTCTCCTCTTTTTCCTCACTTGCATGTTTTCCTCACACCTTTGCCTTTAAGATTCCATGAATGTGATTAAAGAGAAATCAAGGAAGCACTTATATTACAAGTTGTTTCTATAATTTGTCCACTCCCAGTAGCTCACACCGTGCTGCAGCTTCGGCACTGTATATCTGGGGTGGAACAAATGAGGCCTGTAATGTGTGTGCGGTATTACACAAGGCTGGTAATAAATACACTCTTTCTTATAGTTATTTCTGCCCAGAGCCTGAGTTTTGAAGTGTGTATGGAGTTACATGAGGCTGGTAATAAATAGACTTTGGAGCTAAGACAACTAAGACTTCTCCTCTCCTCCTCTTCCTCCACCAGTGATGGAGATGGAGCGAGAAGCAGAGTAAAGTGATTAGGTTTTATTATTTTCTCCAGACTCTGGGCTTCTGGTTGATTAAATTAAAGCGTGTAGCGGCTTGTCTGAACACAGAAGGGGTCAAAACGAAACAGAACGGAACAGCTCCAGGGGAACTGAGGCAGGATGAATGCAATATGATAGGTAATATGGGTTTGTGATGAGTGGGTGAATGAACTCAGAGAGAGAGAGAGAAATGAGTGTGTCTTGGAAATCTGTATTTTGGAGAGTGGCTGAATGTAATGAGATAGATAGGCCTGATATGATTTGGGAAGGAACAGGAGTTACATGGGAAGCAAGCAGTGTCAAAAACTGCTGTTTTATGTTATTATGACTGATTTAATTCTGCACACACACAATATATGCTATATTTTCATTCCTTTCTCAAAAAGCCAAAAAGAAAATAATATATTCTAAGATAAGCTCCGTTTGTCCAATCTAATGTCTGACATTAAAGGGTAACTACCGTTTTTCTCAACCTGGACCCCATTTACCAATGCATTTGTGTCTAATAGACGGATGTGACCAAAAATCTTTGAAATTGGTCCAGTATTGAGTGAGATCGCAATGACGAGCCGGCTCGAAAACCAGGTTGGAAAAAACAGTAGTTAACCTTTAAGACACATTATTAGTTGTAGCCTTAGGCTTACAGATTCTGGTAATGTCTTTCTAGCAGAAGTAATACAAGTATTAAAATGTGTTGTGGAGCAGAAGAAGGCTGTCACCGCCCAGTGGCAGCCTGGGGAGACCTCAAACAGAGTGTTGTGTGTCCAAAGGTCAGCAAATTGAGAAGATCTGGTTTATTTCCCAGTTGACTTATTTTTTTTATCATTTAATAATAAATTATGAGCAGTTCAGCTTGGTCTCAGTATCAACAAAACAATTTACTGGGGACGCAAGAGCAGCTTATATATGGCTTATCTCAACTTTATAAGCATTTTATTCACCATCTTTTACAGCCTTGTCCATAACAAATTAATGATGACACAGACAATCATATATGACGTATGTGAATTACAGAATATTACTTTTTCCCTTTTAGCATATGATTGGATAATTGGCCAATGACATGTTATTTGAGAAAATAATATGTATGCATCATTATTGCTGCTTCACTACTTTGTTTCTGGTCAAATAATACATTGTGATTTTAGATATATGTTGAAATATGTTGAATTCCCCACTCCAAAATGTAAACAATATACTGTAGATTATAGCTTGCATTACAATTTGAGCATCTGGGGAATGTAGTATTATTTTTACCTTTGTAGATATCATTTACCGAGAGATTTTACTGTTGTTTTACTGTTGTTCCTCATTATATTCTATTCAATACTTAGAATTGTGCTTCTAAATGAGATTTTTAGAGTTATACTTCAACCTTTCTAAAACAAATTAATTATAGAGAAGACATTTTTTTTTTTATTATAAATGAAATATTCTAGAGAGCAGACATGCTCTGTTACATGCATCTGGATTCTTGAGGTTCATCCAACTTGGGATAATGATGTCTTCTACACCAGGAGTCAAGCTTATTAAGACATACTTATATCATGTGGGGACCCTATCAAGGTAAGGGTATTCTCTCACCCTGGGACCGTGGCTCCATTAAATATACCACTAGTCATGTCATGTGGGAGTTTAACCTAAGTAAATGTCATCCCTCACCCAGAGACCCAGGCTGATTAAAACATAGTACCAATACCTCGCCTGTGACCAATTTTATCCTCTTAATGAACAGTCTGAAGAAGATAGTGCTGCATAACTCAGTTAAAATTGGAGAAAATAAGTTTCTGTTTGCTCGGAGTACCAGCTGTAAAAGGTATTATCATAAAATCCTAAAGATTGATATTTAACTTATAGAAATTATGCCAAATGTCCATTTTCTTTTGTGCCGGTAATCATTTTCAACCTCTCATTTAGGAAATGTTGTACATTTGCAGAATATGACTCAATATTAACAAATTGAGCAATAACTAGATTACACACACTGTCTCAGCAAGCAAACAGAAACCCAGCAGTGTAATAATCAACTCCCCAAAACAATGAGCTGTTGAGTTAACCTGAGCAGCTCACAGTCAGAATCACAATGAATCCAATAAGAAGAATATCAGCGTTACAACAGACCGGAAAATTTCAGCAATCTTTCTGGTGTTGTTTTAATCAGATATTTTATTAGAGTTTTCCCAATGTAAAAAAATCCTCTGATATTTGTCTGTCTTTGTTCATGACTTTTTCAGAGATTTTTGTAAATGAGGGGAAACTCAGAGTAACACTGAACAGGGAAAGTTATTGAAAGTTGTCTCCTTCGATAATGCTAACTTGATGTGACTGAGGCCTCAGGGCGTGTTTACAAAGACTTGGTCAGGGTGGTTCTTTGTAGTCTGGAGGTTTAACTCCTTTAGTGCATCTTGGGTGGCACCACGTAGCTGATCAGCATCACCTGAAAAAGCATTCAATTATGTGGTTTATTAACACTGAGAATGTAATGTAGAGCAAGTGGAAATGAGTCCAAGTGACTTTGTTTACCTGCTGTGGATTGTTTAAAACTGAGCAACGTGGACGCAAATTACCGACAAATAAAGTGTGATAGATGATATCATTCACACCAAAAAAAACAAAACTATGAGTGTGACCTTCAGTGTCTGTTACCAAAGTTCTGCATTTATTCGAGACAGGCTAAGGCCTACTGCGTAGTTCTCGGGTCAGGCTCTGCGAACATACACAACACCAGCAAACTCCTGCAATTACATAGGATGAGCCTATTTTAGATGATTGGCTCGTTGATGTGTGGTACCCTCGACCCAATTACTTCTACCTTCTTCTGAAACACACCAGCAATCAGATGTCCAATACATTTTGGCAGACGGAGCAACTAAAAACAATGTTTGCTGCATACCCACTCTAAAGGTTTTAACAAAGAAACATGACATGTAGTATTTTTACTTCTAATTTAACCACTCATGGGGGTCTTTGCTCCAACGTTGGGAAAGCCTAAAGGTGACAGTATCAATCATTTGATTGGTTGGTTCATGTGTCTGTCGCAGTGTTGTAATGTAACAAAGTACAAATACTTAGTTACTGTACTTAAGTAGAATTTTCACGTATCTGTACTTTACGTCGTTATTTATATTATGGAAAACTTTCACTTTTACTCCGCTACTTTTCCTAAATAAACTGTATACTTTTACTCCACTACATTTCCTCTCTGCATCTTCGTTACTCGTTACTTACAAGAAATGTTTTCGTACGTTGGAGTGAACAAAAACTTAAAATTCTGTTTCTGTTTTTCTCTTTGTTGATTTCAGACTTTGAATTTGATGTTTAAGAAGGTGTGGAAACCCTGACTATTATGCTTTGCTATAAGGAAGCCACAATAAAGTTCATTATCAAAGTTTTTCTTTACTTTTACTTCTAATAGTTAAGTACATTTAATATCAGAAAATTACTTTTGATACTCAAGTACAGTAAATATCACATACTTGTACTCAAGTAATATTCTAAAAGGTGACTTTAACTTCTACCAAAGTCATTTTCTAGTAAGATACTTGTACTTTAACTCAAGTATTGATTTCAAGTACTTTATACAAGACTGGTCTGTCTTACCACACCTCAGTCTATTATGATGTATCTCAAATCTCTTCTATCTGCTGTAGAAATGAATTGTGATGTCCTCATTTCCCATACTGCTACAAGCAGACCAAAATCTCCCCTTATGCATACGAAATATCAAAATCTAATGGGCAGATGTTAAAGAATGTTGAGCATGTTCTTTGTGATTTGCTGAAAACGTTCAGGCTCCCCCAGGGATGAACTCTTTTGAACTGAATGACCCTGGGGTCTTTCCTCTAGCGCCACTCTCTGGGGAAACTTTAAACTCTACATTGATGATGCTGTTCAAATAGCAAAATTGACAGCATGTTGTTTGTGAATTGTAAGGTGTGATTAGTCTATATTCTTGACGTTCCACACGGAAATTACACATTCCACCAAAACAAGTTCCTTCCCGAGGGTATTTCGCAGCTTTTCCCGGTGCCTAGCACCGCCCAAGACGATTGTGATTGGTTTAAAGAAATGGCAATAAACCAGAGCACGTTTTTCTCTCATCCCCGAATGCTGTGTGGACTAACCAGACCCTCCTTCGCAGCGCCGTGGTGGAGGAAGGTCTGGCAATGCGAGACTAAGGTGCGAAGGACATATCAGCCTCAGAGCTACTGTAATCTTCACCACCACCTCAACTTAGTCCAGCTGCTTCAGTTCTACATATTGACGACATGTTGGTGACAATAAACATAACCTCGTGGATTTTAAAAACAAATCACATCTCACTCAGTGTATCCACTCATATTAACAGTTTATAAGCATTTCCATTGCATGCCATACTAGAATTGAAATCGAATTGAAAGAAGTTCAGGAAAGAAAGAGGACAGCTGCACATTGTACATGTGATATGAGAGAGACTCTCTGTCTCTGAATGAGAGACAAATATAGAGAGACAAAAAAGAGAGGGAATTAGAGAAGAGTTTGTTGAAAAGAGTGGCTTCCTTTCTTTCCATAAAGGGACATTCCCTCACTTTTCTCCCACTGAGCGGAAATGACTCACCCTCCAATCTGGGCCATGTCATTCACACTGAAGCCCACCCTCCTACTGCCTGTGTGAGTCTGAGTGTATATTTTTTGTCATTGTCTGTGTGTGTATTAGCATGTGTGCTTTTTACTGTGTGTTACGAGCTGGTTTTGGTTTACTTCCAGCTACCTCAGAGTACTGCTGCTCACATACCATGGCATTGACATGCTATACCACAGCGCACGCATGCAAGCACGCACGCACGCACGCACACACGCATGCATGCATGCATGGATGCTTCTCTTCTCCTGTCCCCTCCTCCTCTAGTTAAGCTCCTAAAAGCGCGCGCACACACACACACACACACACACACACACACACACACACACACACACACACACACACACACACACACACGAGGAGCAGGGATTTGTTTTATGGTAGAAACTCAGGCGGATGTGATGGGAGTAGCCTAGAATTAAACTGAAATAGAGGCTCTTTTTTTTCCTCCTCATTTATTCATTGCATTTTTTCTCGTTCGCTCATGAGCACGACTGCTGCATTCTGGCAGCATGAGGAAGTGCTCCAGAGCCTCTGAGTGTGTGTGTGTGTGTGTGTGTGTGTGTTTCAGCATCTCTGTGAGTGTGTGTCTCAACATCTGTGTGAGTGCATGTGTGATTGTGACAGCCGTGGGCATCATCTCCACAGAACTGGTGAGTGCCATCATTCAAAAGCAAAACAACATGAAACTAATCTTTGAAAAAAGACTTAAGTAAGCGTCTTCTCTCTCTTTTTTGTCACTTTGTTCTCCCTGGTTAAAGATTCCTCACACTGACTGTGCCATAAACGACATCATTGCAATATGTTTACAAAATGTGTAATAGCACACCGATAAAATCACAAATACATATGAGAAACATGTTTACTGACAATATAGCACAGACATGTTTGAGGGGGGAAAAGATACAGTTAGGTGATGGCAAAGTGTGTGTAGAGTTGTCTATTTGTGCGTCGAGCAGGAGCACTGTGAGTTCCTCTAGTCGTCTTGGCTGGACTCTCCAGAGAAACCCTGAGTGCTGAAAATCCCTCGCTTAACAGCTTTTTACGAAAGTTAAAAAATGTCCCACTTTTTGCATCCTGCCGATCAATCTCTGCAATCAATTCAGTCTTTCTAATACAGAGAGAGGCCAAGAGCGCTTATGAGTTTGTGTTGAGAGAGAGAAAACACACACTGTTCGGGAACAAACAGCCTGAGGTACATTAGAAATAATTCATCACTGTAAGGATATCTGAAACGACAAAAATTGGACTAAAAGAGAAAGTTACTGAATTCACTGAATTCACACTGTTTTTTCTTAGTCTGAGACTACATTGTAACTTTTGAATAGCTTGGTAACAAGATCATTGCAGGAATGTATCTTTATGAAATGCCTCGTAAGTATTCAAATTTGCATGCATTTTTATTGTTACATGACACAAAATGTCTTAAGTTCAGGAACTAAACGTCTTTCAAACACAGTTTCCTGATGATTCCACGGCACAGGCTCAGCAGACAGTGCTACGAATGAGCCGCAAGCATCACAGCACATTTTATTTTCAAGCAGAGTACTCATGTAGTATACTCAATTTCAGAACCCGTAATTACACAAAGACGAAATCAATGTGTGGCTTTTTTCAAATTATTTTTGTCGTTTTGAGCTCCTAATCAATTCTTGGCTGCTTCTCATAGGATTTGGACCGCAGCCTGTTCTGCAGTAAAGACTTTGGGAGACGCTTTGACTCATTTTCACTCAGGTATTTATTTCCTCCATGGCAGCAAAACATGTTACATGAGCCGTTACAAACTCGTGCAGGTTGAACTGGGCTAATTAAATACTTTTGGGGCTGACTAACTTCTAAAAGACACACTATGAACAGACTTGAAGATACTCGCCAGCCTAGCAACATTAAGGCTACAAATAACCCACAATGCAACACTCGCTGTGGGAGACACTCTTTTTATTTAGAAAGCATATGTGATGCCATGAATAAAAGGTATGTCTAGTCCTGAAATATATTACAACCCCCTCTTTTCAAACTTATTTTTCTAGATAAAATAATAATGCTATAGCTACAAGATTGTTTCAGTTCCTTGTTTGTAGGTTCATATTTTTGTTACAATCCAAAAGTTAGAATCAAGTGCGTGTTAGCATCAAGATCAAAACTCAAGTCTGGTGGTGCATGTGTGAGGGTATTGCATTGGGTGTGCACGCCTTCAGTTGCTAGCAGAGGATTGGGCTTCTTCTGTGATTAAAATTAGGTGGAGGTTAGTATAAGGGGGAAAGGGGACAGTTAGTTATAGGTAAAAGATGGTGGTCAGTCCTCATAACATCCAACGTACAAGCATGTGTGTGACAGAGAGGCAGAGACACTCCTGATGGGTTCTTTTCATTTTCTCTCTTTTACAAATAGCTTTCCCCTCATCATTAAACCCCTCTTCGTTACATTTTGCCCTTTGGTCACACTTTGTTTTTCTCGTCGTCCATATGTTAGGTCCCATTTTCTCATCTTCCATTCCATCCTATTCAACTTATTTTTATTGCCTCATTTTGCCCTCTTTCTCTCCTTCTCTGTGTCCCTCTTCAAGGCAGTTATTACCAGTCTAATTAATTCCACATGGTGACACTGGTCCGGCCTGGTATCTCTCAGTCACACACACACACACACACACACACACACACACACACACACACACACACACACACACACACACACACACACACACACACATTCTCTCTCAGTCACACCCAACTGCTTACAGACAGAACAATTAAGTTCCCATCAAAGTGGAAACAGAGGCCTTAAAACTGAAGTTCTGGGCAGGCATGCAGAGGGAAAAATGGAAAGATCATTTGTCACATAAATGACACGGGTTCAAGGTTCTCATGTGGTGATGCAAAGATTTAGTGCACATTTTCAGTTTTGATCAGAAACAGCTTTTTATCTCCCATTATTACAATCCAATTGTTTTATAATAATAATAATAATAGATAAATGATTGGCACATTCATCTGATTGTATTGAGGGTCCCTTTGACCTGCATGATTAAATAGCACTCTACTGTATCATAACAGGGTTTTTTTCTTAATGTTACACTGATGCAAAATCATTCTAAATGGCATAACAAACAGTTACCATTTGGAGATTCCAAAAGCAACTTTGCACCACAAAGCAACCCTTCTCTAATAGTTAGCCAAGCATGCAGTAAAACATAGAAAACCACCCATAGCTACATCTGTATGTGCTGTATTCAAATGTAGCCGAGCCTGTTTTTGCCAGGAACCTATATTTATGAACTATACTCTCCTGCAGACTTACTTAACCTCGTGTTTAGTTTCCTATGAGTTACAGCTAGTTCAGACGTGGAGAGACATGATATCATGGCTTTTTTTACAGACACACACACACAAAACCACTTTTGGCAGTCGGCGACACTTGGCTAGCAATGACACAAAGTTTTAGGAGTTTCAGCTATAAAAGATAACTATATATTTAACAGTTTAAGCCTATGAGAGAAGGTCTGTAAAGTGACCCTGCCCTGCCTCTTGGTAGCTTCAGCTCCACAAATAGATTTGCAGGCTTTCATTAAAGCAGCTAGCGGTTATGCAGGGGCTGCTGGATGGCCAGCTGGTTGTATGTGTGTGAGCACGAGTATGTCTTTGTGGGCCTCTGTTACTTTATGCAACTGTGCGTGTGTGTGTGTGTGTGTGTGTGTGTGTGTGTGTGTGTGTGTGTGTGTGTGTGTGTGTGTGTGTGTGTGTGTGTGTGTGTGTGTGTGTGTGTGTGAGGCTAGGCCCTAGATTACTTCCAGAAGTTGAGTTCCACAGCCTGCTGTTTCATTACAGCTACAAAGCGACCGCACTGCTACACAGAGTGCAGAGTTGCAAAAACTTTTTTTTTTCTCCTCTTCTCGCTGCCTTCGTCCACCCCTCCTCTTCCTCCTCTTCTTTTTCTTTCATGGTTACAGTTGGAATGGGAATAAACATCTGTGGAAATGTATTTCTCTCCATTTTGTGATTTTGGGGAGAAGCTGTGCTGGACTTATCACATTTCAAACAACTTTGGATTGGAACCAGTGTTTCCCCAACTTGAAATAACTACAAAATGGCAGCTCTGAGATTCCAGCTGTTTTTTTTTCTTCTCAAGTTTAAACAACTTAACAGCTACGATCTTTCCATCAAGTTCCAACCATGTTTAACTTGTGTGGTGTCTCGCAACTTTGCACATTCCCATATATTTCACATCAGCTGGCTTGAGACTATTAACTCCTTCTTTTTTGGTCTCAGTCTAACCCCATGGTGAAATCATAATAGGAGAAGTGTGTGTGAAGTTGTGTGGTGGTTTTAAACTGTGTTTGCACAGTCAATAAAGTTGAAATTTGAAGTTAAAGCCTCCTTACACATACATCTTATAGTGTAAACAAAAAGCTAACAAAAGACTTGAAAGGAACTTATTTGGATGGGACACAAGAGTTACCTGTTTGCTTCTTGCTGACTTTTGCTCACAATTCAGAAGAAAACAATGATGGAGAACTCAGAGCATCTCTACTGTGAACACGTTTTCTGTTAATTAAAAGATGTGTGAGTCGATACTCAAAGCCCACTGAAAATGAAGTGGCTTCACTGTGTATAGATTCATATAACCTGCACTACACCACTGATTTCACCACAGCAGCTGAGAAGACACTTCCACTCAGAGTCTGTAACAAATACTTGTGATTACTTCTGATTGAAGTACCTTCTTCCTGAAAAGCGTAATCATGCCTTATTCAGCGATGTCACATTTCCCTGGAAGAATGGACTGAAACCCACCAGCCACTGTACTTTCAGATGTCCATTGTCAGAATTTAAGAGGAAGAATTTTGATTTAATGAAAAGGATAAAAAGATAATTAAAAAAAACACTTGAAGAACACACTCCATCCAATCATCATCATCGTTTTACATTTTACATTTGAGTAATAAACGGAACTATATCTTTTTGTAACCACAAAAAAGATGTGTGACTAAATTGAGCACATTGTACTCTTTTACATTTTGAGAGATTATACATTGTTGCTTGAATGTTTAGCTAACACACATTTGCATCCTTGAACTCAAAAAACAAATCTGTAAAAATCTGAAAAAGTAATTTCATAGAGCTCTGAGGCCACCTAAATACCAGTCTTTTTTAATTACCAACTCCTCAGGTGCACAGAAATGGCACCAACTTGTCATATTTACCTAGTAACCTCTAATTACTGGGCCTTTACAAGCAGAAAATAAGCCTGGCATGGGACATAATAACAACCTGAGTGTGTGTTCATGTGTGTGTGTGTGTGTGTGTATGTAAGGCCATGCCTAGGCCTGACATTGATTCTCTACACTTCAGACTTCCAGATGTGGCTTATTCAAACTAGCACCTGGCAGGTTTTTTCAATAAACACACACACACACACACACACACACACACACACACACACACACATCATGAGAGTCATTCTAGGGAGAGTGCAGTTGGAGTGTATTGCATCCTCTTCCTGCGCTGTTTATTAATACCCTGTGTGTGTGTGTGTGTGTGTGTGTGTGTGTGTGTGTTTGTGTGTGTGTGTGTGTGTGTGTGTGTGTGTGTGTGTGTGTGTGTGTGTGTGTGTGTGTGTGTGTGTGTGTGTGTGTGTGTGAATTAATCCACTGCTTGACTCCCTTCAGTTGATCCCACTCATGCATCGCTAAAAGGAAGCATTAGGCGTTCAGGTAATTTGAATCGCGGATGAGAAGAGGAGAGAAAAATGTGGAAACACGCGGAAGAAAAGGAGGATGGAGAGAAACCTAGGTGTCTCCTGAGAGTAAGAGAACAAGACAGATCTGCAGGAAGTGGAGATCATATCAGTCCAAAAGTGAAAGCTTGGACCGATCAAAACCCACACGGGTCCACCTGGACCAGTGTGTGGTAGCATTTCCAGAGCTAAATTCACTTAAATGACACAAACATGTCCAAACTCCTGTCATTTAAACAGGAGTCAAAAATTGTAATACATCCCCTAATAAAGCATGGAATTACCATATTGTCTTGCATGTATTTAACATTTTATTTTCTGGACGTTTTTTTCCATTACATTTGAAAAAGTGGGTCATATTAAATTCAAGGACGAGACATTTACTAATATACAATATACAACTGATCTTATTTTTGACATTGGCTGCTACAGAGTGTTGCATTATGGTATGTTTAAAACATAGCCATGCAGTCCATCTGAGAGTTAATAATCCTTAAAAGTGTCATCAAAATTACACCTACGGAAGTTTCTAATGGCTTGTGTGATGTGACTGCAGAAACGGACAAAAGGCTCCTCATGATGAGAAGGGGGCTTCTCCTGGGGGGGGGGGGGGGGGGGGGGTATGTGTCCTGAAATGTCCAGATCCAAACTATCATGAACCAACTGTCTCTGATTTACTCTCTAAGGTCCTGTTCTGACAGAAACTGGGAGAGGGAGAGAAAGGAGTTGTGACGTACTGCAGTGACAAAGTGTGGAAATATAGCCTTCTTTTGAATCCCTTGCCACTCCTTGGTTGGCTGTTGTGGTTTGACAGGTGATCCTCAGTGTGTCGGCCGCATCGCAGCATCTGTCCCACCGGAAAACCAGCTGGAGGTACATTTCTTCAAGATCATTTTTCATGAGCTATCTTTCTGAAACCAGAAGAAAGTCCACTAAAAGTGTGGTAATATGAGCACTTTTTCCCAAATCCTTGTGTGGACGTAAAGACTGTACTTGAGTCCATATGATGAGATTATGCGAGACCAGCTTGTATTGAGCTGTGGTACACAATGGTGATCGTAGGTTTTTTGGTGCCCCAAGCTTACTCTTAACCTAAAAAAACTGACATGCTATGTCATGACTGAATTATTAGTATCATTTTAGAAAACAGGAGAGATAATAGTCTCACTGATGTACCGTATGAGGAGAATAACTAGGTGACAAGTCCACAGTGTAGAAAGTGATAATTTCAAGAACTTTGGGATTGGACAGGAAATGACAATAACATTTATTCAGGCATTCTGGGAATGGTTCAGTCTTAATATTATTGTCTGCAATATTGTAATGCTGCATGTAGGGTTGGATCGAAAATTCGTTGGATGGGTAGGTATTCGATTTTCAATTCGGAGTGTCTATTTGCACCCCGGTACGAATACACCCTGTGACGTAACAACAAAAACACGTTGCTCGCGTGCACCGAAATCATGGTGGACGTTCATCTTGCATGACTGCAGAAACTGGGATATTAGGAAAGTTTTGTCTCTAAAGTTCATAACAATTGAATTTCTTGCGGAAAATGGATACTACAGTTGCGCTTTCTGTCTTAAGTGAAAGCATACAACCGTTAGTTTGTTGTGGTAAACAGTTGTACAACTTTGTGTAAGAACTGCTAGGTAAGTGGTTAGAACACTGAGCTTTGGTCTGGAGTTTGATTCCACCGTGAGGTGATCTTGTTTTTTTTTTTCATTTTGGATTGGATAATTTGCATGTAATTGCGCAAGTTAGGGCCCGCAAACGCGAAATTTTTTGCAGGGTGGTAGGGGAAGACTCATGAATATGCCTGCTCTGGTTTGGGTTGGTTAGGTTTAGGTAAGAGGAGTGGGATTGGTTATGGTTAGGGTAAGAATGCCAGGGTGATAATATTCCAAAAAGGTGTAATACATGAGTAGTATGGATAACTGTGTGTAAATATATGCCAAGGTACTGTAAATGCACAGGGGTGCAAATAGCATACATTGATATTCGTACCAGACGGGGTATTAATAGAACACATTGTTGTGTGCACCGGCGGGGTACGAATAGCATTCCTTTCTAATTGCACCAGGGTACGAATAGCATACACTGCTAATTGTACCAGGGGTGCAAATAGCCTCACCCTTTTCAATTTGGGATTCGAATATTCATTTTTTGAAAAGATGTACTTGCTGGCTGAAATTTACTGTGGTGTTTTGTCGGTATTAAGCTGCTAACTGCTTGCTAATGTATGCAGCACTATGTCCTCCATCTCAGCCAAGAACGGAGTAATGTTAAGTTACAAGCAAGCAGTCTGATGTTTGTAGAGGTCTGTGGGGTTATACTGTATCAGCTTGGTGTTGTTTTCAGACAATTTGATAAAGTTAAAGATAGTACAACCGTTCATAATGCTAATGCTCCAGTGAGCCACTGGCTGGCTGAGCCAGGGCCGGATTAACAATTTCATGTGCCCTGGGCAATAAGACTCAAAGTCCCCCCCCCCCCCCCCCCCCCCCCCCCCCAAAGCAACAATCCCAAAGTTGCTATCATCAAGAGCATATAGCCTTTACTTCCATAATAACAAATCAGGCTTCTACATGGCTCAGTCTATGTATTTACAATAGCCTCAGCATGAAGTGCCTTTAAGAGACAGAACAGATGCACAAATGTTTAACATAACTTTTTACAATTAATCTTTCACAGAACTTGGTGGCTACAGAGTAATTATTAAATGTTTCAATATGTAGCCAATCAATTATCTTTTGACGGCAACAGTGAAATAAAGTAGACAGCTAGGGAAGCCTTAATTTAAAACCAGAGATTATTTCTAATATGCTAAAATGTGAAATTATCACCAGCCATGAAGCAGGCAATTAGTGTGTATGGAGTAAAAGTAAACCATTGACTACACTGTTGCATGTAGTTCAAAGTCAAGATCATGTTTATTGTTTCACAGTCAACTATATCAACATGTTATGTTTTTGCACTACTACTGTATGTATTCTGATTATTTTATTTTAACAAATGGGCCTTACAACTGGCCTCTTCCTCACTGTCATCTTCATCTGCCTCCTCCTGATCACTCTCTGCCTCTGTCCCTCTCTCTGAATCTGCAGCCTCCTCTTCCTCCCTGGCATCTTCATCTGCCTCCTCCTGATCACTCTCTGCCTCTGTCTCTCTCTCTGAATCTGCAGCCTCCTCTTCCTCCTTGGCATCTTCATCTGCCTCCTCCTGGTCGCTTCAGTCTTTGCCGGGATGCAGGGCCACTCGCTGTGACAGGCTGTAGTAAAGTTGGTTTTATATTGGACGTTGGATGACACATTCGAAAAATCTATTATGCAGCTTGACCTTCCAATATAAAACCAACTTTACCACGGTCTGTCACAGCGAGTCTGCTGTGTTGTGTTGGCCCTGCATCCCAGCAATAATAAATTATAATGTTCTATTTTTCTTCCGGAGATGCTCCGTCAGAGTCAGGTTCCTTTAAGGTACCATTGCATTTGTACCTGTATTCAGCCAAGCTAAAGTACTTTAGAACCAACCGTTCTCATTCCGAACTCGTAAAATAAGGACGTTTGGAAAGTGGCCGTCAGCGTCTGATGCGACGTAAAAGGTGTCCTTCAGCGTATTTATATAACGCACCGGGGAGAGCAGCCGTTAGATAGGATTTAATGAGTAGTATGTAAGGGCGAATTTCCACACTGTGGAGGTTGGTTGGGGGGGTGGTGACCTCGCCAGACGGTCCGACAGCCGATTATCGGGCTGGTGTGTCTCCTCTCTTAGAAGAAATTATAACAAACAATTACAATGAGATGGGTTTGATTTCATCAATATATAACTGGCTTGCATCTGGCTCTAAAGAAACATCGATAGTTAGACTTGAGACATGGAGGGCGGACTTAAAAGAGAACATTTCACAAAACGATTGGAAGAAAACTTGCTTGGGGGGGGTTGTTGAAAATTGTAATTGCAATGAAAAATTAATAAAAACATTGTTAAAAAATAGTATTGTGAGAAATTGTTTCCAACAGGATTAGTCTAGCAGTCTAAAGAGCTCCTGGAAGCTACGGGCATGGTATATACACCTGTCAGGTATTTTTTGAAAGTGCCTGCCGTTTTTCAAACAGTTTCCAATGATGGCTTCTCAGGATGTTTCTGTGTTAACAAACCATCTGGCGCGTCAGGTTACCAATACAGTACATGCTGTGCTGCTGCAATTCTCTGTTTCAACGTGTTCAAAGTGTTGAACGACGAGATCACACATGCACAAAAGAAAATCTCACTTATATCTGTCTTTGCCATAAAAGTACAGGCCATAATGTTGCCTTAATCTATGTCTGAAAAATAGGTGTTAAATTAATCGTTGCTAAGAACAGTGTTATTGGCTTAATTGGCCAAACAGCAGAGCCTGACTTGAACAAATCCAGTGAAGTAATGAACCAAACTAATGCCCAAATGGACTAAACCATCAATTTGTTGCCTGACTTTATCGGGTTCAGTGCGAGGATTTAAAGCTTTGAGAACAATACTGTGTTTTGCACAGAGGGCTATGCAACTAATTCTGGCAGGGAGCAATGCAGATTATGTAAGCTATATAAACAGAGCTTTCACTACATGGGAAATCTGAGAGAACTAAAACAGATCTGTCATTTCCACCAATTATCAACTATTCATCTTATTTTACAATTCACATTCGAGTCACTCTGCGATGCAGCTTACATATATTATTAATGAGACTACTTGTGAGAAATCCACCTGCTTATGTTGTGAAATTAATTTTAAAAAACTACTCTGCCAAGCTCAATCACCTGGGGCTTCAGTTCAAAGCCATTCACGTGGGATTTGGACTTGACTTTTTATCAACATGGCAACTGAAAATCATGCAGATTCAAACTGCAAAATTGATCTAAGTGATATGTTACCATTACTAGTGTTGGAAACATGCACAACTATGTGCTCTTATCAGTTCTGGCACTATGCATTATCTATTGCTCATAACAAGGAGAGAGATTGATAATCTACTGTTTATTTAAAGGTGTCTTGGCTTTAATTAGTCACAAGCTTTCTCTCTATACTAGTACACCTGTCTACGCTAGACACTATGACTACATTGCAGGATATCTACACTCAACTGACTATTGTAATCCAAGCTATTCACGACATCCCATATTAAAGTCATATCAATCACAAAAGGATGGTGCAGGTAAAGACAAACTCTGAGACATAATAAATATGCTAATAAGTAATAATATTTTCTTGCTTTTTCTGATATGATGTTTTTGCTGCCAGCATTCTGTTAGGCAATAATGCTTGAAAATGAAGTGCGTTCACATGTGAGTTTACTGACTGTTAGAGGTGTTCTGAGTGGCCAGATAAGAACGAATGCCACGCAGACCTCATCTGAACTTAGTGTAAAAATGTAGACTTTGCTGCATTAAGTTACGTTTGGCCACTGTTGACAGTTATTTTTTTAATCTTATAAAGCACCACTGCACTGATTTTGAAGAGTTTATTGTTACAATACTCGGTGATTTACATGTAAAATGCAGGCACTGAAAATGATGATGATCCAAATAAATGCACAAAACATGTAGTGTGAAAGAGGAGAACTTGTTCATTACATCTTTTAACTTGTAGGGTCAAGCACTGTGCAAGATCAAGTTATTTATTTATTTTTTTGGCTTGCTCATGGGTGCTTGGTAGAGATGGTTTGCAGTGTACCAACTCCAACGTGCTTATTATTGCCAGGGAGCCAGCAACACCTTACAAACCTCTCAACCTCTGGGCAGTCAATCACACTCCATTGTGTTCAAAAAATCATTTAATGTTGTCTGTAATTTTAGGTTTGACGAGAAATGCAAAAGTGTGTGATGAGGTAGAAACCTCATTAGATGAGGAGAACCCTCTCCACTCCAGGTAGAGAGCTCATCATCACCTGAAAACCTCACCACTGCAGGTATAAAAGTCATTACCACCAGTTCAAATGCAGGCAGACATCTCATCACGTGGGAAGAAGCCTCTAGCCTGACAAGCCAGACCCACAGCAAGATGTTGGGTCTGGGAAGTCACCATTGGCAGGACTCAATCTGAGGGGCGGGATAAATGGTTGTCTTTCAAATTATCTATGCACCAGGCCAGGCAGAGCAACAAAGAAGGTAGCAGAGCTAGTTGATAGATTAAACTTTTGCCGTATCTGGTCGGTAAAACTCCGAACACATCTTCCTTTTTTAAGAATGACTTCAGTGCTGTTCTTTGTTCTTTTCTCAAAGAAAAGCTTAACTCCAAGTCTTCCAGAGTAGCGGCCAAAGCCGATTCAAAAGACCGCTGTTCCAAGCAGCAGCAGCAGCCATAAACCCGCCCATCGACTCTATACACAATGTGATTGGCAAGCCAACGCAAGCCAGCTCGCAAGCCAACGGAGCGTTGCTAGACCCCTGGCTGCAAATTACATTTGCTGATGCTAGGGTGCATCTAGATTTCTAGGCTAAGAAGCCTCATCATCAGAAACGGAAACATTTTACTGAAATATTGTACATATCGGACATATTTGTGACTTTTACATATTTGTATTGTAATATTTCTAATCTATATTTATGTTTTTCTTTGCTTTATTGTTTATTTCCATATGTTCATGTATGCACCAAACACCAAGGCACATTTCTTGTAAGTGAAAACATCCTTTGCAGTAAATCCTGATTCTGATCACTGTGGGTAGAAATCCCATAGCAACATTCAGCCTCATCCCCCCTGAATCTGCTTGCTAGCAGTCTGCCCAACCATCCTGTAGTTGGCCCCATTTTTACAACATGTCACAGTGTCCTTGAGCAAAACACCGTACCCCTTTCATTAAGTTAATGTACACTGTTCTTAGGACACTAATGCTATATAAATGACTGCATCTCAGGTTGTCACTTAAAATGCACATGGAAACATAGAAGGACATATTTTAATTAAAAAAATATGGTCAAATTATATCATTTATATGTATTCATTTGAAGCTACCTCCATTTTAAACATCAATTATTACAAATATGCAATACTCCAATTTACAAGATATAACTTGACTGCTGGGTTCATGATACTTTGGGGATTTAAAGACAGGTTGACAGATTGGAAACCACTGAGAAACCTTCTACAATAACCCCTTTGCAGCAAAAGAAAAAGCAACTATAACTACAGACTATACATCACCTCCTAGCCTAGTTGCCTGCTTTGCATACAATGCAGGCGACAAACGAGATTCAGTCGCAATGTGGACAGAATGCTGACAACAAGATTATAATACCAGAATAGGCAAGGACATGGTGGGACTGTTCATCACATGAACAGCATATGCAGATGGAGACTGCATTTTAATACAAAGAGTAGATGAGGTCTCACTGACATCCACCAATCTAATTTGGCTGTTGCCGGCGCACCAGTAACACAGAGCCAGTTGGTTCACATACACATGTAAGCAGTCATTGCTTTTCCAAGTGCTGTTGAAGTTTTGGCCACAGGGAACTCACCACCAAACTCACCTTATAGCTCTCAGTCTATAGCATTGGACACACACACACAGACACATACACTTGGAGCAACAATCCATCAACATGATCAAGCAGGGAACGAATGGGACCTGGCCGGTCATAAATCAACCTCTCTGAGCTTGTTAAAGACAAATATGCACCCAGCTGTGGACACAGTGCAACATGTCTTCCCTTTTAGATGACAAGCAGGGGCAGCAAAGAAATCGGTTTACATCGGACCACCAGGCAGATTACATAGAACGCAAAGATGGTCGGTCGTTGACATTCGGACCCCTTACTGAATAGGAAGACATGTGATGTTACTGTGGCAGATAAGCTCAGCCTAGGAGGCAACATCCAAAAGCAACTATCATAAACCTGTCTCTGGTTTTCTCTCTAAGGTCCAGTTCTGACAGAAACACAGAGGCACAATGGAAAAGCTAAATGTGTCACAAGAGCGAGAGGAAGGAGTTGTGACAAACTGCAGTGATAACGTGTGGAAATATAGCCTTCTTTTGAATCCCTTGCCACTCCTTGGTTGGCTGTTGTGGTTTGACAGGTGATCCTCAGTGGGTCGGCCGTATCGCAGCATCTGTCCCACCGGAAGACCAGCTGGAGGTACATTTCTTACACATCATTTTTCATGAGCTATTTTGATAATATGAGCACTTTTTCCAAATCCCCGTGTGGACATAGAGACTGTACTTGAGTCCATATGATGACATTATGCAAGGCCAGCTTGTGTCAAGCTGTGGTACACAATGGTGATTGGGGTTGTTTTGGTGCCCCAAGCTAACTTTTGGAAAAAAAAAAACTAACATGCTCATGACTAAATTATTAGTATCATTTAAGAAAACAGGAGAGATTATAGCCTCACTAATGTACAGTATGAGCAGAATAACATTCAAGCCAAAATTAAGGCTCGGCCAACATTTAGTGCCACTAGTGTGCAGTTTATGTAGCAAGGTGAAAAGTCTACAGATAGAGTAGAAAGCGGGAAATCACATTTTGTTGTTGGTACTGGTGGTCGTACTTCTTTCAGTTGTCATCACAAGGCTTTGGCCGCCTCTGTATTGTTCTCCATTTTCCGTGTAGACATTAAAACGGGTAGCAATGCAATGAGCGCCGGCACTACGATGAGTAATACATTAATCAAACTTAGCCTACCTTGCATTGGCACACCAGTGAATAAATGTAAAAGCAAACTTGGTTCATTTGTTGGAAGTCTAAACCTTTGTTTGAGTCCCTGTCCTCTAACCCCCCTCAGAATAAAACCAGCCTAAATGTCAGTAATGGAAATCTGGTGCACATCAGCCTGGTAATCCTACACGCCTCCCCTGGTTTAGCTGCCATCTTAAATGTCTAAACATGTGAAGTGTAAACCTGTCCTCTAGTTACCTTTTCAGACAGACTTCCTGCAGCCGGCTGAAACTGTGTGTGGATACTAGTGTGCGTTTGGATGCAGGAGCCTTTAATCACTTACCACATCCTTAATAAGAACTCTGTCATGCAGTAAAGTGATAAAACAGCATTCTCAAGTTCTGTTTTGTGGTGTCGTTTTATGATTTGGCTTAAACAAGTTATCGATTCATATTTAGATTGAATGCTACAGAGCGGGCCGTAAAGCAGCATGTTGTATCCCAGGTCATTCCCTCAGATCTGGCAGAAAAACAAGAGCGGCAACAAACCCATCAATGGCACTACAAGCCAAATCATTCAGCTCCGTAATTACAACTGAGCCACAACTGGCCCGCTGTGGCCTAACAGAGGAGGGGAGAGAGAGAGAGATGAGAATTGAAGGAAGGACAAGGAGGGGGGAAGATAGATTTCATGAGTGAGAGGCTCCCAAAATGCCCAGGGGGATTGTGGTTACAATGTTGTCCTCTACATCTGTTTACAGCAGAGAGGAAGACAGGCGGATGAGGCGGGAGCGGCTGAGGGAGAGATGGAGGGAGAGATGTTGCCTGCTGCATGCTGTCATCTAAGCAATGTAGTAACTGTACCTCATTATGTTCTATTCTAGTCATAATTGTCCATGCACACACACACACACACACACACACACACACACACACACACACACACACACACACACACACACACACACACACACACACACACACACACATAGACAGCTCTCTCATCCTTTTGTCTCTCTTATGTGCTGTGAAAGCATCACATCAACAGACGGAAGAGAGAGAGAGAGAGAGAGAGAGAGAGAGAGAGAGAGAGAGAAAGAGAGACAGAGAGAGAGGGGAGGAGGTGGAAAACAAATAATAGAGAGAGAGAGAAAGAGAGAAAGAGAGAGTCATAGAGAAAGTAATTGAAGCAGAGACAGGCAGAGCAGAGCAGGGTTGTGTTGGAGTGCTGCATGTTAATCAGTTGCTTATCGTTTTTTTGCCTATGGCAAATATTTCCACTTGACTTTTCTCTGTTGCTGAAGCTGATATGTGTGTGTGTGTGTGTGTGTGTGTGTGTGTGTGTGTGTGTGTGTGTGTGTGTATGTTTGTATGTATGTGTGTGCGCGTGCCCACGTAGATAGCTTTTGAAGTTTGTTTGTGTGACAGTGAGTTTTGCCATCATTGCTCTTAACTTGTCTGTCTCAGTGTGTATGAGTGTGAGTGTCAAATGAGCTTGTAAAAATGTGTGTGTCCGTGTGTGTAGTACTGAATACTCTTAAGCATGCAAACAAGAATAGAACAGATAAACAAGCCCTTAAAATGTTGTGGAGAAACTGGCACGAGCAATTTGCCATGGAAGTTTGGTTTTTCAAATTTCTGATCAAGACTTCAACTTATTGTATTGTACTGTATGCAGATAAACATGGTCATTATCAGGTATTAGAATCCTCTTTTTTGCAGGATTTCATCTAAGAAGCTATTAGCATTAAGGTGAAGGAAGCATCAGCTAACTTTAAGCTCAAACATCTGAAGACATGCTGCATGTCAACAAATGATCCAACCCACGTTGCAAGGTATTATAGCTAAATAAAGGAAACAGATGCTTGTATCAGCAGTTTCTTAATCTTTGAAAAAAACAACCAAAAGCAAAAAGGCAATCTGGATATTATTTTTGTAAAATGTACATAGTGAATTTGAGAGAGTTCAAAACATGTTTTAAATTCATTAAAGAGGTAAATATCATTAAAAGCCGCCTGTGACTAAAGGAAGGCTTTGTTTGTGGTGGATGTGACAGTATACATCATGGGGAGATGCTGAGTTGGGAAATAAATATTATTCATGTACAGAGGTCCCAGCAAGGGACCGTGTGGGGAACATCTATCTTTTGTCGGGTTGATTTGAAACAATGACCAAATGCACTTTGAGTTCTACTAGAAAATATCTGTAAGCTGAATCATCAACACAGATGAAATGCAGTGCATGTGTTGATGAGCCTTGGACAAATAAAAAAAAAAGTAAAAACAATGAGGCTTCTTATCAAGTGAGTTAACAATGTCAATGTTTTAAGGCCAGCTATTGTGGCTTGAGGACAATGTTAAATAGCTCTGACTATCTGAAGCTTTATTAGGAAGTGATCGGAAATCTAAAAGACTGCACTGCTATGAGATAATGTCCATGAAGACAGGACAGAACAGTGCAAACTCTCCCCAAATGTGAAAATCAGTTGTCAAGGTCAAATCATCTCATTTTCGAGGGGGTCCTTGAGACAAATATACAGAACACACAAAATGCAAAATACATTCACACATACACACAGAAATGACGTGAAATGGTCACGTTATTTAATCTATTTATTCATTTTCATTGGGACGTTTTTCTCGTTTTTTTCATGGTGGCCAGCACGAAAATGTAAACTAATGTATTTCTATGGGAAGCATATTTCGTGATCACAGCAAGAATACGGTAGGGAGTAGTATGAAAAGCCGAAAATCCGTGTAGGGAGGTTGGTCAGGGTGGTGGATGGGTCAAACAACACAGAACTTTCACCCGGGAGACCGGGAACGCGTCCCGTGTGGCGTTTTGTTTCCCCGTTGTCTTCCTAATCACAACCGTCCCCCGCGGCCGTCTCCCGGCATGTGAGGCGTCCTTTCCCCATTGTTTTTTTCCTAAACCCAACCTCTGAATAAATGGTTCCCATTTCGTGCTGGCCACCACGAAAAAAACGAGATAAACGTGTTGTTGTACACAAATCCATAGATTAAAAATGACGTGACAATTACACAAACTGCCGTGAGACCGTGTTGCCATACTCTGTAAACATTCCCTAACTGAATTTTTGGGTTTTCCTTTCTTTCCCTCAGGATCCCCAGAGAAACGGTACACTACCATGTTGTAAACGCTTCAAATAAACCTGGTGTGGCACTTGTTCCACAATGACTGTCAATGCTTCATCACCATTCACATTATGACTCCGACAACTGTAACTGCTGCACTTCCCCACTCATTCTCTCTGTCTTGTCTTTCTCTCACATTCTCATTCCGCTTTTTGCCTGTATTTTCATTTGTCTCTCTCTGTCACCCTCATCCGCAGCCCACCCTCGCTCTCTTCCCTTCGCTTGCCTCCTGTTGCTACAATCAATCTGTTTAGATTGAAATGCAAATCTGCAATTAGCTGGTTCAACTTAACTGCGAATGAAACGGTTGACAGTGCCCAAATTGGTTTCACTCGTATTTATCTTCCACATTTTCCTCTCTCACCAGAAATGAATCTTGTTACAATGCTAACCTGGGGATGACTCATCAAATAACACCCCTGTTTGTAACTCTTTTTGTGCGGCTGTGTGTGTTTACCTGAGCTACAGTATTGAGAGAACTAACAAAATGGGAGTAAACATGCCGTCTCCCCGTGGGTGGTGCAGTTGCCTTCCGGGCTGATGAGAAACAAACAGGTGGGTGGACAAAAAGACAGCAACACCTGACAGTAGAACGTGATTACACTGTAGCCCTGCAGTAGATACCTGTTTCATGTTCAATTTTATGAGAAACTGGGTCAACAGTTACAGTACTTGGATCATCGTCCACATGTGTAGCAGATGGACAAACGTACATGGCATATGACAGTATATCAATCCAGTGCAACAACACTGCAAACTACAGCTTAAAAACACCTTTCTGACAAAGTCTTAACTAGCTTTGGTCCAGGGGCGATTCTAGGATCAGACATTTAGGGGGGCTCAGCCCCTAATGAGAATGTGACACAGATACAGTGCCTTGCAAAAGTGTTAACCCCCCTCTAAATCAAAAATTTCATTAGCCGATAATCTCTGAGCTAGCTTCTGAACAACGTCAGCTAATGTTTTTTTGACACTATTGACACTATGATGGAACTAAACCTGACACTTTATAAGTCACAGTAATAACGACCAATTTGACACAATGTTGTAACATTCAGCAGTTGTAGTTGTTTACGTTTCAATTTGGGTTCTAATCTGTGCCATGAAATGACCAACTTCTTCTCTAGGGACTACCAACGTTAAACTTTACAACCGCACTCCTGCTCTCCCTCTGACAGATTAGATAGAGACTCAGCCAAAGGCGGGAGTCTGGCACAACCACCTCCGATTGGCCAATGCCACGTTAACCCTTTCCTTGACTGCGTTACAGTGTAGCATTGGTGACAGCAACACATGATATTAAACCTGTTTCAAGCCCTTTGAACCTGTTTTTTATTTTTGTAATTTTTAAGGGGACTAAAATAAAAATTTAAAAGGGTCTAAAATCGCCAATGTTTTGGGGAATATGACAATATAGTATACAGCCATACTCTATACACAGTAGCTATTAGCTGTTAGCTCCCTTCAATCTCATTAGCTGTAACTGGCTGTTAAAAGCATTGTGCAAATGGATTACCAGGACAGCTTTAGGACAAATTTTATTTATTTATTTATTATTTTTGCATGATTGTGATGCAATGCTTTGATTTATCAGGTATTTTATTTACTTGAATTAGCCAGTTTTATCTAGTTTATATCTAGTTTATTTAATGATTCCTCTATCAATATTGCAATATTATATAGCATATACCCTGATTTTATTCATACTGCCCACCTCAACCAAATAACCTACAAAAGATAAACATAATCAGCTTTACAAAAATACATTGTTTGCATTACATTGTCAGGTAATCCTGTTGTTCTGTATGTCATGCTTGACCTATACTGTAGTTGTAGAGAAAGCAGTGAGATGAATCCTTTAGCAACATTTTGTATGGAATTGGAAATGAAAAACAAACAAAACTAAACAACAATAGGTAAACAGTGCTAAATGAAAAGAGGGAGGGCAAGAAAGACTTTAATAATGCTTCAATCATCTGAATCAATCCTGGTGTTTGTACAGTTAAGATTATTTTGATTGGCCTTTGATTAATGTCGGTTTCTCCGTGGTGCCCATACAGCAGCTGTCACTGCTGGTGAGTGAGTGTTGGGACTTAGCATTTAAACTAGCTCCTTAAATCAGCCTGTGCTACGCATACACTGACTTATGGCACTATAGGTGACAAACTGTCATCAAACAAACCTATCATAGTACAGCTATGATAGGTGTGTGTGTGTCACTCAGTGTGCATGTGTGGCTTAAAGTGTCTGACTTGGTGAATAACGGTGAGTTATGGTGTAGATTGGGTTGCCCCACACACACATATACACACACACACACACACACACACACACAAGGTCAACTCTGCAGTGTATGGTTTAATTTATAGGTGGATGCATTTACATATAGAGCCATAATGTACTAACAGTATGAAGGTGCACAACGCATTCTCATGAACGGGTCTGTATGATATCGTACGAAAATGTATGCACACCAAAACGTACGATATCCTACGAAATTAGGAGACCACGAGGTGGTCACATGACGAGCTCCATGACGCCAAGCGGCAGTTGCTAGTTGTTTAAGCCGCTACAGAGCTTTGTGACGCCGGCTACAGACCTCCGTTGTATCAGCGGTAGTTGGTGGTTCAGTTACCCGAAAATAGGTGACTTTGAGCTGGGTACAACGTCGGTACGCCGGACCTTACGGTTAAATTCAGTCCGTAAAATATGAGCGTTTTGTGGCGACAAAAGTTAAGATTAGGCACCAAGACGACTAGTTAAGATTAGGAAAAAGATCGTGGCTTGGATTAAAACACTCCTAAGGAACACGCATTTCCTGGGTGAAAGGCTTCAGTTTCCCCCGGGAAGTGAAATCCGCTCTCTGGCTTAAAAGACCTGTATGTTAACGCCCACTCCTCCACCCCGACCTCCTCCCAGCGTGGCCAGCCTCGTTCTAATACAGCGGCCGTCAATGTAGTGAATACAGCAAAAAATGTGGAATGCTTACGAATTACAGTGCCTAACTTCTCTTAACGTTTTTAAGGAATGGTTCATGAGAACAGGCTGAGGTGATTATACATAGATTAGGAACACTGTTGGGAGTAACGCGTTACAAAAGTAATGCAATTACAGTACTGTATTCCTTTTTGCTGGAACGCAGTAACATAACGCATTATACAATTTTGGTAACATTATACCTATTACGATCTCAGTAACAACGCATTTAAACCCGACATTTAGCTGTGTTTTTTTTTTTTTTTTTTAAGAATTCACCAAAACCGCAAAACATTTCGGCACAGAAAAAAAGTCTGCTGCAAAAGTAAAAGAAAGGACGAAAGGAAGGAAGGAAAGAAGGAAAAAAGGAAGAAAGGAGGGAACAAACCAATTAATACCTTCAGAAACCAAGGAAAAGGTAAAAGAAAAACAGAAGATAGAAATAAAGAAAGAAAGAAAGGAGGAAGCAAGTCAGACAGGAAGGAAAGAGAGAAAGGGAGGATGAAATAATTCAAGTAAGGAAGGAAGAATGATATAAGGGATGAAGGAAGAAAATCAGAAGAAAAATAGTATAAAAGAAGAGAAGATAAAAGAATGTAAGGAGACAGAATGGAAGAAAGTAGACACACAGAGGAGAGAAGATGAGAGAGGGAGAGAGGGGAGAAAGAAAGCAGAAGAGAGGATGAAAGAAAGAACATAATTTAGGGAGAAAGAGGGATGGACTAGAAAAAGAAAGGGAAAATGATAAGAAGAAATAGAGAACAGAGAGAGAAAGGAAGAAAAGATGTAGAAAGTAAACAGATTTGAGGAAGAAGTTAAGGACAGAAAGAAACCAACAGATTAGACAGTGGTCATCTATTGTCAAATGCAGTAAAACAAACAAACAAACCCAAAAAGGCATATTTCACTACTATAAAATAATCAATACTGGTTATGAAACTATACAAGCAAGCCTCATTGTCATATGACAATGAGGCAACTTGTTGAAGACTTGTTGAAGAAAAATACTAAAAGACAACAGACACAAACGGTTTTGGACTCTGTGATGCGGATCAGTGATACTTGATAATTAGACGCCATCACCCTGGCAAGAAGACTAATTGTTCTCGTCAGATTAAGGGAATAATTGTGTCTGGATACATCATCAAAACATGGAAGAGGCAAATTTGATCAGAGCAGATGTTGAATTAATTGGTTTTGAGGCTGATTGCATTAATGCTCTGAGTCGATTAGTGAGACGGACTAGTAATTAACACCCTGCCTCTAACTCACACGTCGGTGATGATGCATTACACACATACAAACACACACAACCAAGATGATGTTTATATACAACTCAAAATGCATGAACACAAAGTGGCTAAACCTTTTTTATCACACCAGTGATTTTCATTATCAGAAAATAATGGTTTTGTTCTTCTGTTTCATAAGTAGGTTTTCAGTGTTGGATACACATATATGTAATCATAAGCAAAGGCCCTGTTTACGCTTGGTTTTCAAATGCGTTTCGGTGATCCAAACACATGTGGACATCCAAGACACATCATCGTTCACGCTTGTGTCTATAATGCAGCTGACCATGTTACTGCAATCGATCACGAAATACTTTGACCAACTCATCGTTTAATGGGCAAGTTATAGAGCAGGGGTCTTCAACATTTTACCCCTTAACTGAAAGAGAGACGAAGCAGGATTGTATAAACTGAATATTAAACTGGGCCTACGATAACGTGTGGGTGGCCTAAAGCCTTTATACATACAGGTACCTTTTTGCATAGAATACTAAGCTATTAAAATAATAATTGTTGGCATGGTTTTATAGATCATTTTTTAATGTTAAACATACATGTGGCACAGTAAATCCTTAGGATTAACTGTATCTGTGGATGGCTACCTTAGTGATTAGTGATTACCTTACCTATAGACCAGTAAGGCTATCATCAGTTGGGATTTATATTTGCTAATATTATGTTGGACATTTAAATTTAAAAAAAAAAAAAAACCTTTCAAAACTTAACAATCATTTGGAGGCCCCCCTGCAGTGAATGTGAGGACCCCCTCAGGGTCCCGGACCCCCTGTTGAAGATCTCTTTATCGTTATAGAGCATTAGCGCGCTGTCACCAAAACAACCACCATGTCCTGCATTGATGATGTATTTTCCTGTTACATCCTTGTCGGATACGCATCAGGATGCATTAGCAATTACACTGCAAAAGAATGTGGTCAAATGCGCTCCAGACCACCTCGACAAGTTGTTCGAGGGATGTCTTGCTGGTCGTTTACACTTTTGTCCACTTGTAAAGACACATTTTAAAACCAAGTGTTGACAGGGTCCCAGACATATTCAGCCTCGAGTAGCAGCATTTTGTTAACCATGCCGATACTTCGAGGCAGGTTTGCTTTCTTTGTTGTTCAAGAGTACCTTTTAGACAATCTTGCTTTCTATTTTATCCTTTCCAGTAACATGCAACCATCCATTAGTTAGGATTTCTTTCGACTTGCTGATGCTATAGAAAATAAATGCTATTTTAAGGTCAACGTCTGACAAAGAGTCACTGAAAGCAGGTAAATATGAAAAGGTGAGATTGTAATGCATCTGTAAAGATGTTACAGGCTGTAATCAAATGAGAGACAACGGCTATAAAGTTTGTGATGTAACAGATAGAAAATAAAAAAGGCTAATGTATTAAGAGGGTCAAGTAGAAGGTTGAAAAACAATCAACTTAATGGGCAAAATACAAGTCTGACATATATTTATCTTCTTCCAAAGTGTTTTTGTTGCATAAACCTAACCAAATGTGGGATCCCAGTCTCCAGTGTCAAAGTGCAGTGCTTTGTACGCCCACCATCCATTCTCACCACCTCCCTATAAAAGCACGCAGTACACTAAACACTTCCTTCAGAGGAAAAGATGCTGCCAGTGAACATAATCCAGGCAGAAATGATGTTTTCCATCAAAACATAACTGGCAAAGCAAATTAGTAGTGTATAACTTTATTTTCTAAAAGTCAGGTTTACAGATTTTAAATGCAGATATTTGTCAGTGATACATTTAAAGGTGGCTTTGACCTGTTCTAACAGTAATGCCTAAATTCTGCTTGCAAACTTCACTTGTTGTTGTGTCCCCTTTAATCACTAAAAGTTATTTATTGCGTCCTGTAATTTATTTACTGTAGCCACTGATGTGACATTGAATCATTACTCAGGAAATAGGGGACACCATATATGCACCCCTTTGTCAGATTATTGTGATCAGTTTACGAATATAATGTAAAACTTTGAAAGTTAAAGACATGATCAAAACCTCATGGGAGGTGGTGTTGTTAAATGCAAACAAAACAACCACTCAGAAATTCCAGACTTAAACAGGCATCACAAAATCTGTTTTGTAAGAAGGATAATAGCCTTTAAATGTGCATACAACATTGTCACAAGTCAAACTAGAAGGGCATTCTGAGAATGCAGCAGAGGCCATGCCCTATCTCTCAATGTTAAAGAAAGTAAAAAATAATTTGGGTATCCGTCCCGTAATTTGGCTCCGTTCCAAAATGTAATGGGTTCTTCCTTGGCCAATGCTACACCCTTCCACAAAGTCTAATGAAAAATGGGCCATTAGTTATTTCCATAATTCTGGCAAATGGACAAAGAAACCAAACCAAAAAAATTACCTCCTTGGCGTAGGTTAAATATGATCAACCTTTGACAAAAGATAATGTACCATATTATTTGGAAACTACTTCCGTCAACCCAAGTCTGTTGCCAATGATGGTGGCTAAAGCTGATGATTGTTGCGTGCCATGACGTCTGCATTTAAAGATGCTCCAATACACCCGACTGAAAAACAAAACAAATCTTTTTTATGGATACCAAGGACATGAAGGCTATCCTGAACGAAAAGAAGAGGGCGTTCAGAGATGCCAACCGTGATGAGGTGAGGAGAGTGCAGGGGGTACTCAAACTCAAAAACAGGGAGGCTAAAGACAGTTACAGGAGAAAGCTGGAGAGTAAACTCCAGCATAACAACATGAGAGATGTGTGGAGCGGCATGCAAACCATCACTGGGTTCCAGAGGACTGGTGGCATGGGGTTGGAGGGACGTGTGGACCAGGCCAATGATGTGAACCTATTTTTCAATAGGTTTGATACTGCGGCCCATCCCCCACAAGTCTCTGCTGCTGGCTACCCAACAAAATATGCCACTTTACCTCCTCCTCCTACTCCTCCTCCTTACAGACCCTTTGTCTGCACCTCACCACCTCAACTCGCACCTTCTTACTCCACCCCTCCCCCCAGCTCTACACCATGTCCTTTACAACCTGAGGACCGCACCCCTCCCCCTACGGTCACCTCTACAGTGTCATTCACGCCTGACCTGGTGAGAAGACAGCTGACTAGACTCCACTCCGGCAAACCTGCTGGCCCAGACGGTGTATTTCCTAGGGTGCTTAAAGCCTGTTCCCCCAGCTGTGTGGAGTACTAAGTCTAGTCTTCAGTCTGAGCCTGCACCTCCAGAGGGTTCCCGTGCTGTGGAAGACTTCCTCGTTCCTGTGCCAAAGAAGCCGCATCCCAGCGGCCCTCAGGACTACAGACCGGTGGCTCTGACGTCCCACATCATGAAGACGTTCGAGAGGCTCGTCTTGGATCAGCTAAGGCCTATGGTCTGGCCCTTCACTGATCCACAACAGTTCGCCTACCAGCCCAGCCTGGGAGTTGAGGACAGCATCATCTACCTGCTGAACAGAGTCTACACTCATCTGGACAAGCCTGCGAGCACTGTGAGAGTCATGTTCTTTGACTTCTCCAGTGCTTTCAACACCATCCATCCGGCTCTACTGGGTGAGAAGATGACTGCGATGCAGGTGGAGGCCCCCATCGTGTCCTGGATTGTTGATTACCTGACGGGCAGACCACAGTACGTACGTCTAAAGAACTGTGTGTCTGACAGGGTGGTCAGCAACACTGGGGCTCCACAGGGGACTGTCCTCTCTCCCTTCCTCTTCACCCTCTTCACCCTCTTCACCTCGGACTTCAACTATTGCACTGAGTCCTGCCACCTTCAGAAGTTTTCTGATGACTCAGCAATAGTTGGCTGCATAGAAAAGGGTGATGAGAATGAATACAGGACTGTTGTGGGCAACTTTGTCACTTGGAGTGAGCGGAACCATCTGCAGCTCAGTGTGACAAAAACGAAGGAGCTCGTAGTGGATCTGAGGAGGGCAAAATCACCTGTGACCCCTGTTTCCATCCAGGGGGTCTCTGTGGATACTGTTGAGGAGTACAAGTACCTGGGGTGTACTTAAACAACAAGCTGGACTGGACTAGACACGCCGAGGCTGTCTACAAAAAGGGCCAAAGTCGACTCTTTTTCCTGAGGAGGCTGAGGTCCTTTAACATCTGCCGGACGATGCTGAGGATGTTCTATCAGTCTGTTGTGGCCAGTGCTATCTTCTTCGCTGTCACATGCTGGGGCAGTGGGATGAAGGTCGCAGACACCAACAGACTGAACAAACTGATCAGGAGGGCTGGTGATGTCGTGGGGGAGGAGCTGGACACACTGCGGACCGTGGCTGAGAGGAGGATGCTGTCCAGGCTTCAGTCTATTTTGGATAATGTCTCACACCCTCTCTATGACACACTGGCCCAGCAGAGGAGCACCTTCAGCAGAAGACTCCTCTCACCCAGATGCACCACAGAGCGCCACAGGAAATCTTTCCTGCCTGTGGTCATTAGACTTTACAACGCCTCCCTCAGAGAGTCACACACCCCCTCTCTGTAATCATCTCATCTCAAATATAGACAATCACCTCTCTTTTTATTGCACTATAATCATCTCAACATAGACAATCATCTCTCTTTTTATTGCACTATTTGCACATTAACACTGTACATTTCATATTTCATATTTTATTTATTATTACTGTATTTTTGTTTTTATTATATATGTAAATAGTCGGGATAATATATGGTGTTTGTATATGTTGTTTGTATACCTGGAGTGGTAACAAAAATAATTTCCCCCTGGGATTATTAAGGTATTTCTGATTCTGATTCTAATTCTGATTCTGTTGACGCCAAATGCCTTCCATGGCCTCTACAACCACTAGATCTAAAGATAATTAAACCTGTATGCACATTTTATATCGTCTTAGCGCAAACACATATGTATGTTTCTTTGACTTGATGTTGCATCATAAAAAATCTCCATCATTCCTTGACAATAGAAGTAAATATCTTGAAATATGTATAAAAAATGAGACCCACTCCGGGGCACCTGGATAGCTCACCTGGTAGAGCGTAGGCCCCATGTGCAGAAACTCAGTCCTTGCTGCAGCAGCTGCAGGTTCAATTCTGACCTGCGGCTCTTTGCTGCATGTTGTTCCCCCTGTCTCTCCCCCTTCATATCTAAGCTGTCCTTTCAAATAAAGGACTAACATGCCAAAAAAAATATCTTTAAAAAAACACCCATCTATGACACATTGCCTGCAAACAACAAGAAAGATAAACATAGTAACGATAGGAAGGCTGTTACTGTACTAGGCATATAATTCCAAACTTGGTATGCTTATCCGCTATATGGAATCACAGCTGTATCTTGTTTAGTCTTTATTTATTTACTTCAGAGAGCGAAAGAAAGCTACACATGAACATTTTAATGACTTTGCCTGTCAGCAGCCAATCATGCTTTAATTATTCTGGAATTTCCTCCTGTCCTTTGTTGGTCGTTGGTGGTTCAGGTGGTATTTACAAATTGAGCCAATGCCTAGAGGGAAGCAGTCGTGCCTGCTACAACACAAACCTGGTCAGGTGTTCTCTCACGGGAGAACAGAGTAGGAGAGGAGATTCAGCAAGGGACAACAGATCCACATCACAGCATTCACATGAAAATGGGTGCCGAGTGACTTTCAGGACCGGAAGCCCCGTGGTAGGTAACAAAATATATTGTGTCATTTGATCAATAGTTTCAAAACAAAGGCTGTTGCTCAGTTTATATAATATTTGACCTAAGTGGCTCTGTTGTTTTCATTGGAAAGCTTTCTTTGTGATATGATCATATATATATATATATATATCCACATACAGATATATTCTTTTCTAGGAGCCATTTTTTGTAAATCAAAGTTATGATTACCATCATACCTTTGGAAAGAAAAGAATTTCATGTTTTCTGTAATTAGTTTGCTGTGATTTCTCTTGAGTCCTATTTGGATGGGATTCGACATGAACACAACATCAAATGTAAAAATGGCTGATGTGGCAGATTTGGACCGAGCTAAAAATACAGAGATGTTTGATTATGATTATGTTTTTCCAGCAACTGCCTGTTAAATTGTCCCATCTGGCTTTAGTCCCAGACAAAGGAGACCGTTTATAGACATACTGTAGGAGAAACCATGGGCGTCGGAACCATTGTATGCTTTTTGGGACCAATGATATCAGATACACTAATTTTTCAGTGCATCTGTCTGTTTTACTTTTCAGAGCGCCGTCAGTCAAATCCACATTCCATTTGAGGAATGCCCAAATTCAAATCAAACTCCATTCCGTGTTTAACTACAGCCTTGACTTCCACGCTACTGCTTCCTCAAATCTATTCCACTTGGCTCATTCAGAGTCCGTATGAACTCCATTCCGTGTTTTTGTGCTCTCCTGTGACACCGCTAGGTAAAGAAATCATCTTATCATGTCTGCTGCACAGGTGGTTCTGGCTGTTAGCTTACAAACTGTCACTAAATCAGGGTTTTTCCTGCATAGAGAAAATTTTACCCATTCACGCCCATTTCCAATTTCTCCAAATCGAGGCACCAATCACAACCGTGATTGGTGCCTCGAGCACCAATCACATGCTTTACATGGGCTTTACATGATGACGGTAGCGCAGCGACAGCAAGCAGCTTTTTGCTTACATTCAACATGACGGATACCAAAGGGCAGCAACCCGTTGATGCCGCTGTCGCTGCTACGTCACCCGGATCATTGGTCTGATTGGTTGAAGGACTATCCAATTGCACCCAGAGGCATTTGAGCGGCGTCCGTTGGTGACGCCCCTTTGGAAATGTGCTGTGAATGAACCTTGCCCAGACCCACTCTCTGTTACAACTGAGATGGGTCTGGTGTCAAACAGGCTAGGAAAACGTGCTGCTTGGGAAAAAAGATACAGGTATGCCCTGTTCATACTAATCAAAGGAACTGGACTTTGTGGTTAATTGTAGTCAAATGCGAAAGCCCCCTTCCCTTACTGCATTATATTCCATTAAATGTACAATTTTGAATTGTTACCTGCAGAATTTTGTATTTTCTTTGACATAAATTAAGTTTTCACCATAAATTTGTGCCTGAAAATGTATCAGAATGCAGGAAATGAAGTCTTTGACACTCAAAATTTCATGGGGGAGGAACCCCAGACCCCCCACTTAATTCTGTCCCCCCTAGAGGCCCATTCTGAGCCAGTTAAAAACCCTGTAAACATGCTGGCATTTAAGTGAATGTTCATTATTTGTTCGCCTGTTGCTTTTGAAGACATCATGTAGTCTTAGGTGCAGAATTGAATTACAGTACACTTACACATGTTGTTATAGAAGCTGAAAGTTATCTGACATTTTTGCTAGGTACAGCAATGTTAACATCAATAAACCAGTGTCAGCAGCTCTTTGTATCCGGTTCAATGAGAGAAGCTAGTTGTTGTACCAGTGCTACAGTATTTGTTCATATTAAAGCCAAGCTGCTAATGCATGGTAATCTTCACTGACTAGCAAGGGAGGACCAACCCACTTTTTTTTGCTTCCGATAGCCATGGGATAAACTATCAACTTTCTATTGTAGCTATAAAAAAGATATAAAAATAATGCTGTCTAAAAGAGCATAAACCCCTGAAACACTGTACGTCAACATCAGCATCGACTGATTTTACCTTGCTTGTTTTGCCACATTCATAACATTTCTACATTAAAATGACCAACTTCTGCTCACAAAATATTTAATTCATGAGGACAGACCTTAGCAAACTGTCAGATAACTGTTAAAAGAACATCATAATGTCACAGTTGCCTTTGCTGCACTTTAAATATACCGACATTAAGCTCAGTGCCATAGTACTTACCCTCTAACATGAACACAACTTGTTCACTGTCACAAACATTAAGCTTAAAAAAGCAATACAATACTTTAACATAACCAACTGAGGCTCTTTGTCACAACAGTTTTACTTCAGAAAGACAAGCAGAAGCTCTCTGTCAAAGTCGATGTTTTGAAAAGACTCACTTCAGCTTGTTCTATCAAGACTCTGGCTTTAAATCAGACATTTAACTCACTGCCCCACACTGATAATTTAAATGTATCAGACCAATCCACTATGACTGAATTAAAACAACACAATAAAAATATTGTATAACCTACAGACATGTGCTTTAAGATACTGACACAAAGTCAAAGCTAACTGTTTGAAAGGATGTTAAATTGATATTTTTTCCAAATAGGTGAACATAATATACTTCATTCATACACAATGAATTAATCAATGTGGCATTTAGTAATTTAGTCTAGTTCCAGTATTTGTCTTTATTCAGTGGGTTACACAGATTGGTGCAGTAACATCAATAGTGTTCCAAATAAGTTCCAAATTTAAATGGCTGTAGCCATATTTCATCCTAATTACCCTGCACCCCAGAGAGGATCAGAGTGGAGTGTGAAATGAAGATACATTTATATTGAGAGTCACACAGCTACTACAAACTTCTCATGCAACTGTTAGTGTCTTCATCCACTTGATGTAATCCAACACAGCACTGTATAGATATGATACTTTTTTTTTAATGGTTGTGATTACATAAAGTTAAGCTTTAAGGTTTTGAGTAGCTAATATATATAATCTAAATATTTCCAGGGCTGTGTAAGAACAAAGATGTTACATTCATCTAGTGATTTCATGTCAGTATTGTTTTGCATTATTGGCCAATAATGCAAATCCATAATCTACATATAACTGTCCTTGTAGGGCTGAAAACAAAATGTTTCGCAAAGAAAAAAAACATACAAATTAAAATTAGACTTAAAATGTATTCTCTAATCTTGTACTTTAGCTAAAGGAAAATGTTCAGCTTGCTGGTCACTCCTGCAATTAACCTGAATTTGCAGTCATGCTTAAATGTTTACTTGCTCAAATGAAATTATAGAACAGGAGCACAAGACGAGGACTGCAGCATAGTGGAGCGCTTACATATTGTAGCTCTTGCTTGAGAAGCAAAATGGCATTTGATTGCACTCTACTCACAGTCTGTTATACAGTAAAAACATTTTTATTTAGTCTTACATTGGCAGACCTTCCTTCACAGCGCTGTGGAGGAGGGTCTGGCTAGTCCACACCATTCTGGGATGGGAGAAAAACGTGCTCTGGTTTATTGGCATTTCTTTAGACCAATCACAATTGCCATGGGCGGCGCTAAGTGTCGGACAGAGCCGCGGGGCCGCTGCAAAATAGCCTCAGAAAGGAACTTGTTTTGGTGGAACATTTGTACGTTCAAAAGTTGTTTTAGTCGTGCAACAGAAAACTCAGATTGGACAGATAGTCTAGCTAGCTGTCTGGATTTACTCTCCAGAGATCTGAGGAGCAGGTAACCATAGTCCTCAGAAATCCACTAGAGTTTAAAATTCCGACATAAAGAAAGCGTAAGGTAGTTGCTTACTTGTTTTTTTGTTTTTTTTGCTCCTGAATGAAATTACAGTTAATTACAGGGATAATTATTGCTTAAAGGGATTCATTGTCAGTCCATAAAATGATTATTTAACATTATTATAAAAATCAAAAGAGTGGAATTCTGGCGGAATTTACAACAGCACCAGCGCAATCCCGGAAGTTGAACATTGTGGATATAGACTACTTTTATTTAATTCTACTCGATTCACGTTTTTAATGCCTGGTGGCTGCCTAGTAAACCTATGGAAAACTTTCAAAACAGAAAAATACAGTCAATTAGATTGAATTAAAACTACAGCATGATGGTTAAATAAGTTTACCATTGGCAAAACAGTGGAGTGGTCATGGACTATTTTCAGCCCGTCCTCACCCAGAAAACAACCATATAGGTAGATTTTGCAATCAGCTCATAACGACAGACAATTACGTTTCTTGTTAGGCGGCAAACTCCCGTGGCTGTAGTTATTATCACAAGCGCAAACAAGGAAGTGAGGTAACAAAGAGCTCCATGGGTCAAACCAACACAGGACATTCTATACGGAGACCAGGGCTGTGTTCCATGTGAAACTACAAGTCAACTGCTATTTTGAAATTAACCAAGTTTATGTTACGTCCTCATTTTAGTAGTTTTACATGACTCATGTTAAGCTAATCCCTGATGTTTTACTAACCCTTCTTAGTATATTTGTTGCCTAAACTTTACTAGTCCTGTCTTACAAAATATTGTATGTGTTTAAAACTGTGGCCGTTACGTTAAATAGAACGGTCTCGGTAACTAGGGTCACATGACACACTGTGTCGTTTTGGGAGTTTTTGGAAATCGATCTATAATGTAGTTTAGGTATGAGAATGTGTTGACCATTTTCCTTAAATGCTCCAGGGGGAAAAGATGCCAACATGTGCAAATTACAAGCTTACAACTGATCCTGTCGTAGTAACTTATCAGATGCATCTGATGTCTTCATCACAAGTAAACACTTGAAAAAGACTAAAAACAACAGATCTAATGCCATCGAAGAAACTGTGTCATGTCTCAACAACAGTGATTGACTTTCATCAGCTTAACAGCACAATTACCAGCCATCATAACAATGTCAAATTCTTGTCTTTGTTGCTTAAATTGTACATGTTTTGCTCCTGAGTGAAATTACAGTTAATCACAGGGATAATTATTGCTTAAAGGGATTCACTGTCAGTTTGTAAAATGATTCTTTTCAAAAATATAATATGAAAATATGGCAACAGCTTCAGTTGGATGGCCAGTGTTGGGGAGTAACGGAATACATGTACCGGCGTTACGTATTCAGAATACAAATTCTGAGTAACTGTATTCCGTTACAGTTACAATTTAAGTAGTTGGTATTTAGAATATAGTTACATTGTTGAAATCAATGGATTACATGACGATACTTATTTGTTTCACGAGTTTATTCACTCTCTAAATAAATTAAGACAACTCCATGCATAAGCCAGAAGCTTAGAAAAAATGAGCTATATGCGGGATCACTGATAGAGGTAGAGATGTAGCCGGAACCGGAACCGGCACAACAGAGCCAGGGCAGGAATGCGTTTCTATCTTGGAAATTCAAACAGCATTTCACATTAAAGAAAGAACAGGGAGAACGAAATATAACTGTGCAGTGCAACTTCTGCTTGCCAGCAACCAACCTCCTTTCAGCGTCCAAATTACTACCCCTCCAACCTGAAGAAGCATCTTAAAGTAAGTTTTTTTTTTTTTATTAGCCGAGGGTAGTCGTCTGCTGTAGTTTTACTGGTCACCTTGCTATTTTATAGTTATATCAGGTAGCTACCTGCTTAGTTGACGTGCGACTTTACATTCTCCTATGTGCTGATTTACTAGTCCCAGAGCCGTTGAAAGACTGACTAGCCCCGTTTGACATGCTAGCTAACGTTAGTTAAAATTAGCTCGTGGTAGCTTAGACTGCGGTTAGATTTTTGTAGTATGCAGTTCGGGACTACAAATACAAAAATCAATCTGCTTGTTCAGGTACACATTCAGCCAGTTGGAACAGAAGAACACACCAGAATAGGCCTGTTTAGTAAGCTGTATGTGATGGCTGCATTCCTACACTTATAAACTGCAATTCAATGTGGAAGTAATCCAAGTATTCAGAATACGTTACTCAGATTGTGTAACGTAACGGAATACGTTACAAATTACATTTTTGGGCATGTATTCTGTATTCTGTAATGGAATACGTTTTGAAAGTATCCTTCCCAACACTGGATGGCATATTGTGGCAGCAACAATTTAAAACGTAAAGGAAAAGCCATCTCTTCACAATCTCAGTCTTATAATATTATACTAATTTTAGTAGTTGTGGCTATATTTCTACTGGTATATAATTCAAACTAACATTAGTTATCACTGATTTCAATGAGGCTGGGCTTTGGCAAAGACAACGTACAATCATCTGGTAAAACAGCTCAACCTGGCTCAACTTTTGTCACAACACAGTGCAATGACATCCTGCGGTGGCCAATCAAATACATGCATGCATTCCTGCTAATGGGATACTTTGTCTGTTTACCTAAAGATGGTTAAGGTGAAGGATAAAACTTTAAAGACGTGTAAAATCTTATCTTAGAGTACTTTAAATGTTGTCTTTTGAGGTCTGAAACCTGGAGCAATATAGTATGGTCATGGGTAAAAAAATAAAAAATTGCTTCCGTTATACATATAGAGTGATAAAGTCAACATTGTATCACCACTGGACCTTGGCTCCTAGCTTCATGACCAATCATGGATGTAATTTGCTTGTTTACATCAGAAATTGAAAACAGTTTAACCTTGAGATATCTCATGTGTGTCGTTAAAGACACCCATACACACACACCTACAGGTACACACAAACAAAAAGGACATGGAGATGCACACATCAATCACACGTCTAAACAATGTGTCCAGTATTGAACCCTGTGATGGCATGGCTATTACACACACACACACACACACACACACACACACACACACACACACACACACACACACACACACACACACACACAAACGTATACACACGAATAATGCATCCTTAGATTGACCTGTGTATGTGTGTGTGTGTGTGTGTGTATGTGTGTGTGTGTGTGTGTGTGTGTGTGTGTGTGTGAAGAGGCCGATGTCCTTGTACATAAGACACTTTGTGAAAAACAGAATCAAGCCTACTATAATCCTGACAGGCAAGAAAGCTAATGGTATCACCCGTTAAACCACACACACACACACACACACACACACACACACACACACACACACACACACACACACACACACACATTACTGACAGTATCATAGCTCAAGCTATCAAGAAACCTTGACAGACCAACACTACCACTAAATACACACCAGGAAGGGAGAGGTTGAGAAAGTGACTTAAGTTGAGAGTGATTTGCTGTTTGTTTGTTTTTCAGCTTTACAGGCTGGAAATGATTCTGTCACCTACAATCTACATACATGGCAATGTTTAGCGCCAGGAAGACGTGCGTCTTGTATGTAGCAAATCGCAGAGTAAGATTGTGGAGATGACTTGTTCAAAAGATCGTGTATGTTTTGGTTCAGGTGAGGAGAGATGTCTCTCTAGCTATACACCTGACATAAAGAAATTATTAGCACTATCGGTAGCTATTTAAGTTTTATTTAAAAAAGAAAAGAAAGTGAGCAATCAAGAAAGACAATATACACAGAAACTGAACTTTAAGACCATAATTAAGACTTTTTTAATTTGAACAAAAAATGCAATCATGTAGGAAATAAAACACTTCAGAAAATTAATGTTGGTGATTGCGGACCAAATGTATCGAAACGTTCAGTGACTTCTGTAGGAATACAAATAAAAGGTTATTGTCCATCAAAACCCTAATCTTTGCAAAAGTGACCCATATTTACATTCTTTTTTTCTTTCTCTTTCTTTTTAAAATCGGACAGAATTTGCAGTGTCATATTACCCCACTGACCCCGTAAACCTGCTGAAAAGACTCAAAATCCTGTTAAAACGAAATTCAGCACAGAGGCCTCCTGGGAAATAATGGAGCCTCACTAACCGGGATAACCTGAGCAAAAGAATGACCACTTTCACTCTACTCTGCCCACTCTTCGTCACTGAATTTGATTTTCAAAATCGAATAAATGTAAACCATCAGAAAGATGTGTTCCTCTCCAATCCAACAGAGATGTCAATATATTCGCCTGTTTCGTAGGTTACTGCTACTGCAACATCCACTCTGGCCAGGGACGTGACCGAAATGATGCTGAAGTTTAATCGTCTGATTATAATAGTAACTTTGAGTTATTCAACTGTCAAACATCATTTCATCTGAACTTAAATTGGTATTACTACTTTATGACATTCCCCCATATCCGTGGGTATGATGGGAATGTAAATTATCTGTGAATTACTTTAATATTTCCCCCTTCAATGATGAAAGCACTCAATAATTTCACACACGAGTGCAATAGTGATTTACAATGTTTTCTTTCTGGGAATATGGCACCCCAAAATGTCAAAATGAAAGAAGTTATATGCTTCGTTAAGGAAATCAAGTCCTATATACAATACAGCATAGAGGGCAGAAAACATATTTGGGTCATCCCTAATTTAGACTGTCCTCAGCAGAAAAACAGCAGCATCAGCGATTCGGACTAAATGAAAATGGTTATGCATTCCTGGAATTATTATGTTGGTACAATATATGTCCTCTGACACAATTGGCCAAACATTTCCTTTGAATATTCATTCTAGAAAAAACAACAGGTTTTAGCTATTTGAATATCTAATTTTTGTCTGTAAGAGGACAAACCAGAGCAACGTGAGACATAATTACTTATAGGTATATTTATTTCAACATTAACATGTATTTTTAAAAGATCTATGTAACTACACATTACAAAATGAACTAATGAAATAATGTCCCATAAAAACATAATTTAAAGCGGTAGACTGCTCTTCCCCTCGCTCTCTCTCTAGAACGTGCAGGAGGCAAGACGTGTTAAAGGTGCTGTAGGTAGATCCGGGACTTAGCCAAAACATTTGAACATCGACAACTTCAGGCCCTCCCCCCTTTCAGGTAAAGCCCAAAACGGTCTCATAAGCCCCTCCCCCCACAAGGGAGAATGAATGAGTGTGCATGAGCAGTGATTGACATGCAGTTAGAGACCCCCCCCCCCCCCCTCCCCCCCCCCCAGCTCTGATTGGTGCATCTGAACAGGGAGCTGTGGATTTTTGCAAATCATATACAGGCTGTAGGTGGTGCCAGAGGAGCCGGATCTTTTTTTTAAATGACCTGCTTCATGTAGTTCTACTGGAACATAGGGTTAGTTTCAGCAAATATGACAGAAAGTTAGTTTTATAAGTCTTACCTACTGCACCTTTAATTATTAGGTCACATAGCAGTTTCGTAATTTGGCAATAAAAAGGGCGCCGGCCCTTACCAACAAGTTCCCAAATCTCATCTTCTCTACAGTTAGACATTTTTATTTTCGTCTTTGTGAAAATATTCCTTCTTCCTCAACCTCAGAGATTTCTTCTGGTTTTGTGCCAAGCATGATAAAAACGTCATCAACATGACCACTCGCTCACTGTGACTGGGTAGGGTTAATTACACAGACTTTGTACCAGCGAGCTGAATGTTTAAAGCCGCTAAGTAAACAGCTTCCCAGGCCTATGTGAGAATGAGCGAGACAGACAGACGTGGTAGTGCCGCTTTTTTCCATTCATTTTCATATTCAAATGTCTTCAAAAAGGTGTTTTTTGTCTTACAATTTGAATATAGATATTCAAATTTGGAATATTCATCAACAGCCCTAGCCCACTGTAGTTGCAAGATGCAAAGGCCATAGTGGCATGATGATGTTAGACTGCTGCATAACCTCTTAGGGAGGATGTTGAGGTGCTTGAATACAAAGCAGCCTCATATTCCATGCAGTCTACATTGATGATTTATATTCAATGGTAATATTTAGTGCCAGTGTGCTTAGTCATGTGTCTTATATGCAGCAAGTCCTGACGCTGCAGGACGATGACCCAGCATGCGGAAGACAGGAGTTTATGGCACTTTCATTTCCCCACAAAGGCCTCAACTATAGCGGTGTAGGAGGAGAACATTTTGGAACTGTCACATGGGTAATTTTGGATTCCACTAACAACTACGGCTTTTCTATTGTATTCTATTCTGTTCTATGCACACACACACTTCCCTGTGGAAAATACAGTGTGACCCCTGTCTGTCTTTCAGCCTGATCTACTCTGGAGAGTGTCTCTTAGGACTGTGTGTGTATGTGTGTGTGTGTGTGTGTGTGTGTGTGTGTGTGTGTGTGTGTGTGTGTGTGTGTATGGGCTTGTTTAACTATATTCGTGGGGTCCAAAAACCGGGAGTACAGTATACTTGTGGGGTCCGGACAGCTTTGTGGAGCCAAAATGCTGGACACCACAACTTCAAAAGGCTGTTTGAGGGTTAAGACTTGGTTTTAGGATTAGGGTTAAAATTAGGTTATGGTTAGGGTGAGGGTAAGGGTTAAGGTTAGGCATTTAGTTGTGATGGTTAAGGTTAGGGTAATGGGCTAGGGAATGTATTATGTCAATGACAGGTTCCCACAAAGATAGTGCCACAAACCTGTGTGTGTGTGTGTGTGTGTGTGTGTGTGTGTGTGTGTGTGTGTGTGTGTGTGTGCATGCGTGAGACTGAGAATAGGAAAGAAGGAATTAAGGAAGAAAATATATTGAGCCTTGTGTTTCCTGATGCTTCTCTTCTCCTGTCCCCTCCTCCTCTAGCTAAGCTCCTAAACACACACACACACACACACACACACACACACACACACACACACACACACACACACACACACACACACTCACACACACATACACACACACACACACAAGCAATGTAAGAAGTAGTAACTTGTATTGGAGGGGCTGACAGAGAAACCTGGCAGTGTGGGCAAAATTAATCATGTTCATTGTTTTCCTCTGTTGTAAATGCCTAAATGAACACCACGTGAAATGAAATGTCAGCCAGTTTTGGAACTCTTTTGAAATTGTGTGGTGGAATACATATTAAAATGATCCACCCTAATCCTTTTGATTAGTGACTAAATATTGCATTACTGCTTCAAAAGGCAGTACATGTGCAAAGATGTTCAATGTAAAACAGTTTGAGACAAAGCAGCTGGAATGCTACACCATTTCATCATTACCACATTCATTATTAAATATTGCTATAATTACTGTAAACAAATGAGACTTATGATCAGTTGGCAGCTTCTACTTGTCTCTACAGTGTATTTTACTTAATCACCAGATTGCATTTGGCAGGGTATCTAGCCGAATGCTCCTAAACCCAAAGTTTGTCTGGCAACAGCAGAAGGTGTGAGGAGTCAAAGGCTAAATGAAATATATACTTCTTTAAGTTCTTAATCATCGCCAGTGAAGTCACAGAGAAAACAAACAGATGTGAAGCGATGCCAGAGAAAGGTAAAGCTCTTCCAGCAAGGTGTCACACACCGATTTATAATGCTTAAAACTTTCTCTGTGGCTTAAAGCTACACTGTAAAAAAGTAAAGACCCATTTAGTTATGTCCACTTATTTCTTATTTTTAACTGAACGAGCTTAAACAAGTTGTGGATTTGAACTCAACTTTATGAGTTTTTGAAAGTTAAACTTGCAATTATTCATTGGGTCGACTATTTTAATTTTTTGTCAGATATGTATGTGTTGATTGAACTTGGGTATGTAAGTTAAGTTATCAGTTGAAAAAAAAACGTGTGTGTGTGTTGCAACAAAAAAGAGTTGCCTTTTGAGTTTAAAATAATCTGTCTTCTTTCACGGCAAAGTTAAAGCATGGACACAATAAATTAATTCTACACCGCAGATAAGTGATGTAGCCTATTCAAATTTCAACTAAAATATAACACGTGTTGTGGCAAACAAGAAAGCACTAGTGCCACCGGCGGAGGGAGTACCTGTCAACGGCTTGTGAATTGTGAATTTGGCATTTCACTCTTCTCAAATTGAAATGGAAAGTACTTTTAAAAAGTCAAACGTTTAGCTCCGCCCACATTTAGCCCAACCCAGATCTGCATACTGCAGTCAGGTGCAACTGGTTCATTGGCTGGTTAATTCCCATGATGCAAGGCGGTAAATAGAGTTGTGTTAAAATTTGCTGAAAAGTTTGCAGTTTGTTCGAAATAAAAATGTAACTTTATGAATGTCTGCTTAGAATGTAGTGTTTTGTTGTCTGGTAATTGTCATTGTTGTGCTAGTTTACATTTGTAACCATGAGTTAAGTGACTGTTACGTTTGATAAGAAGAGCTGGAGTATTACAGTGGTAGACTTTGAGCAGTAAAAGGCTTCCTTCAGCCATACTAGCAGCCCTTTTATGTCAAGTGATGCAGCATCAGCAGCTTTAGAGGGACTCCTATTTCGCATGGGGCTCTCGGGTGGCTGCACCCAAACACCCATGCTATCTCTGCTATAAATGTGGTTATGTTGTTTTAACTTGAAACTGTGAGTTGTAATAAAGCAGGAAAGTATGTCTGTTATATTAGGCAAGGAAGGTTTCTTGCATTATTAAAGAAAATACATTATTTTTTTTAACTTAAAGTATGACATTAAACCAAGTAATAAAAAGTTAAATCAAGTAAAAGAACAACTTTAACAAAACTAGAACACTGTAGTTACATCAACCTCATTAACTTAATTTCTAAGTTGAAACAAAGCCAGTCTTCAAGTTGAGTGAACTTTGATTTTCAAGGCAGCAGGTGAACTTGCATTTCCAAGTTAAACTACCTTGAATTTTCTTACAGTGTACGTCCACTATTATGTCTGCAATGCAGCAGCACAGCCACACTAATATCAATCCTTTCATCTTTGTGACCTATTGGCCTGCAGACATGTCGGACACTGACTGCAGCACTCATTGGAAATACCATCAATATGACTCAATACCGTGACCTAGGCTAACTGCATCTGCCAGTTATATCAAGAAAGGTTACTTGTGTCATTAGTGTGATATAAAAACATGAAGTCTATGTCGAAACAACTGATGGAAATGACTAGTTGTGTTTTTGTTCTTTTCATTGTTTTACCCTGAAAGAGTCCAATATTTGACGTTGCGCTTCTGTCTTTGGATTGGAGCGAGACATTTTCTGACATTAAAGGATCATTTTATTCTTTACATCCTTGGTTTTATTTTGGACTTTTGGTTATCCTTCCCTTTGGTATTTATAAATAACACTGGTCATCAAGGTGACATGAGATTTGGGAACATGGTGACGTTGCTAAAAAAAATAAGCTGACAGGGCAGTAAACAGAAGCAGCCGAAAAAACTGTTCGTCATAAACATCTGTCATGATTTACAGATCAACTTTCTGGGTCATCTTTGACTTACCATAGTTGTGCACGCGCAAACAAGTACACATTATAAGTCGCTAATCTGTCAGACTGCTTGGGTTTCTTGTCAGACTTTGTTGTACATATGTTGTGTCCAAAGTATTTCTTTTCTCATATTTTTTATTGTAGTAAAAGTTGTAATAAAACTATTTATTTTTTAATCTATCATTATGTATCCATATTTATCATCATTTATATCAGTCTAAAGGGTCAGTTAGATATAACTGAGATATAATATATATATATATATATATATATATATATATATATATATATATATATATATATATATATATATATATATATATATATATATATATATGCATGCAGTTTGAAGGTACAGTGCATGTTTAATGGTGAGGAGCTGCTGGATGTCTTTGGGATCATGGAGCAGGCTCTACTCAAAAGTATGGAAAATAGTCTCTACCTTTTCCTCTTTCCCTCACTGTCTCTCGCACAACTCTTTTCACTTTGGGTTGCTCTGTCTTATTGAAGTCCAATATATCTAGTGTCTTTCTAACGTCTGTTGCTGGGAATGGATGTCTTTGTTCTGGTCAACAATAAATCTGTAGAGATTCGAGTACATACAGTAGATGTTTGGGACACAGTACTAGTCAAGGACACACACACACACACACACGCACACGCACACACGCGGCTCACTTGCAGCAGTAAACTGCAGCGTAATCCATCTATAAAACCATAAATCACTCCGGGCACTCTGGATGGGATGTGATTATTATTATTAATAAGGATTTTTGGTGGCACTGTTTTATCCAGCTGTTGAAACCTTAATTTATTAGACTGGAAATAAAGTTTTAACATGTAGGGCCAGGGATATTTCATCGCTCAATATTGCAGATCAGTGCGTTGGCTGCACACAGTGCCTGGCTGACAGGATGAGTCACAGACTGGCTGAAATTAAGAACACATTGGTGTGGAAATCACACTTTAAAGTCGCGAAGGAGATCTATTTTATGATTTATGGCTGGTATCATGGCTTTTTTCCCAAATTGGCAAGCATATACAAATGGGAGATCTTTGTCTGGCTAGCTAACTATCTGTCTGGGTCAGGGGGTGGCAGACTATAAAATAAAATATACACATTTCGAAGCACAGTTCGGAAATCCACTAAAGGTCAGCGAAGTGGATGACTGTCCAAATTTTTAGTTACTTAGGTGACACGCTCACTCCACAGGTGACTGTAAAATTGGCTACCTGCTGGTTGTTGGCACTTCACTCATGCTAACTGGCTGGAATAAAGTCAATTATACAGACCATTTCTAAAGATACTAAGACGAGACTTGATTACCTTAAATACATGCCGTAGGTACTGTTCTCTACTACGTTTTGCATCATTAGGTAATTTTCATTATTTTAACGTGTGAAATCACAGCATCACTTTTATGTTTCATATCCATAATTGTCTTAGGTCCTTCTCTGTTGAGACATGCTCAGGTTAAAACACCTGAAGAGCTCTGCAGGATATATATTCTTAAAACAAAAAATGGATAGGAAATGGATTTAAGTTGACCGCAGTAAGACTTCACCTCCCTCCTCAGGTGTGTGACTGTGTGAGTGTTTTACTGTAGCCCCAATTTGCCCCAAGCTGACTTTTTAAATAAGAATATTATCCATGGCAACTCGCCTGGTTAAGTAAGAGCTGAAACAGAAAACAAAACACATTTGAGTGGAAAGCGTTGAGGGATGGCGATGAAAAGATAATCAAGTTGCCGCAGCGTTATTGAGACGGTCAGACAGAGAGATGGAGCCTCCTTCAGATAGGGGCAATCAACTGATGAAACCAACTGAAAGATGGAGAGATGGAAGAGCTCTCACTCTGTGATTTTCACACATTTACCCTGTCTTTACGCCCCTCTCTCCCTAGCTCTCTACTTCTAACTGTCCCTGTTGAAGGCTTCTCTCCTCCATCTAATCGTCCCTCCTACCTCCTGTGTAGGTGAAGGCGTGGAGAGGAAAATGTACAACAGGAGTACCTTGTTGAACAGACACAGTAATTAATGGACTATCCTCCTTTGAGAAAGAAGCACTGTGGCTCTGAGTGACAGCAACAAAGAGGACATTGGTGTCAGGGTCACAGGATTCTTCATACTCCAGATTAGTTCTGTATGGAGAAGGGATTTAAAGGAGGAGATTCATGTAAATGACTGGATGGAGGTATGCACGAAAGTGAAAACCCGAATTGTGAATACACAATTGAAACTGTACAATACAAGTGGTTAGTGCACACTTATATAACCCCAGTTAGCTTGCACGAATATAATACAGATATTCCTGACATATGTGTGAAATGCAATAAGTAAGAATTGTATGATAGAAAGAATGCTGAATATCAATGAATCACTACCAGCAATTACATTTATATTAAGTTAATATCCTCAGGATGTTTGACTGAAAAGAAAGGAATACACATTCATAGACAAGGGCATCTTACAAGCAGCATGTCTCATTGCTTTGCAATAGAAGAGCATGAATGCACCAAATAGTAGTTGGTTGAAAGAAATGGCAAGAAATATGTCAATGGAGAAGATAACTTATATTGTGACAGCAGTGGTGGAAGAAATATTCAGATCCTTTACTTAAGTAAAAGTACTAATACTACACTGTAAAACAAAAAATACTGTTATAAGTAAAAGTCCTGCATTGAAAATGTTACTTAAGTAAAAGTACTAATACTACACTGTAGAAATACTCTGTTACAAGTAAAAGTCCTGCATTTAAAATGTTACTTAAGAAAGAGTATGTAAGTATCATCAGGAAAATGTACTTAAAGTGTTAAAAGAAAGATTCACATTTTAGAAACTGGAAACGTTTAAAACCAACATGACATCATGACTTTGCGTAAACATACACGCCACTTTCCTAAAGCCTAAAGGCGTGTTATCTGTATGCATTTTCAGCTGTCCGCGTGCATGTCTACGTTGTATACAGCAGACTGCAGTCTGGAACGTCTTTCTAAAGCCACGTGGCGTGTGAGGGTTGGGTTGAAAATAAAAATTTGGATTAGGAAAAGAAGAACTGGTTTGGGTTTAGGAAAAGAACAAACGTGGAAAGAAAACATCACACGAGGGACACAAAGGAAACGCCACACGCGGGACACGATCCCCACTCTCCTTGGTGAAAGTCCTGTGTTTTACATCCACCACCCCAACCAACCTCCTTACGCAGATTTTCGGCCTTTTATACGGCGTCAATTCACACACAATCGCAAGGTAATGTAAGTCAATGGAGGCCAAACGGCGTTGATAAACATGCAAAATAGTGAGTATGCGTCTTTATAACACGCAAATCATGGCATATGAATTGGCGTGTTATACAGATGCCACTTCATGAGATCAGTCTGTTTAAAACAGTTCTGTCAATCAACTAAGTGTTTAATCAGCTAATCATTTCAGCTGGACTTGTAGGCTGTTATATTGTTGGGTAGTTTAATTCATAATAAAACATTGTATTTTATCAACTACATGTGTTTTGTGTGCAAAAATCATAATTTGTTAAGTAACTAGTAATTTAAACTGTCAGACTAATGTAATGGAGTAAAAAGTACAATATTTCTCTCTGAAATGTAGCGGAGTAGAAGTAGAAAGTGGCATGAAAAGAAAAGACTCAAGTAAAGTACAAGTACCTCAAATTTGTACCTAAGTACAGTACTTAAGTAAATGTCTTTACATTCCACCACAGGTAGTTATAGGATTTTCAAGGAAGTTTTAAACTTTTATTGAACATGGTAAAACTGGGGATGAGCTGACAAATGTAAGAAAGTATGTTAAATATTGATGTCAAGTACTGAACAGCTTTCTGTGTATGTATTGTGTAGGCTATATGTATGTATGTGCATGCATATATACTGTACATATGTGTATTTATACACTTTTTTCCATTTTCTTTTTTATTATTTAATTTAAGTATATTATTTTCTTTTTCCCAAGATGTGGTTATTGAACTATAGTTTATTTATTAATTTATTTCATTTATTTTAATAAGTCCACTTGGGTTACTGTCCTTGAGAAAGATTTTGCATATTTATGTTATGTTAAAAGTCAATTAAAATATTGTTGGGGAAAAAAGAAAGGAGGAAGCTGAGAAAGTGGGAGGAGAGAAAAGAGGGAGAGAAATAGTTAGGGAGGGAAATAGTATGAAGGGAATAAAAGAGAGAAGCAAAGAAAGGAGACAAAACCAGAAAAAGTGAAGAGAGGAGCTGAAATTGACATGAATGAGGTAGAACATAAGAGGGAGGGGCGGAAGGGAGACAAGGGATGGATAATAGTCTGTACACAATAAAAATGACCTCCGTGTGTGTGTGTGTGAGAGACCAGGTGAGATAATAGTAATCTACACCCAGACATAGTCATATTAAACCTATTTCTGAACTTGTTTTTGTCTTACATGCATCCAATTCTCACTCGAGTTAGGTGACAATGTTTTTTTTTAACTTAAAATATCAAAGATTTGCTGGTGCATGTTTATGCGTTAAGTTTATTAAGGATCCCCATTTGATTACACTCTGTTTCCTCAGGTACAAAACAACATTTATTTTGAAACGGCAAATGAGTACAACAAAACCCCACTGATGCAAAAGTGAATAAACATATTATGATGTGCGATAAAAATGTTACGTTGAGTGCAATGTTGAGCACCAAACTAGAATTATAAATAACATGCTATCAAAAGAATATCTCTTCATAGTGAAGAGAAAGATAATAAGCTATCATGCGGTGATACATTTCACAAAAAACATAAAAAATTTGCACTAATACCTTTAACGATTATATTTTTAACTCCTAATTCTGCTGTATGTCATTTTATTCCCATGGCAACACTTAACTTTAACTTAACACTTAACTTTAGGTTTAGTCTGTATCCTGTATCCAAAAGTGGCCTTGAGCAGGATGTGTGTTGGTGTTCAAAATGCTGTGTGCATATAAGCATGCCGGTGTTTCCTTAAGGAATTAACATTAATGTATCTTCAAAAGCAGCTTTTGCTTCTCACAGTTGCAGGCCTTAGTCAGCAACTGAGTGCTGCCTCTCTTCTCTGTTACGTGACATATTCCAGAGATACAATCTGCACCGCGAGGGCTTATAAATGATGTCGCCTGGAAAATGTCAAGTGTGACTCTGTTTTCTGTGTCAGCAGAAGGTGGCACACTATGTCACGCAGAGTCACCTGTCCGTCTTATTGTTAACATGCACTGCTCAGTCTTATCTATTGCGACCTTCTCTGGAATCAGCATGTCAAACGAGCCCTCTAAATGTTGAATGTGTTTAGATGGAAATGTAGAATATGTCTATGTGTTTTATTTAAATGCCAAAACATTTGTAACACCCACATTTCACTAAAACCACTTTCAATGCAAATTTTCTTTCTTTCTTTCTTTCTTTCTTTCTTTCTTTCTTTCTTTCTTTCTTTCTTTCTTTCCTTCTTTCTGATGACATGTTTGAAAGTATTACTACGGAGCCCCTAAAGCGACATGGGGATTTGTTTTTCTTTTTTTCGTGCACACGAGAAACTTTCGGGGGCGCACAAGATAGTTTCTCTTTCCTCATGAGCACAAGATACTTTTCTCGTGAGCATGTGAAAGTATCTTGTGTTCATGAGAAACCAATCTAAGGCATGGCTAAAATTATGCTGACAAAGTACTGCTAACATTATGTGGCTGAAGTTAATATTTCACATTCACAGCATGAAATCAGTTAACAGTTGCCTTACCATCTTTAAGTTTGTTGATGACACTATCAAGTACATTTTGTTGCGTTGATGAATACCTCCCTCTCGGCAGCCATTCTGACTGGTACTCAGATTGGTTTCTCGTGAGCACGAGGTACTTTTGCGTGCTCACAAGTAAAATACCTCATGCTCATCAGAAAGCATCTTGTGCGCACCAGAAAATTCTCCATGCCCCCCCTTCGGGGCTCCGTATATTACAGTGCAGACAGTCAAGTTTGTAACTTTATAATTGAAGAATGTGCATTTTATTTGCTCGAAAAGACCAAGGAAATTATCTCTACTTTTCTTGTGGGATTTAGGATTTCTATGTGGGTTTTTTTCCCCCCTTCCCATCAACAAAAAAAAAACATTTAAAAAAAATAGCAGATTTTGATGAAAACAGTGTGATTGGGTCAAAAGCTCTAAAACAACAAACTTAGCTTGAGTTGGAAAACTGCTGTTTCCAAGGTAAAGAATAAACTGACATGCTCACCTTTAAAGCCAATACAGGGAAGGACAATGCAAGGTTTGAAATAAGGACACTGAATGTTGAAATAAAAGCTCTGGACTTTGAGTTGAGATTGTTGTATCAGCTGCTGTTTCCAAGGTAAATAATGAACTGCCAAGCTCAGTAGAATAACATTCTTTATGTGTCATAGTCCCTTGTCAAGTTTCTTTGTTTAGTTGGTTTCATGTTTTCTGTTGGTTTTCCCATTTCCTGTTTTATTTTGTAGTCTGTCTTTTCTCCCTAGTCTTGTCTGGTTTTACTTCCTGTTTTTCGGTGTTCCCGCCTTTGTGATTGTCTGATGTCTGATTTCTTTCATCTGTTCACCAGCCCTTGCGTCACCTGCCCCTTGTTATCTCTCGTTTAATTGTGTATTTGGTCCCTGTGATTTCTGTGTCTGTTGTTGGTGGATTGTCGTTTGTTTTTTCGTCGTCAGTCTTTGATGTAGAGTTCAGTTCTGTTTGCTGCTGTGTTTTTGTGCTCCTGGATTTTTACCCATTTCTTCCGTGTTCCTGTGTTTCTGGATTTACTCACCTGCCCTGCTTACGTGTTTGTAAGTCTCCTTGTGTTTTCATTAAATTACTATTATTTCAAACTGCTGCACTCTCCTCGCCTTCCTGCATTTGGGTCCAAGCCTACAACCCAACAATGCTGTGTTGTTGTACCTTTGTAAGTTGTACACATACAAAGGTCTAAATGGAAATATTGCTGCAAAAAGATTCACTATTTCTTAAACATGTGAGGGATTTATGTTTTACAACTTTGTTTGTGAGGTGAGTACATTGCTACAATCTCAGTGATCACATCCTAAATACACAGTGGAGGCTGACTGCATGCTGTCATTGTTCCAAGGACAAGTAATAGAGTTTTAGGTCACAAATGTTTCTGTTTTCAATAGCAAGAATCATCTAATCACATCAGAAAAGCATTTAATCAAAGCTTTGTGGAATAGCATTGAGCTCTGCACATCCTTTTTTAATCAGCCTTCAACACATCATATACCGTTATTTGAAGGTTCGCCACTGTGACGTGCTCTATTGCAAGGTGTATTTACACGAATAGGTGGCAAATAAGGTTCATGCCGTTCTGCGTTTCGAGGAGAAATTGCTGCCCCAACCACATTTTCTGCGGATAATTTTAACAGACAGGGAGCGCTCTTGGTTCCAGCAGCAGTAATCTGCCACTATCAGCAAACAGCACTTCTAATTGCCAAGCACTTACCAAACATCGCACTACAGAGCCAATGTGCACCACTGACCATTTGTGATAACAGTCAAGATGTGTCCCCTCTCTCTGATATACATTTAATCATTTCTATTTCAAATCAGAGTACAACACATTTGTGAAAGTCATAACACTGTTATAAATATTTTTTTCACACTTTCTGCCTCATGTCACAGTCACATTTAACATGATGTGGTCTACAACAGTTCCACACTCATGCGTGCAGTCCACAGTAGGAAGCTGACAGCAACATCTGTGCATTCCATGTCATTAAAATGTCATTTTCTAAATATAATTCAGTACAGGAGTTGTTGGTGTTGCACTTTCTTGTACAGTCTGTCATACATTATAGTTCATCAGCAGCAGCTTGTGATATTCAGCCAAAGGTGTGTTGATTGAAAAGCAGTGTTTCACATTTTATTTTAAACTGATCGGTTTGAGTTTCCCATCAACACTGTCTTTGTTTTGTCCTCTACTGTGAATTTTTTTTTCTTGTGATTTTGGTGAGCTTACTAAACACATCATATGCTCTTGACATGTCTATTTTTCTTCTTAACCATGACACCAGCCAAAAAACAAATGCAGGGTGTTTTTATAACAATTCCATAAGAAAAATCAATCACACCATAGCATGAACCATTGCATTGGACAATAAACCTGCATTATTAGTTAAAACAACCGGATCCAACTAGGGTGATTAATCTTTAGAGTAGTTCCGCATTTTGCTTATTCGCTTCCTGGGGGGAAGAGTGAGATGAGAAGATCGATACCACGCTCATGTCTGTACATTCATTATGAAGGTACTGCCAGCAGCTGGTTAGCTGAGCTTAGCATCGATACTGGAAACGGGGGGGGCAGCTAACATAGCTCTGCCCAAAGTTAACAAAATACTGTACCATTTCCTTGAAAGCTCATTATTGCACATGCTTTGTCTGGTTTGTTTAATCCATAGAAATACCAAATATACAAATTGAAGTTAAAGCTGTGTCGTGTATCTTTACACTTCTTAGATAAAGCCCTTCTTGGCAAGCTAGACAAACATGTTGGTGTGTGACCTTGGTTGTAATAATGGATCATATCTGCTTGGTGTCCATGTGTGTGTAAATGAATATGAATATGTGCATGTGTTACTTCCCATGCCTTTTCTGCATGTCTGTCTGTCTGTGAGTTCATACGTCTATGTGTTTGCATGTGCACAGTATGTGTTACCAGACATTTGTGTGTGTTGGTGTGTGTCAGTGTGTATATGCACGCACATCTATCACGCGGTCCAGAAAGCTACAGAGTGTGAAATCAACTTTGACATTCATGGTTCTAACCTCCCAAGGCCATCCTAAAGCGGAACACTTAGAGTGGAGTGTCACTTTTCAGACAGAGAATAATAGCCGAGTCTACTCCGGTCTTTGAAGACAACTTTTCATTCTCTTACTGACTCTTATTCATTTTGACCTAGCCAGTGGAAATAATGAGCTAAATACTCTTATCTTTCTTCTTCTCTACTGCTCACACACTGTCCTTTCCTACCACTCTCTCTTTTGCATGCCGTCTCTATCTCACTGTGTCAATGTTCTCCAAAAAAGTACCCATGTCACAAAGATGACAGGGGGTTTAGATAATCAACAGAAAGGAAAAAAAGTCTGTAGCCCTAACTATGGATGGCATGGCATATCTTTCTAGCTTGGAAATAAATGTAATGCAAAATATATACAGTATAAAAAAAATAAAGAATATTATTTGTGTCTCTATGAATAAAAGGGGCTTCTGAATGTCAAACTAAATGCGGGAGAAAAACCAAGAACTGATTTTTATGAGGAAAGCTGTAAATATGTGTCAGCTAATGATGATCATGTTTCATGCTCTTATCCACAGATGAAAACATTATTGTAATGCAACAGAATTGTCTGAATGTTTCAGGGAGATCACAGGCGACAAAACAAGTTTTTCCATGGTTGTTGAATAAATACTATGAATAAATGGATTTTGATAGCAGATGGTAGCAATCGGAGAACCAATTCTGTGTTGAAATATGACTTTCTGACCCCCTGAAAAAACAATCTGTCAGACTGGCTCATTACATCTCTTTTTGTTCATCCCTCTTTCTCCTTCTCATGTCAAGTTGCTGTCAAGTTCTTTACTTCCCACATTTTGGGTCCTTTTCTCTTTGACTTCCTCACTTCCTTCTGTTGAAAAAGCAATTTGATTGTTTTTTTGGTTGGGGACAAAGAAGTTCTCTGTAGTATTACTTTATTGGTTTAAGTTACAAAGACTACTCACTGTGTCTCCGATCTTTTCTTAACCAACTTTTGTGCTTGCATTTCTCCAGACTCACTGAACTTGATGAGACAGACGTCTGGCCATGCAAGATTAGGTTTCGTGTTCATTCAAGCATTCGATTGTGTGCAAGACTGTTTGTCATGCATAGTGCTTAGGAGAATTACGGCATGTCCTGTTTGGGCAGGGCAGAGCCCCAAGAGCCCTGAATAAGGACAATACTGCACAGAAAATAAGCTAAGAGTGTTCAAAGTTAGGATGACTATGCTTTGTGATATATCAAACAAAATTATAAAGTTATTAAGTGTAATATTTAGTATAGCCCTGTAAAACCACAACATAATTGTAAAAGCAATGTTTCATGTGAACACAGTTTTGGGAGAGACAGCCCAAGATGCCGTAAATACTTGGTATACTAAGCCACGAGTGCAATAGGCGGAGTTTTTGAGTCAATAAAGTTGACTTCAATAATGTATACCCCAACACTTATGGATTGCAGGTGCACTGTTTTATATTTGAGTTCAGACTCTATGCATAAAGCATTCATAGTGAGCATACCTTTGCCATGGGCACCCAATCCTTTTGCTTCTGGACCCAGATCTGTATCATCATGGCATCCTTATTTTTATTTCAGCAAGTGAAGGAGCTGATGACCAAAAATAGTGAAAATGTTTAAAAATGCCCTAACTTGCAATATTATCAAATCTAAAACGGATCATGTATACTTTGGCATGTGGCCACATATCCAAAAAACTTCACTGAAATCTTGTAACAAGATTTGGAGATGCTGCTAACAAATGAACAAACCAGTTGCACATTAAACATGACCTGATGATTTTTTTTTTTTACATTAACACATAATGCATACCTTTGCTCAACACATACACACTGTAGTTCTAGCTTACAAAAGAGGGTTAAACGATCAATTGGGGATACAAGGATGCATCGGTGTCTACAGAATGTTTTCATAACTCCATTAGGATGTTGAAAATGGGCCATTGTCACTGACAGTGAATTCCTTTAACCTTTGATGACCTGGAAAAAACATGTTTAGTATGCATGGGCCTCAGCAGATATGATTGTCTCTGTTGTTTTCTTGTCTTGACAATCTGAGGTTTGAACTGGCGATCTTCAGGTCAGACGCTCTCTTTTTAAGGAGAGAAATGTTTATTATATTTGTTAAGACGTGTTGTACTGCATGAAGAGTGTATTGCAAACTTTTTCGTTATGGGATCTGTTTCCCTCCTGTGGATTAACTATTGATTTATTTTTTCTTAAGGATATTAGTTTGACCTACACAGTGTCCTTACAGAGTGCTTCCACTGCACAATACTCAACAAAGAATTAAGAAGACATACAGTATGTGTTCTTCCAGGCAGCAATATACTGAACACCTTTCATTACAGAGATGCACATCAGCACATCTTTACTTTGATAGAAACATAGCAGTGAGTTAGGATGTGTGTTTTTAAAGTGCCCATATTCAGAGTTTTCCACACGCATACAAACTTGGAAAAAAAAAACATCCATGCTGTTTTTAGTGAGATACGGGTTTCTGAATGTGTCCTGCCTTCGGTCTCCGGGTGAGCTGGTCAAAATCGGCAGGGCTTTTTACATCACTAGCCGAAACGAGGTGGCTAAACGTAGCATGCTAGCACTAGCATGCTAGCTCGTTCTGAATGGCAAAACACTGCTACCTAGCTACTGCACATGTACGACTGCCAACAAAGAGGATACAGCAGTGAGAGGTCTCACTCTGCAGCTATGCAGCTAAAACAGAGACCTGAACACAGGGGGAAAAGAGGAGCTGCAGCAATGTGCAGTACAATAAAAATATGGTGTTTTTTGAAAATTAAACCATGTTAACCTATTCTGGTACAACCTCAAAATACAATTATGAACCTGAAAATTAGCATAATATGGCCACTTTAAGGTAAAGGGATAGATGCAACAGTGAGTCATATGGTGGTTGTTTATATGTGTGCGTGCTTGCATAGGCTTGTGCATTTGTTGACAGCTCCTCTCCAGATCCCTTTTCTCTTCCAACAATGTCGGGATGGAGAGAGACATTGAAGGCAAGAGGGAGATGAGCCAGGTAAAGAAACAAAGCTATTTTTGTCTGATTAAATGATTAATTTTAATAGACTTTGCCAGCAAAACCACAAGAATGTGACAGAGAGACAAAGTTCCATTAAAATTATTCCTGTAGTATTTATTATTGCTATGATGTCTTTGCAGCTGAAGACAGAAAAGACTGTCTGACGTGTTTTCTGCTGGCAGGGAATTCAGGAGGGAAGAAAAGTTTCCAGAAACTTTACACAATGTTTTCATTCCATGTACTCGCACTCGTCTCTGTCTTTCTCATTCCCACACTTCCACTTCATGCGTCAACTGTGTGAAAGCAGTGGTTTTACAGCCTACTCTTGCAGCACAACGTCCTTTAGTAAATAGAGAAAAGCCACAAGTTCTTAAAGTCCTATTGTTTAATAGGTTTGGTTATATTTTTTTGGGAATATCTTTTATTTTTGCCTTAGAGACTGCTCAGACATGCAGAAGTGAAGTGGTCTTCAGAGACCTCAGTAGATCAGCATTCCACATGGAAGCACTTATTGGATCTACAAATTGGTCTGGAGAAATGATATGAATGCGTGCAATTAGTTGTCAGTTAATGCTTCCAGCTAGGGGACATACCGTATTATTGTAAATATGACATTGAGGATTACAGGGTACGTTTTGTGGGGTTAGCCTACAATAATCCACAATTTCAGGGTTTCAGATATGTCAGATTTCAGGGTAAGAAATACCTCTTTAAGAGATTAACTAAAGCAGCAACAAACACTATGGTTAACGGTTATAAGGCCAATACACCTATTAATATGGTAAAAATGAATCCCAAATTAATTCAATTCAGAACTTTTAGCTATAACAAGACGTACAGTAGAGGGGAAAAATAACAGCTTTTAGAGAGTTTATTAAAACACTGGAAGATCTTTTTGCATTGACGTTTGTTTTTTTCTATTCTATTTCTATTGAACATTAGAGGAATCTGTACATGCTACCTGCACAGTGGGAAATGGTGAAGAGCCACACTAAATATGAAGATAAGTGGTTTCTGAAGGAACACACTAAAGAGACCAAGATGTTCTTCTCTGTTCCTGCCAGTTTTCTTTGCAGTCTATTTTCTGATCAGAGATCACTTCATGCACCTTAGAACATGAAGATGCACTGTTTTTGATACCGTACCAACACTATACATGCATCTATCTCTGCTCCGTAACATAGAAGAGGCAACCATTCAAAGCACCTGTATTTGACCTCCCTTGGTTGGATGTGTTTAAAGTCTTATATTAGATCCAATCTTGTTTGATTTTTTTTTTCTCCATTTTTCACGAGCACGGCAGCTGAGCAAACCAGTCGGCTTAGATCTCTGAGATTAGAACAAATTAAGTTCCACTGACATTTTCCTCCGACTCCAAGAAAAATACTTCTACCTAATATACTTTAGGTACCAGTAATATCCCTGTAGTCTGTAGTCCTTTGTGTTTGACATTTTAATAAAGCGCTGTATTGTTAGAGCACACTCCCACCTTCCCTCTGTCTCTACTCGCTCTTTCAGGCTCACACTCTCTTTTTATGTTGTGCTCTGCAGAGCATATTGTTGCATATAAGTTCAGTTCTCACTGACAGGCAGAAGAAGAGGCAGGAAAGTAAATGTATAAAAATATGGATGCATGCAGAAAGACAATTTTCTGGGTGTTGGATGCAGAGAGACGGGGGAATGAATGAATTCATGCAAATTATGTGGGGGTCTCATGAATTCATGTTCAATGATATTTAAAGCCCTACCAATATGGCCAATATTACTGACACAATATATATGTAAATATATCAGTAAATTTGCCGGCCAAAGACAGAGACCATTGTTACATCCTATGCCTGGCATGTGGTTTAGCATCAGCAACAAAAACACTTCAGGTAGAGTAGGTAGGTAGAGTTTGGTTAGATATTTATCTTTTTTACGCAGAGACAACGTAATCCTGTGGCAAGAAGATGCGTCATCACGCTGGCCTTCTTTTTTTTTACACTCGACCAAACAACCCCGGCATAATGCTGCCCAACTGTGTGATTTTAGATAGCGTGCCGCAGTTCGAAAGCAAAAGAGGTGCAACATATTTTTTATTCATTTCACACCACATTTCAATTCCCGGCCTGTTTTAAGTCATTTCTGCTTTTAATAGTCCTCTATGGCATAACAACTAAATGTTCCTTTCTTCCCAAGCTCAATTCACAAACATAGAATAAATCAAACAAATCAAAAACTATGAACTGAGAAAAACATTCTATGACATAATAAATAGGGGTGTGCAAAAAAATTGATTCACATTTGAATCGCGATTCAAGCTCTACCGATTCAAAATCGATTCATAGAATTCCAACAATCGATTCACATTTTTTAATAAAAAATAAAATAAATTATTATTATTATTTTTTTTAATTGTATGTATACTGCAATCACATGGGAAAATTAACTACATTTACATACTGTGAGTCGTTTTTTTGAAACGAGAATCGTTTTTGAATCGAAAATCGATATTGAATCGAATCGTGACGTTTTCGGAATCGTGCACCCCTAATAATAAACATACAAACAACTGTTTAACAAGGAATGATTCTGTTCTTGGTTAAATATCGCAAAAGTTGAAACTGATTCGAAGCATAAAAAAGGACATGTTTACTTTTTCAATAGCCCCTTTCACACAGCCTGTTGAAGGCGGGAATGTTTCACCGTTATTCTGCCTCAGCATTCTGTATAAAATGTATGAACACAGAATCCCCCCATTCTGTGTGGGGGACAGAGGAGGTTGTCACACAGCCGAAAGGGACTACACACACACACACACACACACACACACACACACACAGCCACAGACTAGACGCCGATGCTGGTGTGTTACACTGTATTTGCCTTCAGCTCCAACCCAGCAGAGTTCCCTCTTTAACTCTGTCAAAGAAGTTCTTGACCATGTGTGCAAAGGCTTTAAATATTCAGCAAAATTGTTTTCTACCTCAATCATACCTTAAGATGTTAGTTAACAAATCACATTCATTGCCCTTTTCTTTCATGTTGCTTTATTGCCACTTTCATTGTGGAGGAATATGATTACATATTTCAACATGCTCCTTTCGTACAAAAAAAAACCTTAGTGACACCACATTGAACAGACGCTTGAGGCAGTCAGCAAAAAACTCTTCATTGCAGCAACAGCAGATAAAGTAATTAACCCAGATACAGTTTGTTCTGCTAGCGGTTCATTTTCCAGGTATTCCTACCAGCCCAGGCTTTTGGCCGTTATGGTTACAGAGGAAGTAATTAACAGACATACAGAGGGAATATGGCTATATTAGATCCTGGATGAGTGATCCTGTGGGACAGGTTGTTCTCGTTCTTTCACTCTCTTTCCTGCCATGCACGCACACGCACACACACACACACACACACACACACACAGTCTTACAGGGGGTCGTTGTCTTCTATTCTTTATCTCCTCTAATGTCCCTTCTTCATTTTCCAACCCCCCTCTTTCCATCTTCTCTTTCTCCTCCCCGCCTCGGGCCATCCTCTAACTGCTATGATGACTTCATTTTCTGGGCTGAGGGAACTTTCTTTATTAGCCCGTCTTAATGGTTCTTTATGATGGCCTAGATACGGCAGTCAATCTTCACAACGCCCTGCCTGTGAGGCTGTATTTAACATGACTATTAGTCTTTCAAGTCCACAAGTGGTTGACTGAATAGACGTCTTTGCACAATCTTGTTTCCTTGTGCTTTTTGCCATTCATGCTCTCTTATCCATCCTTACCTCTTCTGGAGTCTGCCCCGTTAAATATATTTATTTTTTTATCCTTGTTTTGTGCCTCTTTTTCTCATCACTGGTTCCCTCCCGTCTCAGTGTGTCTATGTAACGCAAGCATTAGCCTGACAAGTCCGTAAGTGGTTGTGTCTGAATGCAGGCAGGCAGGCAGCTCAAGGATCAACTTCCTCATTCAATTCTAAAGTGTTGCTGCCAACTTTCCATCTTCGTCTTCTCTCGGTCTCTCTCACCTACATTCATTATCTGTCATCTGTCTCCATTCAGAGTCACGCTCCATTATACAAGAACTACAAAACTGTGTATAACTTGAATATTAGGCTGCCAAGTCCAGTGCTAGCTACATGAATGGCAACAGAAGACAGAGTTCTTCTAGCCTTTGTTGCTTCTCTCTTTCCTCTTAATTTTGGGTGATAATTTCACCCAAAATTAAATTCCCAGGAATAATCAGACCATACTCAAATAGTGAAAAGAAAAGAAAAATACATTAAATATTAAAATGACAAAGAAGGTATTGGAAAATTGCATTTAAAAAAATATACAATATAACTACTATAACTATAGTATGAACACTTCAATGATTTACAGTGAAAACTGCAGAAGATTATTCTACAATTAAAACATAAAAGAAGATAATGTGACATATAGACTCATGATACTTGATGCAGTGGATATTTATTTCCTGAACTTATCATATATTGTTGATCATTTGCTTACACGACCAGAGTAAACTTTATATACATAACAGCCTTTAGATAAATGTGGTAATGTAAAAAAGTAGATTTACATCTGGAATGAAGTCAACAAAATGCTCAATATCTAAACCTAAACTCAATACTTGATGCCAGAACCTGCAGTAAGACTGCTGAAGGCCCTGGGCCCTTTCTGATGCCTAAAGGGCCCTGAAGGCTCCCCACTGGTTATTTGCTCCTCATTTGCATAAAGTTTAATTCAGCCAACATTATGCAAATGAGGAGCTGCCAGCTGACCTATGTCGATCTGAAATGAAGACAGATTTTGCAACTTCTTAGCCTATCTCTCGCTTAAAATGTTTTTAGAAACATGTTTCTGTGAACTATTTTCGTAAAATACGAGATCGTATTCCGAACGATCCGCCATTGTGGTTGGTTTTGAAATTCGGAAGCAGCCAGCCTTACGTGACGCATTCGTCCAATCAGCTGCCACAATCGCGGTTGTAGCAGGCTGTTGACTGTTTTATTTGCTTGTCAGTGGCAAGCCTGAGTAATGTAGTACATATTAAGAACAGGCTGCATTTGAGCATTAAATATTAAAATATTATTTGAATATTTAAAAAAATAACAAATTAAATTTGAATGGTATTATAGAGGAAGATTGACAGCTCATATATGGACACCCACCATTAATCACCTGGAGACCAGATTACTGCACCCACATCCTGTATAGCACATCCACCAAAACTACAATACATCCATTACTCAGCTGATCGTCTGCTCATCCACCCAGAGATCACATCACCCCGGTCCTTCAACACCTCCACTGGCTCCCCATCTAGTTCAAAATTCTCCTCATCACTTACAAAGCCCTCCACAGGCTCGCCCCCTCCTACCTCAGTGATCACACCCAGGCCTCGTATTTAGTGAACAGTACAAATGCACAACAAAGCAATCAAATTTTCCTCATATGTTATGGTTAGCATTATTTTACCTTATATATAGTAAGTAAGTAAGTAACACTTTATATAGCACTTTTAAAAACACACAGTTACAAAGTGCTTCACACACACATGTGCAATACATATGAAGAAATAAATAAGAATAAACATAGGTCACAAAATACTAATTAAATTTAAAATACAGCATAAAGGGGGGTGCAGCCCTTTACACAAAGGCTAATGTATAAATGTGGGTTTTTAAAAGATGCTTAAAACTGTCCAGAGATTCAGCAGACCTGACAGACTGAGGGAGAAGATTCCAGAGGGTTGGAGCTAAAGGCACAATCAAAGGCAAAGGCACAACCACCTTTGGTCTTGTAGTTGGAGCGAGGAATGGATAAAAGACCAATATTCAAGGAGCTGAAAGGCCGTGTAGTTGAGTGAGGATCAAGGAGCTCAGAAATGTAGCGGGGGGTGGGGGGGAAGGTCATGTAATGCTTTGAAGTTGATCAACAGGATCTTATACTGTATTCTGAATTTTACTGGAAGCCAATGAAGGGATGCAAGAATTGTTGTGATATGTGAGCGGCGACTGGTTCTGGTTAATAGTCTGGCAGGTGCATTTTGTACAAGTTGTAGATGACGTAGAGCAGCTTGACTAAGGCATGAGTAGAGGGAGTTACAATAATTAATATGAGAGAAAATGAATGAATAGGTAACATAAGGGGTTGTGTTGCTGATACTGTTCCACTAGCATGTACGTGCGGGCAATCTGTGTTAGCTTTATAAAAATCCCTTTGCTACGGGGAAGCAATAACAACCTCAGCGCTAGCACGCCGCAAATGGCAAAAAGTTTCAACGAAGATTTGGATCGTGCAATAAGGAAGGTCTGCTTTATTCTTTCGATGAATGATTGTAAAGATTTACAAAGAATATGTTTACGGCATTTACTATCTAACAGGGGCGTGCAAGCATGTTTGCCCACCAGTTATGGAACATTGGTGCATTATTTTCCAAGCATGGGCTATAGTCTGCAGTGAGCTAGCCAGGGTTAATGTTAAACACAGAGAAATGCCGCGAAAATGCCATGGTTTTGGTCGCGATAATGGAGGACCAGGTGAAAACCCTGCAGTCAAGGTAAAGATATGGACAAAAAAAATTGCTGCTGGCCATTTCCCATCATATTCTGACCGCCAGAAACATTTGTTGGAAACGACAGATGGAGAGCCATCATGCAAAATGCAAACATTTCGGGACGGCTTGTCGGGGATTGCTGTGTATGAAGTACATACAGTGATACACTGGTAAGGGCTGTTTCTTTTATTCTGTCCACCCTATGTTTCTTTTAATGTGCAACACAAATATTAACCAGCCAACACCACAAGTTGCAAAATATGTACAAATACAACCATCATTCTTTCTCTCAGCTTCTTTTCTTTACTCCCTGTACAATGTCCTCCCTCTATCCCTCTGTCTTTTCTCTTCCTTAGGCTGAATTTAATTATTAATAAGGTCAAAGAAGCTGCTTCTGAACCAATGCTACATAAAGCAAACTTCCTTTAGCAAAGAAGTAATACTCATTTATTGATTTTAAAGGTTGCTGGTCTTTACTTGTACACAGTTTGCACTGGATAGAATAGAGACAGAAAAAAATAAATGGCAGCTTTTGAGGTATATGAATTTTGCCAGTATACCTATATCTAGATATATGGATTATAACATTCACAATCAGTGACCATCCATGCTCCTACTATTTTTCTTAAAATGATTTTCTGAATATTTCATCACATAGCTTTCCTTAGAAATCTTTTTCTGGATTGTGTCTTTTGTCTGGAACACACTGCAGTATAGATACACGGGAAAATGTTTTACACTTTTGCTACATTTATAGTAGCAAAATAGTAGAGAAGGATAAAGCACGCCAGATGTCAAAGAAATTGTTGACCCAGCAATTGGGAATTGAAAAATGGAAGATATCTCTAGTCGTAAGCATGCAGTATTCAGAAAAAAAGCCTTTTAAAATACATAGAAAGTCTTATCAAAGACCTGGTCCTCTATGAGGACCACAATGAATATGACGGTTGCTTTTTTGCTAAAAGCGAAGGGGAATTGACCTTTCGGTATGATCATTGAAAGGCGCTTAGCACTGACTCCTTTGATACTTCTCATTGCAATACCAAACATTTTGCCCTTGTATTTTCAATACTATAGCCTTTTATTGCCACTGCTGCCACTTACAAAAATTATTTTTGGTTTCCTTTAAAGGTCCAGTGTGTAACGTGTTTAGTTGTTCATTATCAAAATCTGTGTTGCCCGTTCACAAACTTGTCCTTTTTCATGAATATTGACCACCACCATCAATTCCAATTATTCCTATTTGCTTGAAATTTTACATTTGCATGAACTGGGGTAGACACTCCATATTCATGCGCCATCTTGAAATACGTTAGCCGGTAAGGGAATTTTCATTTGACTGAGTTGTATTGGTGGCCATGATGTTGTGGCCCTCCTCCCCACAGGGAGTGGTGAAGGAGTTGGCTAAGGCTAATGCTAGCGATGCTAATGCTAAATATAAGCCTTGTCGGTCTCCCCTCTTGTTGCACATGACATACTGTATGTCATGACCAAACGTTAGCGATTGGTTTTGGCAGATCCAATAGTTGTAAACTTCAACAGAGTACCCGCCTTCAAGGAAGTTAACACTTGTCAATGGAGAGTGGCCAGACTCTCTGTACAAATTAAATGTACGAGAGTCTGGTAGGAACAGGCTTTATCATCGCTTCCTGGCACCACACATATTCAAAATCCAAATTTCAGGAGTCTTCTTCTTCACCCAGAAAAAGGATATTGAAAAGAACAAGAGACTGGCGACATTAGAAAAAAAGCGTGAAGGCTACCGTAGCTGTAATACGTACTTTGAACTGCGTGGCGCGAGAGAGTTGATTGCGCTATATGATGTCAACGCTAGATGGGAGAAACACATTGGACCTTTAACAACTGCTCATTATTACATTTTCATTCCAATTGGCCAGATATCTTAAAATGTGTAATACGAGCTGGATAGATAGGACTTTTATTCTGCCTGCTCAGTAGATCTCTCAAACACTGTGCAGTCATTTCCAATGCAATCATTTACAATTTGAACAAGGGGTTCAAATGTCACTGCGACTATATATTAATGTATTTCTGCAATATTAAATTCAGTAACTGATATTAAGTGATTATTAAAGTGACAAAAAAATAAATGAATATGTAACACGAAGGTTGACCCAAGAACTCGATAATTGAAATCATCTGAGCGGCCTCAGTGGAATCATCAAATACATCTGCAAAATATGTAAAAGTAAAAGCATATGCTGACTATACATGACAAGCAGACAGACTGCTCTGTGCTGGCTGAGTGAGCTATCCGCGTTGCCCCAACCCAATGGCTACCGAGTATCATATATTGTGGGCTTTACTCCACACACTTTTACAAGTCTACTCTTGTGTAAAATAAGCTTTGTCTAACATGTGAATGCACTTCCCCGTTCAGTTTGATAAATGTGTGCTTCCTTCCTTTCTGGCAGCCAATAGTTTCAAATCATATCAGCACAATATGCCAATCAACTTACTGCAACTGAAATTTTCTTGAGATAAAAGAATACTGTGATGGATCTCTAGTCTGTGCTCAAACCTTGGCTACAATATGGTTCTGTTATAATGCAGTTGAGATTGCTGATTAGAAAACATTCATAATAGATGCTAGCACCACTCTGACATCAAACGGCTCTCCTAATATCTGTGAAATGTTATGCTATTGAATCCTACCTATTCATTTGGAACATTCACAGAGATACAGTAATGACTGACACATTTCCTCGCAACCTGGAATACAGGTAAACAGCAAACAATCCATCAGCACAGCTAGAGATTTGATTGAACACATGCAGCAGTGCTGATTTTAACACATCCACGTTTGAAGAAGTCTTTGCAAATTAGGTATGTGAAAGAAAGAAGACTATTGTGCACGTATATTGGGATCTCTTATACATTGTTATAGAGCTGTTGTGAGGTTAAAATCAAAAATTGTCACAGAGGGAGACCCATCACTCATTCAGTCTTTAATGACCCATTGAAACGTTACACAGTCATTTTCATTTTACTGAGACATACCAGTTAATTTCCTCACTGGCATCAGTGATTTTTTTTCTTTCCTGAGTTTAGCATTCCAGCAAACAGCTTCAATCATTGGGCGATAAAACAACAACTGGTAATATTTAATTACATAAATGACTTTGTAAAAAGCTGCAGATAGGGGATAAAATGCAGCAATCATCTCTCTGTGTGTCAGTGGCGGTTGAATCTCTTAGCTAATGAGCTGTGGGTTGAGCCGGAGTCCCAGGGCAATGGACAATTAATCAGGAGACTCATCTCAGACTTTCTTTCTTTTCGTTGTTCTTACTGTCTTTCTAGCTATTCTGGGTAAATGTCTGTGAATGTGGAGTGCTCTGTGTGAAGTTGTGTGTTGAGTAGAGCTATAGTCTATGTGTAAAGCACATTAGACAGAAGACCTCTTGCTCACAGCGGAGAAAAGAGAAATTGTGTTTGAGCTGTTTGGTCAAATTGTCCCCCGAGTACTAGGAGAGGATGGAGGAATCAGAAGAAGGTGGGTGTTTTAAGACAATGCAGCTTTTGTGTTTGGACGTTATGATAAATATATTGGTAAAACCAAGGATTAAGGTAGGATGTAACAGTGAGGTTTTATGTTTGATCCTATCTTTGCATAGAGTTTTCTTTTTTTTTAATTACTTTGAACACAATCGTACCCTAGCCTTAATAACGTCATTTTTGTGCCCACCCAAACCTTAACAGTGTGTGCGGTGTCACATCAGGAAACAGTTTTATTTTTTCAATAGTGATTCTTAGAGGTTTTACAAGAGACGTTGATAGGGCGTCAGATCAGAAAAGCGTATGTGTTGTTCTGGAGGAAAATTTACATAGTTGGTTGTTTAATTTGGAAGAGCGGTCGGTCTTAATTAAATATTAAAAGTTAATTGCGGACTTGAAGCGGGAAGCGTTGACTTATTTCTATGTTTACTACAATCTTTAACAAAGACTTATATTTGGGTCTTGTGCATTGCCTCAGATATTGGAAGAAAAAAAACGACAAGAATATCCACCTCACAGTTGTACAAATCATGAAATCATGATAATTTAGTCTTGAACCATGAACTGTACCTTATGATGTATTTAGTCTATGCTTTAAAACCATGCAGAAGGAGCCTAATGTCTCGTAAGGATAGAGAAGACAAAATGTTATGGGGATTGAACCCGGGACCATTCAGGGTTAAAATGGCCTCTCTTACATCTTTTCCACCCTGCTACTGCAAATGTTATATGTGCATTAAATATTGTTACATGACATTTAGCATGACATTTTCTATTGAATAATTAAGTACCACAAACCCATAAATCTTAACTGTGCCTGGCCCACTTTGCAGTATTACTCCCTGGCAGTATTAAGGCCACGCTGACCAATGGCTTCTCCTGCTGGTTAATTAATCAAGTGATGTAAGCTTAAAAAATGGAAAACGATAGCTCATAGTGGCATTCTCCAGCCCATACTCGGGTGTTTTTAACTAGCCACCCTTTGGTTTTATGAGTCAATAAAAAAGTTTTAAATAATGGCAAAAGAGAAATGGTGGGTAGGTTCGTAGAAGAAAGAGAGGTAAAAGGTTAAAAGGGGCAGACAGAAGTGGACGAGGAAGAGAAAGATGAGCAGTGGGTAGTAGGAAATTGTCAGAATAAAAAATGGGCAGAAGAAATGGGTGGCTCTTTGCAAAATTGTTCCTTCATTTCTTCCAGACAAACCAACTGCGCTCTCTCTGACATCATGTGAAAAGCCGAGAGAACATATCACACAAGATGGTGAGAACATTAGCACAGATCACTGCGAGAGCTGCAGCGTTGAGCATCAAGCTGAGTTCAAGTTATTGGATTCATTTGAAAAGCAAGGGCAACGCGGCAACCTCCTTATTAAAACAACACAAAGGCAGCAGCATGTGATCTTATCTGTAATTGTAAACATTGTAAAAACTAAATATCTCATATAATCTCTATAATATCTCATAATCAGTGCGGTAAGAATGTGAGAGTGTGCTGCCATTAGCAAATGAATGTGATACTTCTGGTTTAAAAATGGCTGCTGGTCTAGATAACAGCCAGCCATTAGGTGTGAGCTTTGAAACTGAAAATGTATTTATATAACATCTATTAATATAAACGTATGTATTACTGTCGTATATTTAGTTGCAGTGCTGCGTTGCCGATGTGTGGAAAGGAACTCTGCTGACACTGATTCTTGATTATAAAAAGGTTTATTACATCAAGTTTTCAGCATCATGACGAGTTCTGCAGAACCCGGAGAGTCACAGCCCAAAAATGCACTCTGTCTTGCTTCAGCAAGAACAGGGTTATAAGGGGTACGTTTAGGTAACATGTTAGATAAAGTAAACAGATGTGAGTTGGCAAGTAAAGGTCTGAGTCCCTTTAAGGTCAGAGTCTCTTTGGGGGGCTCCAACACTACACATACAATCATTGATCCCACTCAGCCCTCAATCACAGACTCACATAAAACATCCTCTTCAACACATCACTCCACTGAGAGGAAAATCATCAGACTTACATCACTAACACAATGCTCATAATGTCTCAACATATTTGAGCTTTATACATACTTTAACCTTATAGGCCCTTCAGATACCACATTACTTAATTTAAACTTGATTTTGATGCGTATTAAATGCATATCTGCTTCATACAGTCTACATATTTTGAATGCTGAGAAGTTAAGCTGGAGCTGGACAGAGGAAAATACCTTGCTCAAAGGCACACTGGCGCAAGTTACTGCGAAGAACAACTATTTGTAATTCATTTAAGGCAATCTTTGATTTTAATCATCAGCTGTTCTGACTTTGTGCTGTAAGCAAGATACATATATATGTAGTTACATATTGTAATAAAGAGCTTTTTGTTGTTTGAGCTGTTCACGAATATATACTATTTTATCATTAACTTGCAGGCTTTGCTTCTAAGGTCAGTTTTTGGTTTCAAACTACAGTATATAATCAAAAGTCCAATTGAAGAGTTTTTGTTTGGTCCTTGAGAAATTGTGCTAAGTACTATGGAAACAATCCCATACAAAGAACATAATATTAAATAAGTTTCAAGACATAACATCCTATTGTTGCATCACCTGAAGCCTCTAGCGTTGGGGTATTTCCCAAGTTGTCAAACTTTTCAGCCATACAACTTAGTATTCCACGGTGAATTTTATTTTCAACCCAGGAGCAATTTGACGGGAGTACGTGTCACTTGTCGAAAGAGGGACATTTGATTTGTCATTTCGTAAAGGAGGTCTTGTGACTTTCTGTCTGACAGGTGTCATTGTTTAAAAATGGTTTTCTCCCAACTCGCCTCCGTCTCTCACTGGGTTTAACTTTTCAGGCCAGGATCCAAACTGGGTAAATTTAGTTTCCTGCCCTAGGAATCATCTCAGAACAATGGCACATTAATGAAGCCATTTTATTTAATTGAAGAGTTTATGCACTTATTTAATGGCTCTCACAGTAAAACCATTACCAAAGAGCTCCATCCAATTACTGACAGATATTATATTTCACATTAGTGCTCTTAATATGTGAAGAGGTCCAAAGTAATTGTGGTTGATCTTTTTGGGATCCTGACTTTGGGACACTGTAGTACTCTTGACGTACTGCAAAACACTTCTACCTTTCGGCTCCTAAGCTATAGTTTAAGAGGCACTCCTGTGTGCCGTATAATATTAGGAGCAAATGTTCTACAAAAGTGCACAGAGAACTGAACCACAACACCCTTAACATTTAAAGATAATCAATATTCTATCACAATCAATTCAGGTGAGATCACATGAAAAAAAAATCTAAAAGAAAAATCCACCCTAAAATACTATTCAAAGCCTCAGGGATGCTGTGTGTTTTCAAGTTTTCTAAAGCCATTTTGTATTTGTATTATCTTCATTTGTGACTTATTTTGAATTAAAGTTCTTGAAGATATAAAAAAAAAGCGCATCACCTGGGCACAGAGAATGCATGACTCTGATTGGCCAGTGTGTTACACTAGTCTGGTGTTCTAAATAAATACTCAAAGCTGCAAGTAGCTAAACAGTGCTTTGTTTAAGGTTGGCAAGGATAAATCCAACACACAGTTTCCATTCAAAGAACATATTAGATCAAAAAACAAAAAAACTCCTTTTGACTGTTGGCTAGTGGCTCTGGTGTGAGCGAGATGATCCACTCTGACCTCTGCAGAGGCTTCTCTCAGGGACTGTACCTTTTTTAAATCCATTATTAACAGGACTAGAAGGCTTATTGTTCAACATGCTTTGACTGGTTTCTTAACGCTGCATGTGTCATTTGTAAATTAAAAAAAAGATTACAGATTTTAGGGAACAACATGAAAAACATGTCCTCCCTTATTACTTATTTTACAATTCTGCCCATTTACGGTTCCATTAGCTACACACAATGGGAAAATAGGTTGAACACAGTGTTCAACCCCCCTCAGCTTCTTCACGTTCTTATGCTGTATAAATGACTAACACATATATGTAAAATGTGACAAAAATGATTAAACGTGGCTTACTACCATATACAGATAGGCTTTTTTCCTTGTTTATTTTTGTCCTTTCTGTTTTATGATATAAACTGAGGCAGTGTTTTTCAAAAGAATATTAGTCAAGCCCTTTTGTAGCCTGTGTTTGAATGTGCAGAAGTAGTAATTTTTAGCCCCCTATGTGTGTGTGTGTGTGTGTGTGTGTGTGTGTGTGTGTGTGTGTGTGCGTGCGTGTGCGTGTGCGTGTGCGTGTGCATGTGCGAGAGAGAGAGAGAGAGAGAGAGTGTGTGTGTGTGTGTGCAGGTCTGTTTTTTGTCCATTGTTCACTTTTATCAGATGATAACACAACAACAGGAGAGGATTCAGTATCAGAATGATACTGTCTTTTATCTGCATTAGGGATTAAAAGATTACAGTGAACATGAATATATAATCTGATTAAGCTATTTCATTATTAAATTTACAAACCCCACACTGTGCTGGTATTGTTGTGGTATTGTACTTGGAGTGTGGTCGGTCAAACATGTCTAAGCTAAGCTTGTGGCTTTAAAAATTGCTACGTCAGTATTGATTAAACAAATAATGCTAATTACTACAACCTTTTCTCAATGCAGACTATGTTGCTATTGCAATACTGATGACATTTGACTGATTTCTATTCAAACTCTCTAATTTAGTACACCATAATGCACAAAAAACATACATTGAAACCCAGATATGATCTGTTGTGCAGTCTCTCCCATATTACAGACACTTTAGCAATTATGTATGTGTGCAGACATCCAAGTAACCATTCATTAAGTTACTTTATATAATTATCAATTTCACACCTGTGATGTCTGTTTACCTCAAGCTGAGAAAACAACCATTTTGGACGTGTATTGATGCAGGAGAAAACACGTTCAGAACACACACACACACACACAATGAGATGGTTGTCACTACAGTATATTATATCCAATTGCAGGTTGGTCCATTAAGAACAATCATGATTTCCACCTCTTGGCCTAAATAGGTTTTAGACCCAGCAGTTGCCTTATCTCACCTGTCACTTTCAAAAGAAACCGTCTTTAATGGAAAATTTAGGAGGGCAACGTTATAACGCCGTCTCAGCAACATTACACACTCTGCTACACTCTGATTGAAAGGTCATTTCACTCCACTCCACAATAGGCAAGATGGTCGGCAGTTTGTTGAAAGTCAGAAACTGCTTCGGAGAGAATAAACTAACTTTGAATCCCATCTGAGGCTAAAATGAATTCTTCATCAAACCTCAGTTCAAACTAACTCTTACCTTAGTTATTAGCTCTTTGTTATTTCTTGTTTTTGGCCTTTCAATCGTTCCCTTTCTTTCTTTCTTTCTTTCTTTCTTCCTCTTTCTCAGTCACACTTACAATTTGTTTCTCTCTTTGTTGTAAGTAGTTTCCCCCAATCCACATGGCCTCATTCCCACATCTGTGTGACTACACACTTACACACACACACACACAATGATATCTGGTTTTGTGTGCATGTGCCGTAGGCAGCCATCTCAGCAAGTGGTGTGTCTGTATTTGCTTTAATCTGCTGAATGCAAGGTGCACTCAATATGCAACCACAAAATGTAACAAAAATGCAAATATTCACATGTCACTTAGAGTAGCGAAATGAACTGGAGACACAGCGGGAGACTCAACTCTCAATTAGAAAATATCACTCACTGAGAAGTAACCTTAGTTAGTCAGCTCTAGTACATAAAGTCATTTGTGTTGCGACTCTCTCTCTTTTCAAATAAGGACACAGGAAATGTGAATGAATGATGTAAAAGAAAAGAGTATGCTGACCAGTGTTATGTCTCCAGTGATGATAAGATGTTTGCACTCATTTTTATTTTTAAATGTTTTGGCGTTGCACTGGCGTACTGCTACAAAACGGGTACATAGTTAAAGGTGCTGTAGGTAGGATTGTGACGATCCAGGACTTAGCCAAAGAATTTAAACATCAACAACTTCTCAGGCCCTCCCCCCTTTCAGGTAAAGCCCAAAACAGTATACTAAGCCCCTCCCACCACAGGGGAGAATGAAGCGTGCATGAGTGTGCATGAGCAGTGATTGACACGCAGTTAGACACCCCCCCCCCCCCCGGCTCTGATTGGTGCATCTGAACAGGGAGCTGTGGATTTTTGCAAATCACATTACAGGCTGTAGGTGGTGCCAGAGGAGCCAGATTTTTTTTTAAATTACCTGCTTCATGTAGTTCTACTGGAACATAGGGTCAGTTTCAGCAAATATGACAGAAAGTTAGTTTTATAAGTCTTACCTACTGCATATTCAGATGAAGCATGTTTGGCACGGATGGTTTTGTTAATTCATCTTTTTGCTTTTAGGATAAAAAAAAAAATAGGAAGTGAAAGCTAGAGATGTCACAAAACGTGTTAGGGGATGGGCAGGGAGAGAAAAAAGCTACTCTCGTACAGTAATGCATGTTCTTTTTCTTTTTTGTTGATGAATAAACATTAACATGTTATTCAGCACATAATGGACCATTATCATAAAGATACAGACCCGTTGCTTTTATGTCATTTTCTCCATCTCCCTGTCTGTCAGAGAGGATGAGAGAAAATGCTCCAGAGTGCCAACACTGCTGTTCAAAATGACCAAAACATCCTTGTTCCATGTGGGAAATGTATGTATTTCTATCAAGTATCACATCTGTAGTGGCGTAAAAGATACGGTAATCCTTTATTGATCACTAGAGAGGGATCAGGTGTTGCGAGAGAATAAAAAAAAGAGACATGGTGTGGTTAGCAGCAGCTAGTCAGCAAATCTAGCATATGTAAACAGCGTACACCAGAATAATATATAATGTGATTAAGTAATGATACTTACATACTAGTGTTGTCTGTAATAATAAAGCAATATCATAAAAATATAATGTAGTCAACCAGTAAAATATATTTACTAGTTAAACAAGGTATACTGTAAACATTCTGTCTATGATTTTTTATTTATTTTTAAATGGCTAAATCAACTGTATGAGTGTCGTGGATTTTATTTATGTTGAACTGCAGATGATTGTAGCTTTGCAGCCATTTCCGCACCCAGTTTTGTGACATTTATGTAGATATTTTACCAAATAGGAGACATTAGTTGTCAGAAATGGCTGTTAGAGCCAGCTTCTAGTTATTACATGTTTTGGTCTGTTTCAATTTATTCTTAGTTATCACTCTTCCTTAGCAATGCCAGGTTTCACACTGACAGCTGTGTTAATTCCAATCTCCTTTCTGTCATCTTAAGGCCACCACTGCTGCTGACTTTATGCACAAAATTGACTCAATGACTTAATTGCTGATGCTATTTGTAAATATGCGTTATGTAAGTGCTCTCCTTCCTATACGACACATGGTGGTGCAATAATTACACATGATCAAAGGATCATCTATGGTAGAAATGTAGAGCACAAACACAAGGTGGGATAGCAGTCGCGTTGACGGTCAGCCGGCCCTACAGCATGTAAAGGGCGCAGCGTCACTCTCTGCAGGATTCTTCCAGCTGAGCAAAGTGCTCAGTCAGATTTAGCACCGAAGCAAAAACCCATTTAACAATGCACAAAGAAAATTGGACAAACAACACTAAAGGGAGTGAATTCAATACGATGAAGCCATTCACTTTTAGTCATGGCGACAGTTGCAATGCTCTGTACCACAGTGCATGTACAATGGGTTAGAGCAGATGATTTGGTTGGCCATTGATTGAAGTCCTTCCACCTGCTAGCTGCTATATTCTTATTACCAACAATGAACTATGTTTTCAGAAATTCAGAGCACACAAACTCTCAATATACAATATTTATTCCAAAGGGGACAATTAGGCTAGTTTAGTTAGAAGCAATGTTTTGAAGAAAACAAGAACTTACTTCATATATTTTTTGGAAAAGAATTGGACCTCTAAAAGCAATAACAAACCAGCAGTAAAACAATGTGTGTTCCAAGAAAAAAAATCTGCGAATTAAATTGAAAAAAAGAAACAAACTACAGAGAGGCTGGCCAAAACAAAATAGCAGTGTGTAAGCACATTCAACTAAGCAGCACTCCTAATTTAGAATAAATGCATGCAGGGGGACTACAACTCTAAGATAACATCAATGTTTCCTGTTAGCAGTGGCACAAGATATATAACACTACTTACACTACTTACCAGGTTATACTCTCCCAGCCTTACTGGCAGCACGATGCTACCATCACCAGTTCTGTGAGTGTGTTTTTTGTGTGTACCTCATACATCATGTTAAGAGGCTATTTCTATAGATCCAGCCTAGCTGTGGCACCATGTCTAACCCTAATCACCTTCTGTCTCTGACTGGATGTCTCTCTCCCTCTATCTTTCTCTACCTCCCTCTGACTATCCCTCGCAAATAATGGCACCAGTCTAGTGCCTGTGTCTGTTGAAATTACCTCACCACCCATTACCTTTCCCAGAGTCCTCCTAACCAACCCTATTTCAGCAACCACAAGCCTAACAGAACAGCTTCAAAAAGTTCTTTACACACAGAGCCGAAAGTCATTGGATGTGCTTTAGCCTGAACCCCAAAAACTCATCAAGCTAACGCTCTAGCATTAAGCATGTTGTCCAACATTATTAATCTCAGAGGACCCTTAAAAATGCTTTTACTGGGAGAGAAAGCGAGCCAGCTGCCATTTTTTTAGACGCTACACAGTCTAAATGCCCATATACCACAGCCAGTGAGGTGGTGAATAAAAAAAACTGTAAAACGAAGGCCTCCTGTCAGAAAACATCATAAAGCATCACAACCACAAAGGTCACAACTTTCAATTATATTTCCAGATATATGTCACTAAAGGCTGCAGCTCACTGGCATTTGAATTGAGTTTACAATAGGGGTGCATGATATATCGACTCAATATCGTTATCGCGATATCACGTTGCGCAATATAATTTTCAAAAGTGTCGCAATAAGTATGCATTATTTTGTTTATTTTGTGGAGCGCTGCGTCCCGTCCGATGGCTGCGTGGCTTAGTTGTGTTTGATTTAGAGCCCGCTTGAAACGCTATAATGATCATGTTTCATTAGTCAGTTACCGTGTCACTTGCGCATGTTAGTGCACGTCAGCGCACGGGTCCACTACGTGACAAACGCTATGTAGCGTACCGCGTATGTGCATATGTGGACAGAGTGACAGTGTAAGTGAAGAAATAGATAGAGACAACAACATGTAACGAATCAGAGAGAGAAATAAAAATTAGGGTCTTGTTTTCTTTATATATTTATAATTTAACATGTCCTGTTCATTTATTTATTCATGTTGTACCAGTCCAATACGTCAGTTGAAATAAACCTTGTGTTGTAAGAAAACGTGTTTAATTTGTTATGAATCTATTTTGATGCGTTTTCCCGTAACTTTAGTAATTTTACACATTTAAAATTATCAAAATTAATATTGATATCACAATATTTATAATCAATATCGCAATATCACATTTTGTCAATATCGTGCAACCCTAGTTTACAATCTAGTGTATCAGATTCTGGTTCTGACTTGATTTACATGGACATTTCCTTTTACAGACTAAACATTAAAGTGTCAGGATTTACAGCGTATAGTCCAGCTCTACACTAGCCAGTAACCATTGATGTGGTCACAACTGATTTCAAGATTAAAACCGGGGAAATTATATATGAAAAGTGAAGTTTGAATTTCAAAAAGTGAATTTAAATGATTGCAGAGTGAAGCAGGAAAGGATGGTGATACGTACATGTCTAAAACACGATCAAACCCAGTTTTTACCAAGATGTCTTGACGCCTGCAAATCACTAAAACCTTGCTTATTATTCTCTAACAGATGTGGAATGTGATGAGTAAATATCCTCCTTCTCCACTCCCGTCTCTGCCCTTTAGATATCAACGCTGTGCAACACTGGGTTGCATTCAACGTCCACCTCCACTTGAAGGAGTGATGAGATGGATATGACACTGAGAGTTCATGGGGTCCATACTTGCTCGGCTGTGTCTGTGGATAATAAACAACCTGTGTTCAACATTTGTCCCACTGGATCAACTTTCTAATGTGATCTGATCTGATATGATGATAGCTGTCTCCTTTCTAAACAGTCCTCGTCTATTGTTCCTCTTTCTCGTCTGCCCTTACACAAACGTTGTCTCCTATTGTTCCTCTGTGATACATCAACTGGTATTGTCTCCTACAAGGGGAAAATGGTTCATGATACCGGAGCACCTTTTACTATGCAACTAGGTAACATTTAATGAAGAAAAAAAAACATCAAGTGTCTTAGTGAAGTGCCCCCAGAACAGCTTTAGTGCTCCTTACAGTGGATTTCTACTGGATGCGGATACGGCTGCGTGCCCCGCCGTCCGTCAATACCCACCAGGTCCGGATTTGTTGCGGTACGGCTGCGGCCATGACTGACAGCTGTAGTCACGAGGACCCACAATATCTCGCAAATTCACGTAGAATAGAACCACAAAACCAACAACAGTTTGTTTCCATCCAGAGGAGTAGAGGGGAAATAACTCTGTGCTGTGTTTTCAAGGTGTAGTGCAGGGAAATACGGTGGATTGTACTACTAAATTAACTGGATTTTTATTATGTTTCTGTGCTCGACTTCCTGTCCCGCACTATCTGCCGTGTGCTGAATTGCTGCGGAGCTCTCCGTCGTCCGGCAAAAATAGAAGCTCTGCATATCTGCTCCGGAGGGCTGCGGACTGACAGAGCTGGGACGGAGTAGGGATGCAGACGTTCCACAGTGGGTGGAAATACACACATTGACTTTAATGGAAACCTAATGACTCCGTTGACGTTCCGGAGCCGTTCTGCAGCCGTTACGCATCCAGTGGAAATTGCCGGTTAGCATAAACACCCCAAGTCTCTGGAACTTCTTCTAAGAGACTTTCCCTTATTTAGTATTGTCATTATGGTGGACCTATAGTTTGCTTGCTGTGGTCCAAAGCCAAAGTTGAGTGTCTTTTCACAGAAAAGAATTCAAGCGAACAACAATGCACCACTAGAAGCCAAGTGAAAAAGTTTACTCCGCTCATTGGTTAGATGTGTCTGAGACGGGAGCGATAAAGTAAACACAACAAGAAGGCCCTGAGCAAGGCCCCAAATATGAAGAAGGCAACATACTTTCCTGCTAGTCCAGGTCAGACCTTGATTCGTTCTGCCACTATCTCCCACTAGTTGATAGCAACAGTATATTTTGGCTATTTGCATTCCAGCATGCAAAGTGTACCTGTCTACAGGAAGCGTTTGGCGCCTTGTAGTTGGGTCCAATCGAAGTCACGCTGCCCCAAAATCTCCTGTAGGTTTCCAATTAGATTGATGGCTAGAGACTGCAAAGGCCATATGACATATTGACATTGACATTGACACTGACATTTTCCTACTAAGTTTCTCCACTCATTTATTCAGATGTTGTTTCTTTGATTTGTCATCTATCTGTATGTTTGCATAAAAACATGCCTATTATGTCTCGTATAATACATATATTTTAGGGATTTCTCAATTTCAATGAAAAATGCTGTTAGTCTTATGAACGGTGTTAGCTCAAATACAATTAGCTTAGCTCGTTCCCAAGAAACATTTTAGTAGATTAATGACTTGATGTTTAACTTGGAATGTATTTCAACACTCTTCCAACCATCTTTTCTCCTCTTCTCTGCCCTCCCAAACAGAAACTTTGTATTTTCTTTTCTTCATTGTAATCACATGTTGACTTTGACTCCTCGATGCATAGCAGACATTTCCTTCCCTGACCCTGAGACCGAATAACAACATGGACATAAAATATATTGGCATCAAAGGCAAAATAAACCAGTTGACCTGTTGGGAGTTCTGAGCTTTCCAAAAGGCACTGATGGCATTACGAGTTGTTTAGATGTCCTGTTGCCCAAGAGGAGGCTCTGCTCAAAAGTTTTCTTCACGCCAGCATTTCACCACAAAGTCAACAGCAGATGGAAATGGGCTGTGAAGCACTGACAGTCTAATTGGTAAAAAGTAAACACTCCCTTGCTTTCTTTTCTCCTCTCTTTTCCGCTCATCTCTTACTTCTTACTTCTGCCTGCTTTCTTTTGTTTGCATTTCATTCTGCACAACAAAGGATCCAAGCTCAGGATTTCTCAATTTCAATCAGCAGACAAAACAGATTGACTTTGAAGTGATGTTAGGCCAACTAAACTAACACAAAATCACGTTTCTCTTTTCATCAATGCTCTTGTCCCCTTGTTTGACTGTTAAAACTCATTTGTGTCTTACCTTGCACAATGAGCTACATGCAAAACAATCAGCTGCATGCATTCAAGACTCCCCCATTTCACCATTTAAACTATGCAATTTGACTGCTGTTAAGCAATAAAGTCTAACAACCAGAAGTACACACTCATCTCCCCTCACCTCTCCCACTCCTTTCCCTCCCATCTCTTATTGACTCATCTCTTTTTCCCTCTTTCCCTCCCCCTCTCCACCTCCTTTCCTCAAAATAGACAGTTAGTATTGTGAAATCTTGGTTTCACAACAACAGACTGTGTTTCCACGGAAATAATATCAGCTGCAGAACGTAAACATGAACAGCATCTGAAACATCAGCACGCACCATCAACACACGATCACAACGATAACCATTTGCAGTTTAATACCACCTAGTGCCATACACAATGAAAGTAGAATTTAAATTGCGGTCTAGTTTTTTCATGTTGTATTTCTTGACCTTTGAAATTGTTTGCATTTAGTTAGATTTGACTGTTTAACATCCAAAAATAATTGCTGACAATCTGGGAAGTAAATAGGTTCCTGCTAGCTGATCAGCCGTGCGTAACTGTAGCTCGACAGTGCGCATCATCGCTCCACTAACTGCCAATTTCCATCAGCTGCGTAATGGCTGCGGATCCGCTCCGGAACGGCGGCAGAGTCATTAGGTTTCCAGTGAAGTCAATGTGTGTATTTTCACTGACTGCAGAACGTCTGCGTCCCTACTCCATCCCAGCTCCAGCGGTCCGCAGCCCTCCGGAGCAGATATGCAGAGCTTCTATTTTTGCCGGACGCCGGAGAGCTCCGCAGCAATTCAGCACACGGCAGATAGTGCGGGACAGGAAGTCAAGCACAGAAACATAATAAACATCCGGTTAATTTTCAAAATAAAATCCACCGTGCTCACGGCGGATCATATTTCCCTGCACTACACCTTGAAAACACAGCACAGAGTTATTTCCCCTCTACTCCTCTGGATGGAAACAAACTGTTGTTGGTTTTGTGGTTCTATTCTACGTGAATTTGCGAGATCTCGTGGGTCCTCGAGACTACAGCTGTCAGTCATGGCCGCAGCCGTGCCGCAACAAATCCGGACTGGTGGGTATTGACAGACGGCGGAGCATGGAGCCGTTCCGCAGCAGAGCCGGTCCGCAGATGTTCTGCATTCAGTGGAAATCCGGAGTTAGAGACTGCAGATGGATAGATACTTGCTTCCTTTAGAAGGCTGCAAGGACGGTCACCAGGGTAAAGCAAATACCTTCAGTATAGGCTACTAACTGTTGTGGATTACAGAGGTGGTAAGTGACATGATTACACACATTTTGTGTGTAATCATGTCAAGTTAGTTGAAAACTGTACAATTAAAGTGGAAGCATGATCAAAACATGAATAAAGGGGTTTCTGTTATTTCAGGGAGGATAACATGGGGTTAGTCTTGCATTGCCAGACCTATCTCCACAGTGCTGCGGAGGAAGGTCCGGACCTTCCACACATTCCTGGATAGGTGAAAAACATGCTCTGATTTATTGGCATTTCTTTAAACCAATCACAATCGTCTTGGGCAGCGCTAAACTCTGGACACAAGCGTGGAACTTGTTTAGGTGGAACATTTGCACCCCACAAAAGAAAACACCACATACAATATTAAATTAAGTTAACTGTTCACACAGTACAGTAACGTTATTTTCTTTTTTTTAATTAGCTGGGTACATGGTTAAACGTCATTTGCCCTTACCAGTGTATCGCCGTGTGTACTTAGTCCACAGCAAACTTCCGTCAATCGTTCCCAAAACGTCCCAGTTAGAAAGTAAATGCCGTAAACTTATTCTTCGTAAATCATTACAATCATTCCAGTTTAAAGTGAACTCAAAAAGCACAGATCTTCACAAAGGTTCCAGGACCCCAAGGGGGTCCTCAGAGTCCCTGCAGGGGAGCAGGCGGACAGCAGACCGTTGGCTGCAGAGCATCCCGTAAATCTCACTGACTAAAACACTCATTTTGCTTCACACTGTTCTTTGCAGATTTTGCTGGAATAAAAGAGTTTGCTTCATAACTCCATTAGCTGCATCTCTTTTCAGAAGAGACTGGGTTTTTTTTTGTTTTCATCTCAGTAAAACGAGGTAAAGTAGCCCGCAGTATATGATACAATATCATAAAAAGAAATGATACAATACCATAAAAACTTTATAGGGCCATTTTGTAAAAATGGGCAATCGTATTATATGGCAAAAGATATAAAACTCAACTTTGAAATATATTTCACACATAGTCATCAGAATCCCACCATTCTGTTTCTGCTCTGTACTTATCCTCCATTACTGCTGCCTCAGACGTCACTGCATATTTCTCCTCAATGTTCCTGAAGAGACCTGAAGTTATCTTTACAATGGCTACCAGAAATGTTTCTTTCACACAATCTTCACATGGCTTTACACAAAACAAAGGTATGATTTTTAAAAATCAAGTGAGTCAAGTGAATTCACTGTGCCTTCCTATCAGCAGCCTTTTACAGATGGAGGACTTCTTATTACAGTCAAGCTCTTTCTTTCAAGATCTTTGATTTCATTTTTATTGGATCTGATTTCTGTGAACATGAACACATCTACAACCTGACTGATACTAGACTTCTGAAAGAGAATATTGAGAGGAAATATAATAATCTCATTAAGATTGAAATGGCATCAAATGTTGCAGGTTTGTTCAGAGTTGATATGTGCACTTGTCAAATGTATTTGAAATTTCACATGAATAGTGGCCATTTTTTTGTAGACTGCACTTTTTTGGAAGAATATGGATGCAAAACAGTTTGTCAAATAATAAACTAAAAGCTTTCTTTCAATGCTATCCAAATATACAACAAGGCAAGACTCAAGACTATTAAACATTTATATACCAAATAACACGTACACTGTTTGTGAAAAAACAGCTTTGGATCATTGTGAAGTCCCATCGATGTATCAGTCGAGATTTAGTTAATTCAGTCTCAGACCTGCAGACTCCAAACTGCAGTGACACAACCTGAGGCTGCTCCTCTGACAGCATATCACCGCCAACGTTGGTGGGTTAACAGTTGGGACAAGTTTCGGGTTTATACATCCAAAAAAATTCAGTTTTATGAGCATGACATTTCTCCTAGTCTTTGTCAAATAATTACCATGGACACTTGACTTCCACTAAATCAACCACATGTTACCAATCTCATTCCGCAGATGCAGGATTCGTGTTATAACAACATTTTAGTATTTTTACATTGTTGTAGATACACATTGTTTTGAAGTGCATCCATAGAAATACTGTAAATATGTAATCTCTATTTTTCACCGGGTGCATCTGTGCTGCGTTCCGGAGGCGCTGTGGCCCCCGCGAGCAATCGCAGCCATTCCAGTCAATGCTTGATATTCCACAAGCCGCAATGCAGAGCGTCCCAGAAGCGTGCATGTAGGATAAGCGCCAGGTCTGTTTTCACGCGAGCCGCGGGCAAACAGGCGTTCAGACAGCCGGGCAGAAAGTGAAACAGCAAGAAGATCCAGTCCGTTTACCAAAATACACCACCCAATATTGTCAAGTTGGCGGGTAGCTAAAAGAAAATCCATCGGCCAAGCATATTTTTTACCGGCCAAAATATTAAATTGCAGGTTTTTTTGTAACTTAGGCCTACATAACAAAACTTTATGGTTGGGGATGCAAGTCCTGCTGTTAGGGATGTTAATGTTTAACCGTTTAACCGTTAACCGACAATCATATTTTTTACTGATTAACCTAATATTATCAGTTATACCAATATTAACAAATAAATATAAAGTTTTAAAAACATCTTTTGCATGATAAAAATGTAAATAATCTATTTCTTAACTGCTAATTAACGTGCTAGTCCTAACTTTGAACCAGCAAGTTGCGATTTACCTCTTCTTTTTTCTGCTTGTGGAGAGCTACGTGACACATGAAACTATATCGATATATCAAGGTGGGTTAAATCGGCCGTCCTACACACAGACTTTATGTCAGGCAGACACACAACCTGGCTCAGACATACACGCCGCGGGCCGCTGTGGACTTGTGTTGGTCCCAAAAGCGGTTTAAAGAAAATGGCTGCATGTGTCCACAACAATGCACAGAACATCAACACCGGTGCAAGCCTACAGCTGTCCACGGACATGGAGTGCGCAAAGTGTGTCAGAGCCTCCCAGGTGGGTTTCCTGCTTGTCGGTCAACGGTTAATGATCGGTTAACATTTAATATCATTGTGCTTACTTTCGGAAGGCTGGCTGCCAAAAATCACCACTTACTAGCTAATTAATTAGCCTGAGGTAAACGCTAGCTATCAGTAAACAGAAGGTGGTGGCTGGCTTTTGGTGTGTGTGCTAGTGTTTGTGCGTGTAGGCCTGACCCCGGCGAAGCTCCGACGTGCAGACACAAGAGCAACAGAAGAAAGTAGCTGTAGCTTCACCAAAATGAAGACTGAAAAACAGAACTAGTTTGGTACAAACATTTACTCACCATGTGGCGAATAGCCCTCTGAGATTTGCTCTCCAAGCGGAAAATGTACCTGCATATGGCAACTGGCGAGTGTTAATTTCGGACCCTGCCTGTAAGCACACCCAACAGTGATGTCACAGTGTACTGGCACACATCCACCTCATGTACATCAGTCTCTCTTTCCTGAAATAACCCAAACAGCCCGAGCTGTAAACTCAACTATCAGAGCCCTACAATATGTGGACTTAACATGTAGTGCCACACTCGTGTGCACGATTATGCAAACTCGTAAGTAATTTCACAAAACACTGGGCCTGCACTGTGGTAGACAACTAAGCATATTAAACAGGGAGGAAAACAAAAGCGAGAGAACAAGACGGGGATTGAGACAGACAGGCAGTGAGGGAGACAGATGGAGAGAGAAGGGTGATGTGTGAAAAGAAAGAGCTGGGTAATAGCAAAGGGGGATACAAAAAAAAGAAAAGAAAAAGCAGCAGTCAATCACTCTCTGTTTCTGCAGAGAAGGATTGAAATTCTGATCAGATCCCCAAACACACACCTGAATGAAAGGACAGAGCCTGAGTTTTGTGTGTGCATTTGTGCATATTTAGTTGTTTTTTTGTGCATGTTTGTGTGGATATGTGCATTGTCGGTGTGTGTACAGCATAATAGAAGAAAATGTTTTGTGCGTATGACCTGTGTGTATGTTAAAATGAAACAGGTTGTGTTATAAGTATATTGTTGGTACAGTACCTATGAACATTTATACCGTTTGTCTTGATGTGGCTTTGTGTGTACCTGTGTGCGTCTTCAATGTGTCTGTGTATCAGGTCCTTTAACACTGGAGTTCCAGGTCATACATATAGATTCACAACACATTAGTCCCTAGTCAGGGCAAAATGTCGATATTCCCTATTCACACACAATAAACCTCGGTACACCAAACCAGTGGGGAATGGAGGTCAGTCCCAGTTTTTTAAAGGTTATTTCATATGGCATTTCCTTTATATAAGAGAGACAAAGATGAGGGATGCAGGAGGGAGAGGGGGTCGAGAGAGGGAGAATGTCATGCCATATAGCTCACAAGCTTGTGTTAAAATCACCACAAATATATAGACAGTGTGCCTGTTTTTAAACCAGTCTCTCCAGAAAAACGCAATTATGCGATCGCATAATTCAGTGCATAATCAGCCACAGTCCGCATATTTATGCGGGGGCCGCATTTTTTCAAATACGCCGCATTTTCGCTGCATAAATTGTCGGTTTCCGCGCAAAATATGCAGGGCTTGCATGATTTCATAATCCCCGCATTTTCGCTGCAAAAAAATCACATAAGTCTTAGCAGAAAGTTGAAAAATGTTGCGTTTACTTCACACAAGAGCAGCCATTTCCCCCTGTTGCCATGGGCACGTTATGAAGTGACGTAATTACGTGATGTGAACATCATCGAAAAGCTGCAAACCCCGCGATGAAGCCATGATAAAACTGCAGTTTTTGCAAGTTCCCGCAATTTCGTCACATAAAATTGCGTAAATATCCTGCATATTCCATCGCATTTTTTAAGAAAATGTGCCGCATAATCAAGGATTTTTGCCTGCAACAATCACAAAAAAACTTTTTTCTGGAAGGACTGTTAAACGGTTTTATATTAAGTGGAATAAACGTGAAATGTAGAGATTTCTAGTGATTGAATTAATTTTCTTTGCCTTCGCCCATTTATTGCTTGTTGTTATGGTGAACATATTAGCGAACAGTTGTCCTACAGACATGAAGCAACATTACAATTCATTTGGACATGTTCCTGTCCACCCACTGCAAAACGCAGGTCCTCTGGCACGTGGAACTGAGTGAGTGCCCAGGCCGCCATAATGATAGATCCAGGCTTGTTGTGTGGTGGTTATAAAGTTTGAATCCATAGAGTATTTATGCATGTTATTAACTTGTTTTACAAAGCTCTATTTTTTACTTTTCCACTAGGGCCAGTGTACACAGTTTATACTGTGTACACTGGCCCGATACTATGTAGGACTTTAGAAAACATGTCCACCAACTAAAAAAAAAGAAAAATAGGATTAGCAAGAGGAGCAGCCTCAACGAATTCCATCACTGCAGCTCACCAGGCCTGTTGATAGCTCCATATTTATTGTGAGTGATAGGATAAAATTACAGATGATTCCAAACTAAATAAGCCAAATGATATCTGTATATGTACTGTATCTGTTGTGCCACTCAATTGAGTTTTTGATTAGACTTTTGCAACCCACTGCCTCCCTTGTGCACTCTCTCTGTTTCTCTAGCATATTTTAATATATTTGAATTTTCTCCCCCGCTATCGCCTCTCATCTTGGAGACAGATAAAGCCTGGTGCTTTCGATTTGAAGTGTAATGGATGATTTTGCTGAGTGGAAAATGACGGGTTATTTCCTTGAAGTCTATCATGGAGGCAGCAGCAACAGCGGTTTCTTAGTCAGCAGGGCTCAGTGGAACAAAGCAGGAATTCAGGGGATTTTGTTTGATCTGTCTTTGATGCAACAGGGGGACGATTGCAGGAGTTTCATCTCTGTGTTTCTGTCATTGTTTTCTCTGCTCATGTCTCTCTCTTTGGATCTCATTCAGTGTCTCGAAATCTCTCTCTCCCTTTTCTCTCCTTCCCTCTCTCTGTCTAATTGTTGCTCCCCTTTCTTTTGAGTTTTTCAAGACAGGCGTTTTAACAATATTCAGAGAAATGTGGCATCTATTGTGCCACCCTAATTTGGTTAATTAAAATAGCTTGTCACAGAGACATCAATCTATAGCGTGTTGCCATGGTAATCACAGTACTACCTCTGACCCTGTCACCCTATTCTGCTACTAAAATACCATATTTCTAAGGGGCATGGCAAAGTGTAAGTATTAAGTAATATTAATAGAGGTGGGGGGGGAAAAATTGATACAGCATAGTATCGCAATATTTTCCGTGGCAATACTGTATCGATACACGCCAAGTGTGGATCTATTATTATATATGTTGGTCAGTTTGTCTGCTTAGCAATCCCATTATGCAGCAATAAAATTGAAGTGAGATTAACAAACAGAAGTTGACAAAGTTTCATTTTGGGCACACAATTCGAATTTAGGAAAAATTTGAAGTTCGAAAAAAGGTAATAAATTGCAATATATCGTATCGTGACATAAGTATCGTGTTGATATCGAATCGGGGGGCCTCTTGTGATTCCCATCCTTAATTTAAGTATAATAACTTATAATGAGCCTTATTGCAAGATTACAGGTGCAACAGTAGCTTTAGTCGTGTAGCATATACAATATGTTGAGTGATATAGGGTAAGATGGTAAAAAAATGACATGATGTGTTTTTGTTTTTGTTTGGTTTTTATTCCAGTGCATTTTTTGTTAACAGAGACTGAGAGTCCATTTTATTTATTGATTTTGGTTGTTTTGTTCATTTATTGTGGATATTTAAAATGTCTTCCAGTTCCAGTGTTAAATATTTTTTAGAAATAAAAGTTTATTGATCTTTGAAAAGGTGTACCTGCATTATTATGCCATTATCATTATATTAGATGAAAATGGTCTCACGACAATATTATCGCTTATCGCAATCATTTCTGGGACAATTTATCAAAATGTGTTATCGTGACAGGACTGGTCTAGAGGTTAAAGCAGGGTGTAGGAAATTAATTACTTCTGCTGGACAGAGTGGCTGTGAATTACTGCATTTACAAGACAGTGTTTATAATGCAACAGCCAAACACATTTCAAGAAAGATGGTTAGTATCTGCTCTACCATCTACCACTACCATAATTTACCAGCACTAACCCCAGTCCAAACCAGCATTTTTCATGAGTCTTTGTGGGAGTGCTTTAAGAAGTAGCTGTGAAGGGGGTTCTATCTGCCAGTCAAAATGAACTTCTTAAATCACATTTGTCCTAATGCTATGCAAGACCACTAACACAAAAAGTCTCCACAGCTACAGATCTCGCTGTATTTTATGTAGAAAATATTAAGGACTGGAAGATTCTGACAAATAGCACATTAAAGGAAATGGGGAGAGTGGGAAAGGGGGAAGAAATGCTGAGATTCAGAGTTGAGAAAGAGCTCGGTTGGAGAAGAACTGAGACAGACAATTGGAGGTTTAGAGACAGAGAGGTAGAGGAGTGGAGGATCAAGACTGATGGAGTAAAGGAGGTGTTGAGATGGAGGTAGTTCAACAGGGAGGGATTGGGAGTAATCCAATGCAATCTTCTCCTGGGTGTTTGGATTAGATTTGAAAAAAACAAACAAAATCTATATAATATATAATCAGTCAGCAAACAGTCATACAATTAGGCAGCCTAGTCAGTGAATCAGCCGCGTCAGTCACTCACTTAGCCAAACAGTCATTAATCACACATGCAGACTTTTGAAGCTGAAACGCAAACTCTTATTAAAATGGGAACCTTGATTGGCCAAATTTTAAAAATGAAATTGCTTGTGGACATTCAGATGGTGCAGGGGCAAAGGGCAAGGCAAGTTTAGTAGTATAGGCAATGTAAAAAGACAGTATAAAACATGAATATGATTTGAAAGAGAGTAAAACAATGAAATAGAAAATATAAATAAGATACAATGAAATAAAACTAATATAAAACTTCAGCCCTAAATGAAAACACACTTGCGCACTAGTGCAGACACCTAGTTTCAATACGAGCTGGGACCTCAGGCTTGGTGCTGCTTATAATTGGCTGGTTTGGGGGTGGAATGCAACCAATCAACCAAGTCCTCTAAACATCTAAATCTAAACAACAAGTTAATCCTTTAAGACAATGTGCTTGACTGTGGTCACAGATACAGTAATGTATATCCACGAAGTTCCACAGCGCTGTGGAGGAAGGTCTGGCAAAGCGAGACTACAGATACAGTAGGTAACTGACTATGTCAAACATGTAATAAAACCATCACACTTTCAATGTAATTGTGAGAGTTGGCTGTCAAAATGTGTCAAGCTTAAGATACCTCCCACATATGTGGTGTGTACCACATGACCTGGGGAGCCTAGAGAATAACACCTGGTAGGATCTCTCAACTTGGAGGTGAGGAACCAGACAGAGAGCTGTTTGTGGACTATATGCAGGCTGAAAAGCTAAGGATGGTATCTTGACTGGACTAGGGATACTGAGCCCACCTTTAGAAAATGTAAAAACTGCTTCTAATGACAAGGGTCCACAGGAGCGTCCAACATTTACCAATACCAAACACCTCCAGCCATACAGTCTTATTGTCCAGCTTGTGGTGATGGAGAGGGATATTAGCCTTAAATTACAAGTCTACATCACAACCCTCAATTATTACCTTGGGCTTTGCAAACTGACCAAAGAACAATATTGCAATTATAAACAGTTAAAATTAGAGTCCTTTCTCTGTGAAGAGTCGCTGCTTATTTGCACTGGATGAAGCCTGTTAAGGTGGTCCAATAGTCTGATTAGGATTCCTCCAGGAAGTCCAATGTTAAGAGGTATTCTACATGCATTCAACTGGAAGAAGACCCCCAGGGCAGATCTATAACATGCTACGAGAAACACTTGAAATATACCATGTTTACTGCAACACAGGGCAGCTGAATGATGTGTCTGCTGACACCATAACCTGGAGGTACGCAGCCACAATTTATGGATGGATAACTCTAAATTGGTTGCACAAGACTTTTTTTCCAACAATATAAATCACACACCAAACTGTCTCTTTCTGTGGCAGACACAGAGGTGAGTATTATCCTCAGGGTTTGGTTTTTCAGCAAAAGGTCATACCTGCCAAACATCTTTTAGCTACTTTTGGAAATGAGAAATGATTTACAAAAAAAATTCGGCAGGTTTTTTCTATGTTTTGGGGTATGTTTGAACACAGTGGCCATTAAGATTGTCCAGTATCCTGCATCAATTCTTAATCAATTTGAATGTGATAATTCTTAATCATTTTGCAGTTGAGTCTTTTAGATGCGTTCATATACAAAAATAAAACCTTATTGTGTCTGAATCAATGTATTTGCAGTGTGATTTCCATGATTAATAGATACAGGCAATTATTCAGATATCCATGTATAATTAATCCTGGTAATAAAGCCTGCTGAGTGTGTTAGTTTGAATTCAGGAGGTCACTTAGGCGGTATAGCGAATGCCTCTCAGGGATGCAGGAAGTTCGAATTTGTACAGAGAAGTAGTTTAAACTGTGCTGGCCCTTCAGGTCGAGGCCACATCGAAACCTTGAAACAGGAAAAAGTAAACTTTATAGGTGTTCTAAATGTTTAAGGAATGCATTAATGTTTCATGTCTTT
>CM042326.1:30531241-30583741 GCA_023566125.1 Zingel zingel | reverse complement strand
AAACCTAACCAAACCATAATCAAGGCATCGTCACATCATAAAACTGATTCAATAGTCTACAGGGATTTGTAATGGCTTCCCTACATATGGGACGTCAGATCAGAAAACACTTCTATGTGTCGTGCTAGAGGCATGGACAAACTGCATATGTTGTTATTGGTTAATTTGAAGGACTTATTGCACATTCGTTATAGCTTGACCTCCATCTCCCTCTCTTGAATTAATTGAAAACACACAGCAAATGTAAAGATTTCTTCATGACCTTTAATTATGTGTTACTTATGTTTCTGTGCATGGACTGCGTCATGAAAACATCTACGACTGAGGAACACAAAACAATCAGTTGTGTGTGATTCACCGCATGTAAAAAAAAAAGAAAAAAGAATGTTCTTGTAAGTGTTCTTTGATGAAAGTAGATGTCAGTCTAGAGTAGAGTGCTCATCCTGCTTTTAAAAAAAGAAGATTATAGAAAAAAACAAGATTCTCTATGGAGAAGGTAAAGTGTCTTCTGAAACATGTGCAATAAAGCACATATGCTATTGAAAAATAAAAGTGTTTCTGTCAGATACAAACCTCCCATCTCTGGTAAGGTAAACTAATCTGAGTTTCATGTCCATATTAATGCCTCTTCTTTGGCATTTAAAAATGTCCCACCACTAATTTGGCTTTTTTCTTGAAACATTAACCTCTGATTATTGTTGTTTTACAATTTCCCATCACATTTCATTCTGTTGCCTGTTTCGATGCCATTATCAAAGTCAGATGTTTCGTTGCTTATTGTTTTGATATTTTATGTTTGTATTTGCTTTTATAAGCCTCTTATTTATTGTTTATCTCATCTGCACACATTTTGTCTTTTTTTATAGTGTTTTTTATAAATTCTGTTTTCTCTCGGTGAACTAAATCAGTATTTGCATGAGGTAGACAATGTCAGCCATTGGTCACTAAACAATGTAAAGGTTTGGTTGCTGAAACGTTACCATCGACTGGAACAGCTCCAGATGATTATGTGTGAAATTGCGTTCATCACAAACAGATGATACAGACTAAACTTTAAATGATCGTCTAATCTTAATGTTATCACTGCTGGACATTTAGTCAAACCTTAACTTAAGTGTGCTGTCTTTCGGCCTGTCTTGCAACATATATCTTAATCTCAACGAGGAGATAAAACAAAGGTTACTATGTACAAGTATCAATCAATATCTGATGTACAGTATATATACTCTGTGGAACACTAGCTTGGATATTGAGAAAACAGCTAGGGGGCATAATTTAAGCCTTACAGTAATTGACAGCTTCACACCCAATAATTTCCAGCTTCACCAGCGATCTCAAAAATAGACCAACAAACAAAGTATTTAAGAGTTGTTGTTATTGTAAAAATACCATATATATATATATATATATATATATATATATATATATATATATATATATTTTTTTTTTTTTTTTTTTTTTAGTATAGGCCTATATCACTCTTTCTTCACATAGAAAATACACATAGAAAATACATGCCCAACGAGATTGTCACAGATACCCGCTCCTGCTATTTGGGTCAGTATGTGCCCGATATTTGATATCAATATCTGATCGGTGTATCCCTAAAAAAGCATACAATAACTAAAAACACAAGGGTTTCATCCACTTGGGAGCATGCATAATTTTGGCAGTGATGCTAGAGGATTAATACTCAGGGGACCCAGAACATCTACTGGAACTCTTTGAGTGAACAAAACAGAGAAGGGTTCATCTTCTGTGGAGCAGCAATGTGCTCAGATGTCATGGCAGTCCACCTGTTCGATTCCGCTATTTGACAACATTTTGAACCAATGGTGACACTAGACAAAGTGTCAGATGATCACCAAAACAACAGTGTTTATCCTTTGGTGCAGATGAATATTGACATGGCAACATTGGGCAGTATTTGTATCTTACTTTGGTTGCAAGTGAAGAATTGTTACAGTATGGGTGCAGTTAGAAACATAAGAGAGTCTATCCGGTCTTTGTTAATTATCCATTACTTGGTGATCTTTCTAAAAGCGTTGTTGGCGTGTTTAGGCGAACATCCCCCAGAAGTGTGTACATGTACTGTATATTTTATCTAGGAACTAGGACAGGAGATTTATCAGAATACTGCAAAACGCTCTGGAGCTAATATAAGTTGAATAGACTACATGTGGGCGTATATGATTAAAGATAGTGGAAACCAGAGAGAGGAGAGAAAAAGTTTTCGAGAGAATCACTTGGGAGTGTTAATAATAAAAAGTGAGAGAAAAACTTCCCACTTCTTATGGTGTACTATTATACATCTATCACCTGGGATAATGTCTTTAATGTGACTGAAGTATCTTCATTTATCTTTGTGTGTTACTGAGAGTTTACAGTAAAATAAATAAAATGTTTCCTAAGTCATACCTGGCTACTTTACTGCTGATTTCACAATTAAGATTAGCCACAAAAAGCATCCAGACATCATCAGCTCAGACTCTGCTTCAACAGGCTGACCATCATTGGCAAGGGGACATATCTCAAAGTCTTTCCATTAAGCCATTAACTTTCCTTTTACGGGTTAAACTCAAGCAGGCTTCATCTCAAAAAGGTTAAAAATAGATTCACTATAATGCCCGTGAAAACAAGGTCATCAGTATACCACAGGACAGGTTCAAGAGGGTTCCTAGATTTTATATGGCTAGTAATATAAGGTCAGTTACTGTAGCAATAAATAGGAAATACTGTTCGTATATAAAATTGCAAGAGAAACTGTAAGAGAAGAGAGCCGGAGGACAAGAGGAAAAGAGCTTTATCTCTCAGCCACCTTACTAGTGATGTTAAATCAACATTCATGAAAATGTTGAGTTTGTATCACCCAAAAAAACAAAAGCTTGACTGAGACAGAGACCCTCCATTACCACAATAAAAATGGGCAGTAAACATGCGAATGAAATCTACATTTTATCCAGAACAAATGTTGACTAGTTTCCCGTAAGTCAACTTTGTAGCAGATTTTTTGTTAGATTTCAAGAAATGATTGAACGATTTCAAACCCCAGACAATAACCCTGCAAATCAGCTTTTAATGGTCATGAGAAAACCATAAAAAATGTTTTGCCATGAGAATGTGGAAGCTCATTAGAAAATGACATAAATAATTAAGACCACCTAAAATAAAGCATAAAGCCTTCATAATTGAATGTGGGCTCACCCATGCATTACAAGTTGAAATGTAATTAGATTTGAAGTTCAAAATAATGGAGCGGCTAATGCCCAATTGTGTATCTTTTTTAATGATAAATATGCATTTCTTACGCCAGCACAGCTAAAGTCCATCTCATTTTTTCAACAAAAGAAGAAAAAAAAAGCGGGAGTAAACATTGACAACATAGAAGTTACACAAGCGTAATACAGCTATTTTCAGCAGCTGAAACACAGTAAAAAGCTATGTGAAAAAGAGACGTAGCATACCTCTTTTCCTTGATTTCTAAACTACTCTCTTATTTCTTGATTTATTGATACCTCTAATGTAACTTCTAGGTCCTGTGTGCCATCCTTTCCTATTCTCTCACCTCTTTAAATCTTCTCCTTTGACATCACATCCGTTCCTTCTTCACCCCTTTCTCTCCTCCTTTCTTCCCTACTCTCTATCCATTTTTAATATGAAGAATAAAGGGCCCATTCAGGATGTGTAATCTCCATGTTTTAACAATGGGTGCACAACATACATTTAATGGCAGCACACACCACGCACACACACACACACACACACACACACACACACACACACACACACACACACACACGCAGTGTGTTTCACTATCTTTGAGGGGACGTTATTGACATAATGCATTCCCTAGCCCCTTACCCTAACCTTAACCATCACAACTAAATGCCTAACCTTAACCCTTACCCTCACCCTAACCATAACCTAATTCTAACCCTAATCCTAAAACCAAGTCTTAACCCTCAAACAGCCCTTTTAATTTGTGGGGTCCAGCATTTTGGCCCCACAAAGCTGTCTGGACCCCACGAATATAGATAAACAAGAACACACACATATACACACACAGACACACACACACTTGGATCCACACGGTCACAATGAAATAAACTAGTTTACAGAAAATGCTGCTACATTGTCGACCCTGTGAGATAAAAGGTAAGTTTACTTTTCTTTAGAAACAAGTGTTCACCAAGCTGCTGACAAACTGTATGTTACTCAATTTGGGGGGGTTTGTCAAAAAGAATTAAGAATGATCCATACCAGACAGGAGGAAATGAATATTGTAGGTGGAATGTGATGCTTTCCTCCACTTCAGCACTGGTTTGTGATTTAGGCCGACTGCACGGGTGTGATTTTACATCGAAATCCTGCCTGGGGCAGCTTTAGTGATTCACCTGACTCCCCCCAACAAGAAGCCGCCCTCACTGCAACAGCAAAATAGAAATAAAAAGGAACGGTGATAGCAATTATTATCACAGCAGTCTCCTCTTAATCCCTCATTCTGTCTCTGTTGGTCTTTATCGTCACATTAATATCCCGCTCTCGCTCTCCCCCCCCCCCCCTTTACCTCAGCCTTACCCTCCATCTCTCCTTCCACTCTTTTGTTTCTTCTGCATGTGCCCCTCTGCAGACCCCCTGGTACAGCAGATAGGTCCCCTATCTCTTTGCTCTCAGCTGGACAAAGACACATCAACGCTCCACTGAACTTCAAAAAAAGACCCCTCTCCTTCCCCTCCACCGCTGCATTTCTCAGTTTCTCCTCCTCCACCTCCCCTGATCTCTCTTATAGGTCGTCTTGTTGAGAGATACCAGACAAGTGCCCCTGCTGTGGTTACAATCCTTTCACGATAGTGTCCCTTTTTCTCTCCCTCTCACTCTCTGTGTGGCTCTCTTCCCAACCAAGAATGTGCGAATGGTAACCCAAAGGAGTACAACAATTTTACAATCTCAGAATAAACAATTCCATCTTGACATGCAAATAGTTTCGGTTTTATTTGCCGAGGTATTGATACATCCATCCCTTAGATTCCTGGTGCCACCCCGATTGTTTGTGGTGCTTACAGCTTCGACAAATTAAATAAAAAAATTCAAAAGCAACATCTCTTTCTCCAAATCAGATAATCTAAAGGACACGCTGTCAATCGTCTTCAAGGGGGCGCTTTCTTCAGTAGAGAGTAAAAACAGAATTGTCCACATTGAGGTCTGTGGATTATCCATAGCAACGTGGACATTGCTCATGTTATATATTTTTCTTGTGAACTGACCCTTTAAACTACATTAAAAAATATTTGAATACACACCAGATATGCAATTGGGTTCAACTTTTACTAAGCCGAACACAGGTGACTAAACTTTAATTTAGATAAAAGAGTATTCTGGTTTTTATTATTACAATTTGATCATCTTTCCGAAGTCAACAATGCTTGCCTGATTACCTCATTTTTCTATAATAACTTGTCTCTCCCCATCCTCCTCTCTCTCTCTCTACCACTTTCTGACCCTCCTCACATGAGCCATATAAGTCAGTCTGAGTGTGTAAGGACGAGGGGCGTTAAAGGCAGAGGAGCAGCTACAGCTCAGAGGGAGAGCGAAGGGCTGAGTGACCCCGAAGAAAGGCGAGCGAGAAAATGAAAAAGTGAAAGTGGATGTCCCATTGCGACAGTTAATATATGTCCTAATATTCATTACATGTTCCTCCCCCCTCGCTCGCTTACCCCCTTGACCGCTCAACCCGGGTGGGATTTGAATGAAACGGCGTGTGCAGGTATGCATGCGTGAGTGAGGGAGACAGCATGAGGGAGAGAAAGAGAATCAAATCTCTGCCTTGTAAAGTCCTTATTAAAATTTCTGCTTCACTACACAGGAGCATTTCCACAGACCAATATAGAGTAACTGTGAGACATGGGCTTATGCGGATGCATGCAGGCAGCAGGATTGTCTATAGCTGTATTTCTATGTGAACAAATGTAGTGTATATGTTTGTGTAGTGGTAAATTAAATTCTACTATGAATGTCCCCACACTGCTCTACATCAAGTTAATAAAACATGTAATCAGTGGGTTAAATTTCCATGCTGAACTATAAATCAGTACCTATACTTGATGCATCTACAGTATGATGAGAAAATTCTAAATCGTAAATCTGGATTAATGCAGCTAGAGATCCGCTACCAGAGTTTGATGAGACCCAAAAAAGAAATGGGTTTCAGGTTAACTTCGGCCCATTTTGCATTTATTTCAGGGTTGTTTTCAACTATGTTCCTCTGTATCCTGAATAATGTATATCGATGTCCAAATATGTTTGCTCTGCACAAATAGATTGAATTTTTTTTAAAGATCATTTTTTGGGCAATTTAGGCTTTTATTTCAGCTTAGACTTGAAAGGGAAGAGAGAGGGGGAATGACATGCAGAAAAGGGCTGCAGGTCGGCCACTGCGTTGAGGAGTAAACCTCAATATACCTCAGTAAACGGGCACCCGCTCTACCAGGTGAACTAACCAGGCAGCCTGCACAAATTGATTTTAAGGTTGGTATCGTTCTGCTATAGTCTTTACTTCATTCATGGCTGGGCAACCAGTCAAACTAACATAATATAATACAGTGCCTTGCAAAAGTATTCGGCCCCCTTGAACTTTTCGACCTTTTGCCACATTTCAGGCTTCAAACATAAAGATATAAAACTGTAATTTTTGTGAAGAATCAACAATCATGAAGTGGAACGAAATTTATTGGATATTTCAAACTGTTTTAACAGATAAAAAACTGAAAAATTGGGCATGCAAAATTATTCAGCCCCCTTAAGTTAATACTTTGTAGCGCCACCTTTTGCTGCGATTCCAGCTGTAAGTCTCTTGGGGTATGTCTCTCTCAGTTTTGCACATCGAGAGACTGACATTTTTGCTCATTCCTCCTTGCAAAACAGCTGGAGCTCAGTGAGGTTGGATGGAGAGCGTTTGTGAACAGCAGTTTTCAATTCTTTCCACAGATTCTCGATTGGATTCAGGTCTGGACTTTGACTTGGCCATTCTAACACCTGGATATGTTTATTTGTGAACCATTCCATTGTAGATTTTGCTTTGTTTTTGATCATTGTCTTGTTGGAAGACAAATCTCCGTCCCAGTCTCTGGTCTTTGGCAGACTCCATCAGGTTTTCTTCCAGAATGGTCCTGTATTTGGCTCCATCCATCTTCCCATCAATTTTAACCATCTTCCCTGTCCCTGCTGAAGAAAAGCAGGCCCAAACCATGATGCTGCCACCACCATGTTTGACAGTGGGGATGGTGTGTTCAGGGTGATGAGCTGTGTTGTTTTTACGCCAAACATAACGTTTTGCATTGTTGCCAAAAAGTTTGATTTTGGTTTCATCTGACCAGAGCACCTTCTTCCACATGTTTGGTATGTCTCCCAGGTGGCTTGTGGCAAACTTAAACAACACTTTTTATAAATATCTTTAAGAAATGGCTTTCTTCTTGCCACTCTTCCATAAAGGCCAGATTTGTGCAGTATACGACTGATTGTTGTCCTATGGACAGAGTCTCCCACCTCAGCTGTAGATCTCTGCAGTTCATCCAGAGTGATCATGGGCCTCTTGGCTGCATCTCTGATCAGTCTTCTCCTTGTATGAGCTGAAAGTTTAGAGGGACGGCTGGGTCTTCGTAGGTTTGCAGTGGTCTGATACTCCTTCCATTTCAAAATTATCGCTTGCACAGTGCTCCTTGGGATGTTTAACGCTTGGGAAATCTTTTTGTATCCAAATCTGGCTTTAAACTTCTCCACAACAGTATCTCGGACCTGCCTGTTGTGTTCCTTGTTCTTCATGATGCTCTCTGCTCTTTAAAAGGACCTTCACAAAAAATGACAGTTTTATATCTTTATGTTTGAAGCCTAAAATGTGGCAAAAGGTCGAAAAGTTCAAGGGGGCCGAATACTTTCGCAAGGCACTGTATAATAATAATGTTGGAGAACAGTTGTGAGACCAACTCTGAACACCTGAATGGCTGGATCCACATTATGTAAGATCACTCAAGAGGATGTGCAGTGCTCCTGGGCAACACGAGGAAGGTGATGGGATCAGACATACTGGCACCTGTCAAATTCCCATAGCTGAATCCTGCTTAATCTGTCATGCTGCTAAATACTCTTTTAGTTCAAGGCATTTTAAGAATGTGACCATCCAGCCTCTTGCCAACAGATAAAGACAATTCTCAGTACAGAGAACCTTGTGAAATGTGACACGGAAGCAGGTGAAAATGACAAAATGACGTCCACTAAGCTATTTAAAATCTCATGTACAGTACTGACCTAGTTTGAAAACAAAGATGGCTCACATGTGGACAGCACAACCTCGCGCCTCTGATAAAACTAACCACTCAGACGTGACTCTGTTTAAACAGAGCTGAGCTGAGGCTTCATGCTGCTGATAAAGCAGCACAGCTGACATCCCAATAACTAACAAATGCCATTTGGCGGATGCTTTTATACAAAGTGCCTTACACTCTCATAGAAGCATCCACTCACCAGCCTGGGAGGCCCCAGAGGGAGTCATCCTCTAAAACCCCAGCAGTGTTAGTGTCTTCCTTTATCTACTGAGCTCCACAGAATTCAGTGAAACTGCTGAAACTTAGGAAACCTTTAAAATAAATCCATTGACTCCTAAAGTTAGACATTTTCTGAAAGCCATGATAAAGAGATATTTACAATTCTTTCTGCGAGAAGACACATATAAAATGACTAAGTGGGCTTTAAGAACACACGATCATTGATCATAATTGTATTTAACACTGTCCTTTATTTGGCACACTGCATTTCACAGCAAATTACACACAGATACGTTTGGCGAGGTTAATTGGTTGTAGAAGAAGAGCACAAAGCAGTGAACCTTGTGCTTTCATTTGATTAGAGCAGACTCCTAAATTTAGAATCAGGGCCCATTAACAGATGTAAAAACAGCACTTATTCAAACTCTGACGCATCTATTCCTTTCATTGAGTTTACTCCTTCAGTGCCATGCTGCTTTTAAAACTCTGTTGTTGAACATCCATTTACAATTTTGCAAAGAGAGTCAGATCCTTAATAATTACCTTGACTTAACTGACTTGGTTTTGTTTCTTTCGGTCTAAATCTCAAAAACATGAGCCATTTTAACTTGTGGTCTGCAAAAAATACACAACTATATTTACCAAAAACAATAATAGGAAATCATGGGCTAGGTTGTTTTGAAAATAAAAACTGACAGTGGAAGATGTGCTTTTGACCGTTTCTGTGATCACAGTCAAAATAAGGTTAAAAAAAAAAAAACAGTACATAAAAACATTATGACAAAGATCTGGTGTCTCTGACTCAACAGATATTCCACAGTGACCCTTAGTCCGCTCTCGAGCTGAAGGGCCTTAAGTGACTGCATTATACCTACACCCTGTTCATACAATGCTACATTTACGGTTAAGGTTTTTAGATTGTTCACTTATCCAATGTGATGTACAGTGAGTGTTCAGCAACTGTAAGTAGTGCAATGAAACCTGCACATTTCATGGCATAGGTAGTTTTAAATATCTGTCTGGATTTAAATTGAAGAAATAAAAAGAAATCATATTCTGGATGATACTGTCTGCCTTCATTCTGTCCTAAGAAAAGCTTCAGCAAGACCTTTCCGTTGCACTAAGAATAAACAATAGGCAAACGTCTGACAATTTTAGACTTCATTCAGATCCTGAAAAGCTGACCTTTGGGAAATATACAGTTTCGGCAGAGTATGAGAAAAACTATGGTGTGTGGGATACCAGGAAGCAAGCACTTACATCGAGGTTACTGTAGATTTCACCCTCTACTTTATCAAACCTCTGATAATCCTTATCAAAAATGTTCTATCAATAGATAAGCTATGTCAATGGAAAACATCTGGGAAGATAATTAAGATAAACAGCAGTTTGATGCATGAAAAATCAAAGTTTAGCTCAATAGGATCCCCGCCCATAGTGATATATGATTCCACAAACACTGGACGGAGAGAGAGGTTTGTGTGTATATGTGTGTGTGTTTGAGGCAAGCAGTGTGATTCCTTCCCAAAGCCAGTTGGAGAGAGAAACAGAGAGGGGATATGGAGATAGATTGGGACAGAAAGGGATTGAGGAGAAAAGTGAGGGAAAGGGTGAGAGAGGGTAAGAGAGAGAGAGAGAAAGCCAACCAAATGAGAGCTTTTCATTCTCTGTTGTAGTACCTTTAAATCGTTTATGCCTCTCCTCCTCCATGCTGGTAAATTATTCAGAGCTGCTGATTTATCACTTCCAACAACAACACAGATGTAAAAGTTATGTGTCTTAATGGGAGCCCCACTGTACAGGAGCTTCCCCAGCAGTGGAGACTCTTAATGCGGTTTAGCATAAAGGCAGAGCCACAGAAAGCAGCTGTTGACCCAGCCGCTACTAAAATAAAGACAAACAAAGGCTAACTTTGCAAATGTCTGTGACCGATACCATCCTCGTCTGTCTTCATCTCCTGCCCTTTGGTTCCTCCCTTTTCTTCCATCACTCTTCCTATCCACCTTGATCCATGTCCTCCCTTCCTTCTCACCCATTATACCCTCCTCATCTATTTTGAATCCTCCCTTCTTTTAAGATAATTTTTTGGGGCATTTTTAGGCTTTATTTAACAGGACAACACAATACTTTATCCCTTCTTTCCTCCTCTTCCTCCTTCCTTCTCAGTATCACCTCCTCCTCCTGTATACACATTTTTGCTTACATTCTTGAATTTTAAGTTGCACATATACAACCAAAGCTTAAATATTGAAAGAGTTCAGTGTTATTTGCACAGGGATGGACTCCTTTCACTGGCATCAGAATGGGTTGCATATTATCATCAGTAGAAATTCAACAGTCTACCCTTGAGTGTCAAGTTACCCAGCAGAGGCCCTGATGCCTGCCTGTGAAACTAGCAGGGCTACCACTTAAGACTGCAATGCCAACCTTGGTTACTGGCTTTTGAATTCTAGCATTAGTGGTTTGCTCCGGAAGCTCCTAAAAGAGTCCTGCTATTAAAATCAAAGCTGGTTTAATAGATCTATTTTTCCTACTGATATAGTTCAATATGAGGGCCTAATGGCCTCCAGGAAAGCTACAACTTCAGCCTGTAACAGAACACTTGGGTTATATTGTAGCAGCAGATTTCACCTCCAGGAAGTAACAACTGAATAACTTCAGCTTTAAAAACGTAAGAGGGGCTCAGGATTGTTTAACAGTTATTAAATAATCACACGTCTCAGCTGCCTTCCAAGAAAGCCTATGCTGTATATGATCATGCCTCACGATTCAGGAGTTTAACCGTACAATGTGCGTTGCATGGTTCTATAGACCTTTATGGTGAGAGTTGTGCTCATATGTTTGGCTCAAGGCCGCCTTGGTCTCGGATATAGATGACCCACAGCATGTCTTCTTTTCAAGATGTTAATGCAAGGTACATAAAAGCCCAGCTGAGATCTTGGTGTCACCGTTTTCAAAAGGGTAAAGGTGGCATTCGTTATGTTTGCATTATAATTGAAATATGGACGTATTTTCTTTCTACACGTTCTAAATAGGGCTGCACGATATTAGGAAAATATCTAATTGCGATTATTTTGACTGATATTGCGATATGATTCACGATATTGGAGGGAATGATCATTCTTGTATTGTTATTCTCATTTTCATTGTAAAATATATTTTAAAAAAATGAGTGAAGTGTGAGGATCTGTACCAAACAAAGATTTTTTCTTTAGTCTGTAGGATATGATTTGTAGGCCGGGACATCTCTGCAGCACCACAATACTTCATTCGGAATGGCTTGACACATATTTTGCCTTTAAAAAATATTGCGCCCCCCTGCGATTTGGATATTTCACTACTTCATATTACGATTTTGATAAAATTGCGATTAATTGTGCAGCCCTATTTCTAAAACCTTTTTCACACATTTTTTTTACGTGTATTTATTGTCTGTAATGGCAGCTACTACTATGCACCACGCACTCTTGAGTCCATGACAAATTTCCCCTACGGGACAATAAAGTATATTCTATTCTATTCTATTCACATGCATTGCAAAAATGAATTTATCTAGACATTACCCGGCGGAGCTGTATGTGAGAACACAAATGTCCAAATCAGTTGGATCGGATATCAAATAATCTTTACCCTACCAACTCCCTAGTACAAAATCTGTGTAATCTGTGATTAAGCCCAAAGTGTGAGAATTCACAGCAAGCGAGTGGGCGCAAAACCGGAAGAAAACAACCGAGGGTGAAGAAGAGTGATTTACACGAAGATGGCAATGACAATGTCTAACTGGAGCAACTTTGGGTACTTTTGTCAGTGAGGGCTGACGGCGAAATCGTCAGAGGAATAGCAAGAGACCCGGTTGCTTATGACCAAATTATAACCGGCTCCGTGACGCAGTGGAAACCGTGTCATGTCCTGTCTTCCACACGCTTTTCCCAGCACCACCCCTCGTCTAAACCAAAAGGGGTATTTACAGTAAGTAAGAACACATATGAGACGGACAATCTCCTGTTGTGTGCTACATGTGAGAAAGGGAAACTCTGGACTATGTCGGGACCTGATTCCTCGGACATTGTCCGGAGTTCATCTGTGAAAACGGCTTCAGAATGACTACATCTTATAGCATACCTCAAAGCAGCTGGGGAACTTCAAGATGGAGCAGGAAGAAGTTGGTAGGGAGGCAGAGGCCCAGACCGGAAAAAAGCTCAATTCTAAAAACATTCTGGTCCCATCTTTTTGTCTTTCTTTTTTTATCTATACGCCTTTAGTTTGGTCAGGTGGGTGGACAGTAACACCAGTGCGGGGCAGGCCACTTTGACAAAAGGATTATCCATGAACTGGAGCCAACTTTTAAGCCTCTTTCCTTTTTCCTATCTGTGTTGTGTCCTAAAGAGATAATCACTTAATTAAATATTGATGATATTTCAAAACGGAAGCTGGCAATCGGACTCCTTGAAGGGCAGAATGATTAGACCAGTTTACTGAATCATAGCTGCAGCTTCAAAAGGAGAGAGAGGTGTGCTGGATGGACAGACAGAGGGACAAAAGAATTAGATAAAAGAAAAGATGGAATTAAAAGGAAAGCGAGATGAAAGTGCAGAGGAGAAGAGGGATGCCTATTCTGTCAAAAGCACTCAACCAGCTGGTTACCGAAAAAGAAAACATTGATAAAATACATTTTAAAGCCACTGGCAAACTTATTGAGTGCTGTTAAATCCAAATGATTAATTCACAACTGTGTAGATATGAGCTCTGCTTTGTATCATATCCTATCATACATGTTTCATAAAGCAGCAATCCCACGATGGGACGATTGGCCTTCCCCAGTGGACACATGGGAGCCCTTTGGTCCATTAAAGTGTGTTACTGTGTGGCTGTGTATTGGAAAGGGATATTTGCTTTTATGAAAGGAATCCAAGAAGAAAGTGAGGTGCATGGTACAGAATAAGTAATAAAAAAAAAAATCTCTTTCTCACACACACACACACACAGCAAAAGTTGGCTTACGGTATACACACACACACACACACACACACACACACACACACACACACACACACACACACACACACAGAATAAGTCCATTTCCATCTGGTGATGTTTACTTGAGAAAGTGAGTGTCTGCTACTGCAAGAGCGGAGGCAGAAAGAGGGAGAAATAAACGACAGAGGGATTGTGATAACAGAGGGATGAAGCAACAGACTTATGGAAAAGTGAATATTCTTCTGGTAGAAATCTTTAGATTACACACCAGGTTAGATTTCATCGCCCCCTTAGGTATTTTCCACTGTGAGTCTGTCTGTGTCTCCCTATCTCGTGCGTGCATGTACTCAAGTGATTTCACTAAAAGACAGAAGCTACTTGGGGACATAAAAACGCTTTGTAAATAGTATATGTGATGTTTATAGCATGTTGGTAATACACAGGACATTTGGATCACCAGTAACATCAAACTACCACATTATTAGGGGTGTTGAAGTTAATCACTGCATCGAGCGGAGGTGGACGATTCTGCATTGATGCAGTGACAGACCATAAGCTCTTCGTTCAATAAACTGTCTGTACACTTACAAAGTTCTCAATGCTTCGGTTAACATGTAGGGACCCTCATTATGCTACCGTTGAAGTTTGGTGATATTTTGAGCCTTTTTAGTGGTACAAAATAGCGATTTATTTTTACTTTCCCTGTGCCCCGAATACTAGCGTTGTAAGCTAATCAGCGGTCTGCGCTAGCTTCGTTTAAGCGATAAACACAATCAATTAGCATGAAAACATGTCCCAGAGAATGACATAGTGGGTACACATCCGTTATTAACCCCTATGTTCGTTTTGCGCCGGAATTGTCCTTTAACTGAGTGTACATGTTCGTTTTCAGCAACACCCTGTTTCACACTTATCCATATTTATACTGTAGTACTCTGGCAGATACAGTGTTTTACTGTTAGCAAATGGGCAGCTGAAGGTTAAGTACCTTGTTCAGGGGAATCTCACCATTAGGTGCCGAGTCTCTCATCCCACATACCTACCACTTCTTCCTAGGTTGTTCTGATATTTTACCAAAAAAGTTTGGATCGGTATTGCTGCATGGAGTTTTGACCCGAATGATGCTGGGGCCTTTATTGACTTTTTCAGTTTATTTTACTTTTTAATACTGGCCATTTTGTCAAAACATTTTATAGGCTTTGCCCTCAGTATAACAGGTGGGAATACATATGCTAGGGAGATATGCTGCTGGGTCAAGAACGAATAAACAGAGCACTGATAAGGCTGACACATTATTATTTTTTTCTTTTTCAGAAAAATGACAACAATGTGCAGACACTATTTCGATAGAGGTTTTTTTGACAAAGTAAAGCGTGAATAGGCAGGTTTTATCAGCTTTCTGCTGAATCACCTACATTCAGTGCATCGGCCAAATGACCATTGAGGAATAATGGTTTCGACAGGAAAGGCTGCACTGTTCATTCTGCTTCACTGTGCCTGAGGCAAGTTTTTACCCTGTGTAGCCCACTGTGTTATCCACATCCACAGTCATACATTTCTCATTTCCACTATTTACATTTCAGATTTTCAGCCGACACTGTTGAATTACGTGAAGTGCCGGCATTTGTATAAGTCAGCTTTGTCACTGTGGGCCCCCACATTAAAAATATGGCACTAACACTCTCAGAGTCTGGGGTTTAGATGCTCCTATGATATTCTGTTAGGCACACTGGATTTAAGTACAACCAAACGGCCTGTGCAAAGTTTCCAGTGTCTAGCTGTCACTTTTAGCAACACTGTAATAAAGATGTTCAAGGGACTACAATACACTACTGAAAAAAATGAAAAGAATAGCATTTAGAATAGGAGCAGGCACTACAATAAGTCAACATTTTTATCTCCCAGTAATAATAAATAGCTTTGAAAGAAAATAGTGCAACTGGCAACAAGAGGGATGTGATAAGAACAAGGAATACGATTACAGAGGCCAACAAGACAATGCTATGAACAAGACATGGGATAAAAGGTTGTTCCCTTAAAGATAAGAGAAACTAATTGTAAAATCACATAACAGGTTATGACACGAACCACTGCACACTGCAGAAACATGCTGAGCTTAATAAACTGGACGCTAATGATGAAAGCTGTTATAACATGTAAGAGGAATACCCACACACGGACACACACACACACACACACAAACACACACACGGACGGACGGACACACACACACACCGACGGACACACGGACGGACATACACAGACGGACACAAGATGGACACACAGACACAGACGGACACACACACACACACACACACACACGCAGACGGACACACAGACACACACACACACGGACTGACGGCCACACACACACCGACGGACACACGGATGGACACACACAGACGGACACAAGATGGACACACACACAGACGGACACACACACACACACACACACACAGACGGACACATACAGACACACACACACAGACGGACACACACAGACACACCCACATTTCACTCTACCCCCAAGAAGGTGCTATGAGCAAAACACTGGATACAGGCTTGCTTTTATGAAGATAAGGAAACTAGCTGAGAGCAAAGCAAGATAAAAGGCTATGGAAGATAACAGCTGTGTAATATGTGTGACTGTTTCCTAATAGAAGTGATGACTCATCAGGGCTGGGGAGCGAGGGATTACATGTTACAGGATTATATGAATCTGAGTTTAAAAAAACAACCTTTTAGAGTTACTGAAATAAGCACAGCTATTAGATTCTAATTATTTGTTGTGACCTTTGTTTGATACTATTTAGTGAAAATAATGACTCATCAGCATTTGGTGAGCAACAGATTACAGTATATGTGACAAGATTTTGAATAATCTCTGACAGCTATATAGACACAGGCTGACTGACATGGTTTGATGAGTAACAAACCCATGTTACAATGTTGTGGCAAGCTGACTGCAGAGGTGCTTAATTAGTTAATAACAGCTAATGTATATTTAATAGAAGTGTAAATGCTAATCACTGCGATCATTTAGCAAGTACCCCCACAGGGTTCATTCATCTTAAATTTGTAATTTTTTTCCTTTTTGTTCGCAGTATTTGTACTTTAAATTAGCTTGTACTTTAAAAAGAAATCTAGTGAAGTGGATGAGTTTATGTCCTGTGTTAAGACAATACTTAAATTAAAAACATAAAACTTTTGATCATTCTACACCCCTCTAAGCTATTATTCTTGCTCCAGCAGGTATTTAGTTTTACTTTCTCTTTATGTATGATCACACTATCCTCAAAACAACAGGTCAGGCTAATCTGCGTCTTTGGACTCAATGTCCTGGGAGATCATGGGCCTGAGTGAGACCAGAGCCACAAACAACATTATTGACATTATACAAGTTCTGCATACACGTTCACAGTGCAGAGAAGCCATACAAACCATATTGGAAAAAGCTGTTGCCTCTGTGATAGTGCTAGTTATCATGCAAGTGGTCCATGAAAGTAGCAATCCTACTGACTGCATTTATCTGGCAGCAAACAAATCGAAAGACAAAACAATAGCATAAGAACGACAGGGACAATACCAAATATGCCTCAAAAAAGAGAGAGGGAATGAGAGAGGAAAAAAAGAGAATGATAATATTGGTACTGCAGTATTGGTATTCACTTAATCCCCATCATGTGTTAATGTCGCTGTGATGGTCTTGTGCGCTGCAATTACCTCCCGCTCATACATCGTACAGACAGACAGGGACAAGAGCAGATGCTGCTGCTATGAAGACAGATCACTGGACTCAACATGTCCTCCATGAGCTGGGGGGTGTAGAGGGAATGTGTATGTGTCTCTGAATGCATGTCTTTTTCTTGAGTGCATGTCTTCTTCTGTTTGTTTTGTTTGTGAATGTGGGTGTATGTGCAACATGTACATGCATCTGTGCATCTATACTTGAAAGTGTGCTAATGGTTACGCTTGCCTGCACAGCTATGTGTCCGTGTAATAATAAGTTGAACTTAATTTAAAGGTTTCTTTGTGTGTGTGTGTGTGTGTGTGTGTGTGTGTGTGTGTGTGTGTGTGTGTATGTGTGTGTGTGTGTGTGTGTGTGTGTGTGTGTGTGTGTGTGTGTGTGTGTGTGTTCCCTATTGATCAGCCAGATTGCACCAGAGGCTCCAGATGGATGACCCTTCATTAGGCTCTCTGTCCCCCAGGAAGGAACACCTCTGCCTGGGGAGAAATATGATGCTCTGGCCCTGAGGTGCTAAAGGCCTGGAGGTCTGGGTTTTATTCCACTGTTTTATCATATCCAGAAAAGAAGATTTTAGAAAATCCTTTCGTTGACAGTCATACCAATTGAATTACACCAAATACCTGGAAAAGGAAAATAGTCTGGTAAAAATACCTGCAAATGTTGTAACTGAATTAAAGCGACAGTAGTTCTTCCATACGAAAAAAAACACCCAAAAAAACACCCAAATGGAACCATTCTGCAAAATTAGATGACAATATTTCACTTTAAATGTTTAATTTTAGTCTTAAATTATCATATGGTTAGGGTTCGGTTACTAAAACTATTTAAATGAAGCCTACATTATTTGTTAGTCTGAAATGATAAATGAATAAGTTGAACTCCAGTCTTCATAACGTGTTACACGCCACTCCACCATATCCCGACCTTCGGGATATGCTGCACATATAGAGGAGGAAGTCAAAGTACAGTAGCCGAGATGTGCTAATCTGAGGAGTGAATGTGTTACAATTGCTATTTATCTTGTCACGGCACAAGTAGTACTGGAGAAATGATTTGCTGTTATGTCAAAGGGATATATTAGCGCAAAGCCTTCAGGCGACAACATATACTGAGTGCCATGGCTATCTGTATGATTTTCAGGGTGTTGAACTCTCAGGGCACCAGCACAAATGACCACCATGTGACCATGACAATCTGAGGCTACGACCCAGGGAAATAAAAAGAGTGATGTATCCTGGTGTGGCGAGTCCCTGCCAATGTGTAGGCTTACATAGAAACCCATCTACCTGTTGAGCTCCCCTACTACCTATTAGTTACACAGGAAGTGGAACCGTTAAACCAGCCTGTTTACTTTTTTGGTTTAAATTTGATGAACACCAACATTATTTCAATAGTGAAAACCAACTAAACTAAAAATCTGCCCAATGTCCAATGTACTGTGTTATCCATTTTTGTCACTGCAAATAACAGTTTGAGAAGAGGCTTATGATGCATTTCCATCTAGTTTCTGCAGGAGTCCAGCTGGGTGCCTCAGCAAGCCTCCTCGCTGGTGTAACCGCTGTCGCTTCTGGCACTTTTTCCACTCTTTCCATTTCACACCCTTTTGCTCTGTTCCAGAATCCAGACATGTCTTTTAAATTTGTTAAAACACACAAGTCCCCTTACCGTCTCCTCCTCATCTTTTGCCTCCATCTTTTCTCCGTCTCTTCTTTCATCCCTCACTCATTGCCGTCATCTCCCTCCCAGCTCTCCCAGCCCAGTCTGTCACCTCATTCACCTCTGCATACTAAAATGATCAAATCTTTCTTTTAGTTTATTAATTACATCATTTGAAATATGTGTATTAAGTTTGCTGTAACTCTGCTAATTCATTTAGCAGAAATAAATATTCTAAGAATTCAGCTTTTTTTTTTTTTTTTTTTTTTTTTACTGCTTCTGTGAGGGAGAGCTGGACTCACTACTTTGATTCCCATTTATTTTTCTGCTTCTGAGCCATCACCCTTCCCTGATTTTAGCACCCCTGTCTTGTATTATCACGAGAAAATACAATCGACATGTTATCTGAGAAAAATGCCATACACAGGCTGTGGTACACTTTAGATTTAGAACATCAACCATATTTAATTTATTTTCTCTTACATTTCAGCCAGGACAGAATGTATGAGTGTTTTGTTTTTCACAAAATGAACATGAAAATAATCATTCATAAAAAATGTACATCCACTGCGTAAACATAACTGTCAGAGAATGTTTTACGTAGTTGACCTTTCTCATTAAAATGCTTTCTCATTAAGCTGTTTTATTGCTAGTAAAGGCACTGTGCAGGAAATATTTCACACATTTTAAGTCGTAAAAGAAGGTTAAATTACCAAAAGCAATGGAGTATTCAGTCTTTGATATGCAACATTATTTTAGGTAGTAGAGCTGGGGGAATATTGGCAGCAGTTTGAATGTTATTCTCTGTTCATAGTGTTACAGCTGTACAAAAAACAACATTTGGAAGCTGTAGAGACAGATAATTCTGGGTTGACTAAAGTAGGCTGCATAAACCAAAGTAGGCATCCAATTATTGGTAACACACAGATAGCATATGTATAAACTGAATTTGGGTAATTATGTATCTAGGCCAAGGGATATGATACCTCAGCGATAAAACCTGTGACATAAACAGTCAAATACAAAAAAGAGCAACACACACACTATCTTTGCTGTTACAGAGGTGTTTTAATCCTGCTGAGAAACATGCAGTAGATGTATTTCTCAATAGTACTATTTCTTAAATTGTCATAGTAGACATTCCTCTCATAGGCAATACAAATTCTGGCAATTTCTGTCAAAATATTATTTTCATGCACCATTACACAGCATTTGAAAAAAATTAATTTGTTCAATATTAAGAGAGAATGAAAGGGATTTTTACTGTCACTCACAACTTATCTCCACTGTGCTGACCCAAATTGCATGAATGTGTACAGAACTGAACTGATTTGAATTGTAAAACTGAGTAAAGCAAAATACAGATCTGAAATGGAAGCCACTTTTTCTTGCACTCTTATACCTCTTATACCATGTCTCTACAACACATTCTCACTCGCCACATACGAACGCTTGGTCAAGACTCTTTGGGATAATTATTTTTAACTTGCAGTTTACTTAGTTAGGAAAAGAATGTGGTTTAAAGTTAAAATACGTTGACTTCTGGTTTCACACGGGACACAAACAGCGGCCTCCTGGGTAACAGTCCTGTGTTTGATTTAACCATCCTCCATCCCAACCTCCTCTCTACGCGGACTCTTAATCCCCACTGACTTTTGTCGCTCTTTATACTACGTCTCACAGCGCCACGATATAGACGCTACTTTGAGCATCTAATGTTGCCGCGGGTGTTTTTATGTTGGGGTTAGCTGAAAGCCCGGGGCGTCTCATACAGATGCTAAAGGGTGCCTTGCGAGCGTCGGCATCAGACGCTGAGGGCCACTGACCAAGCTGCCCTATTTGCTCTCTACCAATGTGGGGAGAGATAGAGAGGATGCCTTTTTCCACTCATGTCGTTCTCAGGACACAAAAGACTCATGAATCATACATACTGCACATTAAGGGTCAAATGCATGTCAAAGTATACTACAATTGTAGTGTGTGTGTGTGTGTGTGTGTGTGTGTGTGTGTGTGCACGTGCGTGTGTGGGTGGGGGGTTGGGGAGTTCAGAAAACAGACACATGTTAATGACAGAAGAATGGACCTTGTGGAGATAGAGGGTGAGAGGAGTGAGAAAGAAAGAGAGAATGAGATTATTATAATATGTATGATATACTGAAGATATACTGTAGGAGGGCGGAGAGGAAAAAAGGATAACGTGACATGCAAAAACAGTTCACTTGACCATTGTGGTATCTATCAAAGAAGATAGATTTGGTTTCATGGGTTTAAGACTTCACTGTCCAAGGGAGCACAAGGACTGTGGATTCTTCCAATGGAAGTCTTCACTATTTGGGGCGGCCTCTCGCTCACCCAGTGAGAGTGTGCGACCCAGGTAGGCTGAGTCCTTTGCAGTGGCGCGGGTTCGAATCCGACCTACTGCCCTTTGCTGCGTGTCATTCCCCATCTCTCTCCCCCTTTCCTGTCAATCCACTGTCACTATCTAATAAAGGGAAAAGCCCCAAAAAATTATCTTTAAAGCTGCACGATTTGAGGAAAATATAAGATATGCGATAATACTGTTGAATATCGCGATAACAATTTTACTTGCGATAAATAAACAGATAATAAAATGTACCCATTTCAGCATTTCTGCTGATTTCAGTATTTTTCTGAAATACAACAAATTGCTTGTTAAATTTAAAACATATCAAAGGAAATCATTTCTAACATTCTTTTACTGAACAAATTGAACACTGAATTGAATATAAAAGGCATCACCAAAAAAAGAATGACATGATATTTTCTTCTAACAAAAAAAAATCTCTTAAGTGTCTTTCGTGATATGTTGCAGCCTTTCACAATGTGTACAGAATATTGCGCCAGTTGACAATTGCAATGATGATAAAATATATATATATATATTGTGCAGCCCTACCTCCCATCAGTCCACTGTTAGTCTATATCCACAACGTTCCACTTCCGGGATTGCTCCTGTGACGCAAGAAATTCCGCTGGATGCATGTCTTTTCACCAATGTCCCTCACCTTCCTCTTTCTTTGGGTTGGCATGTTCAACTCTGGTTGATTTATGAGGACTATGGTTAACTGCTCCTCAGATCTCTGCAGGGTAAATCCAGACAGCTATCTAGACTATCTGTCCAATCAGCATGGTGGCTCAGTGGGTTGCACCTTTGCCTCACAGCAAGTTGGCACTGCAGAGTTTCATCACTGGTCTGGGCAGAGTTGGATGGTTCTGTGAGGAGTTTGCTTGTTCTCCCCATGTTTGCGTGGGTTTCTTCCAGGTGCTCCGGTTTCCTCCCATCATAAAGACATGCATGCTAGGTAACTAGGACTACAGTTGAAAATGAACCGTCTGGCTAGCACTGGCACATTTACAGAAATGTTGATTAATGTGCATTGTCCTAATCAAATAAATAAATCTTAATCGTAAATCTGAGTTTTCTGTAGCACGACTAAAACAACCTTTGAACGTACACACGTTCCACTAAAACAAGTTCCTTCCCGAGGCTTTTTTGCAGCGGCTCCGTGTGGCGCTTAGCGCCACCCATGATGATTGTGATTGGTTTAAAGACATGCCAATAAACCAGAGCATGAGTTTCTCCCATCCCGGAATGCTGTGTGGACTAGCTAGACTCTCCTCCGCAGCGTGTGGATGGTCTGGCAAAGCGAGACTAGTCCACTGTTAATCACTACTGAATGTGCTTTAGTACTACATACTATATGCAAGTAATAATCACATGATAATGGGTCTCATTCACCTCAAACATATACAACTCAACTTATTAACTTTAACTAAAAGTAACATGATTGGTAATTCTTATACTTGCCGTCTTAATGAAATAGGTGCATGGTTGATAGTATGGCTGATGTATTTTTGAATGTATCATGCATTTCAGACCTGCTGCTGCATTTGTAAAATTACTACTATAGAAGTAAAAATGTGTTATTGCAATTGCTTATCTTTACTGACATGTTTTTGTGCATGGGAGAAGTTTTGTGATCACCCTTAAGCATTTGACGACGGATCTAATGTCTCATTTAATCGCTGACGAACACCCCAGTATAAAAAAAAGAATCAATTATTTGGAACGCAACAGCGTTTTCTTTATTTATATTTTTACCATAGCAATTTTTAAAAAAATAGCTTTTCCACTATTGATCACTTCAACCATAACCTGAGTGCTGTGACACAGAGTAAAGGGAGCAAAGGCAATGGAAGGAGAGCGCAGAGTCATCTCTCGTATAAAGTTTCAGCTCTCATAAAACCAGGCTGCCTGCCCAATTTTGGCTGAGGTGGTTGGAAAAATGCAATTTGTCATCGCAATGCGCTGTTTGATGCGACCCGCGTCTGAGTAGATTTTACCTCCCACCGACCAATTTTGTGCCATGTCTACCTGCATGTGTATCTATCTGTCTGCCTGTCACACTGCATCTCATTCCCGTCTCTTGAAGTGCCATGACCCTCCGAGCCGAGGTATCCTTTCTCATTCTTTGCGTTTCGGATGTTTGATAAATAGTCCAGACTGAGTGGTGCGACGGTTACCTGACATAATTTTCTTTAGGAGGACGTCAAACACAAACTAACTTTTTCTCTTTCACCTCACTTCTTCGTTGCCTCTGTCACACGCTCAATATTCAAAAGTTCATGAGCAATCAAGCTTTTTTTTCTTCACTGTGGCAAACACAGTCGCAGTTTTTAAGAAAAAAAAAATACCTCTCTGTTCTTTAGTCCATCCTCTCCTTTATACACCTTCCTCCTTTTTGCAAGTTGGTTAATCCATTATTGAAGGTAAAGCTTTTCTGTGAGTGTTCACAGCCTGTCAGTGATACTCAGGTGCAATGCGAGAGGATATGGACCTAATGGCATTGCTACAAAAAAACAACAACAGTCAACCCAGAACCCTTTTAAAAGAAGAGCACACTGCAAGAAAACATGGAGAGAAAAAGAAGGGATTAAGGAAGTAGTAATAAGGAAAGGTGAAAGGAAGGAAGGGAAAGTCAGAAGCAACACCAAGAAGTGACAGCAAAAGAAGAAAGACAAAGACAAAAGTCAGGGAGGAGTGCAGGAGAGGATAGGGGAGCGCAAGGTAGCTCCGGCAGTGCTAACATGTTGAGGCTTAGCTGGGCGCACACACACACACACACACACACACACACACACACACACACACACACACACACACACACACACACACTCCACATACTGTACACACAAACACACACAAAGCTTCTTCTTAACGAGTGAAAACCCTCTGAGCAGAAAAACTGTGATGTCTCTGGTGGCAGGTTGCAAAAAGCTTTCTCTTCACCTCTGTCTCACCCTCCCTCTCTTTTGCGGCCTTCCTAACTCCTTAACCCCTTTTTCTCTGCTGCAGTACACACCATCCAGCCATCCATCCATTCATCCTATTCACATCTCCATATTGTTCTTTTATCAGTGTTTGCATCCATTTAGCCCTCCTCCTTCCATCTAAATATCTATAAGAATTGTCAAAATAACTGGAATGCAGATGCTTTTTTTTTGGGCAAGATTTAAATGAATATTGGATATTATAAACATTCAGGACTTCTACCAAGTGTGTTCTGCAAGCTAAAATGTAATTTAAACATCACTCTTGGGGGGCTAAATTAGAAGAGTGGAGTGGTGAGAAGGAAAATAGGGAGGGAAAGAGAATAAGTGCGAGAAAAAGAGGGAGAGGAAGTAAGAGGAGAAAAAGATTGGAAATAGAGCTGGCAGAGTGACTAAATTAAGAATACTCAAGGAAACTCGGTACATATTAGATGTGTATTTGTTTTTAGCTGGCTATTAAGGGACACTATTGTCCCACAATACAATGCACAAAAAACATGGAGGAGCTACAAAGCAGTTGCAAAAAAAGGCTGAGAAATTGCAGATGGATGTAAGACAGCTTGCAAATGATGCTGGAAAAAAGTAAAAGAAGAGTAAGTATGGGCTACTGTATACAGTTAGTATGTAGCATGAAATTGGGACACTAAGTCTACACAGTTGGAAAATGACTACTCAAACAGTTGCAGTTATTTTGACAGTTAACTATTTATTCCAATGAAACCTTAAGTCATTTATCCAAAAGATTGTCTTTCCACCAAAAGAAATACATATATCACTATCTGCCGTTATTGCAGATGTTGTCTCTTCATCTTTTTTTCTTTTTTCGTTTCTTATGCATCACTCTAAGAATTGCGCCAACAGACACAGTACCCACTCTGTTCATCTATCAGCCCATCCTTTCCTCCTTCTGTCCCGTCTCCTTTGCCTCCTTTCCTCATTCTCACCTCCCCGCGTTCTCAGTGACACCGGGGGGAAAAAAACTGAGACAACTGACAAATCCCCTGACAAAATGGGAAAGAAAATAGTGAGTGTTAGGAATAAAGTCTTAGCAGGCTAACCCACTCCGAACGCCATTAAAAATCCACACTTTATCAGTATTTATAATGTCTATCTAATAACTTATGATGACAACTCCACACTTTTTGTGCAAGTGTGTCTTGCAGCGTTGGATGGTGACACAGGATGAGGAGCAGAAAATAACCAAATGTACTCACCCTGACTTTGAATTGAAAGTTGTACACATGCTGCTCTTTCAATTTTTTAAGGTGGCATGCATTTATTTTTAGGGAGCATATGATTCTAAAATGCAGAATTCTGTCTCATCTGAGGACTTCTCACTTAAGTGCATTTCAGAGTTTCTGTGGAGGGAGGTTAAAAGCGTCTGGGTCTGCTGAGTAACCCACAGCGCACCTTGTGTTTGGCTGCGTCCACACTACTCATGTTCAGACTATAATAAACGCAGAACAGAACTTAGGTCCAGAGTGAATAGTGGACAGACCTTCTAACACATTCTTAAAAATAAATCAATAAAATCAAATAGTTTGCTTTTAAAAGTCAAGTGTTGGACATTTTCACATGTATGCATTGTATGCATGTATTCTTACCAGTTGCCAATTTAAAACTAACTTATCTCCAATCTAGTTCAAAGCTCTAACACTTCTGACCTTCCCTCATACTTTTTTTCTGTACTCACCTGAGACAGGTGATGCACTTTACAATGTTTATAATATACGTATACCATGCATTGCGACTTATAATATGCATTTGACAAAATAAAAGGTTGAATATAATAAAAGATGCTAATGAACTTTTTTTTTAAGATTTTAAATTCACCAAGGAACAAACAGATGTCTCAGCCTGAGGCTTTCATCAATTAAATGTCAGCTTGTGCTGAAAGCTTGACACTGAAACATTATATGTAATGTGTTTACAAAACAAGTGTGTGTGTGTGAGAGAGAGAGAGAGAGAGAGAGAGAGAGAGAGAGAGAGAGAGAGAGAGAGAGAGAGAGAGAGAGAGAGAGAGATCAGATCCATTGTGCAGCTGTGAGGTTCAGTGTCCCACAGCTGAATACATTTTCAGCAACAAAGCCTTTCAGATCAGTGACTTCAATCACATTTTATAGGCTACATACTGTTTTTAATTTCTTAAGATGAGGAGTCAGGCTTTTCAAATGATGGATTTTGTATACTGTCAACAATCAGAGCCTTGCTGTGGACTTTGCTGCAGGGATCTGCATCACACAACTTGTTTTTCTTTTCATAACAAGACAGCAAAACTTTATAAAAGTTCATAATGTATCGTCAATTAATTAGCTCTGTCTCAAAGAGCTCATACACATTAGGGCTGCTCGATTATGGAAAAAAATCATGATCACTATTACTTTGGTCAATATTGAAATCACGATTTCCTAACACGGTTACTCATTGTCTTTTGGAAAGATGTTCCCTTGATACTTTTGCCATTTGAAATGTTTTTTCTCCCATTCAGAACACAAGACAAAATAAAAGTGTTCTTCCAAAACGTAAAGTGCAAAACAATTGTTTTTTTTTCTTTCCGATAAATCTGTTTTTGCGATCAGTCGTAAATCGCAAAATCGTAATTGTGATTAAAATTTGGATTAACTGCAAAGCCCTAATACATACATACAACGTGACTGTTTGTGCATCATCCCTGAGCACTTCAAAAACCTGAGAAGTTCTGCAACATGTTTAACATGGATTCCTCATGGACACCATGGAAACTAATCTCTGGAAGACAATATGTTCCAGCTCAGTAGACCTGTGGACTCTGACACATTCAATGTGCATGGCGTTAAAATTTGACCTGTGACATGTGCTATATTTCACTTCTCCTGTTTCGTCACACTCTACCATTTGTAGCTGAGCTGAAATTGTATGTTTATAATGCATTGACGCATAAATATACACACACTGCAGCCCGCTGGAGGAGTGATGCATGCTGTAATATTTAAATACCACAACACACAAACTTATACACACAAGCCTTTTCAATTAATCATGGTGTCCTTCGGCTCTATGTACTGAATGCTAACATAATGGACCTGAGTGATAAACCACTTCCATTTTCTCTCGAAGCCTGTTTAGTGAAGTCCGTGAGGAAAGAAAGGACAGAGCGAGAGAGAGGGGACAAAGAGAGCTTGTGATAGAGTGAGAGAAGAAAGAGGAGAGGCCGAGAATAGGGGATCAGGAGAGGTGAGACACTGAGGAGAAGCATGTTTATATTGCTGAGAGGAGAAGGGATATTAGATACAAATTATTCATGTGCTTACTCCAATCCACATCTCATGAGAAGGGTCCATTTGTACCTTGAAGACAAGATCAAGACAGAAACAGAGGAAAAGAGTCCAGAGTGAGGTGCTTGCTGATCAGTTTAGGTAATGGAAAAACTGTAAAGAGAAAGCAGAGTCGCCATATATTATTAAACTTCACTTTACATTTTAAGCATGTTATTGTTGCATAAAGGAAGTGAAATAAAAAAGACCAAATCCATACACAGTGTAACTGATGTGATCATAGCACAAACAAACTACCAGTACAGTGAGACAGATTGTAGTAATGATCTTTTTTTAAACAATGATCAGAACTCTGCCACAGAGACATAAAAATCCCATTTTGAGCTCCTGACTAAAGAAAACCTATGCCATGCCTTTGCTAAGTGGTTAAGTGTCTGTCTATGAGCAAGTAATAAAAGGCTGCCTATAGCATCGCGCTGCCTATCAGCACACTTCATTATTTCCCATCTGAGTTGCTTTAGATCGAAACATTAGCAGAGTACTGAAAGGAACCTGAAGTTACTCATTAAGCATTAGCATTACAACGTTCCTAAGCAGGACTCTCAGCAAGGCAGCTTTATTTGGGGGCAATTCAAAGTGCTTTACAGTATAATAGAAATCAGTCCCTACAGAAAAACACGATTATGTGATCGCATAATTCAATGCATAATCAGCCAAGGTCTGCATATTTATGCAGGGGCCGCATTTTTTTCAAATTTCCGATTTCCGCGCAGAATATGCGGGGCTTGCATGATTTCATAATCCCGCATTTCTGTTGCAAAAAAGTCACATATATCTTAGCAGAAAGTTGAAAAATGTTGCGTATACTTCACGCAAGAGCAGCCATTTTCCCCTGTTGCCATGGGAACGTTACGAAGTGACGTAATTACATGATGTGAACATCATCGAAAAGCTGCAAACCACTATCTCATTTTCAAGTTCTAGCAGCAGGTTTCTGAACATTAATTAGGCTGCCACTCAATACTGTGTCTGTTCTCTCACCCTACCTACTGTATTTTAGCTGAATCGTTTCAGTTGTAGTTATTTATAACTACAGTTTTCTCAAGGGCTGAATGCTGAACCTAACTGGATTTAATAAAGGATTTGATACCAGATTCAGAGTGGATAAAATGCTAGCAAACACCAACCATAACTGCAGAACCTCAAAAGAATTAGCAGCCTCTGTGCTGTTGGAAAAGAAATGCATAATGACGCACAATGCATCCCGGGCCTTTGTTCAGTCCCAAGTACATCCTATATATTTAAAAATTCTTGAGTACTCTCTTAGTTAAATCAGCCTGCCCCTGCATCGTGTGCACACTTTAAGTTTAACGATAAAATAAAGATGCATTCATAGTATTTCTTAAAATAACTTTGACTTTGCACCTGAAGTGAAATGTAAGTGTAGAGCCCTGGAAAGTAGTAAGGAGTGTGTGTGTATAACTGTGCCTCATTGCTCTGCAACTGAGGCTCTGTGTTCCAGAGACACTGATGATCTCTAAAGACAGAAATACAAATTCCTAGAATCTCTTTTACGCAGTGTTGGCAACAAGGCCTCATCAGAGTTGTACTCAACATGATCACAACCTTACCCTAACCTCCATCTGGAAGCCCAGGCTCCTCACCCTGTTTCTGAGAGTCCAGCCACACTTGTTTCCTTAATGTCACATGACCACAGGTGAGGGCTGGAAGGTAGATTTTATCAGCTGGTGAATTGAGAGATTAGCCTTCAGACTCAGCTCCCTCTTCCCCATAACAACCAGGTACAATGACCCCATTAGTGCCGAAGGTGCACCGATCCAGCTTACCCTCACTCATGAATAACACACCATGATATCAACATTTAATATGGGGCAGCAACTCACTCCAGACCCAACAGAGGCAATCCAACGCTTCCGGGAGAGTGCCGTGGCCTTAGACCTGCAGGGTCTGGTTCTCATCCCAGTCACTTCACACTTGGCTGCAAATACATGTGTACATACTGTAGGAGGTTGTGGTCTGATAAAGCTAGCAGGACTACATCAGGACTACAGCTATACTGGACACTCAATGCCCCACAGCTAAATCTGAGAACATACCAACTAATTAAGTTGTTGCATAACCAAACCTAAGCTAATCTTTTCACACATCACTTGGATGAGAAACCGTAAAAGCTGCATGGAGTTAGTGAGTTTTGAACTGAGTGAGAGGGGTGTCTGGAGAGAAGGAGAGGCACATGCTAGCTTGGCTGACAGATGTGAAACCGTATCCATGTTAACGTCCAAGAAATTTAGAGGTGGAGAGATGGATAGACACAGACAGATGGGAAACCTAAGTTAAGTTGGCGTTAAAGGGCAAATGCAGCGGGCAGCTGATCAATGGGAGATGATTAATAAAGACTTGCCGCAGCATATCAGTGTGTGTTTGTGTGCTGCTGTCTGTTTGTGTTACTGAACACAATGCTGTCCAGAGAGGTCTCATTGTATTCATGTGAGATTGTGTGTTGATGTGTGTTGATGTGTGTGTGTGTGTGTGTGTGTGTGTGTGTGTGTGTGTGTGTGTGTGTGTGTGTGTGTGTAATGTAACCTGACACACCCATGTGGCTCTCATTAATAAAGAGCGAGTAGTTTCTTCTGTGGGACACTGACTGGCTACCACAAACTCAAGACCCACAGTCTTGGAGGTGGTGATGGCGCAGTGGATATGACACATGCCTTTGGTGTGGGAGATCTGGGTTTGATTCCCACTGTGATACATCAACCAATGTGTCCCTGAGCAAGACACTTTACCCCTAGTTGCTCGAGAGGTGTGCGACCTCTGATATATAGCAATTGTAAGTTGGATAAAAGCGTCAGCTAAATGACATGTAATGTAAAAACTCAATAAGGGAAACACACACCTGATTCCCTCCTCACTCACACACATAGTGCGTCTCACTATCTTTGTGGAGACCCGTCATTGACATAATGCATTCCCTAGCCTCTTACCCTAACCTTAACCATCACAACTAAATGCCTAACCTTAACTCTTACCCTCACCCTAACCATAACCTAATTCTAACCCTAATCCTAAAACCAAGTCTTAACCCTCAAACAGCCCTTTAACCTTGTGGGGTCCAGCATTTTGGGCCCCACAAAGCTGGTCGGACCCCACAAGTATACTGTATTCCCGGTTTTTGGACCCCACGAATACAGTTAAATGAGAACACACACACACACACACACACACACACACAGACACACACAGCATACAAATCTACAGATAATATAAGCGCATGCACACACACACACACACACACACACACACACACACACACACACACACACACACACACACACACACACACACACACACACACACATACACAGAGCATACAAATCTACATATGCAGATGATATTAGCGCATGCACACACTGGGCACGCAGTGCGCGCAAACACTGCACGAGCGCACGCGCACACACAAGGAGAGAGAAGTTCTCCAGTTGTCCTTTTAGAGTCAGTTGAATAATTCAACACAATTAATGGTGCAAAAGCCGCATCTCTCTCTCCCCCTTCTCTTTCATTTTTCTGTGTATTCATCTCCTCTCTCTTGTTTTCAATCACTCTTCCCTTCATCCGTCCTTTGTTCCTCCTAGAGCTGGGCAATATGGAGAAAATCAAAAAAGCACGGTATCTTTAACCAAATACCTCGATGTTGTGGCAATATTGTAGGGTTGACTATTGGTGCTTTCACAAAATATACACAATGAGATTTTTGATAAATAATCACCAATAGTGTGGCTATATATGTCGATATATTGCCTAGCCCTAGTTACTCCTTCTCTAACTCTCTTTTTTAAGGGCAAGGATTTCTTGTAGTTTACTACCCAGGTAACCACATTAATATCAAATACACAAATAAGTACATTTCATGTTCTGAAAAATAATAATAAATGCTAGGTGTTCTCCATTAAAATCTGGAGCAACTCTGGTATATTTCTGGTAGCAACAGCAGTTTAAATGGTATATTTATATATTTTTGGCTGGACTGCAACAAAATGGGGGCCAGCCCCATAAACAGGAAAATCTGCCTCTGAGTGACTGATGAACTTACACCATTGGTCGGTCGAGTTGGAGTTTCCCCATTGGCCATTTCAAAATGAATAGGCCTGTGTTTCAGCTGGTAACGTCTTTGCCTCTGCGATCAATCATCTGATCCACTTCCTCAATACATCCGTGGTTGTTGTTGTTGAGACGTGTTTGTTACTTTACCCGCAAAGCTTGATCCAGAAAACCACGAAATTTAGGATGTACTACTCTTTTCTGTAGAATTTTTAAACACAGTTTTTAACCATTGGATGTTTCAATCCCATATTTGTAGGGTGTTGACACAGTTTGGTATGTTATAAGAGTGTAGTGTGGGCGTAGTGTGTGTGTGTGTGTGTGTGTGTGTGTGTGTGTGTGTGTGTGTGTGTGTGTGTGTGTGTGTGTTGTCGAGTGAGAGAGCGAGAGAGACGGTGGATGCGCCCAGAGCAGAGAGCTGTTGGCGATCAGGGGCAGAGGAAATTAGCATTAAAGTTGTCAAGTTGTAGTAAATGTACCATGTACAGTATGTTTCAGCTTGTCCATGATTAAATGCTGCAGCTCATCAAGACCCAAGTAAAGTTCCCGTGGCATGCTTCCCAACTGCTGATATGACATAATGGTCAGGGGATGCAACCTAGGTCCAGTCTGTTTACCAAAGAACTAACAACTGCAACAAATTGTTGAAAATTGAAGATTATATTGTTAAATTGAATAAAGCAGCCCTTAATTATTTGACTTAAACGTACGTATATGATATGCTACTGAAAATTGCAGATGAACATTTAATATCCAGAAATTTACATTACAGACACTACCGCTGACTATCCCTGTAACAAATCTGGTCGCGATTTAGCACAATGACCAAACACGGTCCAACAATACAATAGGTAGACAGACCTAGCCTGGCTCCGCCTTCCTACGTACTTCCGCTCAATTTTCATTTTCCTTCAGTACGCCATCTGGGTTTGCGGTATATTCGCGGGTTTTGTCTGGCCAATCTTTACCGGTCCAATCAGCGAACAGAGGGAGTGGCTGAGAACGATGACGTTGAGGTCGTGCTCTAGTTTGAGTTGTAGTTCCGTAATGGAGGCGGAGAAAGATGCGAGAGAAGCCATTCGGTCCGTTGTGGCAACGCTGCCGAATATCCAGAAGTTAAAGCCCGAGCAAGAACAATCTTTGCTGAGTTGTGTTGGTGGCCATGATGTTGTGGCCCTCCTCCCCACGGGGGTCGGGAAAAGTTTGATTTTCCAGCTCGCTCCGTTAGTGGTGAAGGAGTTGGCTAAGGCTAACGCTAGCGATGCTAACCAACGTCAAACGTTAGCGATTGGTTATGGCAGATCCAGAGTGGCTCTGGGCAGAGCCAATAGTTTTACACTTCAACAGAGTACCCACCTTAGGAAGGAAGGAAGTTAACACTTGTCAATGGAGAGTGGCCAGACTCTCTGTACAAATGAAATGTACGAGAGTCTGGTAGGACCAGGCAAAGACTGACCCTGCTGTGAATCAAAATTATTCAACAGATGAACCAAGTATATAATGAACAAGTCCAAATCAATGCATTTTACATGATTGTTAAGAACTTATGCTAGGGAAATAGAGAGCAAAACTGACTAAATCAAGACGACCTTGTACCAAAGCCATCACCAAAATAGAAAAAGGATCTTGCAGATTACATCAAATTGTCTGCAGTGCTAACAGGGCTTTAGCAAAATTACTAATACAGATTTATGAATCTCTAAGATAGTAATTCCATTTGAGTCATTAGGCTTTGGCAAAACAAAAATCTATCAACTATCAACATTCAGCAGAAACCTCAGACCAATAAACCCAATCTTTTTTCTTCTCTGAGTGGTGTGATTGATGCCTCGGCCTTCAATGGCTTGACTTGGTTCAGGGGTCACAAATTGCATTTTGTACAGGTGGGAGTAAAGGCCAGCTGTCAGACTAAAATCCCAAATCAGAGATACAAGTGAACTGTGGATAACGCTGGTATCTGATCTGTGTTTATTTCTTTTGAATCACCTTCATCTTCCATCTCTTCCTCCCTCTCTCTCTCTGTCTCTATATCTATGTTGGCCCTGAAAGGTTGAACTTTGCCAGACTGTAGCGGCTGGCTGACTGGCTGAAGCGTAATCAAGCGTGCCAAACTATTTCCACCAGAGACACACACACACACACACACACACACACACACACACACACACACACACACACACAGCAAAGCTATTTTCCTGGTGTTGACACTTTGTCATTTGTTACACAGACATCTCCTCTCCTTCACCAGCCCGGCTGGACCATGGCCAGAGTTTGTTTTGTTGTGTCTGCTAGCTAAATAGCAAAGGAGACAGGGGAAGAGAAAATATCAAGAAAGAGGGGGTGGGAAAGAGAGGTGGAGAGAGGGGGAAGGGAGATAGAGAACCAGGGCAAGATAAAATAAATCTCTCTCTAGGAGTTCTTGTGATTATTAAAGCCTTAAATTAGAGAAAAGAGTGTTGGGTATTGACGTTGTTACAAACTCATTAAGAGGAGAGAAACTGGAGTACGGTATATAGTAGATAAGATACACAGATGGGTTGTTGAGCATTGCCTTTATTGTCAACTTACCAGCTTTTGCTATTTTCGATTTAGGAGGAAATGGGAAAGAGAGAGAGATGAGTGGGCAAGTGATGCATGGAGAAATGGTTGGAAAAGGCAAAGGTGAGGGATAAAGAGAAGGGGGATGGATGAAGTGAGGTGCAGATGAAGTAAATGAGGGAGGGAAAGGATAGAGGACTGTATGGCAGAGAGAGACACAGTTCATCATGCACACTGTCTCGCTGTGAAAAGAGGAAGGACAAAGTTTAACCAGGATTTATCGCCTCTGTCTAGTCACTGGAATAAGGCTTGAGATATAGATCATTATGGAGGACACATATAGACTTGCATGCACCTGAGCTGGGGTCAGTTCACTTTCTTTTCAGAGCATCCCATCACTAAAGCTGGTCCTGCTAAAACTGTGTGAGTTGCTGGCAGGGCCGTTGATAGATGTCAATCATATACGTCATGTGTTGTTCTAAAGAGATGATTTTAGAGACACATTATCCTTGTATCGCTCAACCAGGATACTGTTTAATAAAGTTCTTAAGGTCATATGTTGACTGAAAAAATGTCACTATATTCTACTTTAAATATTTAAACTTTATACAAAATAGAAGTTAATTTTGTTTTAGTCTGTTTGTATGGTCCCAGATATTTAATTTCTGGCAGATGTAAAGCTCTTTACTGCTTGTATCATGTATTCTTCATCCTCAAAATGTTGCTCCATATTTTAAAGACTGACTTATATTAAATCATTGTTTTATTTTTGTTTCCACTGATATTGAAGACATGTGGATAAGCCAAGATTGGCCAAACGTTGCCAGCAATTGCACAAAAGGTTGTCAGACTGAGCCATGTTTGACACAATCCATTCTGACAGATACAGTATTTGGATGAAGACCTCATTAGACCCCCAACAGTCAGCCAACTCATCAGATATGTATAGGCAACTAAAAGAACCAGTTCATGCTCGTACCATCATTTTTCGATTGTTTTGTAAATATGAATGAACACACACTGTTTGATATTCATTAAAGCAATTTAGGGATGGTAAAATATTAATGAAAACAACAACATGATGTGGGCAGTAAATGAATAATTATTACAAGAAGAGAAACCTATTCAATTTACAGTATTTTCTGCAATGTGGACTTTTGCTTGGAATGAATCTGTTCTAGTTCTTCTCTTCATATAATACTGCAGATTTCAGTGAATACACAAAAGCAAAATACATCAAACATATATTGTTTGACAACCGTCCCAAGTTACATCAAGCACCTGCAAATTCCTCAGGTAACCAGTTCAGGTAAACACTTTGGATTTAGGAAAGTGACTGGAGGGGACAACGCAGGCCTTGCTGAATCCCTCAATAATTTGTATGATTTTGAAGGAGTTTTTAACCTTTGTCAACCTAACCCCATTGTGACATGGTGGATAAACAGGTCCAAGTAGTTATAATGTGTCGTAATATCCCTGGGGATCTTAAATATATTGTGTAAATATGGTCCCACAGCTATTTAAAGATGTATGTATGAAGCAGGACATACAAGGTACTGCATGTACAGTACGTGCATCTAAACAGTGTCTTTCTTGTGTCTAAGTATGTTAAGTGAAAAATCAAATTATCACACATCCAAGATGCACACTGGAAGGCAATGTAAGATTGACCTCATTCCCATGGTGGACATTTTCAACTGCATTATATGGGGTAGAAAACTTTACCCAGAAGGACAAGTACAAGCTATGGACATTGGAAAATAGATGTTGGAATTATGCCAAACAAGCTCACTAATATAAATGTAGATATTGTCTGTAAAGTCTAAGGAGTCACAGAAAGGATGACATCGTCATTCCCTGCTGTATCCATCCATCCATCTTCGTCCGCTTATCCGATATCGGGTCGCGGGGGTAGCAGCTCCAGCAGGGGACCCCAAACTTCCCTTTCCCGAGCAACATTAACCAGCTCCGACTGGGGGATCCCGAGGCGTTCCCAGGCCAGGTTAGAGATATAATCCCTCCACCTTGTCCTGGGTCTTCCCCGAGGCCTCCTCCCAGCTGGACGTGCCTGGAACACCTCCCTAGGGAGGCGCCCAGGGGGCATCCTTACAAGATGCCCGAACCACCTCAACTGGCTCCTTTCAACGCGAAGGAGCAGCGGCTCTACTCTGAGCTCCTCACGGATGACTGAGCTTCTCACCCTATCTCTAAGGGAGACGCCAGCCACCCTCCTGAGGAAACCCATTTCGGCCGCTTGTACCCTGGATCTTGTTCTTTCGGTCATGACCCAGCCTTCATGACCATAGGTGAGGGTAGGAAGGAAAACTGACCGGTAGATTGAGAGCTTTGCCTTCTGGCTCAGCTCTCTTTTCGTCACAACGGTGCGATAAATTGAATGTAATACCGCACCCGCTGCGCCGATTCTCCGGCCAATCTCCCGCTCCATTGTCCCCTCACTCGCGAACAAGACCCCAAGGTACTTGAACTCCTTCACTTGGGGTAAGGACTCATTCCCTACCCGGAGAAGGCACTCCATCGGTTTCCTGCTGAGAACCATGGCCTCCAATTTAGAGGTGCTGATCCTCATCCCAGCCGCTTCACACTCGGCCGCGAACCGATCCAGTGAGCGCTGAAGGTCACAGGCCGATGATGCCATCAGGACCACATCATCTGCAAAAAGCAGCGATGAGATCCCCAGCCCACCGAACTGCAACCCCTCTCCACCCCGACTACGCCTCGATATCCTGTCCATAAATACTACAAACAGGATTGGTGACAAAGCGCAGCCCTGGCGGAGGCCAACTCTCACCTGAAACGAGTCCAACTTACTGCCGAGAACACGGACACAGCTCTCGCTTTGGTCGTACAAAGATTGGATGGCCCTGTGAAGGAACCCCCTCACCCCATACTCCCGCAGCACCTCCCACAGTATCTCCCGGGGTACCCGGTCATACGCCTTCTCCAGATCCACAAAGCACATGTAGACCGGTTGGGCATACTCCCAGGCTCCCTCCAGGATCCTTGCGAGAGTAAAGAGCTGGTCCGTTGTTCCACGACCAGGACGGAATCCTGCTGTATGAGTCACTTCTAAATTAGGGTTTCGCATATTTTTACATCATCTCTTTTTGCAATTTTAGGTTGAAAAATAGGTTAGTGAAAGCATTTCTGAAATGTCTATTCCCATCATATGTGTTCTGAGGAGACATCTAATACATGCTAGTCTTTAGATTGCTATAAGGATAGGCTGGGTGCATATACTTATATTGTTTATATTCTCCTGATCCTTCTTATATTTAGAGAATGTGTGACACGCACCAACACAAAGACAAATTCCTTGTAAGCGTAAAAAACATACTTGCCAATAAAACCTTTTCTGATTCTGATTCCGATCCCGAACCCTGCCTTAATTGTTGAAGTAATGCATTTTTTTTAATCTATTAAGACAATGTATTTATAAACCATTTGTAAATAGGGTCTAGGTAACCCTCTCAACTGCTGTCAGCTACTGCCCAATGTTGTTTAGCTTTTTGCTCAAATCATTGCTTAGCCACAGCTTACCAGCCTGTAAGCCCAAACAAGTTTTACACCACTTTCCAATTAGTTAAAGCTGATAATATACTGCATTTACCTGAGGGAAATTCTGCATGTATATTCCAAGCGATGGGACACAGTTTCTGGGAACAAAACTGTGTAGGAACTAGTTTTAGAATTGAACAATAACTGCTCCCTAATTAGTTTGTGGGACTTGCTCCACCTACATTGTGTAGCACATATACATAAAATGTAATGTTTCTCAGCTTCCACTGGTGGTCCCTTGAGTTGTCATTGGGTCTAGAGCCAATATACTGTAAAGCCAAAGGTAAACACTGTACGCAGCACCACAGTTTTGCAGTGAAATCCTTTTTTTGGTGACAGAGAAAGTGAGACCTGGTCTGGCGGCAACAGTGAGTGAATGGCAATTTCAGTTGGATGAGGACCAGTGAATTAAAGAGTAAAAGCCATTGTCAATGGGTTCAGTATGTTAAGGAGTGTACATCAGCCTCCATTACCATTATGGTGATTTGCAACACATGGCTCCGGAGAAAGAGAGAAAGGGAGGTAGAGGAGTGAGAGATGCAAAGCGAATGAAGAAGCATGAAAGCTAAACAGAAAGACAGAGAGAGAGAGAGAGAGAGAGAGAGAGAGAGAGAGAGAGAGAGAGAGAGGAATGGAGGTAAGCAGAGGGAGTGTATTTGAGAAAGAGGATGTCTAGCCTGTAGAGAGTGTGTGTTGCTCTGTGGGAGGCTTTCTGATTGTAATGACTGCAGTAAGGTTACAGGTCTAATTAGTGGAGGGGCTGCACAATCAGGCTCCATTACTGTACAAATATTTTGGATAAAGCCAAAAAGGTTAAGGAGTTTTCTGCGTCTGACTTTAACTGCATCGGAGTCTGGTTTTCATTATGTCTCATTATTTTGCTCTATTTGTGGCTATGACTGCATGTATAAAGCAAGGCAGCAACTTTCCATATACTCTGGTTAAGGTCCCATTCACTTTCCCTGCATTTAGCTATCCATAGTGCTGTGAAGAAACATTTTAACAGCTATCTCTCTGTGAAAACAATGATCCTAACAGTAATATATGCAATGTTAGGGGTTTTACATGCTGTGTAAATGTAAATGTTAGAATTGTTTGTGCAGGCAGTTAAAGTTATTGTCCGTAAGACTTTTATGTAGCTGATTGTCTATAAACTACCTATCCATAAATAAGTGAGTTAAGACAATGTTGAAAGCACTTGTATTTGCTTTGTCAAGCAATACAATCTGAGTGTCTGTGGAGACTTTCCCGCCCTAAATTTAAATAGAGCGCACAGTTAGTGATGCTTATTACATCAGTCAGCATGGGTTGGTTACATCCTTCTGCCCCAGGTGGAGCTTTTCACTGCCGAATATGTTGCGTTCCATTGTACTCAGAAATTGGGAACTTCTGAAAAGGAAAGATGCAAAGACGTGGTTCGTTTATCAGGCACCTACATTTCATTACTGCTGACTCACAATGGGGGACCAGACAAAGAAAGAAGATCGTTGAACTTCGAGTCCAAATAAAAATAAACAAAAAAATAAACTCACCCACAAGAAGACCGAGCTGATGCCAGCTGAGATCAAGACGTTTACTGTAGCAGGACATAGAAGGTACTGCATGTATGTGCATCTAAACAGAGGCTTTCTTGTGTCTAAGTATGTTAAGTGAAAAATCAAATTATCACACATCCGAGATTCACACTGGAAGGCAATGTAAGGTTGACCTCATTCCCATGGTGGGCATTTTCAACTTCATTACATAGAAAACTTTACCCAAAAGGACACTAAGCTCACTAATATAAATGTAGATCTTGTCTGTAAAGTCTAAGGCATCACAGAAAGGATGACATTGTCATTCCCTGCTGTATGAGTCACTTCTAAATTAGGGTTTCGCATATTTTTACATCATCTCTTTTTGCAATTTTAGGTTGAAAATAGGTTAGTGAAAGAATTTCTGAAAGATCTATTCCCATCATATGTATTCTGAGGAGACATCTAATACATGCTGGTCTTTAGATTGCTATAAGGATAGGCTGGGTGTATCCTGAACCCTGCCTTAATTGTTGAAGTAATGCAAATTTTTTGATCTATTAAGACAATGTATTTATAAACCATTTGTAAATAGTGAAGAAGACCACAGAAGACCAAGAAACACAAGAAGACCGACCAAGACAGCTGAGATCACATGTCAACCTCTGCCATCGACTGCAGTCGGTCTGTGTGCAGCTCAGGTGGTACACCAACACCTGACGCTCGGTCTGTACTCCTTTACTCTGTACTGTAAACCACTCTCTCTCAGAGTCGCTTTTCAGGAGGAACATTCAGGGAATGATAGCCAGGCTTGAAGCCAGCCGTAAAGCCTCAGAGCAGCTGGGATCTCATCTCCACCCGCAGCAGTCAGGGCGCCGCCAGCAGGTTCGGCAGCGCCGCTAGCCCGCGGAAAGCTTCGGGGATAACTGCCACTTGCCATCCCGGACTTGCTCACCCACTCCCACTTCGGGCTTTGGGCCGGCTTGTGTCGCTAATCTTCGGGAGAAGGTAGCAGCACCACAAACAACCCCCTTATTTTATTAATAAAGGACATACGTTTTGTATGGCCTCAAGAGTTTTTCTTCCCTGCACTTTCTGATGCTCAGGTTGGTTCAGATGTTAGCACTGTTAGCCATGTTGTGTCAGCTAAAACCGTTAGCAGCAAGACGTCACACTCGGGTCGGGGGGATGTTAAGCCCTTTCCTCCCCGGGTAGGCGAAAAAGGTGAAAGCGGTGCGTGCTGGCCGCTCTTCCTCCCTCTCCACTTCATCAGCTAAGGTTATATCACATTCTGCATCAGTGGTTAGTAGGGTGTTTGTGTCACATTGGTTAGACTGAATGCTATCGCTACGTGGCTAACCATGCTAATACGGGCAACAGTGATAATGCAGACAAGACGGCTTCACTATGGAAAACATCGTGCCTCCGCAATAGCCTCGATAAGTAATCCCGCTAGCTTGACCGTGTTAGCACGATTAGCCACTTTAGCTAGCCGCTGCCTCCCCAGTGCTAGCCTCTCCACGGCTGCGTTTGTCCCGACATGGCCCGTATCTTCATGGATGTGAAAGCATTGCGCAGGCTAGAGCTGCCAATCTACCAACGTCACACAGTCGACACCTGCCTGCAATTACATCTTACCGCCAAAGCTACAGCTAGAAGAAACCTGACTCAAATCGTACGGACAACAACTTTAAGACTGTGTATGCCAACATCTTGTCTAAGCTCTTGCACTGTGTTGTAAATCATTTTTGTTGGAAGCTACACACTTAACCTAAACCTGTGTTGTGATCTCTCACGTTACCCATAAAAGGGTAGTGTACTGATTTTACACATTAAGTTCAGTTTATTTGCCATGAGTAATAGTACTGAAAACAGCTGTGTAATGTCTTCCAAGGCTCTTAAGGGAGCTTTTCAACATTTGAAAAAATAACCCTGATGTTGTTGTCAAGGTTAATATTTTTGCATTGCAAATTGGAGGTGTGGGGATATGGAAGTGCAATAGTAAATTGCTGGAATACCCCTCTAATGACTCTCCACGCTCCCCAGAGGATATGAATGAAGTTATTTTAAAGGTGAACTCCACCGATTTTACACATCAAAATGTGTAAAAGGTGTGGAGGAGTACTAATGCATATGTGAAAAAAAAGTTGTGTAAGGCATTTTGTGGTTTCAGGGGGAGCTGTGGGAAATATATGGTTCTGCTGCATCGATTATATGTCCATCGTGAGTCACACTCTTTTTAAATGCTGTTTCATATGCTACACTTTACTATTTTCCATTGCTGCCTATGACTGAAGTTACCTATAATTGACAAAACTTGACATTGTGAGTTAATGTTTTAGAATGCCACTTTTAAAGACACTTAAAATCTTTTAGGTATAGTAGCTGCATTGGAAAAATCTCACCGTGACCTATCATCAAGTTGCAGGAATAACAAAAGACTATCTGCAGCAGTTTTCTTATTTGAGCAGTGATTTTCAATGTCATGTTTTTCATAATTAGAGCACAACCTTATTTGGATGGAGTAAGCAATGATCAGTCACAAAATTCATTTGTGCATTAAGATCTGATTAATGTTTTGTTTTGAGCAATTTTTTGACAAGATATTGGACTTTAACACGGGAGATCACTGTTAGATTTCCTGTCATCTCCGCCACAGTCAATTATTTTTTAAATCATGACCAGGATGTTTCCCTAACCTTAACCACATGTTTATTATTGTAACTAAGATGACAAAGGTCCCCTCACTTTAACAAAATAGGATTTGTAACAGGTTTGGAAGGCACACACAAATGATGTCGTCAGATCAGAAAACGCGTCCATGTTGCTATGGACAAACAAAGAAAAGCCTGGTACCTCCATATACAGTATAATAATAATAATAGTGCCTTGGATGCCTGGGATCAGTGCCACAAGTGTCACAGATTATCGGTTTATGAACAGAAATCTCCAGTATGTGTAAACCCAGCCTGTGTCTCATGTCTGGATTTCTTCCTTCTCTTTCACTCACCTTTTTCCCCTGACTTTTTCTTTTCTTTTTTTCTTTTTCTTTTCAGACAGTCTTTTCTACAAAATCACAGGCTTTCAGGGAACAAGTAACTCCTGCCAAATGAGACAGCCACAGCTGCACATCCCTGGCCTGATTTCCCTTCTGCACAGGTGAACTAAATTTTGACCGAGGTTATGACCGGTGACGGTAATCATACATCATTTGGTGGATATGGACTGTTTTCAGGGAAGCTTGAACGAGGTCGTGAGGTCACTGGAGGGAGGTTTAATGAATGCCAAATTATCCTCTCTGCCACCGCCGCCCTCAGGGAGGCTACACGCACTGTCATGCACACACACACACACACACACACACACACCGATGATAACTGTGTCTGTTCCTCATTGTCCTCTCTGCTCTTTGCCTTGCGGGTGCAAACCTTGTGCATTTAGTGGTGCTCCTGTTATGTTTCCAGTTAGGAAGGCTTTGTTTGCATGTGCGTATGGTTTTGGTTAGGAAGGAGTCATGCATTGGTTATTCAGGGCAAGCACAACAGCTGCTCCGATTTATGAATAGGGCAATAGAAAGATGTGAAATAATTTGATTGACATGACAAGACGGCAGCGAGGATGCAGGGCAGGTAGCGTCCTGGAAGTTCACTTACTAAGGACAAAATCACACAAAAGAACATTGGAGAAATAAACCCATTATGCTCAAAGCAAAACATTAAAAAAAGAAGATATATAGCTCATAATCAAATGGAAAACGTGGAAAACTATATCGTTGTGTTTTAATTTGCCGTGCAAACTCAAGAACACAGCATGTCGTTTTTGGTTTGGATGTTAAGCAGCAATTGCATGGTGATAAATTCAGAAATTCTCTTTCAGTTGGACTTACTTCCACCATAAACGTATACACAATCTAATAACACTTGACTGAGAATAAATGTTTTTCTACGAGCAGAGTTCCTGTTTACATTTTGAATTGATTATTAATGAAAGTGATTGACTCCAGGGATGATTGCAGCTAGCATGACTTGATCCAATACAAGGATTTGCTGATGATATAATATGATGTCTGTGTGGTGGAAGGGATCAAACACTGGCCGGGCTAGCTCAGCATATTTCAGTATTCACTTCTTATTTCATCATTTTATGGTTCAGCAGATTTCAGCAGCAGCAGTAGAACAACCATCGCTCTCCCTTAACAGAAAGCTATAAAATGTTTCCCTTACCTACCAGCGGTGGTCCTGTGGCCCGGCATACATTTGCATGTATACCTTACTGCCCTTTTTGTGTTGTTTTTAAACACTGAGCTGGAAGGTATTTGGTCAAAGTATTTTTAAAGATTTATTTTCTCGTAGTTTGACTTGGCGATGGAGTATAAGCAACATTTATAATCCACCATAACTCCACTGGGAGGTATGTTTGTTTCACAAAATCAAATTCAGAATCAGGGATCTAGTGAAACTCAACTCTTTACAACCTAAAGTCATAAACTGCTTTTGGGAAGGAGCATTAATGAGGGCTTTTGTGAGGTCAAATAATTGATATTTATCTGATAATTCATGATCATTACAGGTGGGGGTCTGAAATTATTAACACTTGGAAAATGTCGACAAATTCCTTTAAGAGAGAAAATCGAATCCATAATTGTATAAAATGATGAAGTTGAAAATGGAACAGGGTATGTGATGTCTTTCTAGCTGAAGAGAGTGTTGTGTTATTTGTGGTTAATTATTAAAGCAAACAATGTTTTCCTTGGGACATTTTAAGAGCTTTAATCCAGCTACTAGCTAGCGGTAGGCTAACACGTTTCTGTTGCCTGTAACGTCTGTTTCAGAGCATCAGAGAGAAGTGCAGACATATCAGTGGCACCAGAATGTGGCACCGAAATCCGCGTTGTTATTCCTGCAGCAGCAGGATGTGCTACGAGGAAGTACGGCAAAATAGTAGCCTGTTAGGCACGACGCAAAGCCGAGTGAAGTGAAAATAAGTTAATAAATGGTGGCATGCGATTAATACGATTATAAAAGTTTAACGCATTATTCTCAGCCCTTAATCGCATCGCGATTAACGTGTTAATGCTGATAAATATATATGTATATATGTATATATATATATATATATATATATATATATATATATATATATATATATATATATATATATATATATATATATATGTTTATTCAGTGTCCCTGCTGTGCAAAGCACAAGGGCACACTCATTATTATTTGCCATACTTATTAACAACAGTGTGAATGCTGCTGAATCAGAATTTATTAGAGTTATCTTTGCTCTTCTATATTATTATGACTTCTGCATACCTTCAGAATCTACAGAATCTAAATATAAGATGTTAGCATTGGTATTTATGCTTCTATTATATATTGTTTCCTATTATACTTTTTAATATAATAAGTTTTTTTATGTATTCATAATGGCAGTGAACTGGAGGAATCTTCAAATCTTCTTCAAACCCACTCCACTTTGAAGATCTACTACTTCCATATACTTTCAGCTACATACTTTATTTAAACTTTAAATGGGTGACGGGACTTTGAACTTGCAATGACTTCTGTAATTATCCACAAAATTCATTTGTGCATTAAGATCTGATTAATGTTTTGTTTTGAGCAATTTTTTGACAAGATATTGGACTTTAACACGGGAGATCACTGTTAGATTTCCTGTCATCTCCGCCACAGTCAATTATTTTTTAAATCATGACCAGGATGTTTCCCTAACCTTAACCACATGTTTATTATTGTAACTAAGATGACAAAGGTCCCCTCACTTTAACAAAATAGGATTGTATTCTATTTTGGATTGTATATACTTTAACTTGTATTCAGGTTTATCTTTTTCTAAGTTTATAATGGGTGTGTATTGTGCAGATTCAAGTGTTTTACAAATACATTTCATACAGCAAAACGTAGACAAGTTTGTCCACTTTCACAAAATGTAACTACGTAAGAAATATGACTTAATTTTTTTGAATGCTCTGCCTCAAAGCGACAAGAAAGTCCATTTAACTGTCTCATTGACCTTAAAGGTGCACTATGAGTTCCTGCATGGTTTCAGCGCAATTTCATTTTTGTCTCAAATCGTATGCATCTCTCCTTGATCCGCTAGCTGTCTGCCCCCTGAATACACTGTGAAAAAACCTCTCGGGAGACAACACAGGGGTCGTAAACATCAGACAAACACTAGAGGCACAGGCTGTGCACCAAAATACAACAAACCACTCCAGCCAATCACCGACAAGATGGTTGGGGGAGGGGTGGAGTTAGTGACAGTCAGTAAATCATGACAGTTACGGAAACATGAGGGGAGGGGCAAGCTTGCTCTGTTTTGTTTGAAATTTACTTGGAACATCAACAGAAGTGACCTTGCATGAACTCATAGTGCACCTTTAATGTTACTTTGGCATCAACACATTTGAGCAAAACACAAATTTGGGGAGTTCTTAAACTGTAATTTTTAACTGTATCTACACAAGTAACATGTCTACATCTTCAGCAAAGTCTCCTGACGGTTTAGAATAGAAATCTCAGTGAGTCTCCTATTTTCCTCTCTTGCTTTCTCTCCTACTTGTCCCTCTACTTGTCACCTCCCCTCCTCTCCTCTCTTTATGACTTTGTCTCTTCTTATTTTTCCCACTTTACTTTAACTTCAGCTTATAATTCACATCCTTTCACATCTTACACATCAGTTGACACTTCAATTTCATTTTAGCTGATACACCAAAATAGTTGTTGAAAGACCAAAATGCTCTTATGAAACCATTCACCACAACTTGACTTCCAGTGAACACCACTAGCTTTTACAGTAAAACCTCATGACTCAACCACTGGGCATCAGATTTGAACCAAATAGTTGACTCCTTACATCATTTTCACTTACATATTGGGTCTATATTTATACTTAAGAGGAAGAAACTTTAAACTGCCACCTAAAAAAGTGGGAACTTAATTCAGCTCACAATACAGTCTGATTTTAACTTAAAGATCATGTGTGTCATATTATAATAATGGCTATTAGTGATGAACAGTATTGTAAGAAAGTGGTAAAATATATCAGTAGATGGTCAGCTTAATATCCCTTCCTGTTCATAAGATAACTTTGGTACTCGTTAGATGCTGGATTTGAATCAATGAAGAAGAAAAAAAAGCGCTGAAGGCTAAAGTTTGAATCTTCCTATCTCCCTCTGCCAAATAAATTGCAGATATCAGTTGGAGTTGGTGGGGGAACAGAAACTGTATTTAAAATGTAAATCAAAAAGTAATGGATCAGAGTTGAACCCAGTTCTCGCACAGACAACCAACAACAAACATAAAGCTGCCTCAGATACAGCTGTTTTACTGAAATGCCTGAAAACTTTCAGAAATGTGCTACTTTATTCACTAAAGTTTGAATTTCAGTTAGGCTGTCATATTCAGACGAGCTTAATTTACATAAATAAAGCAGAGTATTGTCCTCATTGGCTAGTAATTGAAGTAAGGATCATAATTGTCATATGTTTACCAGCAGACATTATGGTAGAGTCCAATTAATTATGCCTAAAAAGGATCTAATGAGACCAAAGAAAAAAAGTATTAGGCCAATAGTGTAAAACAGCAGTAAGATTTTAAATAACCTTTGTTCCTGTGATGAACTGGCAACATGTCCAGGATGTACTCAACCTCTTGCCAAGTGCATGCTGGGATATAATCACAACCTGAACAAGATAATCAGTGTAGAGATGCATGCATGAATAAATAACTTAATCATCTTGTCAATGACAATTCTGTAGCTGTAGTAGTCTAAGGCATGTTGGGTTGTTTTCAAGGAAGACGAAGAAACTCAAGGAAGAATTGGAAGGAAAAAAATCAGTCAGAGTGACGGCTGAAGTGTGGCTCTTAACTGGTTGTGTTGTTATCTTATAGGTGAAAATTGATTGTCTGAGCTTTGAGTAGGTGGGCTAACAGTATGCAGCAATCAAACAAATGTGTTAATTGCACTAGACTGCAGCACATGTATTTACACTGAAGATACCTGTAAGCACTCCAGTGAAGTAGGTTTTATGACAAAAAACAAAAGAAAGCTCTAACATTTACAGCACTTACGTTTTATGAGATAATAAACTCATACTAGTTAACCATTTGATTGATACACAGAGAGCGCAACTCTCATACAACACACAAAGACACAGAGAGAGAGAGAGAGAGAGAGAGAGAGAGAGAGAGAGAGAGAGAGAGAGAGAAGGGAGGGCTGTCTGTTTCAGTCTGCCCTCCTCTTCCACCTCCAAAGCCACCACGTCCGTTTGTGTCATATTTCTGGGTTTCCAATGCGAACAGGCAGCCTGGTGGCAAACAGTGGCTTGGCCTTAACATACCTGCTGTTGCTACCAGCCATTTAACATGACAGCAGGCCACACAAGAATAAAGGTCTAACGTGTATGTGCTAGGAGCAGATGTGTGTGAGATAAAAGCATAAGATAAATAATCAGTGTGTGTTTGAAAAGAGGAAAATACTCCTGTTTATGAGGGAATGGTGATGTGTGTGTAAAGGGTGTGTGGTTGTAAGCATCTTGACGCAGTTTACATTCAAGTTTTTGTATAGCCAGAATCATTGAAGTCTCTCTGTGTGTGTGTGTGTGTGTGTGTGTGTGTGTGTGTGTGTCTGTGTGTGTGTGTTCTTCAAAGCAGCTCAAGTTTCCAGTTAATGTTCACTTCAAAGTTAGCCTGACAAGCCAGACCCACATCAAGATGTTGGGTCTGGGAACTTGACAGAGCTCAATCCGAGGGGCGGGATAAACGGCTGTCTTTCAAATTTTCTCTGCACGCAATAGGATAGCGCTACAACCAGGCAGAGCAACGAAGAAGGTAGCGAAGCTAGTTGATAGATTAAACTTTTGCCGTATCCGGTCAAACATCTTCCTTTTTTAAGAATGACTTCAGGGCCTTTCTTTGTTCTTTTCTCAAAGAAAAGCTTAACTCCAAGTCGTCAGGAGTCGCGGCCAAAGCCGATTCAAAAGACCACCGACTCTATACACGATGTGATTGGCCCGGCCAGAGTTTGGTTTTTCCAGCTCGCAAGCCAACGGAGAGTTGCTAGACTCCCCTGGCTGCAAATTACATTTGCTGCCGCTAGGGTGCGTCTAGATTTCTAGGCTACTTCAAAGCCACACACTCACACACACGCCGCCTTACATGTCCTCATCTGTGTAACATCTCTTGTGCCTCTAAAAGCCACCACTCACATCCCTGGTTACCTCTCCAGCTGTGTGTGTGTGTGTGTGTGTGTGTACATATGTGCTGGAGCTGTGTGTGTGTGTGTGTGTGTGTGTGTGTGTGTGTGTGTGTGTGTGTGTGTGTGTGTGTGTGTGTGTGTGTGTGTGTGTGTGTGTGTGTGTGTGTGTCAGTTATATAGCGTTATATAGACAGCTGCAGATGTTGCAGGACTGCTGAATCCACAATTCAAAGAGCTGGCGCACACACACACACACACACACACACACACACACACACACAAATACACACACACACATACACACACACACACACACACACTGTGACTGATGTGTGTGTGACTGGTCTCTGTGTTTTTGAGATTATTGTCAGCATCTTTCCAAAGTTGAACCTGTCAACAGACTGATGAGTAAACACATCATTGCTAAATATAGGGCATTTATTTATGTAAACACAGTATTCTGTTCCGAGCAGTGTAACATCTCAGATATTTCACTTAAGTAGTAAATAGTCGTGCATTCAAAACTTTACTTAGGTAGAAGTATTTGCACAAAAAAATTCTTAAATAACCAAAAGTAAAAGCACTCATTATCTCATTATGCAGAATGGCCCATTTCAGAATGATATATATTATATTATTGTAGTACAGCTATTGATGCATTCATGTGTATCACTTTAATATTGCAGCTGCTAAAGGTGGGAGTAAATTTAACTACTGTCCAAACTGCAGGGAACCTTAACCTATAGTAATACATAATTTATTACGTTGGTTAATTTAAAAATAATAATAATAATTTAACTAATGCTCGAATATTTCTTGCTGAAATGCAGTGGTGTAGAAGTATGAAGTTAGATAAAATGGAATTACTTGAGATGGGGGAAAAAAGAGGAAGACAGGAAAAGAAATGAAACGAGAGAGGAGAGGTGCCAACAAAAGAGATGAGGGTCGGCCACTTTATTTTCTCTTTTTTTAGACTTCCTGGTTTCTAGCTCATGACCTCAGGGTGCGTGCTCCCTCTCTCTTTCCCACACACACACACAGTGCGTGGCACTAGCAGTGTGGGGACCCGTCATTGACATAATGCATTCCCTAGCCCCTTACCCTAACCTTAACCATCACAACTAAACGCCTAACCTTAACCCTTACCCTCACCCTAACCATAACCTAATTCTAACCCTAATCCTAAAACCAAGTCTTAACCCTCAAACAGACCTTTAACCTTATGGGGTCCAGCATTTTGGGCCCCACAAAGCTGGTCGGACCCCACAAGTATACTGTACTCCCGGTTGTTGGACCCCACGAATATAGTTAAACAAGAACACACACACACACGCACACACACACATATACACACACACACACACACACGTGTGTTTCCCGTCTTTCATGTAGTCATTGTCGTGGTATGAATTATTAACTGGTTATTAATTGTTCTGGTTATATGAGTGATATGCAATGCAGCACGTGTCAGGCTTATTGTCTGGCTAATGTTACTACTTAAAAGCAGTCTTGAAATTCAGTAATGAGCTCACGCTCCCTTTGTGGCTTCCCAATTGGACAATATCAATCTTCACACTTAAATGAGATGCTTTCATGTAATCACAGATTGAGGTTAGGGAATCATGGCTGTGGATGTACACTGAACTTGTAGTAACTTATTTCTTCTAGTTGACTGCTTCTGCAGGGGCTGCTTTTCACTCGGCTAATTATGCTTCTTTTCCTCCACACTTTAGCATGTGACCCAGAAATCAATTTAGCTCTGCCATCATTGAGGATGTTCATGAGAAAGGAGAGACTTCCAGAGGAGTGAGTAGCGTGAGGAGCCTGCATCCAATGTGGAAGTTTGACCAGATGGCAACACCCCTTTGTTCAGAATTGGTTTTTTGATTGGTCGGCTGATCTGATGGGGCCGCAAAAGGAACAGCTGAGCTGCTGTGGAAACTACAGGAATAATAATTCCATCCACAGCTCTAACATTATTCATGTTTATTCATAAAATACTTATTGGATTTGCATTTAAACTGAATCATGAATTAATCATGAAAACACTCTTGCAACTTTGCCTGCTGTTTCTTAAGTAGCTAAGAGGCTTTTTTATTTCTTTTTTGTTTCTGTTCTAAGTGAATCTTGGCTCATTCAGAAAAATGTTGATCCAAAGATTTGTATTGTACAGCTGCACAGTCACAGTTATTATTAGTACAACTAGACAGTATCCAGGTGCTTACTTTACCTGCATTATTACACTAAAAATTATAATTCAATTCCTCCATACTCCATCTCTTTCTCGCATTCCCATAGGGAGGAGCTAAGACACAAAGCAGCGACGAGAGTGAGTGGAGCGAGGGTGTCTCCCAGCCTCGCTGATCATCCTTGGCTGCTCACTCAGTGTATCTGAGCGTTCTACTTTTCGAAAGCCTCATTTGCTGCCTCTCCCAGTAGCAGAGAGAACTTAAAGTACAAAGACTGCCAAATGTTGGACCTAATGCCAGGTCATGTCTTAGGCTTGTAATGATGAGTCTTTGGCAAGGGATTATTGGCTAAGGTTGGCTTGTATTTCCCATTTGCTAGCCTCATATAGCTGCCCTAAAGCATGCCTTCTCTATACCAATCCCTTCTGGCTCCCTGTTCTTCTGTGAAGCTAATTTGATGCAAAAGAAAAAAACTGAAACCTATAGTAAGGCTTGAAACACCACTTCAACATAATTTCAACAGACATACAAAGATGTTTTAGTATGCGCAGTTAGAAAGCACAAAATGAATAAATACAGATTACAAAACACTATATTGGAGAGTCATGCAAGGACACAAGTTATTGCAGAAATGGATGACACATCGTTCTGTCTTCGTACAGGTTTTCTTTCAAACTTTCCTCATTTCAATTGTAAAGACTAAACATGTTGAAATAATCTTAATGTCAATTACAGGCAATGACTGGATCAGAAGATTAGAATCATTAAACACTACACACACTGAATTATTTTATTTCCCGGCTGTACTCCCATTAAGCCTCCATCGAGGCACTAATTGAGGTTCAGGGTGATGGGAACCTATCATTGTTGCTCCATTAAATAATTATATCCAGCTTCTTTATTACTTCTACTGCTCTATATTTTCCTGATTCCTCCCTCAGCAATGCTTTAGACAAAAATAAACATCCTTTAGGCCAACTTCTTGCTCCCATCGCTCGTAAGTTTCCCGTGGGTGCTGCTTTGTTTCTTCTGAGCCTTCGCAAATGTTCTTTGTGATTATTTCTATCAATCGATTATAAGTTTGCATAAAAAAATTTAAAAAACACAGCTACTGGCCTCTGCTGTGCATTCCTCTTCTGTCTTTCCACCCCTCCCTCGTCAGCCAGACTTTTCATGCATAACAATGAGAGAGCATGTTTCTGTTCCCACCACTAACCCCTCTCTAAAATTTATTCAGACTTTTTTTTCCCCCTTCTCATTCACGAAAGCCCCACACTGTATTGGTATTAAAATATGCTATGCGAGAGTGAGTTGAAGAAAGAAAAGGAATGCCACAAGAATGTGTGCATGCTTCTGAGTGTGTGCAAGAGACAGCGAGGATGTTAGAGCGTGAAAAGAAGGAGGAAAGAGACAGCATGTGTGTCCTTAAGAGAGGATGTTCGAGTGGAGGAGGCAGAGGGAGGAGAGTTAGAGAGCAGAGACGAATCGAGCTCAGTCCTCCCTCACTAGCTTGGTAATCTCCACGGACTTGACATTTGAAAACCTCCACCCCTCTCCCCTTCTCCTCACCCCTTATCCCCCCCTCCACAACCCCTTACTCCCAGCGCAGTGATGTGTGTAAATCCAGCACTACCACTGAATAGACCAAACTTCTCCTTGGCTCTAAATCCCTTCTGAAACCTGGTAGGACAACTATTTCTCAGTGGTAAAATTCACCTTGAACAAACGACTCTGGCTTAACATAGAAACTATAATACTGTAATAGGGGAAATTATGGGGCAATGACATGCAGGTCATTTTTGGACATGAGCAGTG
>CM042326.1:30481241-30526241 GCA_023566125.1 Zingel zingel | reverse complement strand
AATGCTGTACCTGTTTTTTCTATCGTTTTTGTCTTTTTGGTGCTTTGCAAAACTTCCATCCATCCATCCATCTTCGTCCGCTTATCCGGTATCGGGTCGCGGGGGTAGCAGCTCCAGCAGGGGAACCCAAACTTCCCTTTCCCGAGTTTTCCTTTGCAAAACTTTTTCAATAAAAAAATATGTTAAAAAAAATCCAGGAAATCCAGAGTTCTCGCAAGAGCACAATTTGAATTTGCTCAGCGAAGCACTCTGGCATTGAGTAATGATGCTCATTATCTATGCCCTTGTAGCCGAGCTGCACCAATCACATCGGTGTATCTGATATAGGCGAGCCAGAGGCGAGCTAAACAGATGACGACAGTTTAATCTACCAGTTAGCTCCGCTGGTAGCTGAGCGTACGGGGCTCTGAATACGTCACCCAGTGTATTGTTGTGATTGGTCGTAGTGTTATCCAATTGCGTGCAGTGAGATTTTCAAATGCATGCTTGGTGCCGCCCCTCGAGTTGGGCCATTTTCATTACTCGATGCCAGACGCTTAATCTTTCTGATTTTGGTCTGGATTTCCAGGCTACCAAAACATCCCAGTTAGAGAGTAAATGCAGTAAACATATTCTTTGTAAATATTTACAATCATTCCCTGAAAGGACCAATCAGGTCTGCCTTATTGCACAATCAAAATGTTCTTTAAAAACCTGTCATTTTCAGCGTGTAGCTTGCTAGCTTGAAGTTTGTTGTTGTTTTCCGTAGCAAGGGGATTTTGAGAACGATGACTCACAGAAAGCGGAAGGGGAGGGACCTCCGGAGCGTGATCCACGTTCCGGATATCAGGCTTTATCCTGGAAATGTACTTCCGTTGATCCAGACTACATTCTAGATGACTGGGCCTTAGGCAAAGGTAGGTAATTTCTTCACCCATCTGTCACAATATACACATACTATGCTTGTGAAGTAGACAACCGTGGTTTGAGTAATGTGTAAAAAACTGCTTACAGAAGAGAAGCACAAAGCATATGAGACAAATGCTGACTTTAGGTAAATGTGCATCATGTTTTCACAACCTCTCTCACACCTCATGAGACTTGAAAACAACATCAACTTTCGGATTCGATTTTCCAATTGACACCCAGGCAATTCTGGCACTTTACCTCTAGCAGTGGCAGTCTGACATTTTCTCACAGACATTGGCTGCAGAGAATCAACGCTAATCAGTTTGACACTTTGCTGGTATATTCTGTCTAACAGAAAATAGACAAAAAGATGCATTTTAATGGAATACAATAATAGAAATTGCTGACACATTTCTACAACCCACATCTTATTTATTTATATTTAATAAAGCAATCTTGAGGGTCTGGACTTTTGTACAGAGGAGCGCTCTAATGATTTTGAATTGGCTTGTCATCTGATCAGTGGCCTGTAGCCGGTGCGTGCACCCGACTTAGCCATTTTTATTTATATACTTATTTGTGTGCGTGTCAGAAAAAGAGAGGGACAGAGAGAGTGTGCCTGCTCATGAGGATCTACATGGCAGCTTCATAACTCACCCAATTCCACAGTGGGTGGTTGTGTTGTGCTATTGTGTTGCAAACATGACAAATCGCTAACTCACTGCTCGCTAATTGTCCCCTGAGCCCGGAATACAAGCGCCTGTTGTGAGCTAATTGTCACCCAAAGGGAATGCACCAATCCACTTAAGTGAGAAGAAACAATATACACATGGTTGAAACTCTGTTATTAAAAGCAAATACATAATAGGCTACTGATCACCTGAAGACAAATCTTGAATCCACGAGGGATCTAATAGATTCTTCAAAGCTTACATAATAAAAAAACATAATGCCGTCAGCTTGGATTACTGACCCTCAAAAATTCATTGAAGTTGAGGTCAGCTGAACAGTTTCATCTAATTTGCACTCTCACTTGAGTCATCTAAAGTGGCAATTAACTGTGCTCTATTGGGAGCTGCCTTATTGGAACTAGGAACAGTTGACTTAAATACTATGTGCAAACAGAAGCATCTTGTTACATTACTGTTTACATTGCACTTTATTCATTTTGCAATTGCTGTACAGCTGTCTGCCTCAAGAGCTGTCTACCTTATATATATTTATTAACCTTCTGCACTATTTTATGTCTTAGATTCTCGTTTTTAACTTGTATGATTTTCTCTTTTTATACATATATTAGGGATGAGAATCACCAGAGGCCTCACGATACGATATCATCATGATACCTATGTCACAATACGATATTATTGCGATTTTAAACATATTGCAATATCTAGCAATATATTGCAATGTATTACCTTTTTTCTAACTTCCAGTTTTAAATCATGTCCCCAAAAGGAAACGTTGTTGACATCTGTTTTATCCAAAAAGATAAATTTCTCTGTTTGTTCATCTCACTTCAATTTTATTGCTGCAAAATGGGATTGTCAAGCAGACAAACTGACCGGCACATATATAATAAAAGATCAATACTTGGCGTCTGTGTATCGATACAGTATTGCCATGGAAAACATTGCGATACTATGCTGTATCATTTTTTCCCCCACCCCTAACATATATGTACAAGCATTGTTGAAGGGAGCCAGAGAACTCTGATTTGCATCACAAATAACTGCTTCTCTGTAATTGTTGTGCATATGATGAAGACTTTAAACTTCAATTTTTGTTCAAATTACACAAAGTACAAATAGTCTTTCTGGTATAAGGTTCTTTGAGAAAAATTTCTATCTGAAAAATAATGTAATTAGCTGTCAACGATCTGACCAACACCACTCATCTCTTATTCTTTAAGATAATACGGGTTCTGATCGATGAACAAATGCAACCAATCTTTTAGATGAGACCTCTCCCACCCCTTCTATGTCTCTTTGCTGACTTGAAAGACATGCTGTTATATTCACTTATTCAAATTAATCCTCCAGTCATTCCCCTGGATGCAGCTGTGATTGATTATGGTCATGAGTCACATGAACAACCTATCTCCACTGAATTATACATCTATTAAAATTACAACACATATTACATACAAGCACATACACAATCGCACACAGAGACACATATGCAAATGCAAAAACAGTGCAGCATCCATGATATTCCTATCCTTTAAACTAAATCATTTATATGTATTTAAGCACTGGGCAGCTTTTATTTTACCCCTCCTTGTTTGTTTTTCTTATATTTCTGCCTCTGTCTTTTTCTCTTCCTCCCTCTGTCTCTCTCCTGCCCTTCCGAGAGTGAATGTTGATTTTGACCCTGATATGTCTTGCTGTTTGTTGTTCTTAAGAAGTATATTTATGCATGTGTTAGTGTGTGTGTGTGTGTGTGTGTGTGTGTGTGTGTGTGTGTGTGTGTGTGTCAATTTGGTGTTGTCTTGCTGTTAGTTGCTCAAGCTGTGAACCTCAGAGTGTCCGTCTGATTATTTATGTGTTGCCATGGCATCCCACACTGAAGCCCTTCTTGATAAAAGACCCAATTCTCTAATTAAAGAATAAACAAAACCACAGGGTTGGATCCAGAGGGTTACTGTATGTGCACACGCAGAGTTTGCCGCACAAGTTTTCAGTGATCACGAGTTATGTCTTTAGAGTAGATACTAGGGCTGCATGATATGGGGAAAATATGCGATTTGCAATAACGTTGTTGAATATCGCGATAATGATAATACTTGCTGTAAATAAACAGATATTAAAGTGTACTCAGTTCTGCATATCTGCTGCTTTCAGTATTCTGCCTAAATACAACAAACAAAGTGTCTTTCGCGATATGTCACAGCCTTTCAAAATGTGTTCATTGCGCAGATTTATATTGCAATGACAATTAAAAAAAAAAAATTAGATAGATACATAGAGTAGCTTCTCAATACAAATCTACTGTAATAGACCCAATCACAATGTTTGTTTACAATTACTTCTGGGTCAAAAATCCCTGAGTCCACTACAAACAATTTAACGGCGCTGAGCAAACAAGGACAAGGAACAACTGGATATACTCTCACCCCGTTCTTCTAAAATACATGTTTGATTCTTTCCTATCTCAACACTTTCACTAATGTTAGGTTGGAGAGCTAATTTACCTGTTGAGCCACAGACTAAAGAAAATGGAACCACCCAAACTAGCAGTCAGTCCGAATAGTGGTGAGATGTTGCTGTTTGTAACACTAGATTTGGTTTATTGAAGACGCTAGCAAAGCAACACAGTATATAAAATAAGTAGTGCTGTCAAACGATTAAAATATTTAATCGCGATTAATCACATTGTCATAGTTAACTCGCAATTAATCGCACATTTTTATCTATGCTAAATGTCCCTAGATTTCTTTTTGTCCCATTATTTTTTCTCATTTTAATGCTCTTATCAACATGGAAAAGTGGATCGGCTTGCTTTGTGCTTTTGTCGCCTGGCTTTGACGAGGGTCGGAGAATTTGCATCAGCTGTGTGCTCGGCCATTAAGTGCAGGGCTGGACTGGCCATCTGGCATACCGGGCATTTTCCCGGTGGGCCACTGGACGCACTTTTGGGCCGAATCGCCGATATCATTTATAGGCCTTTTTTTCTTTTTTTGGCCGTGCCGGCCCATAAAGAACTGACAGCGGCCCATTGGTTAATTTTCTTTATTGGCACTGGCCTGACCCAATCAAATCCAGGAACCCCCTACCCCACTCCCGGCCCTGAGACACGAGCTGTAATAGTTCTGCTTATGCTGGAAGTTTAGCATCAACGTTAAAATGGACGAACGACCACCGAAATTACGGGAGAAAAAGATTAAGAATCTACAGGAGGATGCCTCAAAATGTGCCAAAATTTCTGCCATGTTTGGGGCTGTAGTAGCTGCTTTAACGCCGGCATTACCTGAAGTAGAGGAAGGAGGTGAGGTGGCTGGCTATACAGAGAAGCAGAAACAACATCATGACAGGGACGAAGCCGAGGAGGAGGAGAGTGACCATGACAGGGCCAAGGGAGCGAGTGATGGAAGAAAGAGTAATTGACGACGTGGTAAGTAGTAGGCAAATTAACAGGGACTCTCAGGAAGTGAGGGAGGAAAATCAGTGTTGATACAAGCATCAGTGTTCCTTGAATTGCTTAATTAGCTTCTCTTATATTGGTGCTCTTTTCCAGGGCATATACTACTCTTAGCTTTATTGTAGCTTTTGGAAAGGGTTATGGTTATGGTTATTGTATTTAGCAGACACTTTTGTCCAAGGTGACAAAATATGAATCTTACAATAGTTAAAATTAACAGTAAACAGTTTTTAAAAGTTGCTAAGCCAATATTAAGCAGATTAGTAATAATAACAATAATGGCAATACAATATCAAATATCAATAATAAAAAATAATCAAATACCATAAATATACAAATCATAACTGTATGAATGAATTAACAGATCAACAGATAAGTCTTGAGACCCCTCTTGAAGGATCCAAAACTATCACATGACGCAGAACACTAGGCAACTCATATCATAGAATGCACGCATATTTTAAGAGAACTGTCTGCAGGGAATGTGTCTGACCAATCAGGTGGGTGTGGGCCACCTGGGCCAAAAATGCCAGGGCCGATTATTTGTCCCAGTCCAGCCCTGATTAAGTGGTATTTCAGACTGGACGTGCTGTGATGATAGCTCAGTTCACAACGACAAAACACGCAGATCACTTTCGTCTTGTCTGTGGAACTTTTTAAAAGTAAACTTTCCATTCAGAATCTTATTGGCATCCAGTTCTGCGTCTCACGCTCACCATCCACTCAAAACATTAGCCTACTATTCTTTGGCCGGCTCGCAAGCCCTAATAAGTGCAGGCGTGTCTGTTGTTTTGTTTCCGGTCTAGCTAGATCCGGTGTGGTTTTTCTAACGTTACTAGTTGTTGCAACAGCATGTGAAAAAAACTACATAGTTTGCTATGCCAAAAAGAACGTTAATCTCGCGATAAAAAAATTGACGCCGTTAAAATGGGTATTGCGTTAACGCCGTTAATAACACGTTTAACTGACAGCACTAAAAATAAGCACAGCAGAAACATAAGATAGGTAGGACCACTGTGTTTAACTATATAGTATATCTTTCAACGTTACGGTTTAGGCTGAAAATGAACAGAAATAAACAAGTTTGCCGATTTCACATATCACTGCAAATCAAATCAACGGCCATATATCTGCCTGGAAGTGATTTTTGTGTTAGCGTAACATCACGTTGGTTTAATTTCTAGTTTCCTTAGAAGATCAGATCTACAAGACCGCCAACTTTTTTTTTTTTGCCTTTCTTTTTCTTTTCCATGGTGCAATTATTTACTGCCTGCGATAATCTACTATGTGAGAACATCCGATCCCACTTCCTTTGTCTTCTGCTTCACACTTCATGTAAAGTGGTTAGGATGCCCACACTGAGCCATGCTGTGGGCAATCATAATTGGAGCTCATGATGTGGGAACAGCAATGAAAATAAAACAAACAGATGAACAGACAGAGTGTCCTGCATGACCTCGCTTGTAGTGCACAACACATGGCACAAAACATGGATTTACTGGAGGGAGAAATCTGTAACAGGCAGCGGTTATCGCCTGCTGCGAGACTGCAATCATAAAGCATGGGATCGCAGCTCGGTATGACACTGAGATGCTTAAAAGCCCTGAAAAACAATGTTTTCAAACAGCTTCCAACTATAAGTGATGGGATCCTACATGAACATGCTATTTTTTGCCAAGGTTAAACCAGTTTGTGTTATTCCACATGATAGATATCTGCATTTCTGTAGGTTTTAGCAACATTTGAATTAGAATGTACAACGCATTCTCATAAACGGGTCTGTATGATATCGTACGAAAATGTATGCACACCAAAACATATGATATCCTACGAAATTAGGAGACCGCCGGCTGGTCACGTGACGCCGGGTGGTCCGTGACGCCGGCTACAGACCTTTGTTGTATCAGCAGTAGTTGGTGGTCCAGTTACTCGAAAATAGGTGACTTTGAGCTGGGTACAAAGCATAGCCAGCTGCCGGTCGTTTCGGCGGACATTACAGTTAAATTTAGTCCACAAAATATGACCGTTTTGCGGACAGCTGATGGTTTGTTTGGATGCTGTCAATTAAATCTGATCAAATCAAAGTTTTTGAGTGTTAACGCCTTAATAAATAATACCTAAAGATAATTTTTTACGTTGATGTTGCTTATTTAGTCATGAACATTTAATGTTAATGGAGAATACTATACCAGCCCTGTTAAAAAAAGACACGCTCAATAAACTTTTCTTTTAACTTTTGCATTTAAATGCTGGTTTACATCCTTTTGTCAAAAGGACAAAAATTAACTGCAAGGTGTTCTTGAATGTCAGCTCTACAATTATTGGCTAAAACACTAAAGCAGAACTCCTGCCCTCTACAGTATGACAACCTTTAGCTGCTGCCATCAGGAATGTGGTTTAGCTCGCCTATATGTAAGACAAATGAAGTCTAGTCATAAGAAGCCATTGTAATTACCAATGTGAACAGCCACAGTACAATAAATAGTCAGTTTACCTTCTGTAAACTGATAAATGTGCCCTTATGGTGATGGACATGCCACTGCTACTAATCTGTGTGTATTGAAACTTTCTAACATCCTCATAATTGTTCTTTTGGATTGTTTTGTATGTGTGTAAATGAATTGTGTAAATATGTGTACTTCTGTTTGAATTGAACTTTTGACCAAAGAGACGAGGGTCTGCTACACTTCTTACCAAAACCATAACCAAATTGCAGCTTTAAAGAAATATTCCTGTCCTTATCTTTTACTTTTAGCAGGAGCAAAAGGTTAGTCTGCTTGGCCATTAATATTAGACTCCCGGGCCCGGCTGGGAAAATGTGAGTGGGTAAAGTGAACAATTACCCTTTAATTACCTTTGAGCAAGGCAACGCTCCAGTGCAGTCGCTTAGTGGCCTGCAGGAGAAGGCTTTGGTTGCACTGGGAAGCCCTGAGGATAGAGAATTGCAGCTTGACCCACTGCCTGGAAAACAAACAGACTTGAAGAGAAGAAAAGGCATAAATATACTATAAACTAAGTGTTGATGAAGTGACTATCATGTTAATAGAAGCAGACGGTGTAAAGGAGAACACACAGCTCTGATGGACATTAATAGAGAGAGAGCTATCACAGTGTCTGTGTTAACTCTTTCATTTTCTTTATCACTCTCTCACACAGACATATGCAGACATGCTCCACTCAGTCATCGGTAATGGATAAGATAATGACAGGCGATGGATGAAGAGAGGAGTCCTGCTGAGAGAAGAGATGCAGGAAAAACAGATGAGTGTGAGAGTGTGAGAGTGGGAGTGTGGGTGTGTGTTTGTGTGTGTGTCCTTTTTGACCTGTGCTCAGCAAGGGGTTACGGCTAAAGAAAACAAGTGGTTTTCACACATTAGCAGGCAACAAACAACACACACACAAACAAACTAACAAGAAAAACGCATGAGGCTTTCAACACATTAACCAGCCTAGTGGAAAACCTGACCAAAACCTGATTTAAAGGGATATTCTGCCACATAAAAAAGAAGAGAAAAGTGCAGATAAAAAAGCACTGCCCAAATGTTTTCAGTCTATACACAACCCAGTAACTTCAAAAAATATTAGGCATTGCTAATTCATCGTTGCAACAATAACAGCATAATTTTGAGTGTGATTAAATCCCCCCAAAACATGGTTGCATGGATGCCTATGTGATTGTTTAGGTGGAAAATGGATACAATCTTTAATTACCTGTGCTGTTTTTAAAAGGGATCTGAAATCTCAACACAAACAAAATGGTGTGCCCCCTACTGAAAACGAAAACACACCTTTCACCCTTAAATTGATTGACTGAGAGCTTAATATAAGACATGTGGGTGTGTGGCGGCTGAAAGGCACATCTGCTGGATTTCAAAGCTGGCTCACAAGTGTCTGCTATTGCTGTAAAGTTTGAATTGAACTCCTTATTATTTATTGATGATGTCAAAATAGACTCAAAGAGTGGCTAGGTCTAAGCATGAACCTCTTTGTCTTCAGGCTATTTGTGATGGCTGGGATTCATAAATACTGACTTACACTTACCCAAAGCGATTTCCAGTGTCAGCTGAATGCTTAAAAAGCAAATTTGCTTACCATAGGCTGGAGGAGAGCACATTCTTAGTAAGCATTGCATTGTTTTGGCTTGGGCAGTGTGCTGAGCACTGATATCCTAAAAGCCGTGTTAACACAACTTGGTAGTGACATAGCATAGTGCAAAATCAGAAGTTATGTATCAATTAAAATACTACACATATTAAGTTAAAGTAAAAAAGTAAAGTTAAGAAATGTCAGCAACATAAAATGATAATCCTTGTTTCCATAAACTACCATATATGATTAATGAAGCAGCAGTGACTCTGATACAACATGGCACTTCATTGTTGCTTCCCAACTAAGATGGCATTTGTGTTTTTTGTATTCATTAATTTGTCTCTTCCTGAACCACATGTACCCTGTGGGGTTTTTACCTCTCGCTATGGTGATTGTGGTGTGTGTGTGTGTGTGTGTGTGTGTGTGTGTGTGTGTGTGTGTGTGTGTGTGTGTGTGTGTGTGTGTGTGTGTGTGTGTGTGTGTGTGTGAGACACCCCCCAATCTGGAATCAAATCAGGCTTTCTGGTGTAGTGGAGGCCTATAACGATAAGTGGCCTCGTGACGTGAATGTTTTGTCTGCACTAGAAGAAAAAGAGGCAGGTCGCACAACATCAAGGTCTATTTAAAAGTCTTTTTGTCAGCTTTTATCACATCTTCTCTTTTTTGACATGCTCACTTTTCTACCTCAGCCATTAAAAACGTTCTTTTCAGATTTTTGAGGGGTTTCCATCTAGGTATTTTTATGCACACATTGTTATGTTATGTTAAATTAATGTACAAAATGATTAGTATTTGTGTTGACTGGCTAATGTCGTTTCCCAACGACATGAGAAGTATCAGCAGGAATTATCACTTCAGCATGAATTAAGAGTAGGCAACTGTAACTCAATCGATCAATCAATTTGGAAAACATTTACATCTAGTTTGGTCAAATGTTTTTGGATCCCTATTGACTTGCACTAGGAACAATGCCAGTCTCCTGCACAAAACCGGTCTCCTTTAAATAAATTAACCTTTGTTAAAGTAATGGAACAACTGCAGAGAAACTGAAAAGTGTAAACTCAACAGCTTGCATGCGGTTTAAAGAGTGAAATACTTAGGTTTCCCATTGACTGTGAATACCAAATGCAAATAGGCCACGACTGCCACTTTCTCATGCACAACAGCATGAAAACATTTTGGATTTCTTAAAGTAAAGTGTGGTTTTTAGTAAGGAATAAAAGTCATCATTTTGCAAGGAGAATTTTGCAGGGAGAATCCCCAACCCATTCCTTAACTGCAGTGTGTAGCAGCAAGCCCCCGTCAATATGTTCTAATTGGAATGAATTGAGGTAGAAAGTGGTAAAGGGCATGCTGTGTCTGTGTCTGTGAGAGGGGAAGAAAAAGCCAAAGACAGTTAGACTGAGAGAAGGATAGAATAAGATAAGGTGCGAAAGAGTTGCTAGGCACAGAATGATACTTATACTGTGAAATCCAATAGTCAATATTTTTGGCAGAAGCCTAATCTCCCATGTCTGGAGAGTGTGTGAGAATGCCATTTTGTATGACGTGGTGGGCTCTGCTTGCAGTGTGTGTTTGTGTGTATTATGTGCATGCCTCTTCTCTCCCTCTCAGATGTCAGCTTAAAGAAAGCCGGCGCTGGTCAGGACATCTTGTGAAACAGTTTTGCATTCCTGAAAGAAATGTGATTTCTACATGCATAACATTGTGTCATTTTGAATAATTGGGCATCCAAAAGTGCTATGTGTGGTAAATGTTGAAAGCTTTCCCATCGTATGATACTTTGATCTGTGTGTACGCGTGTGTGCGAGTTAGAATACATATGTAAATTATAGGGCTGCTTCCCGCTGTTTGAATCAGAAAGCATTGGCCTAGTTCCCATCACTGTCTAACCAGCCATAACGTGCTATCAGAGATAAGAAGAGAGGAAAATGAAACAGATAGGAGAGATTGAAATGGAAAGGGTGAAGCAAAACAACAGGGGCAGAGCCAGAAACAAGTAGGTTACACATAGTGTTAGACACATGGTGTAGATCCAAAGTGCTGTATAGAACCCACGTCCTGAGAACCTGGCCTGACTTGAACTAGGTTTTGAGTGCACACTCCTTTCTACTTTCTAGTTGGGCTTTACTTTATACTGATAAAGGCCACCACAGTTCTGAAAAAATGTTGTATGATGTACAATGTTTATGTTAACGTGTATTTATATTAACCAAAGTTATATTTTTCAGGCTCTGTCAAGCTGTTTGCATCACGTGAGCCGAGCCACACCTCCAAACTAGGACTCCCTACTGAGTTCAATGATACCTCTACCTTAAACGGTTCAAAAGCCATAAAAGGGGACGTGGCCTGAGTACATGGGCGTGGTTAAATTATAGGGGGGGGAGGCTCAATATCACATGTGGACCACACATAAGTTTCATGTAAATCGGATGATGTTTGTCATGTAAGGCAGATTTTCTGTTGCCAGCGGGGGGCGCTATGACCAGAAGTCGATTTTGGCCTACAGATGTCCTCAGGCCTGGACCCTTGTCAAATATGAGACATTTTGGGCAGATATGACAATATAGACTAAAGTTACAACAACTTCTTCGTTCATTGATAAATGCTCAAAATGGCCGCCACGCCCACACCATTTGACGGAAAGTTTTTCTTTTAATAACTTTTCATCTTTAAGGTGTTGAGATGGTACAGACCAAATTTGAAGTTGATCTGATGAAATCTCTAGGAGGAGTTCGTTAAAGTATAGCACCTTGACTTTTAGGTCTACTTCCTGTTGCCACAAGGGGGCGCTATGACTTTGAGTCAATATCGGCCTGTAGATGTCGTCAGGGTTGGACTCTTATGAATCCTGAAAAGTTTCGAGCCAATTGGTCAATGTAAACTCAAGTTACACCCACTTCCTGTTTCGATGGACAAAAAGTTTTTCTTTTAATCATTTTTCATCTTTAACGTCTTAAGATGGCACAGACCAAATTTGAAGTTGTTCGGATGAAATCTCTAGGAGGAGTTCGTTAAAGTACGACATGTGGAAATGGCCAAAGTTGCACTAATTCCGAACTTTCAATTCAAAATGGCGGACTTCCTGTTGGGTTTAGGGTATGGCTCCAATGACGTTTTTTGTACGTCTTGACATGCTACATATGTGTACCAAGTGTCATTAGTCTACGTTAAATCTACTGCAGGGGCTCAATTTTGCAGGGGGTGCTAGCGAGCCATTTTTGTGCGCATATTCCCTAAACCCTTAAAATACGTAAATGTTCACCAGGCTTGATGCGACTGCCAATGAGTCAACAAGTCACCTGTCCTTCCTCTTAACTTTATCTTCTATTGGTGGACACATTTTAATAAACATGTCAGCCGGTCAAAAGTCTATTTTCTTTCTCTGGCTCCATCCCTTTCATTCTTCCTCAAATGTATTCCATAGAAAGCCTACTTTCTCCTGCCACTGCACTGCTGCACACACTGATATATAAAGAGGAGTCTAATACACAGAGTTAGGACTCTGATTAAATGAGTCTAGAATGTAGGAGGCGAGCTAATGTTTAGCATTGTCTGGCTGATTAAAGCATAGCAAACAAGTGATTGCTATGCAGCTCTGCTCCTCACTGCTAACTCATACACAAGGCCACTCTCTGTTCTCTCTCTCTCTCTCTCTCTCTCTCTCTCTCTCTCTCTCTCTCTCTCTCTCTCTCTCTCTCTCTCTCTCTCTCTCTCTCTATCTCTAAATCTCTCTTTATTTTTCTGTCTTTGCCTCACTAAATCTCTCAATCTCTTCTTCTCTCTGTCACTCTGTGACTTGCCTTCCCTCTCACTATGCCTGAAGAACAAAGCTTCATTTCCATCTCTCCATCCATGCTTGTATCTGCTCAGACCATTTATTCAGCAGCACTATGAACCTGAATAGAAATAATTCTTCTAATAAGTAATTCTCTTTCCTCCCCTCGTTCTCTCTGTCACTGATTCATGTCTAATTTTTGAAGCATTCTCTATTCCTCTATCTTCCTACGTTTCTCTGTCCATGACACTGCATCCCTCTCCAATTCTCTGTCCCTCTAAGACAGTCCCAGCTCCCTCAATTTGCCCAGCTCAGTTACCGTGCCGACCAGCCCAAATTCAATTATTGCAGACTGTGAGATAATCTCAGGCCACTGATTGGTCACTGCAGCCCTTCATTAAGTGAACACAGCGGACAAGGGGGCTGGAAGAAGGGAAAAGAAACGAGAGGAGAGAGGGTTAATACATAGAAATAGTAAGTAAAATGTGAAATATAACAGAAGGAAGAAAGGAATGAAGGAAAGAAAAGAGGGGAACATAAGGGGGGGACGTAGGTTAAAGGAATAAAAACCAAACGTGCCGCATTATTTTCATCCCCTTAAAGCCCCTGGTATCCTTCAAGGCTCAACCTAAACAAATAACCTTGCCCTTAAAAGCCCAGTCCATAATCCCTGTGTAATCACTCCGGCAACCACACATAACAAAAACATGAGATCGAAGACAGAGATAGTGTGTGTTTTTTTGTTTAAAGTGAATTGGCAGTATGTTGGCGGAAGACCATGACGGCAATAAGATGCCGCTGAGAAATATATCTACCGAGAAGCAACACATTGCTACAAGATTCTTGTCTGTTTCTTTGTTATATGATTTTTCTTTTTTTTTTATCAAATCAAACTACATCTGGAAGCTTTCATCCAAATGTCTTATACAACATTGAATAAACCTTTGTCAAAAAAGAGCATTGTGTTTCTCTTGCATTTTCCAACGGAAAGCCTCTGTGCTTTCGAAGTACATTTTGTAACCAATAACAACCTTTGCATTGTTTTGCCATCACTCATTTTCTGAGTAACAGTTTTGTCAATTTTATGATGAAATTATAATTTTTCAGTGAAACTCAAGTTGCAGAAATGTTGTTTTTTTGTTTCTTTACAAGCCACCCAGCAAGATATTGCCTTGCACATTTTTCTTCTTGGTTAGGGGCTTTTATGCCAAGAATGTAAAACTGAACCAATGTATCGAAATGTCATTTCTACCCCGAACTAAAATAGAAAGGGAACAAAGTAAGTTAGCGACATCTCTTTGCAGTTGAATAACACCACCCTCAGGCCATGATACAATAGGCTTTTCAACTAGCAAGTTAATTGCCAGATATAAATCCACAGCTTGAACATGTAGCTAATCCATCAATAGGAATCTAATCAGGGTCCAACATTTTCCAGTTTGATAGATTACAAAGATCGACACTGAACCTGTTCTCAAACCTAATATATGCCTGTTTCAGTACATTTACAGAGGCTATTAGGTTGATAATCAAACCATTTACAGCATCAGAATGTAAATAACACTCAGGTCAGTTCAGCATATTTTTGTAAGTAAGCGGTGTGTGCTTCTTTCACTCGTGTCCAATCACCCGTAACATAAGATGGTGACAGCCAAACTGTGGCTTAAATATCCTTAGTCATGACTGAATCAGCCTTACGCACACACAAACAGACACACAAGCAGTTGTCTAGAATAGTGCAGTATGCAGCCTTGCCTGAGTGACTGCAGTTAGAGGTGTTAATACTTTATAACGTAGCAGTGACATCAGGAAGGCAAAGAAGAAAAAAGATCTTTCTCATTCTGCCGTTTCCTCACCATGTCTTTTGTTTTGCAGGCTCTTGCAAAAGTTTGAATTGATTTTTAGCTTGTGTTTCTGTTGTTTTCAATATGTGCGAGTGTCTGTACAAGTACAGGGTTGTGTGTGTGCATCCCGCGGGTGGCCCAGCTCATGTCGAATATTCCCTTGTTGTTTGGGGGTTTGTGGGTCAGTGTGTTCAAAAACAGAATCATCTTTCAACTTCAGAGCTGCTGTCTCAGCTGAATGTTTACAACATTAGACTGCAGGCTCTCATTGTGGCAACCATACTCCCTAATGTGCAATGTTTCAGTTTCAAGTGCTCTTCGTGACATATGTTAATGTAAACGCAGTGCCTGCTATGAGACGGCAATCGGTTGTGGTTTGGTAATATTTTCTGCCGTTTTTTTTTAATATAATGATACTCTGACAAGTCATGCCTGTATTTCATTTTCATTTTAGCTATGACCTGACAGCGCTCACTTTATATTTTGCATTGCTTTACTCTGGAGCACAGGTTGACAGCTAGCCAGTTAGCAAAGAGTACACAAGCACAAATGCCACAGTGAAGGCAGCATTACAAGTGTATGAGAGAAAAATGACTTCACATCTTTTTTTACAAACGTGTCTTGACAGGGAGAAGACTTGTCTTGAAAATTTGAGGATTTTGATCAAAATCTATAAGTTTGACGGATAGAAAATAAGGTCCATGATGAAAATAGCCATGGAAGTTAAAAAGTTTAAAATCGCATTGCATGAATCTATGAATTAAATGATCTGTCATACCATATACTTATTGAAAAATCTACACCAAAGGGAAAATTATCTGTTTAATTAATCATAAATGTATGCTAGACAGCATTCCCCCAAATTATCTCAGTGTATTTTGCTCAATTTACTGCTCACACTGACAGAACTTACTGTATCAAACAAAATGCCTTTTTATTTAGAATCAAGATGTCGATGGTGTGTTCAGGAGATTTGAGCAGCTATTAAACTGGGTTGTACCAACCTCTCCCAATAGTGGGCCACCTGCTGAGACACCAAACTGACTGTCTCAGTCATGGTCCAGTCAATCTGATTATTTTATTTACCAATGAGTTCAAACCCAAACTGCTCCAACGGAGATGCACAATTGACAGTGGTAAGTAATTACGTACGAAAAGGAGTTCTCGGCAATGCTGTGATGTATTGTAAGCGCCCAAATTATAGCTATCATCTTTCAAATTATTATTACTTCCATTCCATTCAATGTCTAACATTTAGATTTTTAAAGAAAGAAAACATGCTTAATCATTGTTTTGATATATATATATATATATATATATATATATATATATATATATATATACTGTATATATATATATATATATATATATATATATATATATATATATATATATATATACTGTATATATATATATATATATATATATATATATATATATATATATAACTCACCTAAAGGATTATTAGGAACACCATACTAATACCGTGTTTGACCCCCTTCTGCTTTAGAACTGCCTTAATTCTTTGTGGAATTGATTCAAGAAGATGCTGGAAGCATTCTTTAGAAATGTTGGCCAATAATGATAGGATATCGTCCCCCACACCATTACACCACCACCAGCCTGCACAGTGGTAAAAAGGCATGACAGATCCATGTTCTCATTCTGTTTACGCCAAATTCTGACTCTACCATCTGAATGTCTCAACAGAAATCGAGACTCATCAGACCAGGCAACATTTTTCCAGTCTTCAGCTGTACAATTTTGGTGAGCTTGTGCAAATTGTAGCCTCATTTTCCTATTTTTAGTGGAGATGAATGGTACCTGGTCTTCTGCTGGTGTAGCCAATCCGCCTCAAGGTTGTGCATCTTATGCTTTGCTGCATACCTCGGTTGTAGCGAGTGGTTATTTGAGTCAAAGTTGAGCTTCTATCAGCTTGAATCAGTCGGCCCATTCTCCTCTGACCTCTAGCATCAACAAGGCATTTTCGCCCACAGGACTGCCGCATACTGGATGATTTTCCTTTTTTCAGACCATTCTTTGTAAACCCTAGAAATGGTTGTGCCTGAAAATCCCAGTAACTGAGCAGATTGTGAAATACTCAGACCAGCCCATCTGGTACCAACAACCACGCCACGCTCAAAGTTGCTTAGATCACCTTTCTTTCCCATTCTGACATTCAGTTTGGAGTTCAGGAGATTGTCTAGACCTGGACCACACCCCTAAATGCATTAAGGCAGCTGCCATGTGATTGGTTGATTAGATAATTGCATTCACGAGAAATTGAACAGGTGTTCCTAATAATCCTTTAGGTGAGTGTATAACATATATATATATATATATATATATATATATATATATATATATATATATATATATATAAAAAACTTGCCCCCCTCCCCCCCCGCCACCTTCCCAGGAAAAAAATCAGTTGGTGGAACTGTTTCATCCTCATTTAGCACCAGCGAGAAAGTTGAGAATGCATACAAGCTTTAAAAAAAAAACATGAAAATATTCTGTCTTTAAAGAAGAGGACAAAAATCAGTTCCTCTTTAAGTTCTTAGCATTGCCTGGCTGCCCTTTGCTTCGGCACAAAATATAAAACAAAACAAAAAGATATGAGGAGATTGGGTTGCGGACTAGAAGTCAATGTGCATTAAAGATTTTAAACACCTGCAAAGACTGACTAATTTAGGCCTATTGAAACTCATTTTTTGTCTATCTCCGTACCAGACACCCTGAAATGAAGTGACTGTGAGCAAAAAGAGGCTGCAGTTGTTTACATGTGCATTCATTATGGCCAAACATACCCGCTTAATTACATTTGACAACCTGCCCTTTATCTTAATCTAATTATGTCATTTTGCATCCAAAGTAATAAAAGCCTGCTGAAAACTATAATGAAATGTGTATTATCACCTACCATTCCCTATTGAATGAAAGCCCATGCTGTCCCACTTGCAAATGAGCACTTCTTTTCAAACCTCTACCATTATCAAAGTACAGACATTAACAAAAAGGACTGCCTTGAGCTTTGAGCCATCCAAAATGGACATTAGACAATGCTTTTTTTCTTAAGTTTCCTGAAATTACTCAATGTGGTACAGTGAGCTGCAGTTTGTGCCACAGCAAGAGTTCTAATAGGAGGCAAAACTGTATGATTCATAAACTGTTATATCTAGTATATCACCAGAACGTCAAAGTGTGGGTTTAGTTCACAGTTTCCAAACTGGGCCCAGCTGTTCCTCCAAATTAAATGACAAAATATGTTGTTTGTGCATGCCCTATAGAACTACACATAGAAGTGTTCGTTAACTTCACATTTTCTGAGCTCTGCTTGTCAAAAGAGGACCTGATTTAAATGAAGTTAAGTTAAATGCGGTGAATACAGTCTTCTGGCAGCCGCTAACACTTTGGACATCAGAGTCACTTGAATCTGATCTGCTTATTTAGAGAAATCTGGGTATTGTTCTGTGAAAATCTGGAATATATCTAGATAATCCACGTAATCCAAATGAAAGCTGCCACAGCTCTGAAAAAAATCAATTTAGGAAGCAAATGAGTCAGATTATGACCCCAAAAAGTCTATGGAGTCAATAAATACATGAATAAATAAAGTGTGACTTTACTTAATACTTTTACAATACATAGATGGAGAGATTCACAAACCAGCTGTGTCATCGACTGAAATGATGAGACTGAGAGATGGAGAGATGAGAGTTTATTCCTCCTCTTTTATCATTGGCCGAGACATTTTAAATGGGACTTTTATGTATTCAGCCAGTCCTCTCTCAGAAAGAAGGGCCTTCCTCAACCGCCCCTCCCTCCACACTCCCCTCCTCTCCTCTCATTGGCTGCCTATGAGATTCTAAATCTGCTCTGGCAGCGGTTGGACGTTGTTCTCAGCCAATGAGGAAAGAGCAACTGTTGCATTCATTTACCCCCTTCTGCAGGGCTCCTTCTGCTGCAGCCTCTCACTCTGGATTTTGATCTGAAGCGATGAACAGTGTCATAATAATAGGAATAGTATGTGACCTAAACACTTCTGCATTATATACACAACAACTTACTCACGGCAAGTGATTTTTATCAGATCAACATACATTTAAATAAATGTAGGCTATGTTTCTCTGTAGCCTATAGTATAATGCTCTAACAGATCATCTTCTGAGATCTTAGTTGCTTAATGATGTATTTATCTTCTGTAGTACCACATCTTATTCCCACAGTGCCATGACAGGGTATTTAAAAGTTATCTTAACAGCAAAATATTAGATGATTACCATAACAAGACCGATTATACAGAGAAGAGAAAGTGAGAAGAGAGAGAATTACTCTAGTTTCCAACGCCCTCCATCGGCAGCGACATTCTCTCTCTCTCTCTCTCTCTCTCTCTCTCCCCCCCCCCCCCCCCCCCCTCCCTCTCTCTCGTTGCCACTGCGCGCCCGTGCAGTTCCCCTCACACCGCTTCCGAGGCTCTTGGAGAGAGGACGGATAAACGGCGCTGACGGTAGACTACCGGATTTGATACCCGAAGGAGGGAGGGATGCTACGGTGATTCCCCTCTTTTCTCTCCCAACACCCAAAACCTCCTCACCACTCCTGTTCATCACTTCAATCTCGGAACGTTATCAAGACGCACTACTGCTCTGTCTATCATATATCTTTTTTTTTTTATCCATCTTTTAACCCGTTTGGTTGGTTGGTTTGGTACTGTCTTGTCTCTGCGCTCCAGCAGGATAAAACATAGGAGAAAGAACATTTTGGTTGTTTTTTTTTAACCCCCTCTTCTCCAAGCGCACACAAACAGAAAAAACGGGGGTTTTAATCAGTGGATGTGTTGGACATCTGATGAAAGAAGCAATACTTGTTGAGAGAAGTGATCGTTTTCGACCGGCTTGTATGTATTGGAGGAATTTCCTTGGAGAGACTGGCTGCGCGCGGAGTTTCTCACTTCCAAGGTAAGGACCGCTTGAGTTAAAGGACTGGGATTTTGCCGTTGTTACCTCGACACAGTCCCATTCATCTCTTTTCCCTCCCAGTCTGTTTCTCTCTCCCCCTCGCTGTCCGTGCGTCTTTCTGCAGAGGCTTCTAATGGGGGTTGTCACACACAGGGTTGTCACACAAGCATTAAATATATAAAAAGGTCACTGCGAGAGGATGTCAGACTTTTTTTTATGTTTGAGCACGTAAGGAATAAGCTACAAGGACCCCACAGAGCCGTTGCGCATTAGCAGTGGAAACCAAATCTGAATGTATTTGTTGTGCTGCTGGCTGTAACAGTGCGGACTTTCTTCCTCGGGACCACTGGATGACGGTTGGATTTGTGCGGTTTTCACAAAACACAGACTGTATTTTTTTCACGTTTGCGGCACCGTGTGTTTTGGCGTGTGTCTGCATTTTTGCGCTCGTCTGGTGTGTGTGCGTGCGCGTCCGACAGTGTGTTTATATGCGTGTATGTCTGGCCACGTATCGCGGCTATAATCTCGGTGTAGGCACTCTTTCGCTGTCTCGGTGCCTCCCGGCGCTTCTGCGTAACGGCGACGCACAACTTTTTCTTTGGATCACCGTTAACGCAGGCTCAATGTTTGTGTATGGTTCACGGTAAACTCACATCATTCATAAAAGGAGAGAATTCACTTAATCACTTTAATAAATCAAAATAGACGTACGGTCGTCACTTTTTGGATAGACTTCATTTGCATTTATTTGGCACATAGGTCTATTTCTCCCAAAAAGCGTTTTTACCTAAATAGTATTTTTGTTTACAGTTTAAATGGTCAACTTAAGCCAGTTTGATGTCCTTTCTGCGTCGGTTTCCTCTCTTTGCATGGTTCATTATCGCTTTGTAGACTTAAGATCTTGAAATATGAAGCCCCAAAGACTCCATACGGTTTAGTATTCAGTCCATTTGAATACTTCAACCAGAGCTGCGTCCTTGCCCTTTCCGTGTGCGCCAGCGCTGGTGAAACTGCATTAAAACAGCATACAGATCACTTGCCCATAGGGTCATGCAGGCATATTCTGCACTCAATTAGGTCCGTGCGTTTGGCTTATCGTCCCTCTAGGGCCACATTAGACCATTATTTAATCTACTGAAATCTACTTAAAACGTGCCCTTGCTGGTTGAGTGTGTGTGCCGGTCTTATAAGAATAATTATGGATGCATGAAGTACTGAGCTGCTGCTGCTGAGTCGTTTTCAAGGAAGAGCAAGTGAGATATCGGTGTATAATTTGGCCAGCTGCAATTCCGCTGGGTTTTCAATGGGGAAGCAGAGAGAGAGAGGCGTTGACTGTAGGGCTGTACAGTCTTTGGTATTCATGGCACAGCTCAACATTGCTGCTCCCAAGCAGGCAATAATCTCTCTCCCTCTCCGCCTCTCTCTCCTTCTGTCTCCCACACTGTTGCTCTATGAAATATCTCCCCTCTCTCCCCCACCTCCAGCACCTCTCTTTTTCCTTCTTCCCCGTCTCTCTCCCACTCCTCTTCCTCTCCTTCTCCCATCTCTCCTCAACCCACTCTCCCTGAATCTCTGCTCAGTCTTCTGGGAGCCATTGAGAAAATAATTTGCTGTTGTTGTATTTTATCCGACAGGCTTGGCTGGCTTGCAGTGCTGTTTTTTTTTTTTTTTTTTTTTTTTTTGCAGTGCCTTTAAAAAGGAAGACAAAAAAGTCTGCAGTCAAGAAAAGAGATAAATATGCACAGAGAGCGACCCTTCAGAGGTCCTAGCTCCAGTTTGTTAAACAGAAAAAAAGCCATTGTAACTTCTTGTGTTACATTCTCACAGGGGAGAAGCTTCTTGTGCCTCCCCTCTTGTTTCCAGTGTTGCGACAGTATTGTTAGGCTTCCTCTACATTTCCTTATTATGTGGTTACTTGCCAGACAGCGCTGTTCATTTCCACCCCCTGCATTTTGCTAATCAGCCTACAGACCAGTCAACATTGTGGAGAAGAGACACAGAATTCCCCTTTTTTCTTGGTTCTGTGAGTTGACTTTGTGATTCGGTGGCCACTCAAAAGACACATCACATGAAAAGAATGTCCCTAATTTGTCTTGTGTTGAATCGCTGCCTCTTACATTCACTCTGCGACTATAGGCTTAATATCAGAGCCTTCTCACTGTGGCTCCACACTATAGGCCCAATTTGTGCTTTAGGATGTTTGCTTAATTCTCTTATTAATTCTTCTAGCCCCAGTATTTCAGTCACATAGTGATTCCGTTAGGATAGAGGACAGAGGGGAGGATCAAGAGGCAAGAAAGAGGAGCCGGAGAGGAAATGAGGGGAGAGAGGAGACAAGAGGAGAGACAACCAGGCAGGCAATCGGAGGAGCAGAGCTGAGACGCAAAAGAGCATGACTCCCTATCAGAATATGAGGAGGAGGCGGGGGAGAATTGGAGGACAGCGTGACTTCTATCAGCACTGTATTTCATCTCCCTCTTAGAGAGCCACCGCTGTCTGAGCTGTAACGAGACCTGCAGCCAGAATCAGCATGTCTTCACTTAGCTATCTCAGGTACGAACATCTAGCTCTCTTTTCACTTCCCACAAAAGCGAGGTTTTCCGTCTGGGAATGTGATCGTATACTTTAAAAGGAGGACAGAAACACAGAATCCCCTTGTACCAGTGAATCTTTGTGCTATTTAGAGTGAGCGGTATACAGAAACCTGGCTTGGGTGACAGATGAAAGCGGGGTGGGTGAGGAATCAGATATTTTTCACTGATGTTCAGCCAAGAAATCACACAGAAAGTGACACAGAAATGTCGTCAGATTTGTTGGATTCGAAAAAGCCGTTTCAGGACCTGGCAATGGATATATTCTGCCTCATGGCTGTGTTCCTTATAGTTTGTAGACATAATTAAATCCGTGAGCGTTCCTTCAGCTATGTTTGAAAAGACACATCTAGGCCAGTGAATGTTGTATTTGAGTTAAGCTGCACGCTCTAATCAAGGTTACAGATCACATTGTGTTGGTGGGGAGTATACAATAAGTGCATACTAGTATAGACTGAACTAAATAGGGGTTCATAGCTACATAGTGATTTAAGTTGTGTTCCTTATTCTCTTCTCTTTTTCAGACATTTATCCGTTTCATCTTTTTGCAAACAGGCTTAATATTTGAAATCTTAATGTTCTTTACATTGAATGACTGCCTTTGCAGACAAAACCTATGGATATTTCATGTAAACCATGACTCTCACCTGCATATAATATACTTATGTCCTATGTTATGTTTACTTTGAAGTTTGACTTTGATTTTGGCTGTGAGACACTTTTAAAGATTGTTTGGCCAAAGTTGTGTGGATTTTTCCACATTCTTGAAATGTGCAGGACTGAATTTTGAAGAAAGAAGAAGAAAAGCCTTGCCAACCCGATTGAGTTTAGAAGCAGCTGACTGCAAACACTACTGACGTAGCTTACCAGGGAGGCAGCGAGATAGAGAGATTCATTTATTACACTGTAATTGTTATATTTATATTTAATTAGGGGCCAGCTGCTCCATTCTCACACACCATAGCATTGTAAACGTATTACTTTGAAACTGAAAGAGGGGAAAAAGAAAAGGCTGCGAAGAGAAACAGGGAGATGTTGAAGATGAGGAGACAGAATTCAAAGAGAAAATAGAAAGAAGAGGTAAAGAGGGGAATGAATGAGAACTTTTCTAAGTGTCGACAGAGGGAGCTGTTGGGCTTTGCTACAGCAATGACTGCTCTGCTCTCTCCTTTTTCTTCTTTCTTTCTAATTCTTTCCAAATCTCTCTCTTTCTCTCTCTGTTTTTCTTTCCTACCCTCTCTCTCTTTCTCTGAGAGGGCCAGTCAGAGAGATGGAGAGGTAGTTAGGCTCCCCAGGGATGCAGGATTCAATCACCCCAAACACACACACACACACGCACACACACACACACACACACAAAAGTAGTCTGTCTGGATAAGCATGTCCACCATGACTGGCTTCTGTTACCTTAAGATTCACGTTACCTCCCAGAGAGAGAGAGAGAGGGGGGGTGGGGGGGGGCGCGGAGAATTGAGTTGTTTTTTTTCTTCTTTGCTTCAACACGTTGTGCTATCTCCTGGTCCCTATAGGTCCATGGGTTCGATAGACTTTTTACCCCTTTCTGCACTGAGTTCTCCCTCCGCTCTTCATCTCTGTTTTCCTGTCCTCTTCTCCTCTATTCAAGTAAACATGGTAAACCAGGTAGATGTTATACTGATTTAATAATTTCCTGTGGCAGTGCGATGGGATTATAACTCTAATCTACGGCCTCAACCAGATTAAATGACGGAGTCAGTAATTAGTGTTTTTGACCTCTCTTTACTTGCCTTCAAGAGGGGAAAAAAAGACAGTGGCTGATTTGTTTGCATTTAACGAGGGGTATGGTGGGTGGGGGTGGGGGTAGGGGGTGGTGATTTCCTGCGTATTGGTGCAGTTGAGGAGGACTGAGCCAGCACAGGTGGTTGACTGTTGTTGACACAGTTTCCTGGCAGTATAATGTCCTGGGTTTAGTTTCCTAGGCCTATAAGCATGGAGGTTGTATGTTTCTTTTTCTTGTGCTCATGTGGTTTCAGTTAGTCCGCCAGCGTTCTACATTCCAGTGACATGAACGGTAAAGTGCGTGAACTGGAGAAGCTAAATTACCCACATGTTCAAACAAGGTTTTAATAAATAGATGTATTCAACCCATTATTGCTATTATTCACTTAAAATCTGTGTCTTTGAGTCCAAAGTTTGCCCCCCATTTGAAGTCATTCTTTTGTCCGCTAAGTTTGTGAAAACATCCTATTTTTCTGATTGTATGTTTCAAGCTATTAAACATTAAACAGAAATCAAATATGTTAGACAACGTGTTGACTCTAGTTTCTGATCTTTTGAGGGTGTTTCCCTGACTTCAACCTACTGCATGCTGGAATTTAATCCAATCCCCATAACCTTGAAAAGGACAACAAAAATGAAATGAAATTAAACATCAAGCTAAAGTCAGTAAGCTGGAAAATGCTTTTCATTTTTGCCCACAGAAATAAACCAGTGACAGTGAAACTCATGAACTTGTCCCGAGTTCTCATTATTTGATGCGGAAAGTCACATTGAAGTCATTTAACACTTGTGTTGTCTTCCTGTCAACCTTGAAAAAGACGTTTTTGATGCCTTTTTTTCACAGTTTGTTTTTGCTTTTTCCCACGTTAGAAATTGTTACATTTTTCTTCTACATTTTTTCAGCGCTTATTTCTACGTCCCATATTTTCTGATATAAAACAAAAATTAAAAACGGGTCAATGTGACCTGAAGTCAACACAAGGTTAAGTAGCACAAGCAGAAGCTGGATGGATGCACATAAGGACTTGGAGACAGGAAATGTCACCACAAATAATACCAGAAAACAACAAGGACACCACACACTGCAATTAAACAAAAAGCATGTGGCGGGCGGCACAGGAACACTCCAGCGTCAATTAAAAATCGACTTTTTAAAACTTTGCTTTTTAATCGCCTTTTATCCTGAGAACATAATGCCTGAAGCTGCAGCAGAAATCCCTTTGGCTTTTAGTGTTGAAGCTTCGTCAGTTGTTCTCCAGGAGTGGCTGAATATTTGCTCTTCAGATAGCGTGACCTTTTCTCCCATACGTTAGAGCTGTGTGGATGTACTGCCAGATGATGAGGCTGTGGTGTAATTGTGATAACGGATCAATGGTAATTCAGGATTAACGTGCGATTTCATTGATCTCACCATTGATGATCAGAATGCTGCGTTGACTGGGATATTGATCGGATTAGAATGAGAATTGATTACTCCAGATAGAGAGCGATATTGATCAGAGCGCCTCATGTTTGTATAAGTGTGTGCACGTAAGCTTTCTCATCCACAAATGCATGCCTCTATGTGAAAGCAAATGTAACGTCACTGAAAGTTTGCTGGTGTAGTTGTATATGGTGCAATTTCTTTTCCCTGTGTGTGTGTGTGTGTGTGTGTGTGTGTGTGTGTGTGTGTGTGTGTGTGTGTGTGTGTGTGTGTGTGTGTGTGTGTGAGACCCAATGTAATTTGTTTTCTGTGACAGTCGTTAGGTGCAGTCAGGTGGTTTGTGGTCTCATGACACCGGTCACACGAGAGGAAGAAAAGCAAGGTTGTTGTTGTTTTTTTACTGCCAATTGTATCTGCATATTTTTGCTCTAGTAGACAGTAATCAGCAGGGAGAGACACAGAAAAACAGTGAGGTAGAAGAGAAAAAGAGAAGGGATATGTGATGAAGGTCAGCAACAAAGTTCATCTCATGTATGAATTTGAGGAGATTTTATTTGCATTCTTTCCAGCCATTTGGTAAAAAAAAAACTACTGTAGATTGGGGTCAGTGATTTTTTTGAGGATTTTGTTTTAATACCAATTAATAATTCCCGGCTGAAAGGCTCCTGGTTTGACAGATTGTGTATGAAGTACAGTAGAGTCAGTGAGAAAGAAAAGGAAGAAGGAAAGAGAGGCTAGTTTCTGCGTGCGGGTCAAGGAGAGATTTAATGAGTCGTTTGCTTCTCATTATTCAGGATAATAATTAACAGTGTGTGTGTGTGTGTGTGTGTGTGTGTGTGTGTGTGTGTGTGTGTGTGTGTGTGTGTGTGTGTGTGTGTTAATTTTCTCTTTAGAGCCACCAATGAAGCAGCCATTCACAACTCTCTCTCTCTCTCTCTTTCTACAGTCTTTCTCCTCCCATCCTCATCCACATTTTCTGCAACCAAATGTTCATTTCTATATTGATTCATCTTTGTGTTAGTAAAATGCATGAAAATAGCAAAATAAATTCTCAGTGTAACTTCCGAGAACCCAAAGTGATGTTCTCAAACTGTTCTTTGACAAATGACATAAACAAATTATTGGTTATCTACCTCTTAATTGATTTCTCTTTCCCTCTCCATCACTTTCACCCTTACATCTCTCTCTCTATCACATCACTCCCCTAAGCTTGCGACACACACACACTAACCCACACACACAAACGCACAACTTTGAGTGTGTATTTACAGACGGTGTGTTGTTGATTACCATAATTAACATGGTTATGCTAATTGTAGCAAGTTAATTTTGCTGATGTAACACATCTGTAGAGGTGAATTCTATAGACAGACGGGTATAGCCTCAAGTTACAATGTGTGTGTACTGTACATGCATGCATTTATACCGCAGAAGTGTGTGTGTTCTGTCCATGTTAGCGTTATTTTGCAGCATGCACAGACAGACAGAGTAGTGCTCTCACACACACACACACACACACACACACACACACACACACACACACACACACACACACGTTTGTTTCACTATCTTTGTGGGGACCCGTCGTTGACATAATGCATTCCCTAGCCCCTTACCCTAACCTTAACCATCACAACTAAACGCCTAACCTTAACCCTTACACTCACCCTAACCATAACCTAATTCTAACCCTAATCCTAAAACCAAGTCTTCACCCTCAAACAGACCTTTAACCTTGTGGGGTCCAGCATTTTGGGCCCCACAAGGCTGTGCAGACCCCACAAGTATACTGTATTCCCCGGTTTTTGGACCCCACGAATATAGTAAAACAAGCACACACACACACACACACACACACACACATACAAACACACACACACACACACACACACACACACACACACACACACAGGTCAGCCAAAACAGCAAATGCTGCATAGCGCTTATCTGATTATGAGCAGGGTTAGATAGAGGACTCTGCATCGTAGGGGTGGATGAAGCGACAGATAAACAGACCGATAGATAGTTTAAATAAAAAACTGTTGGCTCACAGTTCTAAAAAAAACATGCAACTGTGACCTCCGTCTGGCCAAGAACATTTGTCATACATCCCTCCCCTGCACATTTTTCCTTTGTTTTGCCACAGTTTAGACTAACAAGAAAGTGAGAAATTAAAGAAAGTGAGAAATTGAATTGAATGACAGAGGAGGGCACAAAGGACAGAAATAGCTGCATAATGAGCATCCCTAACATAGAGCCCCAGGGCAGAACGCACAACAAATTGTTATGATGTGTGGTGTCTGATGTCATGGTGAGAGGTGGGGGCTCTGGCGCCCATTTGTAAAAACATTCTCTCTGGAAATAAATGGCCTAATCTCCATGTTTATTCTCTGTGCTATTTTTTCAAACTACATCATTTATTTAGCACATTTAGCTTCCCATTGTGAGAGAGGCATTCTCTAACATTTCCAACAGTGTTTCCTACAAAGAAAAGCCTTTAGTGTTCTGTTCTTCTGTTTAGTGTGTCTGTGCCTTCCAAGGAGACAGGAGAGTTATAGCAATAACATTTGGACCGATTTACCGGTAAATTCATTCTGATGGTTGTATTATTTTGAGGAATGTCACAAAAATAGAGTCATGGCAACCAATTTTTCAAGTAAGAGAATGGTTTGTTTGTCCTCTCTGCTGTTGTGTAGAGCTTGTTATGACAGTCTGACAGATGTAGAAAAGCATTCTTTTGCTTGCATTGTGGTATGGTAGGAGTGGGTGTAAGCTAATGGGATTTTTACCCATGATTCACCAGTGTTTAAAGCAAATGAAAGTCACGAGAATCATACGATTAGAATTCATGTTTTTGTCCATGTTTGGACACCTACGAGACCAAACCATAAGGAGGAGAATGTTTTTTGGAAACACAGATCATCTTACGGTGTTTATCATTATCACTTGGATGGATATGAGAAGAGTCTTCTTAGTCACATACTGTATATTTTAATGTTTCAAAGTGTGTATGTGCATTTCTAGCATTAACCACTCAGCATGCTGGCAAGGCATGCTCTTGATGTCAAAGTAATGCTTTGATCACACTGGGACTTATCGAGTAGTTCTCATCCTCTCCTGTCTCGTCCTCTCCTCTTTCTTTTCGTTCCTTTCTCCCCTTTCCTCTCTTCTTATCTCTCCTCCCTTCCTCCTTTCTCACTTTCCTCCGCCTGTCTTCTTTAGTATGCCTCACCCCTCTTGCGCCCCCCTCCCGTCTTCTGTGTTATCCCGGCTGTGCTTTAGACAGGACACAGTGACTCACCTGAAAAGTGTCCCAAAATAAACCTGACTACAATAGATATATTAAATACAATTGAGTTTTATTATTAAATATACAACATGACAAAGTTCTGGTATCACTAAATATAATGTTTGCTAAAATTAAGCATCAGACAGACGGCAAAACTCATCCATGCATTCGTATTTTATCATCACATAATTTATTTTACTAATGAGCCACTCTCCAAAAAAAACTACTGGAGTCCTCGTTGATTCAGCTCTGTGGATGTGAAGGTGGGTTCTGAAAGACAATGTTTCTGTCTTCTGTGTACCTTCACACACACAAGGCCTTGAGATTATATAACCACTGTCTTAGTACTACACTAAACACACAAACAAGGCTGCACACTTAAGACGGTGTAGTGGCAGATGATGACTCATGCACATACACAGAAGGAGAGAAAGAGAAATAGAGATAACACAGATAGTTCATACACAAAAGGCATGTTTTTCTTTCTACACGAGCGAGCATTACTGCAAGGTTGACCTCTTTACCATAATAACGTCTCTCCATTCGCCTCCCTCTGTCTCCTTCGTTATTTCTTTGCTGTCCTTTCTCTCTCCATGCCATCACTCTCACACTTCTTTTTAGCATCTTTCCTCTTTTTTCTGTCCCTCTTTTTCATTTCTGTCTCTCTCTCTCTCTAGCCATGCATCATTGACACTTATAATAGTGTAATATGATTGAATATGACTGCTGCTTCTTCATTGAACAGTATTAATTTCACTTTTTTCCATGCGAACGGCTTGACTCCAGTATATCTCTTTGCCGACTCCGTGCCTTAATCCTTGACCATGACTCAGAGACTTATATAGCTCTCTCTCTCTCTCTCTCTCTCTCTCTCTCTCTCTCTCTCTCTCTCTCTCTCTCTCTCTCTCTCTCTCTCTCTCTCTCCATCCATCCTATAAGTTTTGTTTTTGTTGGTATATCTGCTTCTCTGTTCTTTATCTTTTATAAATCTTCTCAAAAGTCTGAATTTCTCATTCTCTGTCGGTCTTGATCTCCTGCTTCAACTGTCTCTTTAGGTTTCAGTTGGAGCTGTGACAGCATTGACCTTTACAGTGAAAGGAGAGGCAGTGAATAACAGATATAGCTTCCCATAGGACTGGCTAATTGTTATATCGCTATAGAAGGCCATAGCTATATATATATATATAGGGACAAGTGGAAGGACTGATACAAGGCCAATCTTGATACTGACACTTTTCTTCACACCGCTATGAATCTACATGAAATATAATCAACACCTGCAATTCAAACGGAAGGATTTCAAAAAAGGCAGCCGATTCTGCCCTTTAAATGTTGACGAGTATGTGAGTGAGAGGTGAAAGATGTGGTGCCAATCACTTAGTATTTCAGCAGGTGTTAAAATGGGTGAATGTTTGACTCTGGAAAATAACACTTCTCTCAACTGATCTGACAGGTTGCCGTTTTTGTAATTCTAACCAATACTTTTCAAATCCACAGCCATTTTACAGTGCTTATATTTCGATATTGTTAACATGGATATGTTTTTAATGGTCTATAACACAGCAGCGGTTGTTGTTGCATTTCATTTGAAATCTATACAGATCGACAAGTTCCATTTTAAAAGTTAAATTTTTCATCCAGTGAAGTAGCAGTTGCTTGGAGCCATTTTCATACATCCTATGTTTTCAGTCTTTATGTAGAGTGACATCAAATTTTGTTTATTATTATTGTGATGTTATGAAGGCAGGAGCCATCAACACTGTTTATATTCTAGTGGCACGGTTGAACAAACAAGGTCACAGTGTGTGTGTGTGTGTGTGTGTGTGTGTGTGTGTGTGTGTGTGTGTGTGTGTGTGTCTCTAATGTTCCCCTGCATGTGTTTCCGTAGTCTGTGTATGTGTCATTTCTGTGCACCTGAGTATGAGCATCACCAGTGTGTGTGTGTGTGTGTGTGTGTGTGTGTGTGTGTGTGTGTGTGTGTGTGTGTGTGTGTACATTTAAGCATGCATATTGCCTTGTGCTCTATAATCTTTATGAGGACCAGGTGTCTCCAAAACCAGAAAAAGACCTGGGAGTTTGTGAAGGGGATCTAGTCTCAAAAAAGTTAAATGTATATATATATATATATATATATATATATATATATATATATATATATACACTGTCAATAGTAGTTCGACAGTGTGTGTCTGTGTGTGTGTGTGTGTGTGTGTGTGTGTGTGTGTGTGTGTGTGTGTGTGTGTGTGCGTGCGTGCGTGCGCACGGGGGCAGGCATACAGTCGTATACATCCCCACTTGTCTAGACAGCTGTTTTGACCTTTTAATATTTGAGAAAATAGTCCCGATGTTGTCTTCAGAGAGCATGCTAATATTTGATTCAACAAGGCAATGCACCAATCTTTAAGAGCAGATTACAGCAGTAAGAGCTGCATGTCATCAGGTTTCACTCTCGAGATGAAAAAAGAAATCTATCAAAGACAATATCTTCCTGTGACATTTGGAGCTGAGAAAGAGAAAACACTTCTCTCATTTGTGTGGATTTCCATTTTCTATTTATTCTTGCACAATGTATACTGAATGGGGAGGAAAGGTTTCAGTTCCTTAATGACTATTTACTGCAAAGTGCTGCTGGTGTTGCAGGTGTTGAGTTCTTAGTTCAAAAATATTAACTCTCAACTCCAGGGTGTAGTGATAATGTCATTTTTTTGGTATTGCAAGTTTTCACAAAGAGGTTTTGGGATCCTCAAGGATACAATGGAGCTCCCAATTTCATGAAAAATAAATTCATTTTAAGTCATTTGTCTGGAACACAAAACATAATTATTGTGATCCTATATCCAAATAAATGTTTTGCTGCTAACTCTGGGCACTAACACAAACATTTGGTCAATGAACATTTTTCATGGCAATGGCAACATTTTTCCAGATGGTTGTCTAACCATGCATCAGTTACGGGAATCTTTGTTGAGATATGTGATTCACATGGGGGTCTTTGGTTAGAGAGAGAGAGAGAGAGAGAGAGAGAGAGAGAGAGAGAGAGAGAGAGAGAGAGAGAGAGAAGAAGAAGAAGAAGAAGAAGAAGAAGAACCAAGAGTGCAGGCTTATTGAGGTATGTGATTGCAGCTCAGGACAACAAAGGGCTCTCTGTGTCAACCTGGAGGAAGAAGGGAGGGGATCTGGCTTCAACCACCATGTGGGGCTGAAAGGGGGGGGGAGGGGGGGGGGGGGGTTATTATCAAGTACCCAGCACGTCCGTGCATTGGTTTGGAGCGGGACAAGGGGGAACAGAAAATGGGGAGGGAAATAAGAATGAAGGGGAGAGCAGAGGGTATCGTTTTGCAGGGGAGGATGTTTTGGCACAATGACCCTTGTGTCCTCCAGTTTGTCATTGAGTCGAGTGTTTGTCAGTTGTTGGCGGGTGAGGGGTGGGAGTGGGCGATTTAGAGAGGTAATTAGGGTCATTACACATGCATGGTAGGTGTAATGGTCCGCAACATTGCTGATCAATTCCTCCCTCTTACCTACATGCCCACCCCCCTGTCCCCCTCAACTGAAGTTATTAACCATTTCAATTTATAGAGTGTGGTCTAGACCTACTCTATCTGTAAAGTGTCTCGAGATAACTCTTGTTATGATTTGATACTATAAATAAAATTGAATTGAATTGAATAAAAAAGAAAAATGGCTACTTTTCTGATGTTACTCATTAAGCTACATTGTTAAAGTCAAAGGTTGTCAAGACATTTGCTTAAGATTGTTTATATTTGACATTTTCAAGCCAAATTCTGCAAGTACAAATGTCGCATACAGATCCATAATACCATGTAGAAATGAAGCCCTTCAAGCATTTATTATGTGAAGTGTTCCTGTCCTCAGTGACAGGATCAAAGGTCAAATCAATTGCACATCCAACCATACTGTGAGACATATCCTTGCTCCTTGTACAACTGCAACAGCAAGGCAATTTTCTATTTCTTTCCCATTTTTATTGTATATTCTATTCCATGTTTAGATGTCCAACATTGAACAGCTGACATGAGAGAAGAAGTATTAAATATTTATGAACGTATTAGCTATCCTGCGGTTTTCAGTTACAAAGGTATAAAGCGTTTGATGATGCACATACTGCTTTGAGATCAAACCCATCATTGCACTTTATTATCATGAATAAAAACTGCTTTGAAGCTATTAAACCACTAATGACGTCTAGGTGCACAGATCATGACCTGACTGTGAGCCTGAATGTTTGGCCAGTAAGGTCTCCATGGGCTAATGTGAATGTAAACGGTGTGTGTCAGTTACTGGATAAATGGGATGCGGGAAGGGGGGGTGTAAACATCCCAGGCTGAAGGGAGGTCTTTAAAGGCTTAGTGGCATCCACTAAAACCTTGTGTTCTGCCCCTTGCCTCCTCAATAGAGCAAAGCTAATCTGGGTCTGCTTAGGGCTGCTTGCTTGGTCTCTTGGGCGACTGTCTTCCTCCTTCTCCCTTTCCCATCTCAACCTAAGTGACTCACTGTCTCGCTCAAGGACACTTTGGCGGGTCACACGGTTGTTGATGCACATATACTGCAGTGAAAGAAGTGTTGACCTTTGAGCCAGATCGGTCTGTCAAACCGCTTGATTAAACCTGCTGCCAGTGGTACAGAGGTTTGTCTGACGCTGACATATGTCTGCCTTTCTGGGCGCTCTTCTCGCTCACCATCATTTTAGCAGTTGGCTTCCATGTTTAAGGAATACACACAGACTGTTTTTCAATTCCATACTACAGATCAACAGCATATATATGTATTTAGTATAGTGTAGAAACAAAAATGTTGAACGTGTATTTGGGAAATCATTTGCTCCAGTGTTTGGTGCTGCAGTGTTAGCATAGGGCGCTAACAGCACTCTGATGATTGTTGTGTTGGAAAAGATAAGCTGAACAAAAAATCTCCCAAAACACTGCTTTTCCTTCATCTTAACTTGTTGAAATTATAATTTTCTATTTAAATATACCCAGCAGAATGAGGCAAGAACATGTTATTCCAATAAAAAAGAAAAAAAAGGTGTGGCTTGTAAATTAATGCATCTTTCTCTCTCCATCTCACTATCTCTTCTTTCTGTCTGCCTCCCTCGCCGGCTCCCGGGGGTCATGGTGTCAGCTGTTGGACAATAGGACAGCTGTATCCAGATCAGCCGAAGAGGTACACGCCCCCGGGGTGGGATTAAGCCAATTAGTAGTTGTCAATCACCGTGACATATCATGGACAGCAGATCAATACTTCGATGAATGGAGGGAGGGTGGCAGTGAGGGAGGACTGGGAGCACGGGTAGATTGAGGAGTGCATCTGGCTGGATGGAGGGATAAAAGGATGGAGAAATAAGTCTGGTGGATACAAAATGGACATTTGAGATTGGAGGGGTGGTTGGACTAAAAAAAGGAAGGAAACAAAAGTGAGCAGAGATCAGATGGGTTTTTGAATAGATGGAGGGATTAAATAAAATATATCTATTTTAAAACCACTTCTGTTTTAAGCTTGGACTGATACAATACAGCAAAGAAATGAAGGAGAGATGCTGAGAGACAACGCAAGATGTTGCTTCTTATGAAGTCACTGTGATAAAATACTGGAAATGATTAAAATAGTACAAAAAAAGGTAGATGATGTATTCAGGAAGATAAAATGCAGAAATTGTGGTTAGTATGAAAGTGAGATAGGTAAAAAGTCATTTGGGGGGCAAAAAATAGCGAAAGTAAGGGATCCAGAGAGATAAAAAAAGACATTTGCCATAATAAAGCGAAGCCGCAGCTTGCCACCCCAAGAGACGTTAAAATGAATAGGTGTGTAAATCCGTAGCCCCTCTCTCTGTCCTGATCATCGCTCTCTGTCTCCCATCTGTTTTCCATTTAAGTCTTTGTGGGCGTGTGCTCCGTATCTCAAAGAGTTTTGTGGGAGACAGAATTTGTTTATCATGGTTGGGGACATCAGAGGATCTCATCTCCTGACAGCTGAGAGAGGCCCCAGAAGAGAATCAATAGAAAGAATGACAGGGAGGGAGGAGAAGGATGTGGGGTATTTTGGAGGGGAATAAAGCAAGAAATGAGGCAAAAAAAGGAGAGGAAATGAGAAAAAAATAAGGGGAATAAGGATGCAGATGGTTAATAAAGAACCACGCAATCGAATTCAAGCAAGAAAGAAAGACAGGATTTAGGAAAGATGTGTTGAGTCTATTTAAATTAAGAAAGACTCAAATAATGAGAATGAATGACGGATTTATATAATAGTATAAAGGGGAAGACATGGAGTAAAGTGGAAAAGGAAGGATGGCGATCTTAAAAAACATTGGCACATCTGTCGTATCCAGACTATTAGGAAATAATTGAGAATGGATATGCCTTCAATGGCAAAAAGCTACTGTTTGGAGCTAATTGAGCTGACAGTGAATGGACTGTAGAAATACAGAATATAGAATCGCTTAGACATTAAAGAGACGAGGGAGAAAGGGAAAAAGGGGAGAGGAACTGAGGAGAAGAGGGAGAGGGAAGGGGAGAGAGAATAGAAAGGAAAGGGACAGAAATTGGTGTACAAAAATCCAAACAAATTAAGGATGGGGGAGAAAAGTGGAGGATGCAAGTAATACAAAGAGTACAATGAAGACAGAGATGAGGGGAGAAAAAATAATGAACTTTTAAAAGCAATAACGCATGAATAAAAGGATGTGAGAGGAAGAGGAGCTTCTATAAAAAGTAGGGGGGAAAAAATGAAAGGGAGGCCAAATAAGTGAGGAAGAGGAGGAAATGGGACAAAATAGCAGAAAAGGGAGAGAGGGGAGGAAAATTAGGAGGGGAGGATGTGGTTGTATTAATATGAAGCCTGGAACATCTGGCATGACTCTCAAAAAGTTCTTCTGTCTTTTGAATGTGTGTGTGTGTGTGTGTGTGTGTGTGTGTGTGTGTGTGTGTGTGTGTGTGTGTGTGTGTGTGTGTGTGTGTGTGTGTGTAAGGAGGATATTGGGTGGGGGTATGCTAGTCTAAAGCAGTGATGCACAAAGACACACCAACCAGGCCTGCCACACTCACTTATATATGCCTGGATGGATACAGAAAGAAAGATCGAAGATTTAAGGAAGAGAGGGATGGAGAGAAGCTAGGTTGGAAGAGGTGAATGGAAAGAGGAGAAGGACAGATGGACGGGAGGGGTGAAGGGAGAGCAGGACAAGGGGGTAAGGAGTCGGAGGAGGGATTTGTTTTTGATTGATTTATGATTTACCTCGCTCTGCAAGGCCGGCGAGTCATGTAATCATCAGGAGGATTTTTTGATTTGCACTCTTTATGGAAGGCATGTGATGTTTCTTCGGCTCATTCATGTGTCTGCTTGGAGGCGACAGAACACAGACTATATTGTTCTTTCTCTGACGTGTAAATAGTCCTCATCAGGACTCGCAGATGTTCATCATACATTTTCTTTTTTAACCATATAGAAACATATTGTTGCGTGTTTCAACTCTCAATGAGGCTTAAGGTTATTCATTGTTTTCTTCTTTTTTCTTCTATTTTTCATTAACTCTGAGAATAAGGGCTTTTTGTGTTATTTAAATCTTATGAAATGTATTTTGTCCCTTTAGTATATACAGTGAGGAAAATAAGTATTTGAACACCCTGCTATTTTGCAAGTTCTCCCACTTGGAAATCATGGAGGGGTCTGAAATTGTCATCATAGGTGCATGTCCACTGTGAGAGACATAATCTAAAAACAAAAATCCAGAAATCACAATGTATGATTTTTTAACTATTTATTTGTATGATACAGCTGCAAATAAGTATTTGAACACCTGTCTATCAGCTAGAATTCTGACCCTCAAAGACCTGTTAGTCTGCCTTTAAAATGTCCACCTCCACTCCATTTATTATCCTAAATTAGATGCACTTGTTTGAGGTCGTTAGCTGCATAAAGACACCTGTCCACCCCATACAATCAGTAAGAATCCAACTACTAACATGGCCAAGACCAAAGAGCTGTCCAAAGACACTAAAGACAAAATTGTACACCTCCACAAGGCTGGAAAGGGCTACGGGGAAATTGCCAAGCAGCTTGGTGAAAAAAGGTCCACTGTTGGAGCAATCATTAGAAAATGGAAGAAGCTAAACATGACTGTCAATCTCCCTCGGACTGGGGCTCCATGCAAGATCTCACCTCGTGGGGTCTCAATGATCCTAAGAAAGGTGAGAAATCAGCCCAGGACTACACGGGAGGAGCTGGTCAATGACCTGAAAAGAGCTGGGACCACCGTTTCCAAGGTTAATGTTGGTAATACACTAAGACGTCATGGTTTGAAATCATGCATGGCATGGAAGGTTCTCCTGCTTAAACCAGCACATGTCAAGGCCCGTCTTAAGTTTGCCAATGACCATTTGGATGATCCAGAGGAGTCATGGGAGAAAGTCATGTGGTCTGATGAGACCAAAATAGAACTTTTTGGTCATAATTCCACTAACCGTGTTTGGAGGAAGAAGAATGATGAGTACCATCCCAAGAACACCATCCCTACTGTGAAGCATGGGGGTGGTAGCATCATGCTTTGGGGGGGTTTTTCTGCACATGGGACAGGGTGACTGCACTGTATTAAGGAGAGGATGACCGGGGCCATGTATTGCGAGATTTTGGGGAACAACCTCCTTCCCTCAGTTAGAGCATTGAAGATGGGTCGAGGCTGGGTCTTCCATCATGACAATGACCCGAAGCACACAGCCAGGATAACCAAGGAGTGGCTCTGTAAGAAGCATATCAAGGTTCTGGCGTGGCCTAGCCAGTCTCCAGACCTAAACCCAATAGAGAATCTTTGGAGGGAGCTCAAACTCCGTGTTTCTCAGCGACAGCCCAGAAACCTGACTGATCTAGAGAAGATCTGTGTGGAGGAGTGGGCCAAACTCCCTCCTGCAGTGTGTGCAAACCTGGTGAAAAACTACAGGAAACGTTTGACCTCTGTAATTGCAAACAAAGGCTACTGTACCAAATATTAACATTGATTTTCTCAGGTGTTCAAATACTTATTTGCAGCTGTATCATACAAATAAATAGTTAAAAAATCATACATTGTGATTTCTGGATTTTTGTTTTTAGATTATGTCTCTCACAGTGGACATGCACCTACGATGACAATTTCAGACCCCTCCATGATTTCCAAGTGGGAGAACCTGCAAAATAGCAGGGTGTTCAAATACTTATTTTCCTCACTGTATATATATCTATATATATATATATATATATATATATATATATATATATATATATATATATATATATATATTTTTTTTTTTTTTTTTTTCTCCAAAAACTCTTTGAACAAGTGTATTTTCCGCCTGAAATCACTCTTAAGGAGGCTCTGAATAATTCATGCTGTTTCGTCAGTAACACTGTTCTAACTTTTGGAGAGGAAAATTTTCTTTTTTTTGTTGCTTTATCTGTGCACTTCTTTATACAGCTGTATTACATGTATTACTTTTACTTTGCTTAATAGAAGTGACCTTTAATATTTAATACTTCTGAAACTTCTGACAACTTTTTAGTCCCTCTTTTCCTCTTTAAAAGTGTATTCTGTCTGGTCTTTGAGATCTTAACTAGCGTTATTTTCCGCCTGTTTTAACCCTTAAGGAGGTGCTGAATAATTCATTGGGTTGTGCTCCCTCTAGTTTTTCTAATGGGTCAGTCACAAAACCATACATTTGTAAATGAGGGTAATCCACCTTTATGAGTCGCTGTGCATGTGTGCAAGGCAGTGTGTGTGTGTGTGTGTGTGTGTGTGTGTGTGTGTGTGTATGTGTGTGTGGGATTTGTGTGTTTAGACTGGTCAGACTCTCAGGTTTTAAGACAAGGAGCGTTTTGTCCAACAAGAATTTTGTGTTGCTTGTGTGTGTGCATGTGTGTGTATGTGTGCGTTTTAGCTGTCGAGTGCTGCCAGGATTTGGCTGTGCTACCACAATGACCCTTTCATCCGAAGAACCATCTGATTGTGTGTATGCATGGTTGTTCGTGCCTCTGTGTGTGTGCTGCGTGTGCGCGCGCGTGTGTGTGTGTGTGTGTGTGTGTGTGTGTGCATGTGTGTGCCTGCATGTGTGTGCGGGCGAGTGATTTTGTAGCCCTCTTTTCTGTGCGACCCAATCTCTTTATCTGTCCAGAACAATAAAAGATGGAGGCCTGAAGGCACAGACACAAACAGACAGACGAAAGACAGACAGACAGAGCTGTATAATTCAGGTCACTGGCATCGCCTCAACACACAACCACACAATCTGCCAATAAAGGCACAGCCTCTATACCTGTTTCCCTATTTTTCCATTAACACAGGTGTCCTGAACTGTAAACACCCCAGTGAGAGCTGGATCGGCTATCACAGCTTTTCTATCCACCACACAGACTATGCGTCTTGCCGAATGCTCTGAAAATGATCTCTTGTCTGAAGTGTGTGTGTGCTTACCTTTAACACGTGCAACTGACACTATTAAAGCAATAGCAGAATATGGTAAAATCCCTAGATTACAAATATTAGCAGCATGCAGTAGTAAGAAGTGCAAGAGTCAGAGCCGCAGGACAGAAATGAGAGCAGAGCAGTGAAGTAGAAAATCTTTTTAGCTGCAAGATAAGAGCATATTAGGGCGAGCACAGGTAGGAAAAGACAGGGGGGGGGGGCGGCCTGAAACGCTTTATTAGCTCTTGATGAGACACATTTAAAGCCTACAAGAATAAGCGAAGAGTAAAATGAGTGACTGGATTTGTGATTGGAAAGGTTGTTTCCACCTCTGGGAAACTCAAAGATAGATTAGACTTAAATTATATCTACTTCAAATAATAGAAAGGAGTAGTGCAGCTTTAGTCAATGCTTCATGTATAATAGTAGTCAGCATTTTCCAGGCCTTTCTGTTCACTGGATATAAAAATAACACGTAAGGGAAACAAAAATTGAGACAAATGAGGAAGGAAGTGTACACAAAAAAAAGAGATGGGAAAGACGAAGAATAGAAAGAAGAAATGAGGCAAAAGGAGAACAAGGGATGGAAACTCCAGTGGTGCAGGCCTTGGTTGTTCACTGCAGTGGGGACATCTTTGTATGTGTGTGTGATGCCAGTATCCCAGCTGTGAATAGCTCAGTTGAGACAAACCTAGTCTGACAGCAAGCTCACACACACTCAAACTACCTGCTTTGAGGGGAAGCCATTTCGACTTCTTGCTTTCTCTGCAGACATATTTTTTGGCCTTCTTAGACTCCAAATTTGACGAGTTTTCCATGACTGTGGCCCCCAGTTCCTCAGTGTGCATGCTTTTGTGTGTGGTTTTGGCTAAAGGACCAAGCTATTTCTGGCATTCTTGATTGGTTGGACATGCTAAGCAAAGTCTGGGTTTATTCCACACCACTGTTTCTCAAATTTTACTTTTTTTCCTTTCTTACTTCTTTTCTTCCCTCATCCACTCCCCTTCTCTCTCTCCCCATCTTACCTCTTGACTAAACCGTGCGCACACTCAGGATACGGTGCAGTGTTAGTAAGAAGGAAGGTATTTTGTCAAGTGACTGATTGTACCATATCAAAACTTTTTCAAAATACTTTTTGTGTGACAAAATATTGCTGAAGTGCTTGGTCAAAATCTTTATAGACACACATTTTAACATTGTGGAAGATTTCAATTTCCAAAAAAGACAAAAAGGCAGAAATTGGAGATTGTAAGTTTGTCTGCAAAAACCATTACATTCTTGATGGCTTCCACAGTGACTGAGAAGAGCTTTTTTTCCATTTGTATTGCATGCATTCAGTCACGTTTGTGTTCTGGTAGCTCTGGTGGCTTAATACACAGTATGGCTTTTGCATTCAGCTTGCTATCTCAGGTACTCGCCTGTTGATCAAATGCTAAGAAACACCCCCTCTTTAGCACAGCCCTCATTTCCATTGTATTATCAGTGGAAAGGTCACACTGATGTGCACTGCAGTTCATAAATAAAACCATGTGTATTAACAGTCAGGGTTTAAGTGATAAAGAAACACAGGATGCTCTACAAGTCCTGTTCTTAACCATTCAGCTAGCTGTTGCATAGTGGATCTATAGATATATAGATATATCCACTATCCACATAGACAGGTGGATGGTTTTAGGGTCTATGTTCTCATAGATGTTCGCAAATGTGACAAAAACAATTTGTGTACATGTTAACTAAAAGGGGCAAAACTTTCTGAAGTCTGGGTGGTCCTGGAGGAGGCAGGGCTATCGTTATGGAAACAGTGGCTGGTAATAATTTCTAACCATTACATATTAGTGGAGGGTGGATGTTAGAGACAATGTAGTAAAGTAGAAAAGTGAGAAAGAGGGCCTGTAACGTCATGCATTTACATAACACTAGCGTCAACTGCAGTAAAAGGGACACTTATTGTAATGGGGTGTGTGCCGGACCCACAGGGAGACACAGTAGGAGGTTAGAGAACACAACACACACACACACATATATGAAGACACTGTTAGAAACACACACACATACACACACACACACACACACACACACACACACACACACACACACACACACACACACACACACACACACACACACACACACACACAATAAAGGGCTGACAAATGAGTTGAGTGTGATGTAAATGGTTGGTCCTTTTATGGTCTTTTTTATCTCTATTATTTGTTCCTGTTCCCCCTAAACTTTAACCTCCCTGATGTCTTTCTGATGCATTACGATGCACAGGAATGTGCGTCTTAACATGAATGGTCTTTTCTCCCTATTCTAATTCTGTTTGTTTACCTAGCATGTTGTATCACAATACGCAGAGATGCTGATTTGAATGGATGTGGACTGTTAGTTCCTGTTAGTCTCTGTTTTACCAAACAGAGAGAGAAAAGGACAATCCCTGCTATCCTGCAGGGTAGATGCTAAATCCAACAACATATATATTTCACCAGCTATAGACATGAAGTGCTAGAAAGCAGACGTGCCAATACATTGAATTATACAGGTGGTGAGATAATTGCAGAGCTGCACCTGAGGCAGTCGACTCGAGATTTCCTGTCAAATAACTAATAGCTTCATCGAATGATTGACAAATCATTTCAGTGCTAGATAAATCAATTATTGACTCCTCTTGGTGTAGCTGTTTCTCTTTGGGGATAGTTTCATTCATGCATTGTGTGTCGCGACAGAGATCAGGGGAGACACAGGTAGGAGTTTTAATGGCTAGGCATTGCACCTGGATTTCATCATAGCCACTTGTGCTCACAGGTAATGAAGCTTCACCCTTTATTACTGTCTTTGTGTGTGTAGGAGTGTCTGTGTGTGCCAGGAAAGTACGACAGAGGCAGACAAAGTAGCCTTGTTCTACACATCTAAAACATTTCAAACATCTTCAGTACACCCAACCACAAAGGGATTAGAGAAAGCGGAGAGGTGTGTGTCTGTGGGTGTATGGGTGGCACAGATAGAAAGTTGGAGATTTGAGTGGCATTGGGAAGTGAACGTCTGTCAAAACAGTGTCCTTGACGAAAGCCACTCTATGTCTCTTTCCTTTTACTGTTTCTATATTTTTACACACGCGTCACACCTGTTGTAACTAGGGCTTTGACTTTTGCCCAAAAATCATATTCAAAGTTTGTTTATTAATATTAATATTCAAATATATTCAAATATTTATTAATAATATTTTGACCATTAAATGCCTTCAGTAAGACCTATAGTTAGGTTGTATATGTTCTGTCCACCAGAGGGCCGTGTATCAGTCAATAGGCGTGCAATGATCTTTTCAGAAGAAAGACACACTACCACAACAATTTTTTTATTAAAAGCCAGACCCTGGATTAAACACAAACAGTATGCTTTCAACAGGAAGTTCGGATATTTCACCGTAGCCTACGTAAGTGGTCTGATGTTCATACTTGTGCGCTGGTGTGTGCGTCGAGCCGCGCGTGTGTGTGGGAGAGTGAGAGAGTGACGGTGATTACCGGTAGCATCAGAGCGTGTAGCGACTCTAGAGTCATAGTGAGAGGAACAAAGTGTCTCCCCTGTTCTTTCTTACCACAGTGAGACATCTGTGGCAGGATAAGTTAACCCTCTCCTTCATTTCATGTTGTTTAGGGAGAAGGAGAACCAGGAAATGAGTCGGGGGAAATGCAACGCTACCAAGCTACAGCCAAGCGAGAGTTACATTTTGAAATGCGTGAAAAAGGCTCGGAATCTGAATTGAAAACGTTTACAAGCAAACACCTAAAAAGTTCAGAGTCAAAGCCCTATTGTAGACACAGTACCTGTTCAATAGGAGGTCCAGAAAGCTATAATCACAAGGCCAAAACATGGCGACTAAAAAAGAAAAAGCAGTTCACCATTACTGAAATGCAATGGTTTCTTCCCATGTCAGTCTGACATCAGTAGGTCGGCGAGATAAATATAGGGGGTAAACTATGTTTTGTAAGGTGGATAAATTGACTCTAGGTGTTTGTTTTTTCTCCATCCCACCTGTTTATTTGTCCTGCTCGGTTTCCCTGTGTTTTCACACCCTACACAAAACCAACACAAAAGTCTAGCTGGGTATGACCTCCAGTTGCTATTACAGAGCCTACAAACTGTCCACTTGCTGGACTGATTAAACTGGAAGAGAACAGCCCTCAGCTCTGGTTTTCAGACCGCAGTGTAAAAGCAAGAACAGCTTGAGGAATTTAAATTACTGCAAGTTGCTACAAACACTCAAATAGCTTCCCAGAAAATTGTGTGGGATTGGTAAAAGATGGAGAGCTCAATAATAACTGAAAACACACCTCCTCGAGAAACACTGCTTTAAAGTCCCAGTGAATCAAATCTCCCTCTTCTTGCTCCAATACATTGTGTGAGTATTGAAACAATTCTCTTCCCTTCGACTTACATTTCTTTGACTTGATTTTCCAGTGATCTTATTGTATTTGTTTATTTTCCAGTGTGATGTGATGTCACAACACTTGTAAAACCAAACGTGTAAAGCATCTAAAAGTCCTCACTGTCCAATCCTAACTGACCTAAATTAACATGACTGACACAAATGAATCAAATCTCAATTCCACTGTACAGCTTGAAAACGTCTGAACACGTATTACTGTGAACCTCTGTTAGATTGGTTTGACGTCTGGTCATGTTTCTAATCAACCTCCAACACTTTATCTCAATCGATTGCTCTAAGGGCTTCATTTCAAAAGGCCGTAGATCCACACAAGCCATCAGGGATCGTAGAAGCCACCGGTAACTTGCTAATAGCATCGCCAGTGTCAGAAATTGTTCTGTAGCTAGCTAATGTCACAACTATCAAACTATCAAAAGCACAAAAGAGCCTTTGAGATTCAGTATAACGGCACACTAAAAATAGGTAGTTTGCCAAAAAAAAATGTGTGAGTGGGGGAACAGGTGTTTACCCTCCTGGTGTGTTCTGTCCTGCTTTTGGTTTCCTTAGCGCAGCCTCTCTATACTTATCTACAGCCCTGGACACACCTAGCATCTCGGCTCTCTCTCCGCACTTTATCTTGCCCTGGATCCCCTGAGGCTGTTTAGAGGGGATCTGTGACAGATCTGGCTCTGTGTGTGTGTGTGTGTGTGTGTGTGTGTGTGTGTGTGTGTGTGTGTGTGTGTGTGTGTGTGTGTGTGTGTGTGTGTGGCATTAGCAGCTCTAGTAGTAATGACAGGCAGATGGGGTTATTCATCACCAGCCAAGTCTCTGAAAGCTCGCTCTCTGTCTCTCTCTCTCCATTTATTTATCTATCTATCTATCTATCTATCTATCTATCTATCTATCTATCTATCTATCTATCTATCTATCTATCTATCTATCTATCTATCTATCTATCTAAATGGTACATCTGAATAATGGCAGATAAAAGAAAATCCTCTTTACTTCACTCCTAAGCTCTTTATATTCTTTTTGTCTTCCTCGGTCTTGCATGTCTCTGCAACGTTTGCAGTCACAGGGTTACTGTCAGTGCACTATAGCTCTGACCACTACGTTTGCTGCTTATAATGTTAATGATCAATGAATTAAACATGTCTCTGCTGTTGCTCTCTCAAGTCATTCTGGATAACACTTTCATTTAGATGTGAAAATGTAAATTAATTAGTCCAAATGTGAAATCCATATGGGAAGACATTTAAACCGATTACAGCCTCATTTGAGAGTTCACATTTTGCTTGTGTGCAGATGCAAATCACAGCTCAAACCCTCTCTCTCATCCTCCCCCCCCCCCCCCCCCCCCACACAC